>CM036319.1:39870023-40470023 GCA_020567845.1 Rhododendron henanense subsp. lingbaoense
AGAGTGAAGCTTCCAGACGTATTAAGACAGAACTTTTTGTGCAGATGCAGGTACGTGTTTTACAGAGTTATATTGTAAACTCCATGTTTGAGCAACATAGGAGGTTATTCACCCACGCAACGTGGACATCATTTCTCCCCTACTCTCTCTCTCACCAGGATCCAGCTGTTGTCCTCCCCAGTCCCCACTTCAATTGACTCTGTGCCATCTAATTCCTACTATCTTCCCAGACCATTATATCACTTTATTTGTCGGTCAACATTTATCAGGGAACATGTCAATGCCCTTGACTACTTCATTTTTTTTCGGTCTAAATCTCTGCTGGTTCTTTTTGTGCGAACAAACGCATGATTGTCTTTCTTAGAAACTAAACGAAAACAACGGTATACCATGCTACCATTGGAGGTTTAATCCATCTTCTTCCAACTGTTTTTACATCCATTTGAGTTTATCGCCCTCATGTACCAAGGTAACTAAGTGTAAAGGTACCTTAACTTCTTAGGTGACCTGGACTACGACAAGGGTGGTTATGATTTTACCCTCATTCTTCACCCAAGGGGAAGCATCCTAGTGTAACTTTTTCATATCTTCACTTGAGAAGAGGTGAACAGTCTTGAAGTTTGCTACTACCTCTGTTCTAAAATGTTTGTCCCGTCCACAAACAAGAACTTACAAATATTACATTTTTTCAAGAAAAAAATTGAACATTTTTCATAAATTAAATGAACTCGTTGGTCTCTAGTAAATTGTTGAAAAAGTTTGAATTTTTCTTTAGAAATTCATGTTATTTTTAAGTCATTGTTTTGTGGACTGGACGAACATTTTGGAACGGAGGGAGTATATTGTAAAAGAAGAACACTTGTTCTTTGGTGGATAATGTATGCATGGCTTGGTTAATAGTGAAGTAACACCTTTGTCTTCTTCGCATTGGTTTAGAGGGGATGCGCGTAGAAAGTCATTGTTTCCAATCCATAGTAATTTATTTTTGTACGGCGATTTTTGCGGTTTAAGTTTGGCATTAAACAACCCAAACCTATTGGCAGAAACCATTATCTTTCATCACTTTCTGTCTCTTCTTCTTTCTTTTCGGATTGTTTGTCCTCTTTTTCCCCTGGGCTGCACGGTATCCTTACCAAAATAACATCTCCAGGGTGTAGGACACAATGATGACAAAGTTCTGGTTCTTGCAGCAACAAATACTCCCTATGCTTTGGATCAGGTAAGGGGATTTCAGAATGACTGTTCTGTGATTTTACCTGTCCCAGTCAAGATTTTTATTATGTTGTGGCTAATAGATGGTTACTCCAGTCCATCCGGCGTCGGTTCGACAAGCGCATTTATATCCCCCTTCCTGACGTGAAGGCACGACAACACATGTTCAAAGTAACAAACTTGTTTCTCATCAAAATTCAACAAAGTTTTGACTATGCGTTCATTTTTTCTGTATTCTGGGATTCGTATAGCATCCTATTTGGTAGTGACTTTCTCGTTCTGCAGGTGCATTTAGGAGATACCCCTCACAACTTGACGGAAAGTGACTTCGAACACTTAGCTTGTAAAACAGAAGGTTTTTCTGGTTCAGATATCTCCGTCTGTGTGAGTGCAGGGTGTAATGAGTTGCTTTACTTTTCTAGATTTCTTGAGTCTCTCTCTCTCTCTAATCTTTTAGTTACTTTTTCCTTTGTTGCTTTATTAGGTTAAGGATGTCCTCTTTGAACCTGTACGGAAAACCCAAGATGCAATGTTTTTCAGAAAGACCCCTAGTGATACATGGATTCTATGTGGACCGACTCAACTGGGTGCTGTCCAGACCACCATGCAGGATCTTGCTGCAGAAGGTCTTGCTTCAAAGGTACAGCTAGCTCTTCTAAAGACAAAATTGGTGTAATTTTTATCCGGTTTGCTGATAATTCGCTTTGCTAGTTTTTCATGTTGGATATTTATCGATAATTTGGTAAGAAATTTCTGTCGGAAGTTAGGTTAATAACTAAAAAACATCTTTTGAGAAGAAAATGATTTCCAGTCAATTTAATGCACCTTTGTTACAGTTTGCACTTGAACTTGAGTGGCAGCCCATTGTTTTGCTACTCTTTGCTCGGTTCATTAGGTATTGGTTTCAAACCCCACTAGCGTAGTATTGGATTCCCCCAAAGTTAAATGCGAAAATTACCCCAGAAACTGTTTAGAAGAATAATTATTTTAAGTTCCTGGGCCCTGCAACTGAATGCTTTTTGGCGCAGATCACTCTACCACCCATTGCTAAAACGGATTTTGACAAGGTCCTTTCAAGGCAGAGGCCGACTGTGAGCAAAGGAGACCTTGGGGTTCACGAGAGATTCACAAAGGAGTTTGGAGAGGAAGGGTGATGGAAAACGGATGCACATTGACTCATTCCGGCAATTTGTGTAGTTGCTGTCGATTTGTATTTTATACTACATTATTGCTGGATGTGGAGAGATGTATTAATCTAATCTAAAGCATCTTCAATTGAAAAGGTGATACGACTTTAGCTTTTCTTCTGTATTGAGGGGGAAACCGAGGTCGGATACTTTTTAAACATTCTTGTTTTATTTGATGTAGAACAGGGTGTTAAGAATATTGCCTCACAATGTTGCCAACAAAGATGTGTATGAAATGGTAGTTGCCTTTCTATTTGGAAGATTCAGGCAATGAAAAAGCTCTATCAACCAAAGGTGCCAGTCATGTGTCCAAAAAGTGGTTGGTGCATTTCAAAATATACTTCATGAGTTCTAAACACTGGGTAGTTTGAGAGTATTATTATTTACTATTATCTAGTTGTTGAGCTTTGGAGTTTAACAATTTCTATTGTTGGCTCCCTCGCGATTGTAAGGCTTTTGGAAAAACCTAAAGACACAGAAATGTGCAAGCACTTGAGCAAAACCGAGTGAGAGTTCAAGCGTTTGTGCGCTCCGTGTATGTGTCTGCGTTGAGCGACACAGAGCACAACTGAAGGTTTTCTTGCTATGAGGTTTTGATTAGTAAGGTGCTGATGCGATTGCTAGGCTTTTAGCTTGTATTGTGGGAGTCTCTTAGGGAGATTGGAAGAATATTGAATTTTTTGATGCATTTCTATATATTTTAATTTCTCTATGCCTGTGCATTTACCAAGAAGAAAAAGTGAAAAAACCAACTATATACATGGTTGAGTGTGAATTGTCGAAGCAATTGAGTAGTGCACACAAGCCCAAATCTTTTACACAGAAAAATCACGAAGACAAAACTCTGAGACGCAGATTTTTTTTTGTTGACAGTAAGTGCACCATAAATCCATGTTTATTTTCCTTATGGCAGTTTGTGTTCGCATTATGGAGCAACTTGCCATAACGCCATATGTTAGTATCATTTTGGAAGGTCTCAAACAATACCCTCCTACAACTCGGTTCACCAAAAGTGAATTGCTATATGTGTTTAAAGATATTCTCTCAAAGTCAGGTATTTTATCCGAGTCTGGTAAGTATTCTACTGCCTTGTCTGATGTCACGGGTACATCATCATGGTTCTTCGATTCCGCATGTTGTAATCATATGACCTCTGATTCATCCATTTTTTCCTCCAAATCGCATGCCCCTCACACTCCAGCCATTCAAATAGCTGATGGTTCACACATACATGCCAGTCACATTGGTGATATCTCTACTTCCACCATATCTCTATCTGATACATATTTGATCCCTAAACTTACATTAAATTTGATATCTGTTGGTCAATTATGTGACCTTGGGCTTAATGTTATGTTTTCTGCTACTGGCTGTCATGTGCAGGATCCTCGGACAGGAAAACCTCTTGGGATAGGCCGTAAGGTTGGACGCCTGTATGAGCTCATCAATCTTCATATTCCATCTCACTCTATTGCACCTCCCACTCATTCTGTGAGTCAATCGAAATGTTCTGTTACGTCTAATTCCTCTAATTCTCTTGGTATTTGGCATTCTCGATTGGGTCATGCGTCTTTTGGTCGAATACGTACCCTAGTTTCAAGTGGACATTTAGGACATGTAAAAGATGAACACGTAGATTGTCTTTCTTGTCAACTTGCCAAACAACCAGCATTGCCATTTCCTTCGAGTGACTCTTTGTCCTCTGCTCCCTTTGATTTAGTTCACTCTGATATCTGGGGACCTTCACCGAACACTACCATGGGCGGTTCCAAATATTTTGTTATATTCATAGATGATTATTCTCGTTTTACATGGTTATATCTCATGAAGAATAGATTTGAAGTACAACAGATTTATTATGATTTTTCCAAAATGGTTCAAACTCAATTTTCTCGCCCAATCAAAGGTTTTCGTGCTGATAATGCCATGGAATATAAAGAGACAGAATTTTTAAAATATCTTCTCCAAAATGGAACCTTGCCACATAGGTCATGTTCTGGCACATCTCAACAAAATGGTCGCGCTGAGCGTAAGCACGGACACATTTTGGATACTGTCCGTGCCCTTCTTATAGATGCCTCTTGTCCTGAGCGACTTTGGGGGGAGGCTGCTCTCACTGCTGTCTATACCATTAATCGTGTCCCATCCCCTACCATTGGGAATCAGTCACCTTATGAACGATTATATGGTATATTGCCCGCCTATGATCTTCTTAAGGTTTTTGGATGTGCTTGTTTTGTTCTCTTACAACCCCATGAGCGTACAAAATTGGAACCTCGTGCTCGTCTCTGTTGCTTCTTAGGGTATTCGATTGAGCATAAAAGATACAAATGTTGGGATCCCTCTTCTCAACGCCTTCGCATTTCTCGACATGTCATATTTTGGGAACACAAAATGTTCTCTTCCATGTCCAAGTTTCACTTACCCCCTGTGTCTACTTCATTGTTCTTCACTGACCCTTCTATAGATATATTTCTTGATGATGTTGATACAGGTTCTTCTGAGCTTTCTTCTACGGTCTATCCCGAGGCGTCGATTCTGTCTGATGATCCTACTCCTGCACCTCCTGGCTCTACTCCTACACCTTCTGGCTCATCCCTCCCTGAGCCTTCACATTTTGGTTCTGCTCCCAATGAGCCCTTTACATTACCCAACTCTCCTCCTACTAAGCTTCCTGCACCAACTCTATCTGATGACTCACCACTTCGTCGCTCTACTCGGGTAAGGGAAGTACCAGTTCATCTTCGTGATTATCATTGTTTCTCTACTATTCTTTCTCAGCATGAACCTCACTCCTACCGTGAGGCAAGTTCTAACCCTCTTTGGCAGCAAGCAATGGCAGAAGAATTACAGGCTTTGGATAAAACACATACTTGGGATATCGTTGACCTTCCTCCTAGCAAGACTCCTATTGGTTCTAAGTGGGTTTACAAGATAAAAAATCGCTCTGATGGCTCTATAGAGCGTTACAAAGCTCGTTTGGTTGCAAAGGGTTTTTCTCAAGAGTATGGTATTGACTATGAGGAAACTTTTGCACCAATTGCTCGTCTCACTTCTGTTCGGAGTTTACTTGCGATTGCTGACGTACGTAAGTGGAATCTAAATCAGATGGATGTCAAGAATGCTTTTCTCAATGGTGATCTTACCGAAGAAGTTTATATGCGGCCCCCACCTGGGTATAATCATCCCCCGAACAAAGTGTGTAAATTTAATCGCGCTCTTTATGGTCTCAAGCAAGCTCCACGTGCCTGGTTTGCCAAATTCAGCAGCACTATTCAAAATTTTGGATTCTCTTCTAGCCAGTATGATTCTGCACTTTTTATCCGGAAGTCTGCACGTGGTATTATTTTTCTTCTTCTCTATGTTGATGACATGATTATTACTAGCGATGATAACGTTGGTATTTATGATCTCAAGGCCTTCCTCAGCAAGCAATTTCAGATGAAGGATTTGGGTACTGTGAGCTATTTCTTAGGTCTTGAGATTTCATCTACATCCGATGGCTACTATCTCACTCAGGCTAAGTATGCCTCTAATCTTCTTAGTCGTGCTTGTATCACCGACAACAAGACTGCATCTACACCACTTGAGCCAACCACTCGACTCACTCCTCTGGATGGCACACCACTCCCTGATGCCACTCTTTATCGCCAATTGGTTGGTAGTCTTGTGTATCTTACTGTCACCCGGCCTGACATTGCCTATGCCGTTCACATAGTTAGCCAGTTCATGTCTGCTCCTCGATCGACTCATTTTCACGCTGTTCTTCGAATTCTTCGCTATGTCAAAGGCACTCTATTTCATGGCCTCTACTATTCAGCACATTCCTCCCTTGAGTTATGTGCATATTCTGATGCTGATTGGGCTGGTGACCCCACTGATCGTCGCTCTACCACAGGTTACTGCTTCTTTCTTGGTGACTCTCTCATCTCTTGGCGAAGTAAGAAGCAATCTCTTGTTTCTCGTTCTAGTACTGAGGCAGAGTATCGTGCTATTGCTGACACTACTCAAGAGTTGATATGGCTTCGCTGGCTCCTCAGTGATATGGGTGTTATTCATTCCACTGCTACTACTCTTTGTTATGATAATCAGAGTGCTGTTCAGATTGCCCGCAATGATGTATTTCACGATCGCACCAAACATATTGAGATCGACTGTCACTTTATTCGACAACATGTTGTTCAGGGTAGCGTTCACCTTTTATCAGTATCCTCATTCGATCAGACTGCAGACATCTTCACAAAGGCTCATCCTCCTGGATGTTTTAATGACTTGGTATCCAAACTCAAGTTGGTGTCTGCACTACCACCTGAGTTTGAGGGGGGATGTTAGAATATCAAAACATATAATATCGTAATCATATCTTGATATGATATGATTATGATATTATATGATTCTCTTGATCTCTTATTATTGTAATTGATTATGATTTGATTGTAATTAGATTGATTCTCTTTCCATAGTTAGGCTCCCTCATCTTGTATAAATAGGAACCTCATTGTACAGTTTATTATCGAATTCAATACAATATTTCTTCTCTCTTATTTCACAAGAATAAACCAAACTAAATCTATCCTTTAACTTCCAATCAATTTGGGCCAGTTACATGCTTTATGGAGCTTTGTCACTCATTGTGTTTCGTGATATTAGAAAAACTCAGATTCTTTTCAGACTACCACCTCAAAATATAATTTTGGTATATAAATGCCAAATACGCTAGTGTTACCTTCTATCATAATTCATAATCACATCATTCCTCCTAACTATTCGCATCCCGCGATCTTAATCTTTTTTTATCTTCATATCTGTGCTAGTAATCCTACCATTCCATGATAGGGTGTTAAAAAACTTTTCTATTTATTAACATTAGAAACATCAAACGACAATTATTCATCATTGCTTTCAAGTTACGGGATGCTTATTATTGCTTTCAAGTTATCAAATTTTTGTGGGACTAAAAGTTACTATTTCAGATTGGCACGAAGTGCAATCAAATTGCCAATCTAATCAAATGAGAGTATAAAACAATCGCTTGTTTGTTGACGAGATATATGCTATTACTCAAGATAATATATCAGAAATATTTATATATCTGGTGTTTGCCATCCGGATATAACATCGGTACCTCCCCTGTCCATATTATATCTACCTTCATCTCTAGTTTTTTAACTACAAAAATGCTACATTTCTTTTTAATTCTTAACATACTCATATTGTAACGCCCCTAATTTTGGGAACGTTAAATAGTCAATTTTATTGAAATTCTAAATAGAGTCTGGCTCATTATTACAACATTACTCCCACAAGAGTTCATTATTTACACAAAAGAGGGAAACTAGGGTTCCTAACTACAGCTCCGCATGCTTCTCCATCCTAGCCTGCTCTTCGACTCCAAAGGCCTCCAAGGTGTACAGCTCGCCTTGATCATCTATAGAGTCTGACACATTATACCAGCGTCACCACCGATATAATATATCAGGGTCACCAAAGGTAACACCATGAGCTACAAGAGCTCAGCAGAATAATCCTATACCCACTAACCCTTAATTTACACATAGCAAGTCACATAGCATATACATATCCAGTAAGGCAAATCAATGACACATCCACATTCCCTAGTCTAACGTTGGTGTCAATAACATGTGTGTTTCTTCTACGCGACTCATCGTAGACCGTGTCTCATTTTCATTACCAAATCAACATTTCGAAAAAAACATTTTTGTCATAACATTTTGGAAACTTCTTTTCGCGAACATGTTACCAATGAGGCTACCACATCCGGCTCCATTGGCAACACTCACAATGGGCTACCAAGTCTGGCCACATTGCGGTTTTCAAAGCCATACACACAACGAGCTACCACGTCCGGCCTCATTGCGGTTTCAAATCCATACACACAATGAGCTACCACGTCCGGCTACATTGTGGTTTGACACACCCAACCTCGGTTCCGCCGCTCCAGGTTCCCATTGGCACACAAAATTTGCATTGGCTCCTCTCCGCGGATAACCAAGCCATACTACCAATGAAGCTAACACGTTCGGCTCCACTGGCAACCTTCACAATGGGCTACCACGTCCGGCCATATTGTGGTTTTCACAAGTCCACACAATGAGCTACCAAGTCCGGCCACATTGCGGGTTTTCATATTCACAACAGGCTACCACGTCCGGCCACATTGCGGTTTCAAAACATATCTTGTCATTAACACCCCCTAGGTGTCACGTCTCTACTTTCTCGAATTTTGTGTCTCGTTTCATGCATAGACTCCGCGGTAGGACTTTTCACGTACGTATACATAAATCATTCATTGTAATCTTGAAACTGAACTAGCAAGATCATCCAATTCTTTATCATTGATACCATGTCACAATTTTCTATTTCCACATAATCATGCTCAATCACTTAGCACACAATATAAAGCATAGTGTCACATAGACGGACACCTTTGGAGTGGAAAACCACTTATGCTTCATCACACATCAAACAAGTAATTCAAGTAAACACGTATACATGCTCATAACCATCCTGTAAGATCGTACACAATTAAGACATGCATTACTAACTACAAAAGTTTATAACGTGTACTTTAAGTTAAATTAGGTAAAAATGAGCACATAATCTAGGACAAAAATTTTAATGGTTGAACTACGTACTTGCCTGGCCTATAGTAGCTATCCCAAAAGAGACGAAACTATATAGCACATCAATGTGCAGACCATCTTGCAAGAATGAGAGTAGAACAGACAAATGAGCTCGTTTTTGTTGTGGACATGCCCATTGCTATGAGAGAATTTGTTATAAGAGATAGCCTGAATATTAGGCAAGTGCTAGATTAATAGTAGGTTTTTTGTTTAATCTATAGACCTAATGACTTTGTGTGTAACCCTTATGTGGTACTCCCTCTCGTAATCTATTTTGAATTTCCGTTTTACCGAAAAAAAATAAACTTTAGAGCACATGGAAACACATGCAGCTATCCCATTCGAAAGAAAAAGCCAACAATAATTAATGGTTGAACACTACGTACTCTAATGGCTAGCTAACGCTTAATTTGCATTTTGTAGTACTCCATTGTTAGCATTTAGCCAAAGATAAACAAACAAAAATAACAGCAATAAAGTTATTACAAGTTAATTTTATCAACATCACTTGCATCATTGAACAATATTGCCTACTTTACTCCCATTGACACCAATGAGTTAGGGAAGAGGAAGCATTAATTTGGATACACAAACGATTTATAACATATTAACCGTATGATGCAGAGTTGATGATCTGAATTGATCGATCGATGTGCGACTGTTACATGAATCATATGCATGCATAAGTTATATTGAAATCAAGATTGACGTCATGAATTTACATTCACTTGTTATAAAGTTCTATATATACAGTTTAAGAGATGCCTATAATGTACACCTAAATATCGAACGCGCATTGTAACATTGGTTATATATGCAACTGATACGTACAGCCTTTTAAAGACTGAGCTCGATCGGATGTTTGGAAAACTGAGATGGTTTGATGCTGTTGCATATGCTGGTTTTCTACTGATGTTGGTGTTAGTGAGTATAGTTCTTAATTAGGCATCAAATGAAAGGCCTGGGTATCTAATTGGTAAACCCACAAAATATTTATGAAACAAATTGTAAGAAATTAAGTACTTATTGATCTCAGTGACGAGATATAATTACGTGAAAGATTTAAATCACTAGAAATATTGTATTCTAGGGTACTGCCCAATTGAATCAATTATCACGTACGCGAGATATTTAAGGACAGAGAATACTCCCGTATCTCATATATTACGTAACCATTGAAATTTATAATCTTAATAAAATTTTGTTGCCTATAAAAAAAAGAAAAAGAAAAAGGGAGAAGCTAGAAAATCTTAGTGCGGAAAACTTGAAAATTAAAAGTATAGTACTTGAAAAATGTGATCATAACAATAACGCAGAGAAGTATAAAATTGGTTGCTTATACAATTGTTAGAGTTATCACGGGATCCAGAAGCTATCCATAGCTTGGGACCCAAGCGTATTGCCTCAGCAGGGTCAAACCCAGGACCTTCCCCTTAGGGGAGAGATGACATACCAACTGCACTGGGCAAGTTAATTAGATCCTTCTCCATATATTTATGATTATTAATTTGTTGACGCACTCTCTTCAGCTTCAGGTGTCCCCCCTCTCTCTCTCTCTCTCTCTCTCTCTCTCTCTCTCTCTCTCTCTCTCTCTCTCTCTCTCTCTCTCCATTTAATTTAGCAGAGGTTGGGTTTGGTTTACGCAGTAATGCTATATATCATGAGGATGGTGAACCATTATCATTATGGACACGAACGCCACATGACTTGGTTCCACTGAAAGAGGAGGTGCCCACAAAATTACCGATTCTTAATGTCCGAATATATGAATTTTTATTTTCGAATCAAAACCATTATTAATTATATGGATAAAAGAAATGAAAAAAAAAAGTGATGAGAAGATGACAGATGGTACAAGTAACTTATTTAGAGCATATATCTTGAGCAAAATCTTTAAATGTCTAAGCTAGGTCGGACATGTGATCGAGATTAGTCCCCACGAATTAGTTGAGGTGCGCGTAAGTTAGTCCGGACACCTGAGTACGTAATTAAAAATAAATCTTGTTAAACTTGTTAATTAAGTAAATATGCTTCGTTTGGAAAACAAGACCAAACAAGCTTTTCTGAATTATATATATAGTTGTAGCAGACAGGGGCCATAACTTGTGCTTAAATTAAGGCCACTAACCATAGGCGTTTTACCGTCCCAAATTGAATTTCTTTATAATGAATTTTATTTATAACACCGCATCTAACTGTTTTTTTTTTTTTTTGGAAGCTATATCAATTTTTTTTTCACACGTGAGAGTATGTGACTAGTTCACGATCCGGTGCCAAACGGCCGATCTGGCCGTTCATCTGAGCACAGACGGTTTGGATTGAATATGAGCGCAGAAAAATCTGAATCATCGATTGCCGAGATAAACGGCCGAATTGGACACTCGATCCGCATCCGCTTTGCATGGGTGCTTGGCAGCATCCCCCATTTATGGGATAGCTAGGTAAGCATACTGTGTCTTAATTTCTCCAAGGATGCTGTTTCAATTCTTTCATTTAGTCTCGATATTTCATGTTGTCAATTGCTTTTTAATGTTCCCACAAGGTCAGCCTGATCAAGAGGAGAAGAAATCTCTAATCTTTTCACACCAACATTTTTCTCTTTGTTCGGTCTAATACAAACTCGATCATCACTCAACACTGATCAGAGAGAACGTGCAAAACCATTAATTGAATTCACATGATATAAACTTGTTTAATTTACTCATTATTATGTAACTAGGGTTTGTCCGTGTCTGAAGGCACGGCACAACGTGAGATCTAATTAGTGACAATTGTGCAATTAATATTGAGAGAGAGAGAGAGAGAGCCGTAGGATTTATGAAGCAAATCAATGGTTATGATTTATAGAAAGGTAAGATCGAGTTTATCTACTTGGAGTCATTTTGCTCACAGTACTACGTTACTCTACTATTCAAACGCTAGGTGTCGAAGACGGAGCTCACGAGTTGTGTGTCCAAAACGACACCCCCATCACCTAGGAAGAAGTTGTTGAGCCCTGGCTACAGTACCTTTAGTGGCTCTATCATTTCTTCACACAAGTATTTGAAATTTGAAGTTGTAAGGATATTTTGAAAAACTTAATCACGTACTTCAATTTGGTTATAATTGATTTTTGCTTTTAAATTTCTTCAAATAGTTTGACTTTTATTGCTGAAAGCATTTTCAAATCATGGGAAAATGACGGCCAATGACGTGTTTTGATAATTAATACCCGCCAATGATATTTTCAGCATTAATAAATGTTCTCAGCATATTCTTGACAGGTAGTAGTATTAATTATCAAAACACGTCATGGGCCGTCATTTTTCCTAAAATCATCGAATAGTGTGGTGAACAACATGCTGGCCCAAGAGATCCAGCTTCGCAATAGAACAGATCAGGCCCATCAAAACAGATCAGGCCCATCGAAAGGATCCGTATTGTAGTGCACTGGCCTCTAAGGCTTAATTCCTCATAAGCTACTGATCATTATTCTAAATAACATTTGAATACCTTATAAATTAACAAAAATAAATTTTAAAATACAAGAGATTAACTAAATAAAAAAATTAGCCAGTCAGATTACCTTCAGCATACCAGTCCAGTGGCGAGGTAAATAAGGCTGTGTTTCTCCTCAATTTCCTATATCATTTTGTTTGTCTTTCCTGAATTTTTATACTTTCTGCCGACCAAGGGCGGACCCACGTTGAGGCACGTGGGGTCACGTGCCCCCAGGGGCTTTTGAAATTTTTTTTTAAAAAAATTATACAAAGATAGGTTAAATATAATATATCTCTAGAAGTTGTCATAGAACTCTGCTTCTCTCTCTCTCTCTCTCTCTGCTTAAATTCTCACAAGATTTATAATGTTTTCCACTAATTGAAAAGGTACGTGATGCATGTGGACATTAAATTTTTACTTGACTTATTTGAACACATATTTTTTTTAAAAGACTAATGTGGTACGACTATGTACTTACGGATATGCAAATAAAAAATTAATACTCTGTAAAAATTGTAATTTAAAAACTAGTCGGTTCGGATCAAGAATTGTAAACAAAAGTTAGATATAAATACAAAAAAGTCTCCTATCCCTTGTTTTTTCTTTATTTTTCCATTTTTGTTCTAACTCTTTCATTTATTTCTTCATTTTCGTTCTACCTCTTTTTCTTTTTCTTTTTTTTATTTCCGTTCTACCTCTTTCCTTTATTATGAATATTGTGAAAATTCGGTTGCGGAATAGAATGAGTGATCAATTTTTAATGGTTAAACGATAATTTAGTAGTATACATACAGAAAAATATTTTTTAATATTGTGGATAATAAGTGCCCCCAGTGTATGGAATTTCTGAGTCCGCCACTGCTGCTGATGTTTATTGATTAGTCATTCCTCTTGAAGAGATAAATTTGAAAAGTAAAATGTAGGTCAAGAGCAAAAACTATTTAGCAAATTAAAGATGGAAAAATACGTTTATAAATACATTTCCAGCGTCTTTCATTGATGTGTCACATGGGTCAACTGGCCCATAACCTTAGAGCATCCGCATCAATCTCTCTAAAATTTGGACCAAATTAGAGAGAAAAAAGTCACTTTATTACTTTAGCTATCCACTTTTAAAATGTCTGTTGCATCAAACTCTTTATTTTCACTCTCCACCCTTCAATTAAATATTCAAATCTTTTGTAAAATGGTTTCGTCCTTGTTTACAGAGCATTCCCAGTGGGTTTGTCAGCAACTTCATCGGTGGGTTTGTTGACACGAATACTGAAATTGTATTTTAATGGAGAAAAGAGTGAACAGTGCCTCTTTTCTTATAACGAGGTACTGTAGCAAACTTATAATTTTGCAAAGTAGCGACGAAGTCCACGAGCCTGGTGCAGGGAGGTTTCAGTCTTTTGCTCTCTAATCTAGCGGCAGAAGAAGAATGGAGAGTGAGATGTGGATGCTCTTATACGCCTAAATCAAGGGAAAAATGACGGCTCAGGCCCAGGCCTAAATCTCATCAAGAGAGGGACGGGAGCCCAAAGGCCCAAAAGAATTCATGGGCCCAGAGTTGATTATAATTTCGAATTTTTTTATATATACTAATTGAGAAATATAATTCTTCTTTTCTTTTCTTTTTTTTGCAAAAGGATAAGTATAGTTGAAATCTTCAAACTTTAAAGAGCTTATAAATCGGATTGCTTCTGTTGAAAAGCTTAAATCCAGGAATTCAAGATTTCACACAAAAAAGCAGTTCACATTGCACACACCAAGATAATCGAGCAATGTTATTCTCGGAGAGGTTTTCAGATCCGTTCGATGCACGTGAATCCCACTAAGTACATGTGAGCCCATACACATCCAACAACTCGAAACACGAAAATTTGCGTCCCAGTCATTTTTCAAACGGTTGTGTAACTATACTTAAGTAAGTACAGTGAGGTTATGAGTTCAACTCCTGTAGAAATGATGTTTGATACTATAGTTGATGGGTTGGGGTGCACGTGGTTAAAGTAGTATAGGTTCTTCTAAAGTATGACAAAAAAACAAAAACAAAATCATTTTCCGAACATATCCCAACCAATGAGAAAATGAAAGTCACCTTTCGAGAAAGTCAAGGAATGAAAAAACAAAATATCCACAGCAAACAATGATTTATACAATCTAGGATGCCAAATATGTTTCATAATAATAATGAATTGAATCATGTCCTTTCATCTCCACGCCAGCAATCTTTCATTTTTGGACCCGTAGGCCCTTCCTCACCTAACACTTCATTAGGAAGACTACTAACGAATTTTCTAAACTTCTTTCTCAAAAACCATGGCAACACTTCCGCCACTTTATTGGTTTCATCTACAACGTTATAGTCAATTTTTGGGCCCCATTCCCTGGTATAGTTCAACCACGGTGGTTCAACCACCGCTGAATCAAAATACTCCGCCGCCACCTCCAAAAACCTCGCCCCGGTGTCCATCACCCTCTCACCCCTCGCGGTATCCATCCTTATGCCTATTCCCCCGGACCCTTCCAGTACAAGTCCTGCGATTGGACTGAAGGCATGACTATGTAACGCGGAATAGGTAACCGGCTTGTTGCCTCCTTGAAACTCGAGCTCTGACGGGCTCAACCATACCCCTCCATTGTGCTGCGAAAAGTAAACGCTGGTTAACTCCCCGTTGAAATTGCTTACCCTCAGCGTCAAATGTTCCCAATCGCCAATGTGCTCCCCAATTTTACCTAAAGAGACATTAATTATCTCAAGCTTAGCCTTTGCTGCCCCGTTGAAGGGATAGAATACCCAAATGGCAACATCGGTAAATGTCGCGCCAAGCATGGGCTTTACATGTAAATAAACCCCTGCGTCTGTTAGATTCCCTTTCTTGACCTGTTGTTTGGCCGCTTGATCGCTCGGGAGGTCCAGCCAGTAGGCACCGTCGTTCGAACCGTCTTGTGGTAGGCTCGAGCCCAGGGGGTCGATAGAAACCGGATTCGATTCGTCTCCTTTCTTGTACAGAAGTGCCCCATTTTTGAAAAACCAGCTCACCGAAGAAGGGAGGAACTCTTCATCTGGATGAAGGTAAATCCAAGGAGAGTAAGATTGAATCAATGCCTGAACTTGGCTTGGGTTTGGCATTGAAGACAGATTAGCCTTCACATTCTTCAAACAAGGTAGGGATGCCGTAACAGCCCCAGAAGTTAAAGCCAAAAAAGTACCGATAGGGACCCCTAGAGCTTGAACCCCTCTAGTACTCGGCCTAAAACCGTATACATTGATCCCGTTATCTTTACCCCAAATCCACTCATCGTTTTCGGATGGATCCGTGAAATCAGACCGAACACACCGGACTTTGTCAAGGGAAGGTTTATCAGGCGAGTTAGTCACAACATGACCGACGGCCTTATAGCCGTCGGGAGGAGTTGGGAGCCAGATATAGCCATTGCCATCTTGGGCAAGGTTGGCAGACTCACTGCTCCAAACAAGAGTGTAGTCAGTTGGCTGCTTTAGAGTCCCATTTGATGGGTCACCTGTGGTATCTTTTCCTGCCAAAACCCCACCGAGCAGAGCCCTGTCGTTCGGTTGGGCATAGGAACCAAGCATGAAGAATCCTTCTGGTATCTGGGACGGGTCGAAAAATGTTGCTCCTAGATTATTTGTCCCGCCTTCAAGCGTCGCCCAGATTTTGGTGAAAGATGAGATTCGACACACTTCTAGTCCTCCTAGATCGATCTTCCCGCTTGCGAAACCTCCACCTGTGATCAAAACACAATCATTTTATACACACATCAGTACAAAACAAAATCAAAATCAAGTTCATTCACATTGCAGTAGAAGATTATGATGGTGGTCGAGAGAAATATACCAGTTGGCCAAGTGGGCAATGGAGAAGGAAGCTTGAAAATGGTTTCGATCGGTAAAGGGTTGGTGTTTTTCTCAGAGAAACTTGGTAGAGGAGAAGATGAATTTTGACAAGTTCCCAGTGAGAAAAAGATAGTAACAGAAAGGAAGTAGAGGAGCTGGGAAAGCAAAATCATGGTAGGAAAGAAGGCAATTGCCATTGCAGCAAATTCAATGGCTTGAAAAGCACAACAATGACACGACCACGGGTTCTGTACCAGTCACGAGGAAATGGTTGTATGCCTTGGGGAGATGGTGAAAGAACTGTTAGCCCATTAATAAATACCAGTTTCAACCTCCGGTTGACTGATTTTGCGTGGATAATTGATTTCCAACCCGAATCGCAATCGAGAAGAAAAAATTTACGCGATTTGAACACAATTTTACAATCCCCCCACAAAAGGGAAAAAAAATAGGAAACAGAGTCTGAGAATCACAATTTATATGTAACGGCCAATGTAGTACATCAAACACAACAGTCATGGAAGAATAATTACTGATACTTCGGTTCAATTAGTTGGGTCAAGATTACTGAAAGAAAATCTTGTTCAAAACTTGGGCTAAGAATGAGAATCTTGGTTCAATGCAACATTTTATTTGGTCATAATCTCTGTGCATCTCAAACTTTGTTTGTCCCTTTGATAGTTCTATGCATACATTGTGATTATACGGAGTACTTACAAAGTTACAAGTAGTAAACATGTGTATATACTTTTGTATTTGCTCTTAATTTTCTTTGCGCCTATTTCTCGAGATATTGCTTACTTAGAGGCTAGAGCATCCGCACCAGGCTCGATAAGGTTGAGCTAAATTATGGCAAACCAAAAAAGGCATACAACACCCGCAAACAAGATTTTACCGAGAGTTCGTCTATTTTGAGGGAAGTAACACATCAATAAAGTAGTATTTTTTTTTCGTAAAAGTTTTTCATTTAAAACAACATGCATTTTCCCTTACTTAGTGCGTCCAAAGAATAGACTTTCAGAAATGACCACCCTCATATACTCTCAACTAATCGATATGGTGAAATTTTTTCAAAGTCAAAAGTTCATTATTATGTCTCCTTTATAGGAGTTTTCTTTGTTGATTTATTTACTCCGTATTTCTTTTCCCGAACGAGACTACTATACGATTTGTGTTTAAGTTAGTTTTTGTAAATTCTTACACAACTAGTGTAGGACTATGTTATTATAATCCCAGTTATTGCGAATCCTTACGTAAATAATGTACGAAATTATTGTTGTAACCCTCATTAGATTCATTAGATATACGAATTCCAACACTCTAAAAAAAGGTAAAGAAAAAAAACCCAAGAGTTCAGGGAAAAAGAATAGTTATGTTGCAACAAAAATCCCATGCCGAAACTATTTGGCGTACACCGGATTGGGTGGGACTCATTGAAGTTTCACGCAAATGTTCAAAACCATTCAATTTATTAAAAACGTTGTTTTAAGAGTGCTTGCTAAAAATCACCAATCAGTACGCTAAAAAGGTCTGACACGGGCATTTCATCAAGCAAGAAGTAAGCGTTTATATTTGCTAAAGGAGATTGGAAGCTGCGGTACGTTATCAATCAATATCGTCAAGAATTATTGGCGGATTCCCACAGAACCATAGAATCATTCGCATACTATATTTGTGAGTAGGTATACTCGAAAGCGAGATATGGGGGAGACAGAGTTGCCTGTTGCCACGCTACCCGCGGAAATAATTATTGAAACGGACCTTGATAGATACGCGCCAAGCATCCGCACAAAATTAGCAGCAGGAGCTGGGCCACCGCTGATTAGGATGTTCTCACTTCTCATCTATCTAGGTTTGATAAGAAAATACTACTTGGTTGCCAAAATGAGGACCGACGTCCATTATACGGATGGTGTAGACATGGCGTTATGTGGTGCGGCCCATTCCGAAGTTCCACGTACGCATATGATACAAGTTGTTCATTAAAATTAAAATAAAATTTTGAATCACCTAGCAAAAAATCAGTGCAATTGAGTAATTGAAGGTGAACTGTGCTACTGGTACAGCACTTGCTGTACAGACAGTGCGTATAGCGAGCTTTTGGGCCCGTCTCGGGTCCAACAAAGATAATCAGAGCCACTTATTTTGTTCAAAATATTTTGTTTTATGTCCCCGTAAAAAATCAGCTCCAACTGATATCGTTAAGGGTGTTTACGAAACGTCCAATTTTACAAGCTTAAATTCCGAAGCAAAATTGGACGTTTCGTAAACGCCCTTAACGATATCGGTTGGAGCTAATTTTTTACAGGGACCTAAAACAAAATATTTTGAACAAAATGAGCGACTCCGATTATCTTTGTTGGACCCGAGAATGGCCCAAAAGCGCGTTGTGCGCGCTGTCTGTACAGCAAGTGTTGTACCAGTAGCATTTCTGATTGAAGGTACTTGATCCAACTGCCTTACTTTTCTTTAGAAATTCAAGGTAATGAATTCTGTATGAAAAATAAAACATTGGATTAAACACTTACAATTATGCGATTGGATTAATTTTTCTCGTAGCAACTTAGAAAATAATTTTAAATTTAATGAACGGCTCAGATCATACGTGTGGGACCCCACAGTGGGCCCCACTTGTACTCGCTCGGTACAATGGGAGTCCATACCCATATTTGGATTCATCTTTTTGTAGTATTTTTTGCTCCCGCTCTCAATATATCTGTGATTTCGCTCTCAATCTTTGATGTACGATTATGATCACAATTTTTGTTCTCACGAATTTCACTAATTTAAGGCGTTCTTGAAAGGCATTTTTCACAATCATGCCATTATTTCAGTAGTGCACTATGGAAAGTGTAATGTGCTTTGGTGGGCTTCACCATGATCTATGTCTCGGAAAAAATAAAGTGGATCATGATTAGCTTCTTGGTCGTAGTATCTTTGTTACTCCTTTCGTTCTTAAATTGTTGTTCAGTGTGTTTTTACGTGTAATTTTCAAATCAAAATATAAATACTTTAGTACATAATTTTTTAATTCTTTTGACACCAAATATAAATTTAAACCATTTAAGAACGGAGGGAGTTTATAATGTGGGGTGGACAATACAATTTAAATAATAAACGTTAACACAAATCTATCATGATCACGTAGTTATTAATATTTGATTAACTTCATTCTTCGTACAAATACAATGTAGAGAAAAAAACTCTACATATTGAATAATCCAAGCTGGTCCTGAGCTAAAACTTGTTTTGCGGACACTTTAGGCCTCCAAAATATTTTGAATTGTAAGAGCCCCTTCTACTTTTATTTTTTATTTTTTATCATTTATTATAGTTCAACAAAAAAGACTCCATTTTTAATTTTTACTTTAAGCCCTCCATTTTTAATTTGTCTTTATTCACAAAATTATGAGTTTCGATCAAAATTTTTTACTTTTCCGATTCCTTTGGTCGGGACGAATCAATAAGTTACAAAAGTTCGATACAAAACAAACAAATGCAAAAAAAATTCAAATAAAGATAAAAAAAAAATAAGTCACCTTACTTTTTTAATCCAAACCCACTACTAGAGAGAGGAGAGAGAGATTGGAAATACGGTTAACCCGTATTCGGTATTACTACTCCCAACTCATGGATCTGAAATTCTGAATACGGTTCGGCTTCTCTCACTTGTTGGACCGGATCTTAAAGCCTAAGGAGGGCCACTGTAGGCCCACCACCACGATACCTTTTCAGAAAGAAAGAAATTTTTAGTGCCCACAAGGCCACAATATGGACTCGTAGGGGCCCGTCACCCATCACGTGATTTTGTCGAGTCTGGTTTTGTCTGGTCTACTTTCACCGGTAGTGGAGAACAACATTTGATAGGTATCATCCTCGCTAAACATCTCGAGATACGCATGGCATATATATGGGTCAACTCTTGGATTTTCCAGTTTTCTCTGGGTAACAAATCTTATCCGTCCGTTTCGGTAATCAATGGTCGATTTTGATTTTAAAAAAACTCTTCTTTCGGACCGTCCAAAACATTAATGCAAGCTCCTCTCCCTGATGACTAATCTAGCACTATTCATCCGGCGTATAGTTAGCCGGCTAGTACGCCCGCCCCAGATTTTGTTTATATTTTAGTAAGAGATATATCTTAAGATAGTTACTCTCTCCCCGTTCCTTTTTGTTTGTTCATTAATATATTTCTTTTGTTTCAATTGCCTATAATGTTTTTTCACACAAAGTTCATCCCTCCTTCCAGATTAACTGTTTAAAAAGTTACATATATTGCAGTAATGCTACACATACAGCAAAAATGCACAGATTTTGCATACAGATTTTGTGTGGGGCCCACTACGGGTCCCACACAAATGATCCGAGCCGTTCATTAAATGTAAAACAGTTTTTCAAGGGCCCCCACGAAAAATCAGTTCAATCCGATACTTATAGATGCTCAATCCAATCATCTAACTTTTGATTTTGATTCCCGGATAATGAAACATTCTATAATTGGATTGAGCATCTATAAGTATCGGATTGAACTGATTTTTCGCGGGGACCCTTGAAAAACTGTTTTACATTTAATGAACGGCTCGGATCATTTGTGTGGGACCCGTAGTGGGCCCCACACAAAATCTGTATGCAAAATCTGTGCATTTTTGCTGTATGTGTAGCATTACTGCATATATTGCTATGTATGACGTGAAAATTAAGCAATAGTATATTCAAAGATGGACCAACAAGCGGATGGACAAAGGCAACTGCATACTGGTGACCACTAAATTAAGTTTTAAAAACAATTCTACTATTATAATAAAGTGACAGTTTTTTTTTTTTTTTTGATAAACGAAAAGGGCTGAAGGGGGCAACCAGCGTAGCAACTCCCCTTGGGCGTGACCATAGGGGCTCCAAACCCGCCTGTGGAATGTTCGGTTCGAGCCATAGCTACCGTCCGGGAGGACGGGCCGTCACCACGGCACCACCTTAGTGCACAGTTGGCAAAGAAGCCCCCTCCCTGGTCCACAAAGCGGGTTCGAAATTAAGCCATGGGGCACCACCGGAAATTTGCACAAAGTGCCTCCGGGGCCTCGAACCTGGGCCTGCGTTGGGGAGAGGTGACGCCCTTTGCCACCTGGGCTACCACCTCGGTGGTAATAAAGTGACAGTTGATAATGCCAAAACCAAAAATGTTGCTGCCAAAACTCATCCATGTGAGTTTACTTCTTTGTCCTCCATCCAATCTCACCCTACTTTTCTCTCTCTCTCCTCAACAAACCCAAACCCAGTTTTTGGTGTTTTGCCCAGTTCACTTCAACCAAGGGTTTCCAGTGCAGTGAGATTCCCATAACTCGACGGAATCGAACTCGAAAACCCATTTCCACCGAGTAGCAATGCTGTCAATCCTCTAAGCTCGCTGATAAATGCAGGAATTCCACCGGTTAATCGATTCCCTTGGAGATCAAGAACGCGGAGTAGGCTACAGTTTGTGATCCCAACCGGAACGACGCCGTCGAACATATTATTCGACATTTTCAGCTCCTCTAATCTCAATAAGCTACTAATCGAATCCGGAATTGAACCCGAAAAAGAGTTACCCAAAATGTCAAACTCGGTGATGTTGCAGAAAACAGAAGACGGGAGGGAGTCAGAGAGATTGTTGTGTGAGTGAAAAATCACTCGGAGATGAGGGAGCGCTCCAATGGATGACGGAACGACGCTGCTTAGGGAGTTCCCTTCGGTGCTCAAGTGAAGGAGGGACGAGCAGTTTGATAGCGCCGAGGGCAGGGTCCCAATCAGAAAATTGTAATTGAGCAAGAGGAAGCGGAGGCGCTGGAGGTGACTGAGACTGGGCGGGGTTGAGCCATGAAACTCCATTATTGTGTTTTGCCCTGCCCTGCGATAATGAGATCATTTGGTGGTGGATAAACTGGGTTTGGGTTTGTTCAGGAAGGAGGGAGAGAGAGAGAGAGAGTAGGGTAGATTGGGAGGAGGGCAAAGAAGTAAATTCACATGGATGAGTTTTGGCAGCAACATTTTGGATTTTGGCATTATCAGTTGCCAAATAAAATTCATCCGTCCGAGGTTAATATGTTTATTTGTTTCGAAGATACAAGTTCAATAAATATGTTCGTCACACATTTTATTGGGTACAAATTTGCTCATGTCTTGTATAAACATTGTGTCCGTCCCGAGTATACTTATTCCTGCCACTATTTTCAGAATCGTCATGGCAACAAATAAACTATACGTCTTCTAATTAAACAAATTGACCAGTACGTCTTGTCCAATTTACTTGATTGGACTAATCTTCATGATTTCTCTTACTATTATATGTTGAATAGGCTAATCCAACAAACAAAGTACAACATTATATTATTGAATTGAAAATTCTATACCTAGAATTCTAGACAGATGGAGTGACGAATTGAGTTCTTTTTCGAATAGAACATTCTTTCCGTTAACTTATACTATTAGAAAATTTTACGTTTGACTTGGCTGAGGTGCTGCCAAGCACGGGCCGGGCGGCCCATCCGGCAGCTTATCTCGACAATCGACGACCCGGATCTTAATCCAAGCAATAGATCCAAACCGTCGATTGTCGAGATGAGCCCCCGCACAAACACACGATCCGTAAGTATGCGGGAATCCATTTTTTCCGCCGCCGGTATAAATCTCTCAACCAATCATTATCTGTTAACTCATAGTTCAAAATCAATTGATTCCATTCCATTTCAAACTGATCTATTGTGATTGTATCATAAATGCAATAGCGAAATTCTTCTTGAAACGTTGGATACTTGTTGAAAACATGAACCAAATGTTTCGGGACCTTTTGTAAGATATGCCACATACATAGACGATGCGTAGTATTTGGTAGTACCTGTGCAATTGCATTCGCCATGGCTTTGTCATCATCCATAATAATAACAGATGGAGTGTGTCCACACATTGCCTCTATCCAAGTTTGTAACAACCATATATATGATTCAGCAGTCTCGTTCACAAGTAAAACACATCCGAACATCATTGAGTGGTGGTGGTTGACTCCAGTAAAAGGATCAAAAGGCATGCTTTAACGATTGGTCAAATATGTAGCATCAAAGGTAACAACATTCCCAAAATATTGGCACACGAGCCTTGATCTTGAATCTGTCCAAAAACAATTTCCCATACAATTATTTTGATCCACTTGAATTGCATAGACAAATCCTGGATTTTTTGATTGGCAGGTTTTGAAATAGTTATACATTCTCTGTGCATCACCTTCTTTTAAAAGCATTTTTCTCTTATTTCCCAAGTAATTTTGCACATCCATTGTCACGCAGCCAATTGGAATACCAACACCATTTTCTTGCTTTAAAACGGACACTATCTTCCGAGGAGGTACAACGGCATCACTGACTTATCCTTAAGAGATCGGCGAGTTTGATTTTTCCAAATGCTAAAGCCCTTTCTCTTTGCATATGCTCCATAACAACTCATAGCACCTTCCCATTCCTCAAAAACCAAACCTATACATGGTTCTCGAGGACCCATAATCGAAGATGACTTAATAGGTTGAACTTTTCCCTTTTCTGAAAATTCTAGATCCGTGAAACCATCCATTGAATTTTCCTCAATAACGAACTCTTCCTCCAAAATTTCTCCACTAAATGTGTCTTCCATCACAATTCTACAATAAAAACAACATGCACACAATTTTTATAAGCAATCAATTGGATAAACAGGAAAAAAATAACATAAGAAACAAAACCAAAATTTTCACATCAAGTAACAAATACCTAGAGTTTTTGTTTACTGGGCTATATATTTTGGGTTTTGGGCATGACGTTTAGAGTTTGAGCTGGAAAAGGAATAATATATAGAAGCCCTATATGTATTTTAGTGGTCGAAAAACTCCAAACAAATCAACAGATAATGGGGTGTTGTGCCATGTGGGTAATTTTTGAAACCTTTGAGGATTAAGACAGCATATGTGAATTTCATTTGGTTTGGCACTGTTGATGACGTGGCACCGGGGGATTGGTTTGGCGGAGAATTCTCGAGTTGAGAATCACTACCAAACAAAAGTATAGGACTTTATTAATAATAACACAACACACAACCTAACGTCCAAGGGGAAAAATATGGGCAATCAAATTCCTCCCCACATTCTCTCTCTCTTCACACTCTCTCTCCTCCTCCTCCTCCTCCTCCCGATCTCATCATCAATCAACGTCTGGCCCAAACCCCGCACCTTCTCCTGGCCTCAACCGCACTCGATCCTCGTCTCCCCGCTCCTCACCATTTCCTCCCCCAAACACAAGTACCTGACCCCCGCCGTCAACCGCTACCGCCGTCAAATCCTTACGGAAAAACACCATCACGTCAACCCCCCCGGCGTCAACCCCATCTTCACTCCGTCTCTCAAGGCCCTTAACCTGACCGTCCGAGACCTCCGCGCGCCGCTCCACCACGGCGTCAACGAGTCCTACACCCTCACCGTCCCCGCCGGCGGGGCCGCCGCCGCCACCGCCGTGATCGAGGCGGAGACGGCGTGGGGCGCCATGAGGGGGCTCGAGACTTTTTCCCAGCTCGTGTGGGGCGACCCGGTCCGGATCGCGGCGGGCGTCTTCGTGTGGGATGCTCCGATATTCGGGCACCGGGGGGTGTTGCTGGACACGTCGAGGAATTACTACGAGGTGGAGGATATATTGAGGACGATCGGGGCGATGAGTTGGAATAAGATGAATGTGTTCCATTGGCATATCACGGACTCGCAGTCGTTTCCGATTGTGGTGCCGTCGGAGCCGGAGTTGGGTCTGAAAGGGAGTTATGGGGAGGGAATGCAGTACTCGGCGGAGGATGTGAGGAGAGTGGTGGAGTTTGGGTTGGAGCACGGGGTTAGGGTTTTGCCCGAGATCGATATGCCTGGTGAGTTAGAACCCTCCTCTCTCTCCTCTCCTGATTTTTTTTTCCTATAAATTATCTGTCTGGACAGCTTACGCATCTCAAAAGTGATCTTGGGACCAATTCCACTATTCACTAACTAGTAGTGTCGACTAATCCTGAGACCAGTTACCATGTCCATTAGTGGGGTGCAATTGAAGCCGGAGCACATTCAAGGAGCTGATAGAACTTAGGACTAAGAACTATAAACCTTGACCGCCGGGCCAACCTGATTCTCCTCTAGTACTAGTAAATTTAACAACTTGACTTTTCTAATCTAATGTTGAAACTAAAATTGGTTTGGGTAGGTCCATCGGTGTTTCTATGGATTTTCAGTCTTTTAGAACTTGTTGAGAAAGTCATCCATGTAGAAATATGTTGATCGAAGTTGGGTTGCCACCAACCACATTTGCCTCGACCAGAAGGATATTTTTTAGACTTGTTCTTTGCATTTAGAACAATTGTGATCTGATTGTGTTGCTAGTATGATTTAAGTATATCTTTTTTAGATTTGTTCGTTACACTTGAAGTAATTGTGGTCCGATTGAGTTGCTGCTATAATTTTTTTTCTTGGATGATCTTCACGGGGTGTGATTTTTGAACGTTAAAGAGGGATGGTCCTGTGCGAATTCTCAAAGGGAAAAGGGAAAGAAAATACAGAAATTCCTAGACTAAACAAGACTAAGTCAAGCATATGCTAGTGCCTAGAATTTACGAATAGATGACATGATTGGTTGGTTGTGGAGGAGTTGAAGTTGCGAATTGTCATACATTGATAGATAACTTCGGATTGCGAGAGTACTACATATTGCATATTAATTTGATGGAAAGAGATCGGGGGCAATTTTGTATGATGAAAGATGTGACGTACCTTCAACAAGTGAACACCAAACCTCTTAGGGCTTTAATTGGAGTAAGAAAGAAAACCAAATAGAGGAAGCATAGGAGACGGTTATTCATCGTGAATGAAAGTTTAGCATCACGGTCGTCTTCTTTCTTCAACTAACTTAAAGCAAGTAAAGGAACCCTAACTAAAAGAAAGCAAGAAACGTGTCAAAAAAAAAAGAAAAAAAAAAACAAAGCAAGTGAAGAAACCCTTCAGACCAATGTTGTCTTCCCCCTCCCATATATATGATGGCAGTGCTAATTTTGATATTTTCTTGTATTTGCAGCACATACAGGATCATGGGCTGAAGCTTACCCAGAGATTGTGGCATGTGCACATATGTTTTGGTGGCCTACTGGATATGCATGGGCCGACCGCCTTGCATCTGAACCCGGAACTGGCCAACTCAACCCCTTAAATCCAAAGACATACGAAGTCATAAAGAATGTCATTCGCGACGTTGCCGCAATGTTCCCTGAACCATTCTACCATGCGGGGGCAGATGAGGTCGTCTCAGGTTGCTGGAAAGCTGACCCATCCATTCAAACCTTCCTAGCAAATAATGGAACCCTTGGTCAACTTCTTGAGATATTTGTCAACTCTACCCTCCCTTACATTGTTTCCCATAATCGTACGGTTGTCTACTGGGAGGATGTTTTGTTGGATGCCACTGTCAACGTGAGCGCCTCTGTTCTTCCCCCCGAGAATACCATTTTGCAAACCTGGAACAACGGCCCAAAAAACACCAAAAAGATTGTTTCCTCTGGTTACCGCGCCATCGTATCATCCTCTGATTTCTATTATTTGGATTGCGGACATGGAGGCTGGCTCGGCAATGATAGTACGTATGATCAGCCACTGGGTACTGATGGCGGGTCATGGTGTGCACCTTTCAAGACATGGCAGACCATATATAACTACGATATAACATATGGATTGAGTGAGGAGGAAGCAAAATTGGTCTTAGGTGGTGAGGTGGCACTGTGGTCTGAGCAAGCTGACCCAACAGTTCTGGACCCACAGATATGGCCAAGAGCCTCAGCCATGGCAGAGGCGTTGTGGTCAGGGAACCGTGATGAAGCAGGAATGAAGAGGTATGCAGAGGCTACAGATAGGTTAAACGAGTGGAGACAGAGAATGGTTTCCAGGGGAGTTAGAGCTGAACCCATTCAACCATTGTGGTGTGTGAAAAACCCTGGCATGTGTAATGCTCAGCCAATTTAGTTATCTTGTTTGTTTGTATGTGACAGCCATTTTTGTTTTCCATTTTTCAAACTGAAGTTGGAAAACATGTAGAGTTTTTTTTTTTGGATTAAATGGAATTGGAATAATTTCTGTCTTTCATGAAACATGGAGTTGGATACATCCCAAAATGTTGATGCCCAAAGAATGTGAAAACAAGGCTAACTTGAATCTGACATAAGGAAGTTTTCAACTTCAATAATGTGATTGTAAATGGATGTATAAACTTTTATTACACACTGAGAGATAAGTTCATAGTTGCTGGAATGTATTGAGAATGATACATCAGTTGTTTGAAGCATCGTATTGTGGTCTTCTCAGCTGTGTGCAAGTTGGAGGTGGCAGCACTTTCATCCACTTTGTTATTTTCATAATGTTCCGTTGTATGGTTGCATTTATTTTAGCGATTCCAGCTAGTCTTGCACTTTCAGACCGGTCCTTCAAACAAAGGCTTAGTAAGCACAGATTCCCCAGAAATCCAAATTTCCTATAAAGACAGATTTCCTCTCTTCCCCAGAATTAGAATGCTTTCATTGTGGTTGGATCTTATGCGGTACAAAATTTAACTCTAGGACTTAATGCTTCACAGTGTATTATCTTAGAATTGGACTTGCCCTAATTAGAAAGAAAAAAAACTCGGGAACATGTTTAATTGGCACCGAGTTGCTATTGACTTAGATCGTACTTACCGTAGCTGTGATTGTTCAAATGACCCAATAGTTGTTTGTTTCTTGAGTAAGGGGGCTTTGCTTTGCGTCTTTAGTAAAGTTTCTTACCTAGTAGTCTTAATACCCTTGTTGTAGGAGTTTATATACGTGACTTTCAGTTGTAGACATTTTTGAGAGAAGTCCTTAATCCTGATTATAAAATGCAAAAAGCTGGGACAATAGCAATTTCCAGTTTTGAGATAGCAGGAGAATATTCATATCTTGGGCCATGCTGTTATTTGCTAACTGCCATGAAGATGCCCCAACTTTTTGGAAAACTTGCCTATTCAGGTAGTAAAACTTCACCATTAGAAGAGTCGTAAAGGTGCTGCAACCCAACGAGATTCATAGACAAAGTACCCCTCTCAGTTGCATGCTGGCATTCATGTTTTACTGTTGTTCTAACAAGCAAAGAAATGATTGGCCAGCTCTTCTCAACATTAAGCACACCTTGCATCTTGATTGATGCTAACGCACTAGGCAACAATTTATCTTAACTGAGGAAAACCACATTGGCAATCTATAAGGTCATGTTTTCTCTCTATTTTCATACTTTTATAATCCCTCTACTGCTGCACTGATGCAATAGAAGAAAGTGGCACTTGATTAGTTTGGCTGGTATTGTGAGGCACCAAGCCCTAATATTTCGCCTCTTCGATATGTTAGCCAAGTTTCAATTTTCTCGTAACAAGATCTGGCAAATGGATTTTAGGTAGATCAGTACTAATATTTGCAAATGTTTGTCTAACATGTAAAATACTTGCCATCTCTAGCAAGCTTCTTCGTGATTTATTACGTAAAGGTGATTTCAAGTTATTGCTCTTGTACATGTTCAGCTATGCCACAAAGAAGGAGATGAGATCAAGTGAGTTCCCAAAGCCAGCAGCTGAGGAAATTTTTAGAAGTTGCTGAGGGTGTCAATGTGAGTAACTCTCACTTTTGGTGAACCTCTATTCAGATATCATTGTACTTTCTGATATTGTACATGGGGTTTAATGCTGGCAAGGATGGAAACTTCTTGAATCATTACCGGCTTTGTTGGCTGACATGCCCCCTCACTTAAGGATAGGCAGAACATTGGGTAATGATCACTTCCTTTTCTTTGCTGTTGTGTTGTGTTTTCTTTCTCCTATTGTGTGTGTGCGGGCCTCTCTTTTGTCATCCCTTTGAGAAACGTGGTGGCAATGCAATTGGGGTCAATGAGTTGCATAGGATATATGTTTGTTGCCATATTTCACAATGAGTTAGCCGACCAAAATACTTGAATAGACGACCTCAGGGAAAGCTAATTGCCTTAATAGGGCCTAGGGGATTCTATTCTATTTTTGACCTTTTACTAGTGGTTAAGAGCCCGATTAGTCGACCAAATTTCTCTATTGTCAAGCCCAGATCTTATTAGAAGTCCATTCTTTGCCCCCGGAATCAATTAGAGAAGAAGTTAATATCCCATAACAAGTATGAGTTGGTCCTGAGAGTAGTTGCCAGTCGTGCACTGGTGACCGACGAGTAACATTTTTGTCACATGTTGCATTTCTTTCCCTCATTCTTGTCTGTTACTTTGGTCGTTCTGCCTTCGGACGGTGTATCCCTTCCTTTTTTTCCCATTTCCGTTATTTTAATGTTGTGACCCGAATGAACTGATCTATGAACTTGCTGGCCTTTAGTTGCTTTAGTGGTAGAACAGAAACACATCCTTGAATCCTCATATTTGTAGTCGGCATTCCTGCGAAAATGAAGTAGATTTTAACCATAACCTGAAAATACAATGCTGAATCATTTCTTTTCACTGTCAGATTTCAGAAATCCAGCTACAAGATGTGAGGAGATTGTTCCATTGGCAGAGAAACTCTGGACTGGTGAATAAAAGACACCCAATTTGGAAACTCACTATCCAGTAGCCTGCATTGCGGGGGTAGAAGGTAGTGATTTTTTTAAATTTTATTATGATAACTAGTTTATTTGTTCTAACAGGAAACACGTAACACAAAATCACTTCATGGCGCGAATGATTGGAAGACCTATTCTTGTGAAGAATAACCAAAAATATAAAATCCTGGAGTGGGGAAAATTGCATCTGACATGTAATGAATTTTCTGATTATGATGGTACATCTAATTTTGTTTTAAGATGATCTTAATAGATGGAATAACAGTCTCTCCAACTTAATAAAAAATTTCAAACTTAGTTTCCCTAACAAACATGCACAGAGAATGAACTTGTCTAAATTCTTACCCAAAGTAAAAGAAGATACGGTGAAGATTGGATTTACCCTCTCAACAAATCACTAAACTTCACCAACCATTCTGTACCCGGCACAAGTTTGGAACAAAATTCTTATTTATCTTTAGTCCCGGTCATTGTTACAGGATTTTTCTAAATCACTGAAATACACATGTCGGACACTCAAAACTCCAATAAGGGTATGGAATTCATTTCAGACATTTTTGGTTGGACATTCACCTCGCAAGTTTATGTTTTAATCCGACTGTGCCGTCAATTATACGTAAAACTCCTATATTATGCAAGGAATACCCTAAGGTACTTTGTAGCACGATTTATCTGAGGAAATAACAGAAATATTCTAAGTGAGATCAATGTAGAGTATCCCTATGGCCTTGGGATGGAAATTAGATGATTCCGGAGTCCATGTAGCATGGGTCCCAACTATGTTTTACATTTCAAATAACTTCAGAAATCAATTGCATATTATATAGGCTTCTATACTACATGGTTGGGATGTCCATTCATGGGGCCTGTATTTGGAGTATTGATTAAGGTGGCCGTCTTCACAAGGAATTGAACAACCCATATTATAAAATGCCAACTGGTTATGTTCTCAAAAGCAGTTTTCTTGTTTATTACTATGTATCTTGAATCAGTTTGAATTTTCCACATGGTTGCCCAATTAACTGATTATATAAGCAGGCTGGGTGTTGGGACTTGGGACCACTTCTGGTTTAGGACTTGAAGCTTTCGAGTATTTCAATTGCTCAGGATACCCTTTTTTAGCTTCTAGGGTCTATTTCTTAGTTCAAGATCCGTCTTACTAACTGGAATCAAAGAATTAGTAGATCTGTTCCGTCCAAAATGGGAATGGGCTAGGGTTATAAACTTATAATCTATAATCTGATCATCGAGTTGATTTCATGATTATAAGTTCATTCTCTATTGGACCAGATTGGAATAGAGATATACATTCTCATTATGAGAAGGGGTTAGTCGAGCGTATCGAAATAGATACTATGTTTCTTTATGGATCCGTACATTTCATTTAGGATTAGGAAGAGACATAATCGGATTTGCTTTTTACAAATCTTTTCGTATTGAGGGAAGCTTCTTAGAGGCCTTGACCTTGAGCTACAGTGAGTGTCGTGACAAGGGCTTAAGTCACGGGAACCAGCCTGTCTGCCTACCCCTCCCACTCCATGTGGTAAGCAGGATTTTTGCATTGGTACATACCACCATCGTTATTTTCTGTTTTTCAAGAATGATTCTAACTGAGTCGGGCACATTGTGATTTATGCATTAGCTTCAGGTTCGCGGTTCTGCTTTGCATGCTCATTTTCCCTATGGCTGCTAGGTTAATGAGCACAGCTACATTAGCCTTGTTAATCATAAAAAATTGTGCAGGCACAGAAACCGACCATAGAACGTGCTATAAAATTACTCGGTGGAAACCCGCTCACTTAAGAATGGCCATTCATGCACTTTCTGTGGCCGGTTCTGTGGTTGATGTGTTTTTCTGCAGAATTACTCCACCCAACCTTGACTTTTGCCAAACGGGTATATAAAACAAGAAAGCCAGAGCAAGGAAATTTTTCCCTCTTTCTTGTACTCCATCACTAACGAACGATGATTAAATTTTTGAAATTTGCCACCGTTTTTTCTTGCAATTGTGAGCAATCTTCACAACTCTACTATAAAATCCAGAGCCACATTATACTATGATCAAATTCAAGTTACTCCAAGCAAACCTGAACGCTTCACAATGAAGTCTTCAAGTCAAGCAGTCCCCCTCATGGCTATTCTTATGCTTGTTCTCTTGGTTTCCCCTTCTTCAGTGGCTGCGGTTACTTGCGGAGATGCGTTCAGGTACGTCAGCCCTTGCGTGAACTACCTGAGGAGCGGCAGTGGGATGCCACCGCCGCCCTGCTGTGCTGGAGCCAAAGCTCTTGCTGCTGCTTGCCCCACCACTGCTGACAGGCAGACTGCTTGTGGCTGTCTCAAGACTGCATCCCAGAGCCTGAATGTGAATCCTGCGCTCGCAAAGGCACTTCCAGGGAACTGTAAAATCAACTTGGGTTTCACTGTCGGCCCCAACATCGATTGCTCTACGTATGTATTTCAACTTGCTATTTCACTCAAACTGTTCTTTACCAGCACACATGAGCATGCGTATGTATAGATATGCTTGTGTTGAGAGGTGTCTTGTATTATATTGGACTCTGAGTTATTGTGTAGGGATTGCTACAAAATCGAAGTGCCGAGTCCAAAGGCTGAAGGCCAAGGTTTTTTTTTTTTTTTTTTCTTTCTTTCAACTATGGTCTATGACTGAGGGAGCAGTAGACGAAGCCACCGGACATAGGCAACTTGCTGAACCATTTGTATCTACTGTTTTGTTGTCTCTCTCTCTTTTTTTCTCACCAAATTGTTTGTGTGGATCGAAATCATCTTGTTATTGCATACAATTTTTTCTTTTGTTTGTAACGGGACGTGCTTTAACCACTTTTACTTAAATTTTCTCTTGCACTTGTGCTTTGCAGGGTCCGCTGAACTTGAAGCCGTCTAGAGATGGAGGATGTGAGATGCTTCCAGTCGAAGCATAATCTACCTTTGTAAAATAAACCAGGATCTACTTATGCAGTTCCTCAGTTTTTCCTCACTAGCTAGTTCCTTACTATCACTTGCTTTAGGCTATATTTGTATCGAATAAAAGTGTTTTCCCATATCTGGTGAAAATGGATGCAGTTGAGTATATAGAACACTATGTTTATGCAGCTTCCGATGTCAAGTCTACCAAAATTTTCATGGCATTTTAAAGATCTCTAGTCATTGGCTGGTCCACATGAAAAGAAAGCCAAACCCCAACGGGTTGGCATGGTGGTTTAGGCTTGGGACTTGGGGGTTTGGTCCCCTCTTTAAGATCTCAGGTTCTACATAAAGTGCTATCAATTTCTTTGGGGCTAGTTTATGCGGAGCTCTGTTCCGACTTTAATTGCCAACCCGTGAGGTTTGTGTAAGGTGAACGGACACGTGAGTTATGAAAATTAAAAAAATGATGAAAAGAAACCTTAGTCCAATAGATAATACTCCCTGTTTAAATTGAGGCAGTACTTTGCCTGTGACTCAAAAACTCTCCGAAAGCAACTAAAAAAGCCATTCATTCAGGTTAATTCCCAGCTCAACTCTTCCCCTTTTTGGTCCACTCAAGAATCAAGATCCTCCCTTGAGCTGATCATTCATGTCATTCTGTGATTTTAAATGAAACCTACATGGACCCATTTGATGATCTGAGTCGTTCATTGAGTAAGCTTCGATGTATTTAATGAACCTTCAAATTCTAGTTTGATTGTACATCGGTAAAAACAAGTCTAAAAACCATCAGCTGGACTCATTTAATGATCCGAGTCGTTCATTGTGTAAGCTTCAATGTATTTAATGAACTTTCAAATTCTAGTTTGATTGTACATCGGTAAAAACAAGTCTAAAAACCATCAACCTGGCCTACAAATCAAGACCGCATTAATCCAACAGCCAAAATTTATTAAAAAAAGGGAGAAGATTAGAAAAGGGAAAATCCACATACTAATGCTGCAGAGCCTAACATAAGAATCTAATTCATCAATTGACAAACTACTGCTCCAAAGAGAGGAGCATAAGAGCAATTACATATAGAGTAGGAAAGGTGCCTGTTTCTTTTGGGTAGAAGAAACTTTGACCACCTCTCTTGCCTCCAACTACTCATCTGAAGAAGACCCTAATAAAGAAAGTCAAAACTTCAAAGAAGAGTCACATGTTCCTATACATAGAATACTTGCCTATCCTAATAAATCCAAGGGTTTTGACTAGAGACTTATGTTCTTCAAAAGAACCTAAAAACAATTACTAACGGAAAACTCATCGAGAATGATGTGGCAGTAGCATTTATTCAATTACGACACAACCGGTGGTTGTCACGGAGAAGTTCCACCACATCATTCTACATGAGAATTCTGTAAAAACTTCTGCTGATAAAACATTACCCTATTCGATCAGGGTATCATGGGCAATTAGGGTTTCTACCAGGACCTCCGTAGTAAAAGTAGTTGCCCCAATCGCCTGTCTTTCCAACTTGGACATCGTAGCACTTTGGTTGCTCGGTGAAAGTTTCGACGTCTTTGGGAGCCCTAAGGTTGTTGGACCCATCAACAATCTGAATGTTCCTGAAATAACTGGATTTACCGAAACCTTCTTCAGGGAAATGGCCACTGCCCATCTGGGTGGTGGTGTGCTGCCCATCTGAGGCTGAGTTCACCACCTCTCCTCCCCACTCAATCATGGTTGCACTGTCAGCTAGGTATGAAAACAAGAAGCCTGGCCAGTAACCCAGCACATAGTCATTCCCAAATTGCATCCACCAGTTTCCCTCTTTTGGGTCCTACCAAATTCACAAAAAAACACACATTATTAGGAAAAAGTTGACAAAGAAACATATGTAGCATAGAAACAGATGGACATGCACATATGAGCATATGTCAGAGATTCTCTGCATCTTTCTGTAATCAGCTACTACTAGTACTACTCTACCATGTGCACATATATCCACATATCTTTGAGGTCCACATTACAAGGCTTCTTTGTACTATGTTTACTATTCTTTCAACTTCTCAACAAGGGAACGTAGTTGTCTTTTTTGTTTTTTTATCAAGAGAAAAGGAGATTTTATTCAAGGGTTAAAGATCAGGCCCGAGATCTTCTATGCCAAAAAATGGTGCCGCCTCTGTGCCGAGTGCAATTTCGGCTGTTGGATCACACAAAAAATTTAAAACATAAAAAAAAAACCCTCACACAATCTAATGGCCCAAATGCACTCGGCACAAGGGCACATTATTTTTCAGCACAGAGGATCTCGGGCCGAAAGATCAATGGTTCAGAACGTCTTACATCCACACAATGCCAAGAGACAGGCTATTGACTATGTGAGACCCATATGGCTGCAATTACTCTAAACCATTAATCCCAAACAACTGGATAATTTCTAATCAAACTGAACCTCAAACCCTCTCACTGAATGTGGGCCTCATGTCATGAGGGAACCGGGTCCCTGGTGTGCACCCCAGTGACAGATGGTAAATAGTTGGCGTTCCTACAGAAATTAAAGGCAAAGACTATTGTTTTCCGAATCATTTCTGTTTTTACTTAATTCTCGTCAACTTTTTATCAGAATTTTTTGCTTTCCAGATTTCTCTAAAAAATTGACGCGAACTACAAAGATTCGAAGAATAAAAAGGGGAAAAAAATATTTAGTTTTGGCCACACTCACCCTCGATATGAATGAGTATTTACCTTCCAGACAAGTATGGTGATGTCGTATTGGGAGCCACGATAGGCTGAAATAGGGGAGATGCTGGCCCCCATTGCTATTTCATTGTTGATTTGAATAAAGCCCGAACAGAGGAGGTTGTAGCATCCTGTCGCTTGATATGCGTCACTCTGTCATTTAGGCCCACTTTTTCAAATCTACCCATTTGACCATCAAAAAGCCCAAGCACACAACTTTAAAACAATGGCAATTCCGAATGCAACTGCGTCCAAAACAGTTCAATAGATGTATATCCATGTGCATCGAATGGTCTCGAACATAGTAGCGTTCGGAGTTGTGTTTCAAAGTTCTTTGCGTAGCATTGCTCTTTTACCATTTTAAGATATGGGAAGACTATACACATAATATTAACCCTAAAACAAAATTTGAAACATCATGTACTGCTTACAGTCCAGTAGGTGAAAAGTCTGGCGTTGCTATCTCCATACAAGTCTTGGCTAACCTGTTTATTTTTTCAGAGAAGGGAGGGAGAAATCAGCTATGTGATCAGTGTTCAACCCATCTTTCGTTTGTGAAATCGATCTCGAATTGTGAAATTATGAGCTATGCGATGAGTATTTTCGTTGGAAATAAAATGACCGCATTGTTCTGAACGAGATTCTGCTTTCTGTGTAGCATAACTGTTTCGAAATAATTAAAACATAATGATTGATTGTGGGTTTAAAACAAGACTTCAAAAGGCTAATCATTATGTATATGACTTTTTGTTGAACAAGCTTGTGTTTTGCATTATTCCCTCCATCCAAATTTGTTTGTCAACCTAAAAAATCCAACTTTTTTAGGGAACACAATCATTACACCTAAAAAGATACTCCCTCCGTCCCGGTTTGTTTGTCCTCTTTTTGACTTTTTGAGAGCGTTTGACCTCTCAAAGAATTGTCTATAATTTTCAATTCGTAATGTTTTTAATATGCAATATGGATCTTGTTTGATAGATCTCAATTAGTTTTATTATACAAAATTTTCAAAATCATAAAAAACATTATAAAATGTAAGATATAAGTATATTTTTGAATGACACGAATTTCGACAATTGGACAAACAAATTGGGACGGAGGGAGTACAACTTTTCATATTTACCCTCAACTTTTTTACAAAAGTTAATTTATTCTACTAAATAAAGGGCAAAAAGGGAAAAGTGATACAATTAAAAGTCAAATAGACAAACATTTTGGGACACTTAAAAGTCAAAAAATGGACAAAAAATCGGGACGGAGGGAGTATTACTCATAACAACAGAATGTAAGATAGTAGTTTTGAGAAATAGGGTTCAAAGTACCTGCCAACCAGCTTCAATGCTGTTGAGATCTGAAGCAAAAGAACCTCCCAAGACCCATAGCTGAGACAAGCTGAACTCATTAGGCTGCTGGATTTTGGGGTCCCAAACATTCATGGTTGCCTTTGCTCCATAAAACTCCCCTTCTACATAGGCTATTGCATGCTAAATAACTCCAAAATGACAAAACCATAAAAGAACATAAGTAAATAATCATTAATTTAAAGAGTTTGAAGAATCAAGAAAGGTACTGAAAACTGGAACTGTTTCCTCCAACCCTTTTCTCTTCTCTACTCTTTATGCATTCTTTCTAAAACATTACACCATCTAGGATTCTAGATATGTGTACCAGAAAAAAATTGGAAATTAGGTAATGCTAGGTAGACATAATTTCTTTTAAATAATCTTCATGCATGAAGATAATGTTGTAATATTATGAAAATAAAATAACACTACTATTGTACATTTTAAGCCAAAACCACTTGCCCTTGAACATTATGTTCTTAAAAGCATTCCCTCGCTACATTGGAAGAAAGAAAAAATGTTCTATACGTGGGCAAATCATCGATACCCACTTTTTGTAGGTGTCGGAATCCTGATATATTTTCGGTCATTGAATCATGTAAAATATTCTACATTTCTACTTCTACCGAAGATGGACAGGAACAACGGTATAGGTAAAGTTGGGTAAAAGAACATTTGAGCTCGGGCACAAATTGTATATACCTGATGGCCACTTTGACTGATGAGATCAGGATCAGCAGACCTAGCTGGTTTAACGATGGTTCCGTGTTTCTTCTTTCCATAACTCTGAACAGAACTTGTTCTAAGCAGATCTTCTTTCTTTGTTCTTCTGATTGGAATGGTTCCTTCTGGGCACTTCCCATTCAAATGCCACAGCTGAGTAATTGGCTTTGATTTTCCTTCATTTGACTGGGGATTTGACACCTTCTTCTCATCGATTAGCCCTTCTGGGTGATAATTTGGCCTCACCTATGAGTATATCCCGAACCCACCTCATAAATTAGAGAAACCAACACAAACCCAAACGCATTTAACCGGACCAAGGAGGGAATTAGTCAAGGTGCACTTAAGCTGGCCCGGACACCCCTTACCGTCAAACCAAAAAGAAAGATAAGGAGACAGGAAAACTAAGAAACTAAACCCAAAAAGACACGAGAACTACAGAATGCGGATACAAAACACACAATTCTCATTGTTCTAGGTTTTTTTTTCAAGATGATGAAGAAAAGGAATTTCCAAATCACCATATCATACAAGTATGGCAATGCTGTCTGTGACTCTGTGTCATGTTTAGAGTCTTATTTATCACACGGTCAGTCCAAACCCGGTTTAAAAAAATAGAGTTATGCGTTCAGTAACTAGCAACCAGCACGTAAAAGATTCCGTTAAATCTTTATATCGTAAATCTGGAGTCAAAAGAGAAAAAGACCCATTTAACTGACCCCAATTTATTGACATCAAGCATAAGTTTGGTTCAGTTTTTATTACAACACGTAGGCCGTAGAGATGGTCAAAATTGTGTGAAAAAGACCCGAAGTATTCTCACGGGCTCCCCACCAAATGGTTGGTGTTCGATAGGCTGCATGCATCGCCGGAGAGAGAGAGAGAGAGAGAGACCTGAATTGTGTGGTTCTTGAAGAGAGGATGATCAAAAACTGGCTGGTGGGATACAAGGACACAGTCGATTATATCTCCATCTGGGCTCTGTTTTTTCAACAGCAAAGTCAAAGTTCAAATTCAACATCCGTACAGGTATAATTCACAAAATATATGTGTATATACATATATAAAAACACACACACAGAGAAGGGACCTTGATGGATTTAAGGGGAGGCTTGTTCAATTGCTTCAAATGGTTGTCAACCTCAAGATTTTGTTTAGAAATGCTCGCTCTGCCACCAGAACAGAGTGGAAACAGAACCATAAAGACCAAAAACCCCACGCTGCTAAAGTGCGCCGCCGCCATAGCTAACACAAGTCTCTGCCAAATTCAGCCTTCAGAACTAAAGAGACTGTTCTTCTTCTTCTTCAAGAAAATGCTGCACACACCCACTTGAATGAATTCCTCCGCTAAAAAACAATTGGGGGAAAATACGGACAGATTTGAAAACTGTTGACGCTCTGTTTTCCTGTTCTCCCTCTCAGGAGTGAAGAAGGGTAGGATGGGAATCTTAAAAATCTTGGAGGAAACGAATGGAAGAGAGAGAAGGAGGATATGCTTGGGTTGGAGCAATTATTAATCTTCCCTTCTAAATATCCCATCTTTCAGAACCATGTTGCATGTTTTTGTCGCTTTTGGAAATGTTTTCGGTGGTTTTTTTTTTTTTTTTTTGCCAAATTAACCACAAAAAAAAAGAAAGAATGTTTTTGGAATTCCGTAACTACCCTTTTTGCCACCCCGTGACCCATTTTTGTTCTTTCCCTCCCAAATTCAACAAAAAGGCAAAATGCTGTCAAATAAAGGGTAAAATAATTTGTGCTTTTGAATTTTTTTTTTGGTCCTTTCACATTCCCATTAGCTCCCAGGCAGTGTGTGCAAATAATGCTGTCAAATAAGGACTGAGCTCCTGTTCAATGTAGCTCCCCTCCGGTCCCGTCCAATTTTAACTTTTTTTGGGCTTACAATAACGATCAAAACCGTTCACTTTTTAGAACTTATCGAGAAAACATCAACCACGTCAAAAATCACATTAATGGGATATCGTTTGATAGGATTTTCAAATGCATTAAGTTTTTGTTAAAGGGGTTGTGTTGTACACTTTATACAAGATTAATGCATTTTGAAATTATACCCTAACAGTATTTGATCGACATGATTTTTGACGTGGTCGATATTCTCGGCGATCTCTAAAAAGTAAATGGTTCCAATTATTATTGTGCTCGGCCGGGAGGGACGGGACTGGAGGGAGTCTACACTGGACGGGAGCTCGGCCCGTCAGATAAAGGGCAAAATAATTTGATGCTTTTGATTTTTGTCCTTTCACATTCACATTAGCTTCCACACCGTGTGTACCCTCACGTGAATTTGACTGTGTATGTAATGTATTTGTGTAAATGTGTGTGGTTGTAGACTTTTTGCTTTTGCGTTTGACTCTCAAAAGTCTCCATTTCATATTGTGTAGTACTTCAGTGTTTATGGGGCTTTTTTATAATGTGAGTGACTCTGTGTAAGTGTTTGTATATATAGAAAACGCTATTATATATTCATTACAAGTCCAAATCAAAACTCTAATTACTATTTTCATTTTTATATTTATGGCAAAAGATAAACAATACCCTAATGGTTTAGATTTTGAATTTTTAAGGGTTTTGTAGTGAGCACAAACAAAGTTCACAGGTTGGCATGCAAGAAATTTGTAGACAAATGCATTAAGTGCTTCTTGTCCTTGAGTTCTTTTGGATGTAGACATTATTAGCCCCCCATTGAAATGGAGATGCCCCTTTTCACCTACATCACATGTTGCAAATCCATCCAAACTAATGTATCACTAATTTAGCATTTCCCATCACTTGCCTCTATGAAGGTTGGCTTCATCCATTTTTTGGACATTTGTCCAATTGATTGATTTTTTTTTTTTTTTACTGTCCTAAGACTAACTAACTAGAAAATGACTTTGTTGGTTTCCACTAAAGTCCCACTTTGGTTTTCGGCTATAGGCTGGGTGCATGGGTGGGTGGTGGGTGTCATTCGAGTCGGTCTCAATTTCTTTAATACCATGTATTTAGTCCAATTTACACGCACTTCAAATCAGAATCTCAAATCAGTTTTGTGTTTAACACTAGTTTTTTTTTTTCTCTCTCTCTTTTCTTGAAAAGAACACCAGTTTAATTCATTGAGATGAAAATCTGGAGAAGAAAGAGAGGCAGAAATGTTAAGGTTGACTCCAAAATCGTCCAAATGGGGTACAACTAACAGTCTGATAGTATCCCACTCATCTTATCCTTATTATTGTATCCTAGTAAAATATCTAACACAAATCATCTTTTATTAGGGCTGCTGATTTTACCACTCCATTTTTTGTTAACGCCACTTCCTTACAAGTGTATTTTTGGTTGTGTATGTATCATTCAATCCTTTGTCCCCAGGAATCCCTATCCTTTACAATTCCCAAGAATGACGTACTCTCTTCTTTTTTTTTTTTAAATGTAGAGTATTACAGGCTAGCTTGCACGCATCTTGAACTAGTCCCTATAATCCCTCCCACTACCGTTTCACACGCTTACGCATTAAGGTGAGGTGCCTCCAGCAACGGGAATCGAAACTGAGAATCTATGAGGGAGCAACTCTTAAGTCTCGGAGCTTAGACTACCGGACCAACCCACTACAAAAGAGGAAGTTAAGCTCTTGTTTGAATCTAAGTTTATAGAACCAGAATATCAAAATATGACTTCTTCATCACGTAAATGGGAAAAGATACATGAAGTTGAAATCCTTACATTTCCATTTCCATTTTCAATCATAACGACTACCCTGTACACTAAAGTCAATACCCAACCCAAACTCCAGTCTAATTTGGACACCAAAACGATTAAAGAATTATATACACAGTTGTTGGTGGAAATATGAATTGTTTTGTATTAACTGTGATTACCCATGGACAGTGGAAAACAACAGTTTTCGTGATATGGGATCGAGTTTGATATAATGTTTGGTGGTGTTGCACTTACAAAATTAGTGCACAACCACCCAATCTTCCTTGTGTGGTCCAATCCCCATGAAAATTGCTGGCCGGGGCTACTTTTTTGACAATGACATTGATTAATGGATCAATTTGCAATACAGTGTTACGCACACGTACCGCACGGTTTCACGGCTCTCTCAATTTCATCGTCCGTCTCTCGGCAATCAATGGTTTGGGTTTTAAACAAACTCTTCCGGAGAAAGAGTTTAACTCTTTTCTCCGAAAGAATTTTTTAAAATCCAGACCGTCCAAAATACATTTGGACGGTGGTGGTGGAGCAGTAAAAGAGGTGGGTGGACGTAGACTTTTCGTTTGCGGTATAGTAGTCCATCCTCAGGATTTTTAAATCCAGTGGTGAGTGACAACCCCTCAATGTCCACTTCAGAAAAAGAAGTATGGACCAACAACCCCACACCAAGCATAAGGAAAAAAGGCTGAATTATGGGTATAGAGGGAAGCAAATCCCTTATATATATCAATGTATGGATACTCTGAACAAGGGACATTAATTCTGAATCACTTAAAAGTAAAGTTCACTTTTACAAATATCTGATTGACTTATTTATAAGATGTTTCGCTGTAATAAACGAAGCATCTTTAGTCAAGATTCGAGTAAGTTGGTCCGAACATCTATTTATAAAAAAAGGGCTTCAAATAGTATTGGTTATGACCCAAAATAGTGTTTTATATGTACATATGATATGCACTTTTTGAATGTGCACTGTGGCCTTGCTTAAATTCCTGTAACTTTAACAAGGGAAAATGGTTGCCCATCAATGTCCTTTTCTAAGATGGAGTTCCCATTTTAACTTTATGATGTGAGTGGCGATCGATCTTTTTCTCCTAGTACTGTCAAAAACACTGTTTTGCTAGTATGATATTGTGGTGGAATGAATTTGAAGTGATCAGGAGTACCATTATATCTACTTCCCCTAGTAACGACGGATCGAGTCACCGACCCGGCTGGTCCTAGACATCCTTACTGAATTACGCGGCCTCAAAAAAATATATCTCAAATGTACCATGTAGCTAGTAGGTCTTTACTTATATATACAATGCATCATTTCTAATCCATGCGGGACTTCACAATCTCCCCCCACTTAAGATTGCAACGTCTTCGTTGTGCCCTCATGGTCCAACTTTCACTTTGAGCACGCCAAACTCCTGAAGTTCGTCTTATAAGAAACCCGCTTGAGCACGACAATCACGTCAAGCTCGTCACTTGTCCGGCCCACCTAAGCACGTCTCCTCACGGGGCTCCATCCACACTTCCAGCTGGCGTAGGATCTGATATGATCTGTAATGACCTAACCCAGCTATCAATAGACATCTTTCGACCTAAACCACCCGGCTATCAATAGACATCCTTCGACCTAAACCACGTGCCTTAAAAGATGTATCCCATATGAGACTTCACATCCGACACCCTGAAAATAGAGCCCACAGCCATTAAGGTCTCTTGTAAAATTATTTGCATCAACCAACAAGGTTAATTTGTCTGTGGCTTAAGTTAAGAGACTAATCATTAATCGATCTAGAGAATCTTCATAGGGCCATGAAAGTCTCTTTTAAAGATGTCAAGGAGCTAAAAGAGTTCCATATATATATGTCTCAAAAGTTTGGTGGGGGCAGTGGTGAAATCTTCTTGCTCTTTTTTTGTTGAATCACAGTCAGAATCGATCTTTATTAATTATTTGATGGAATTAATGTTGGGATCTTAAATTTGTCATCAAACAAAAAACAAATGGGAATTCAAATCAATAGTCCGAACTAAGGGTAAGTGATTCAAATCAATAGCCCCAAAATATCAAGATTTCAGAGTGCAAGGGGTCAACTTCGAGAAATTATTCGTTGCCCTTGGGGCAACACGTCATTTTTGCTAAGTGGTGCCTCACACCAATCTAAAACAGCCTTTTGGGGAAAATTGTCAGTCTGTGTCTACCACCGTTTGAGGCATTAAATACTACAGTAATATGCACTGACACACATTTTTCTTTCTCTAAGACACAACCTTCTCTCTCTAAAATAGTCGTGTAGACCTATAAATTCAAGAGAGTACTTATTTCCAGAGCAGTTGAAAACAACTTGTTTACCGCAGCAATCCATCGCGATCGTATTTCGGACGGTTCGGATTTTAATTTTAAAAAAATCGGGGAAAAGTTTAACTCTTCCCCGAAAAAGTTTTATTAACATCCAGACTGCCAAAACACTTTTGGACGGTCACGATTGAGCGCTGTAAACTCTTATTTGTGGCTGCTCCGGAAATAAGATTTTCTCTGAATTCAAACTACTAAGAGCATCCGCAATGGGTGTGTTATATTTGTGTATCAAAATGTTTGTTAAGGTATGTGTTAGGATAAAAAATAGGTCCCACAAGTGTGTGTTAACTTAGGAGTGTGTTAGTATATATGTGAGTACCTTAATGGGTTAGTTAGGAATGTGTTAACTTTTTAAAATATATATAGAAAAACAATGAAAAAAGCAACAGTAAATTTAAAGTTTGAAAAAGGCAACGTAAGTTTTTAGCCCTTTGATTTTTAAGTAATGCTACGATGACAACAAAAATTTACAACATTTGCCACGTCATCACTGAGATCCACAATTTCACCCAACATAAAAAAAATAAAAAAATAAAAGGAAAACAAAGGAACACCAGATCTGAAAAACGAACAGAGAGTGAGGGAGAGAAAGAGAGAAGGAGGAGGAGCACCACCACCGGCGACTCCCACCACCGCTGGAGACCACCACCACCACCGGCTCCACCTCAATCATCTCATGGGTTTAATTCCATTTTTTTTTCTCCGGATTATTCTTGGTTCCCATGGGTTTCTCTTTCTCTAAATCTATAGAAAGAGACGAGATGTATTGTTGTCTAATTTTCATCCCTCATATTCTAATTTTCATGTTGATTTTTACTAATATATTTGGAGTCCGGTGACGAGATGTTGCTCCGTTTGGTTTGGAAAATTGGTTAGATCAGAGAATGACACGGTTTGATTGTATTGTTATGTTTTATGGTTGAAGTTTGAATTTATGGAGATAGGGCCCACTTATTGTTTGTTAGCTTGGTTGCCAAACTTAATAACCATACTAACACACTATTAGATTTAGCACACTCTAACACACATGCATTGTGGCACAAAAAATACACTTTTGTTTGTTAAGTCTTAACACACACAATTAACACACTAGTTAACATACCCACTGCGGATGCTCTAAGACTTCCGCTAAGATTTTTTAATTTTTTCTTGTTTTTCTTATTCAATTTTTTTTTTTTGCGTTTATTAGTTTTGTGCCTAATTTTTTTAGATTATTGATTCGTCTCGTCAAGACGAATCAGAAAAGTAAAAAGTTAAGACTTTTAACCAAATATTCATTGAAATATGGCTTTTGGGTTTTATTTTGGATATTTTAAAAAAATATTTGGGTAAAAGTTATAATTTTATTTTTTCAATTCGTCTTGATGAAACGAATCAATAATCCGCAAAAGTTAGGTGCAAAACTAACAAACGCGAAAGTTTTTTGAATAAGGACAAAACAAGAAAAAACCCAAAACCCGTTGAGTTTTGCTAAGGGCTTTTTGGGTTTTTTTTCCGTTTTGTCATTATTCATATTTTTTCGCGTTTGTTAATTTTTGCGACAAACTTTTGTGGATTATTGATTTGTCTCGACGAGAAAAATCGGAAAAATAATTTTTTTTTACTTTTACCCCAATATTTTTTTTGTAATATCCAAGATAAAGCTGGATATTTTCAAAAATGGCTAAAAGTCATTAAAAAAAATTTACTTTAAACCGGTTTTTTTGGCTTTATCTTGGATATTTGAAAAAATATTGGGTAAAAGTCATAATTTTTAATTTTTCAATTCCTCTCTTCGAGACGAATCAATAATTCATAAAAGTTTGTCCCAAAAAACTAACAAACGCGAAAAATATGAAAAATAGCAAAACGAAAAAAAAACCCAAAAATCCCAAATAGCCCTTAGCGGAACTCAACGGATTTTGGGTTTTTTCTTGTTTTGTCCTTATAAAAAAAATCTCGTTTGTTAGTTTTGCACCTACCTTTTATGGATTATTGATTCGTCTTGTCCAGACAAATCAAAAAAATTAAATTAAGATTTTACCCCAAAAAAATTTAAATAAAAACAAAACAAAAAAAAACCCAAAAATTAATCTCGTGGGTCTTTGGTTCTTCTGCTTTTACTAAACAGAACTTTGAGTTTGAATTTTTAGGTGTAGATCTGACGTCTAATTTAGAGAGAGAAAGGCTGTGTCTTAGTGGAGAGAGAAAAATGTGTGTCAGTGGATATTTTAATGCCTCAAACGGTGGTAGACTTTCAGACTGACAATTAACCCCCAAGGCAGATTTTGATTGGTGAGAGGCACCACCTGGCAAAAATGACGTGTTGCCCTTGGGGCAACGAATAATTTCTCGTCAACTTCCGTCCCAAAAAGTTAGGTCATCTTTGAGAATCCAACTTTTTATTGCAACATAATGATTACATGTACGTATAATTTTTTTTTATTGTTCGAAATTGCTTTTACCATTGTGTTCTCTTTATTTTTCAAAAAATTCCTCCTAGATTTTCCCTACTTCCAATATTTCTCTTTCTATCTCTCTCCACTTATTACCTCTACTATTTTTCAAAACATTTTTCAAAAACCAAACCAAACACAGCATTTATTACTTGGTCATGAGTTCCGCTTGGGTGCTAAGAAGAGGCAAAATGAAAAATGTATGAAATGTTGCTCTTACCAACTAGGGCTAGCTCAGTTGGCCAAAACTCTTACATCTCACTAGGAGATCAGGGGTTCGACTCTCCCCACCTGCGTGTGGGTGTTCTTCCCTTGGAGGTTTTTTTTTCTTTCTTTGTTTCTACCCTATAATGGGCTTATTTCTTAAATTGATTGAGTTGTTGGGCTTGATTGTCTCATAAACTTTCACAATTGATGTAGTGTCCCGAATTTGTTTCATATCTTATGTAAAATGATCTCTTCTATCGATTGACAAAAAAAAAAAGAAAAAGAATTCCATAAAGGACTTTATGGGACAAAGGGAGTAATTAGTTGTGTCTTCTATGAGATCACATGTTTGAATCCCTCAAAGGATTTGCTCGACCGTTTAACTTTAGGGACACGATATCAGTGAAAATGAGCACAAACTGACCCGAACATCCGATAATATAAAAAGAATGGAGTACCCTTCATAAATACTGACCCCATTGACTATAAATGATTGTCTGACTTTTTTAAACTGTGAGAACGTGTCATAGGTCCAGTTTTTTTTTTTGATCCGCTAGGTCCAGTTCGTTTCAATCATAAATCCCACAGCCCACAGTCATAATCAATAACGATGTGTGCGTGGGTGTACATGTTTCTTGGTGCATTTAATCCCAAGTTCCTACTTTAGTCGGAGTTCGTACTAAGGCTATTTGACGGTAGAACCAGTGGTAGAGCTAGCTGCATGTCTCCCTCAGAATTTGCTGTCACTATGAAATGCTTTTGCATTAGCAATTAAGCATGAAGGATGCATGAATTTGTCCATTCAGGGGTGTTTCTGGTAGTGAAAAATTTATAAATTTTTATTTGTGGTTGAGAAATTGTTAGGGGGTTTCCTATAGTGAATAAGTTGTTGATGGGTTCGTGAGTAGAGTTACTGTAGCAAAAAGAGTTTTTGTTGACAATTTTTTTGTTAGTGGAAACGGGATGGTAAAATGCTGAAACTTTTTTGTTAGTAGAAACGAGATGGTAAAATGCGTTCAGTTTAGAATTACATAAATTTTTACTTGGATGTTCAAGAATTATCTTAACTCCACTTAAATATACTAGTGCAAGTAATACGACCAAACTACATTATAAGATGATGTTCTATTTTTTTGTCACTTAGAGCAAGTTTATCAGCTTCTCTACTTGCTGCTGTTGAGGTAAAATAGAGAACTTCAACAAGAAAAACCTGAAGACAAACTACATGCATTTTGCTACAGTTCCTAGGTAAATTTACCTATCAACTGTTCACAATCTTTCTATTTTTTATTATTATTACTTTCTCTTTCTCTCTCTCTCTCTCTCTCTCTCACACACTCCACAAATCAAATCTAGAAGTAGGGATAGAAAAAAATAGTATTATTTTATGAAGTGATAGTTAAAATAGATAAGGTTGGTGTAGTGTTGAAAGAAATATGAGTAGGTAAAATATAAAATTTACACTGTTCATTAGCATTTTTAACCTATTTTTACCTATTAGTTGGTGTACTTGCTCTTAGAGTGTGTAACTTGTTTTAGGCTACTCTATTAGGTGTTATAATTATGAATTAATTTCCTAGATTAATGGGTGTTCATAATTAAGGACTAAGTGTTAAAAAAAAAACCCTAAAATAAAATTACCTCAGGGTGTTCAAGGTGTTTCCACTAATTAATGATCAACAAGTTGTAGACTACAAACTTTTTTGTTTTGTGCATTTGTTAATTTTATGCCAAACTTTTACGCATTATTACTTCATCTCGATGAAAGAAATCGGAAAAGTAATTTTTTTTTTTAACTCTTGCCCGAATTTTTTGTGAAATATCCAAGAAAAAACTCAAAAGCTGGCTTTGTGGGTTTTTTCTTTAATATTTCAAAAAATCTTGTGTAAAAATCATGATTTTATATTTTTCTAATTTCTCTGTGTGGAGCCGCCTATGTGTCCATTCCAAGGTTCTAAATTTCATCATCGTATTGGTTGGCTCCAACATTATTACACTCTGATATTTATTAATTGCATGTGTTTTGGCAAATTCACACCACACATCGGTCCCTATCTAATTTTTGCCGCTCTCAAATTCTTTTCGGCAAAAATTATTTCAAAGAATTCAAAGCGTACATATTGTAACTACGGTGTTTGGGAGCTTACTTTTTGGCTTTTCATTTTCAGCTTTTTGCCTTTTTAGCTTTTTGGATTATAAACAGAATGTATTTAGGAATAGTATTTAGTGTTTGGTAGATGAATGATGAAAATGAATTATAGGTTGATTTTTTACCAAGTTGCCATTGGCCTTTATTATTGTGATAAAAGATATATGAATATTTCTTTCTTTCTTTTTTGTAGATTTTTTTTTTGAATTTTCATATGTGATGTGTGAGGACAATTTCAGAGCCTGAGCAAACGGAGAAGTTCCATTTCTCATTCCCTTCCCTTCCAATTCCGTGCAGCATGTGGCAGAAATCATGGGAGGACAAAACAGGTAAATAGATAAGAATAGTTAGGGTATTTTCGTAATTCGACATAAAATGGGAAAAGCCAAAACCTCAAAAAGGACCTTCTACCCTCATTCTGGGTTCTTGCCTCTTTAAAGCAAAATCAGTGAATGTGTTCTCCGAAAATGAGTTATAGAAATGAGCTCCCAAACACTCAAAATGCAAAAATGAAAATCTGAAAATGCAAATGGTGAGATAGAATTCAACAAATATTCGCATCATTACACCGATCCCCTACTGGAGTATGTTAACGATATATATATATATGAAACTCCATAACAATTCCTTTCAAGAATAATCTACGACCACCACCGTCCTTTCCTCCCGTATATATCTTCTTTTCGCGATGTCAACAGGAGCGATTTCACAGCTTGCATTTCGCGCGCACCTCCTCTTCTCTCCGCTTGCACAGCCACCACCAGAGCACATAACAAGCTAGATTGCCATGAGCGCCGCTGCCATGACCACCTTATTGTCTTCCATCGATGAATTATAACCAGCAATGCTAAAACAACAAAGGACGGATTCTAAATGCATTCGAAAAGCATTTTTGTAGAGGGGGGTTTTTAGTACTCCTGTATTTTAGGCGAAAAGGGTTCAGGATTGATGAGATAGTCATTTCTTTCTCTAGGCAGAGTTGGAACTCTGGTGAGCCAGCTAAAGATATGGTACAATTTTGGCTTGTTTAGATTTGAGGAATGTAATCAAGTGGGGCTAGCTCAGTTGGCCAGGACTCTTGCATCTCACTAGGAGGTCAGGAATTTGACTTTCTCCACCTGCGTGGCAACGTGTGGGTGTTCTTCCCTTAGAGGGCTTTTCATTTCTTTTCTTCTTTTTTTTGTTTCTATCTTATAATGGGTTTATTTCTTGTATTGGTTGAGTTATTGGGCTTGGTTACCTCGTGGACTCTCACAATTGATTTAGTGTAATGGGTTTGTACTTTGTACTTCATATCGGATGTAAAATGAACTTTTCTATCGATTGAAAAAAGAAAAGAAGAAGATTTGAGGAATGCATTTCTTTAGGGTAATGAGAGCATTGAGGGTCAATGTATTGGGTTCTGGATTGGTCAAAAATTGGCTTCCTATGGGGCAAAAATGTTTGTTTGGTTGCCTGTACGAAAACGAATCGATGGAAAAGAAAATTCATCAACTGGGCTTCATCAAAGGGAAAAAAAGGCTTAAAATAACTGGGCTTGGACAAGGGCTTGATGGATAGGCCTATCGGCCCTTATGTCAACAAGGCTCAGTTTTTTGACCAATCCAGAACCCAATACATTGACCCTCAATGCTGATCCGAATCCGAACCTTTCACCCAACCTCCGAATCCGCCCTGATCCCCGATCGGATATATTTTCGGTCCTCCAAATCCATCCCAAACGGAGAACAGAGATCCGATCGGAGATTCGAATATCCGAATTTGAAAAAAAAAAACCAGATTTTTTAAATCAAAAATAGTATTCGGGGACAGATCGGGGCGGATCGGAGGTGGATTTTTGAATTAAAAAAATAGATTTTCGGATATTCGGGGACAGATCGGGGCGGATCGGGGATGGAGATCGGATTCGGGGCTGATCGGATCGGAGGCATACTTACCTCTAAATCCAATCCGATCTCCGAATTTTTAAAAAAAAATAAATCCAAATCCTCCCCGATATCCGAAAAATCTTCGAAAAATTCGATCCATTCGGGACGGATAACGGATCAGATACGAACGGGTCGGCCGAGATGGCCATCCCTACAAAAGAGGGAATAAAATTGTTTATTTTACCCTCATTTGACTCAGAAGACACAGTAGAGGGAAAAGTCTATGGGCAATTTTTTGCACTTGTCCCTTCCACAAACAAGAAAATACGTACCCGTTGTATCTTAAGGCTCCCCGGTTGATTCGGTATGGTTATCCCAACGAAACGAAAATGAATCTCAAAATACTTGTTCATTTTTTCCTTTGCTTTCTCATTGGTTTTCTTTTTCCTTTTTCGTTTCCAGGCTGCTCTTTTTTTCTTTTGCCTTACCAATTCAACTTTGTAAACAGTACCTCAATAAATTTGTACTAGCTTTTAGCATCAACTAGGATTACGGCACTTGGCAAGTTCGAACCAATGTGTTCAACTCTATAGATTCATCATTATACGGAGTATATTCTTTTGCATCGTTTTTTTTCTTTTTTCTTTTTGGACTTGTGAAACCAAAATTCTTTCTCCAAATTTTCGCATTTGGTACACTTCATTTGGTCGAAATTTCTAATTTCTTCCCATTATTCTAACAGAATTACACGTACCAAAGAAAAAAAAAATCATCTTAAATTTGAAAAGGTGCAAGATTTTTAGTGTGTTCTAGATGGCAGAGACAAAACTGTAGAGGTCACATGCATGTATGTTAGCTTTTGATTAAACAGCCTTACAGGCAATTACACCATTAATTATCTCATTTAACATAAATTGAAAAATGAAAAATGATATAATTAATTACTTAACACATAAGAATTGTTAGAAGAAAGAAGAATGAAGAAAGCTTGGTTGGAAAGCAAGTGAGAGAGAAGCCTTTTTATGGGTCCTACTGCACAGAAACTTTTCCCATGTGAACGGAAATTCACCGATAAGATTTCAATTCCAAGCCCACCCTATGCACCGGCCAAAAATAAAAAGAAATCAGATTTCAATTCAAAGCCACCCAAGATGCCCATATGACCATACCTAAGGTTGGTGGAATGGAGAAGAATTTGAAGGTGGGGGCCCACCGAAGGTTGATAACTTTACAGGTGTCCCTGTACCATACATGAAACCGGATCATGGGAGCGTTCATGAAAAAAAATGAATGGTCCAGATTTACAGTGTATATGCTATCATTTTTGAAAAATAATTAGGTATCACGTTGTATCTCAATACCGTTTTCCATAGAAAATTATTATGTGGTTTTGCGGCACCGTCACGTGGTGCCCTAACTTTTTTCTCCACCACAAATTCACGTGGGCCCCCGAACTGTACGAATGCCGAATTTTTGGTGAAGATGTATATTGGGACGCTACTGAATAATTACTCCTTTCACCACGCATTTCTGTCGAGCCAATGTCAAGTGCATAAATCTTGGTGGAAAAAAAAATTTGAAGGTGACAATGCCTCAGTACCACTGATTAATTACTAACCAAGGGCCCAAAGAAAGATGATTCCCATTTGCACTTTTGCCAATAGGATCACCAGCTGATACTCTAATATTCTACCGACTTTTAATGTAGGGATGTCCTTTTGTGCCTCTAAAATTTAAGTACACCTCTTGGTCTGAGAGAAATTCTAAACTATTTCTTTGGGGTACTTACGAGCTGGCAACAAAAGCCAAGGCTGTTGCTTACCGTAGAGAAAAAGGAAAACATTCTAAAATAACAATGGTTTTGGACAGAGAAAAATATACTCCCAAAGAGATTCTTCCGCCAACAGTTGCCCAAAGTTTCTCCATAGATAAATGCTACTATATCAACACAGCCATTTGTACAATAATATACGCAACATGCCCGTGTGACATTTTATTAGCGATTGAGTAAGATTATGCTTCACAACTATCAATCAACAATGTCACCTCAACCACTTGCGCAGATTTGTTGTTTAGAATGTTGGGTTAATAGAATTTTCATTTCCAAATATGGTAGACAATCTCAGATGACATTAATGCACTCTCTAATTTTGAATTTAAAGAGAAAAAAATTTTGGAAAAGGAAATAAGGTGAGAGGTCCTAGATTTTCTCATCCCCATAAATGGAGTTCATTACAACTTTTTGGAACCGATGTTGCCGCAACGGGCTACTTCATGCGGATGCAAAGCGTTAATACTCCAGAAAACCGTCACTATTGGGTTTTTTCTTTCAAAAGAATGTGAACACGTTCCCCTAATTTCATTTCTAGAAAGTCCAATATCAGACAAATCTCAAGTTGTTTATTGTGTCAAACTGTTAAGCATGATATATTCATGAACATGCTTTATGAAGGTCAAAGTTAAAACAGAGAAGATAGAGCTGAAAGACTAAGAGCAATACTCTGTCATCCAATCTGCATAGCCTTCGAGCTCAAAACACTTCAAGTTACTCCAGTATGCACCTGCAAATTGGCATAGTAATAGGCCCAAAAAAGTCCAGAAAATGGAAAAGCAATACATTGGGGCAATACAGGCACGCAGTACTCCCTTTGATTAGCAAAGGTCATAACAGGCTATCTTTTAGTCCTATTGATTTAAGAGAAAGTAAAGGCAACAACTAATCAAAGGACACTTTCATAATTTTTTAACACACCATTACAGCTAGTAAACCCCACAGTGGCCTGAAAATGAACAACATAATTAGCAACACACTGACCTTATCAATGGCAAAGCAGTGGGTCCCCTCATCAAATGGCTGCAATGTTAAAAAAAAAAATAGCACCTGAATCAACTGGACATAAATTCCTGGTATTGCTCACGCAACGACGGGTCCACCTGGAAGTGATACAAGTTTATATCTTGAGGCTGCTTATGGAGCCAGGTCAGCATGCAAGGTGGAATGATCAAAAAAGGTGACAGCAGGTGGGGGAGGGAGGTGAGGGGTGGCTGCCTGCCTTTTCCTTTTGAGTTACCACCACCGGCATTTGCTACTGCTTTTCGTTTCGTTGAAACATTCCTTTTCAAACTTTCGTCTACTTTTTATTTCTGCAAATAACACCACCATTCTCCTAACACCTCTCTCTCTCTCTCTCTCTCTGGACAACAGAAGTCCATTGGCTTCTCTGCACGGCCATTCTGCATTTGAAGATCATATAGCAATCACAATCATGGTAAGCTTTTCTGTCGTTTACGGGTTCATCATTTTCATTTCCCAATAACTTTGGTCAATCTTTTTCTCTGTAATCAAACAGTCACATATCCTTTTTGTGATTCTCCAATGATCCAGGGAACTCCTGTAAACATCATAGTTGGATCACATGTGTGGGCTGAAGATCCTGAAGTTGCATGGATCGACGGAGAAGTGATAGAAATCAAAGGCACTGATGCCACCATAGTTGCAACAAATGGGAGAACTGTAAGATACTCTTAGAGCTTATATTTTTTTTGAAACCAGCTATATACAATTGATCAAACCACTCAGATTATGAGATCCACTAGGGTTGAAGAAATCATTACAGCATGAAGTTAAAACCCCACAATAGCATGAAGATTTTGAATTAAGCAATACTGACAGTTTTGTCCTTGCATTCTCAATAAACCTTGTCAGAAGCTACATGCTATAGTAAATGGCTTTGATGGCAATATATGTGCTGTTCATTTTTTGACATAAAGACATACAAAGTCTTCAAAAACCAAAAGCTAACAAAAAACTGAATAAAATGCAATATTACAGAAGCAAACCTAAATTCCAGCTTCGCAAACTTGGTTGGGAAGTGTCGTATTAAAAATCTATCACTGATTTGTCCATGATTAATTGTTTTTCAAGTATTATGCAGGTTTCAATAGCTGATGATGTTTCAGCGATTGTTTCAATCAGTTGGACAAAGAGATTATTCCTTCCATATTAAACCGCAAAATTTGTTTCTAAGTTCCAAAAAAGTTGTGTCCAACTGTCCCCTAAATTGGTTTCTATATTTCTCTCTTTTAGGAAAATCACCGACGCTGGAGGATTAATATATACCAAATGTCTTGTAAATCTATATCCAAACTAAGCATTAGCTCCCTGAACATATGCAGATAATTGCAGACATCACTAGCATATACCCAAAAGACACAGAAGCACCACCAGCAGGGGTTGATGACATGACCAAGTTAGCTTACCTGCATGAGCCGGGAGTCCTGTGCAATCTTGCTTCTCGGTTTGCTCTCAATGAGATATATGTGAGTCACCTAGCCCAATGAAAACTAAATTACATTAACATTCTTGTGCAAAACAACAAAACTGATGATCAGTCCTGGAATAAACAGACTTACACCGGCAACATTCTAATAGCGGTGAATCCTTTTCAAAGACTGCCACACTTATACGACGTCCACATGATGGAACAATATAAAGGAGCTGCTTTTGGTGAGCTAAGTCCACATCTTTTTGCTGTTGCGGATGCATGTTATAGGTATATATAAATTGAGTGGAGCCAAATGACCTCAAACAAAAAGCATGCATAATCTGACAAAGAATTCGGTAATTCAATGTCAGGGCAATGAGGAGTGAACATGGAAGCCAATCCATTTTGGTAAGTGGAGAGAGCGGGGCTGGTAAAACAGAGACAACAAAAATGCTTATGAGATACCTTGCATTCATGGGGGGTAGATCTGGTACTGAAGGAAGGACAGTCGAACAACAAGTTTTGGAGGTGCGTCAAATCCATGCTCCGTAATAATCCTTGTACATTAAGTTATAGCATAAAATTGGTGGTAACTTGCATTGACAATTTGTAGTCGAACCCAGTCTTGGAAGCATTTGGGAATGCCAAAACCGTGAAAAACAACAACTCCAGGTGAACTAGCTTCATGCATACTTCTTCAACTATATGCTTGTTTTCCTAATTCTGTCTACTCGCATGCCTTAACTCACAAAACAATTTACATGACTGAATGGCTGTACCAGTCGTTTTGGTAAATTTGTAGAGATCCAATTTGATAAGCATGGGAAGATATCTGGAGCTGCAGTTCGGACGTATCTTCTTGAAAGATCACGTGTTTGCCAAGTCTCTGACCCTGAGAGGAACTATCACTGCTTTTACATGCTCTGTGCGGCACCACCTGAGGTGAGCTTATTCAATCAATTCTGAATCACCACTAGAATGAAGTACGATAGCATATATACATAGCGGTGAGTTGACAGTATTATTGTATTTTCAGGAGGCCAAAAAATTCAAACTAGGAGACCCAAGGACGTTCCACTACCTAAACCAAACTAATTGTTATAAAGTTGCTAATGTGGATGATGCAAGGGAGTACTTGGAGACCAGAAATGCCATGGATGTTGTAGGAATCAGCCAGGACGAGCAGGTGCGTGCCTCTGCATAAGTGCATTTATAGAGAAACATATTGAAAGGAGCCATTTTCTGAATTCAAAGCAACATGATGAGTTTTCCTCTTGTAGGATGCTATATTCCGCGTGGTAGCTGCAATACTCCATCTTGGCAACATAGACTTCATCAAAGGGAGTGAAACAGATTCTTCGAAACTCAAAGATCAGAAATCACGCTATCATCTTCAAACAGCTGCAGAGCTACTCATGTTCGGACTCTAATCAACGTAACCTTGTTAGATACATTTCCGAATGTTTTCACTATCTGTTACATAATGTCTTAATGCACTTCTTTTCAGGTGTGATGATAAAGCACTTGAAGACTCACTCTGCAAACGCGTGATAGTAACTCCTGATGGAAACATTACAAAGCCACTTGATCCAGCTTCAGCCGTCACAAGTCGTGATGCCCTTGCAAAAACAATATATTCCCGACTTTTTGATTGGTAAGAAAATCAAAGTCAACCTAAACTTTCACCCCATCTTCAGCTCAAATGAGGTCTGTATTGGTGTCGGAAAGATTAATCTTGAATGCTTACGTAATGAACTATGCAGGCTAGTGGACAAGATAAACAATTCAATCGGCCAGGATCCCACTGCAAAAAGCATAATTGGAGTCCTTGATATATATGGTTTCGAGAGCTTCAAGATCAACAGGTAAATATGGTATACTTGGCTATTTCGCAACACATAAGCATCTCTTTACATTTCAATATGAAGAGCTTATCACATGCTTCATCTGGCAGTTTTGAGCAGCTATGCATCAATCTAACAAATGAGAAGTTGCAACAGCATTTCAATCAGGTAAGAACAGAAATCCATTTTAGTCTCAAAACATTTTGTGAATGTGCATGTGTACACCTTTATACTGCAATGATCTGTGTGCACAATGACATGGAAAAAACATCTTTACAGCATGTATTCAAGATGGAGCAAGAGGAGTACACGACAGAGGAAATCAACTGGAGTTACGTAGAATTTGTGGATAACCAAGACGTTCTGGATCTTATTGAGAAGGTATTGAACCCTTTCAGACATCTCTGATTCCCACAATACCTTGACTACAAAATCATACCAGAAAGATGATTATGTATTTGTGGATGCAGAAACCTGGGGGTATAATTGCTCTTCTTGATGAAGCCTGGTACGTATTTTAGCTGCTTGCTGTGTCATGAACATTCCGAAAAGAATGTCTGTCCTCCCAAAACCATAAGCTATCAGAAAATGGGCCCAACATTGTTTATCAAGCTATCAACCCTCCCCAGGCAAACGACACCCCCATCTCTCACTCGGAGAGACAAACAGGATAAGCAAAACAAAGTGCGGTAATACACAGATGTAGAATAATACCAGACACAATGAGGGAACAAATATAGATTGCTAGCCTTGGAAAACCTAAAAGTTAAGCTATTAGGATATGGTCCAACAATTATATCTTTCTAACAACCTTCAAGGTCAAAATTTGAACTTTAAACTGTTAAGCGAAGTTCCACATGGCCTGGGTACAGAAGAAACATGCATATACAGGGTGAGGGGTTCCCTCACCTCAATAGTTAGCTCTTGGGGTTGAGCTCTATCCAAGACTGTGAAACATGGTATTCCAGCCTAAGTACCAGGGATGGGTAAAGCACATATTTCTTGACTACAGGCAGCAGGTGCTGCAATTGAGCACGAAGCGTGTGAGGAAGGGGTGTGAGGCAAAGTCCCACATCACTTGTGTACCAAAACAAATGTGCAGTATACGTGCGTCAAGGCAACCTCACCTCAAAAACTAGCTTTTGGGTTGAGTTTACCCAAGACCATGAAACACAATGAACCAGGATACCTTTCGGAAAAATAATTTTTATATCCTTATTGTGGTGAGGGGAGGAGAGAAGAGAACAATTTGCTGCTCTATCATGCCAGCCCTTCTTATATGTAAAATCATAGCATCAGTACTTATATATGCATTGATAAAGCTTAATTGACTACCTTTGCAGTATGTTTCCCAAGTCAACTCATGAGACATTTGCACAAAAGATGTACCAGACATATAAAGCACACAAACGCTTTAGCAAGCCAAAACTTGCCCGAACAGACTTCACAATTAACCATTATGCTGGAGATGTAAGCAACTTTAAATATGTATATCCAATACTCCCTCCGTCCCTTAATTTCAGTCCTCTATATCATTTTGGGATACCCCAAAATATTAGTCCTCTTTGAAAAGTCAAGCAAAAAAGTTTTTAAATAGCCGATGACTAACGCTCATAGATGATTAAAATATTGTGTCCAAAGCGAGGATAAGGGACAATATTGGAAATCAAAGCTAACTTTCGAAGGAGACATGCATGTAACGCATGTTACCTTAAAAAGTTAGTTGGAACCCCAAAAAGGGACCAATATTAAGGGAAGGAGAGAGTAATCCAGTAACATGTTAAACTGATCATTTTCTCACTGAGAAACTTTTGATCCAACAGGTTACATACCAAGCTGATCAATTCCTTGATAAAAACAAGGACTATGTTGTAGCAGAACATCAAGCTCTTTTAGATGCCTCCAGGTGCTCTTTTGTTGCAAACCTCTTCCCCCCATTACCTGAGGACGCATCTAAGCAGTCCAAGTTCTCATCTATAGGTACCCGCTTCAAGGTAAGCCAGATTTCATAGTTTGCAGGAATTTTATGAAACTTTGGAGGTCTAAGACCTGCTCATACATCAAACTTCAAAATACAGCAACAACTTCAATCTTTAATGGAAACCCTGAGCACAACAGAGCCACATTACATCAGATGTGTGAAGCCCAACGGTGTTTTGAAACCCGGAATATTTGAGAACTTCAACGTGTTAAATCAGTTAAGATGCGGGGTAAGTTAGTTATGAATTCATCCTCGCCTCACTTTGCCTGTACTGACTACTTGAGGACTCCTCCTACTGATTAATTTCTTAATGGAAACAATTGTGGCAGGGTGTACTAGAGGCAATTAGGATAAGCTGTGCCGGATATCCAACGAAAAGAACTTTTGATGAGTTCCTTGACCGCTTTGGGATGTTAGCTCCAGATGTTTTGGACGGGTATATATAAGCTACTTATTTTTTTACCCACTGACATGTGAAGCTTATAGCTATATATGCTTTATGCAATTCAACACTACAACGTCAAACATATCAACCATAGGCTCATCATCATATTCAACAGCTCTAGTGGGAAAACAATTGGATTCATGCAGTGACAATTTTGGTTCTAACTTATAACTGATTCTGCTCTGCAGATCGGACGACAAATCAGCATGCATTTCCATCTGTGACAGGATGGGCTTAAAGGGTTATCAGGTACTAAACCTGAAAGTTGTGATGCAGTATAATATGATACATTGAGGCCTATCAAAAAATAATAATAATGATACATTGAGAAAACTTTTACACAAAATACAGAAGAGCTGTTTCTACCTAATAATCTACACTATTTAGATGGGGAAGACAAAGGTGTTTCTTAGAGCCGGACAGATGGCTGAATTAGATGCTCGAAGAACTGAAATTCTAGCAAAAGCTGCAAGGCAAATCCAAAGGCAAATCCGAACGTACCTCATCCGAAAAGAGTTCATCACCCTCAAAAAGGCTACAATTCACATGCAGAAACTTTGGAGAGGTAACTGATGTCATTTTTGGGTTGTTTGTGAGATAACGTATGTTCTTCCAAGAAGTTACACAGTAGCATCATCATTCATGCAAATGCAGAAAATCAGAAGATTGGACTCTATGAACTGCACAAAGAACATGATAATCTTCAATTTTTCAGCTGCAATTATTTTTCCCATGCGTACTAGTTTAAGAACTGGCTTGGGTTTGAAACAACCGACCAGATGGGTTCCGAAGGGGATTCTAGGACACTCAAAAAATTACAGATCCAATCCCATCTCTACAATTCATGTGATAAGAAGATCTAGAAAGTGACTAGTTTCTGTTTGCTCCGCAGCTCAACTTGCACGTAATTTGTATGAACACATGAGAAAGGAAGCTGCTTCAATCCGTGTCCAGAAGCATGTACGTGCTCACGCGGCAAGAAAATCTTACACAAAATTACAGGCATCAGCAATAGCTATTCAAACTGGGTTGAGAGCAATGGCAGCTAGAAATGAATGCAGACGCAGAAGGAAAAACAAGGCTGCAACGATAGTTCAGGTAATAAATTAGCTCCAGGGAATCTTGGGTCTGTTTGAATAGACTTTTGGCAACAAGGAAGGAAATTTTAAGATCCACGATAGTAGAAATCATTCATAATTTACAAAAGTTAGATCATCAGAGGCAAATGACGGATTCTAGAGCGAGAAAAGCAAGACTTCTAGAATCACATATCAAATGAAAGTAATTTTAAAAGTATAAGGCATTGCAAAAGTAACACAAACTTTGGAAGAAAGCGCCAAATCTGGTTATTGTTATATATTTGGGGACTTGGGGTATTTAAGCCATATATACCACCAAATCATATATGGTCATCCTATAGGGTGTAAATGCAGTGGTAAGAGGGTTCAAATGCAAAAAGGACGCTTCAGAATTAACCACCTTCGAGCTAACAATGAACTATCCTCTTACTTTTGCTTTTAACAGACAAGATGGAGACGATACCATGCTATTTCTACTTACAAAAAGTGGAAGAAAGCAACTCTCACCCTTCAATGTCTCTGGAGGGCAAAGGTTGCAAGAAGGGAGCTTAGAATGCTGAAAATGGTAAGTTATCTTCTTTCCAGTACTATTCACCAATGTTCAACTGCTGTGTAAGTGAACCTAAATCAAAAGCACATACGAAGTTAGGAACTGACAAATTCTTTAATTCAGGCTGCAAGAGATGCAGGAGCACTCAGGGAAGCGAAGGACAAGCTGGAGAAGCGTGTAGAAGAGCTAACATGGCGGCTAGATTTCGAAAAGCACTTGAGGGTATTCTCACTATCGATTTGGTTGGAACACGTCTAAAAAAGTTGACACAGGCAATAATTGTTTTGCAGCATAAGAGGGTGCTACAATCTTGTACTTGTTCCAGTTCAGAAGGCAAGAAATTAATAGGACTAAATATATCAGTGACTATGTTTAGTTAGCAAGGTCACCCAGATCACGAAATCATGCCTGAGCTTATATATTCAAAATAAATACCTATATGCCCTACCCTAAGATCAAAATTTGGTTGAAATTTAGTAAACTCTGAGGGGGCTTTTTGGACCTATGGTGAACAATAGAACAAATGAGAAAGACTGGTAAGGGAAAATAAAAATCTGGAATATCCCAAGCCCCTGAAATTGAGTCAACATTTGGAAGTAGTCTCCTTGAGTTCACTATGCTAAAACAAGGTCGTCTTGCAGGTTGATCTTGAAGAAGCAAAAGGACAAGAAATTGCAAAACTACAAAGTGCACTACATGAAATGCAAGGTAAACTCGAGGAAGCTCATGCCGCAATCCTTCGTGAGAAGGAAGAAGCAAAGATAGCAATTGAACAAGCCCCACCAGTCATCAAAGAGGTACCAGTTGTGGACAACAGCAAGGTGGAGGAACTAACAATTCAGAACGAGGACTTGGAGGTAATATTTAGTAACCCAGCCTGCAATACATTTGATAATAAGTGACATCAATATTCTGCAATCACCAGAACTAAACTTAAAACATTGTAACATAACAAACATGCAGAACTCAAAAAGTTTTCAACGTAAAGAGGCAAAGTTTCTACAACTTAATGCACCAGTTTTTGCATAAGACAAGAATCATTGGAATCAAACACATACCAAAACAAAGCTATAAGAAAAATTATGTAAAATACATTAGTTGTTCATGAAGCAGAAAGCTTCGGACGCAAAAACTATTAACAGTTTGACTTTAAGCAACTCCAAAGAAACTATCCCAAATGCATGCACTGTGCAGTGTCACATATGCTGGTGAAATGCCTTGTGTACAGCAAAATGTCAGAAATTAGCATCTGCCAGGAATTAGTGACGGATCATTTAACGTATAAATTCTGGATTTATAGGGTGCAATAACAGAGCTAAAGAAGAGGGTAGAGGAATTTGAGCAGAAATATTCTGAAGTTGAAAACGAGAGCAAAGCAAGACTAAAACAGGCAGAGGATTCACAGCTGAAAGTTTCAGAGCTCCAAGAGGCCATGGAAAGGTAGCAAAAGAACCAGTTGTTGATGTATTTAATGATTGTTAATTCTATTACAATTCCTTGTGGTTGCTTTCAGATTAGAGCTGAACTTGTCAAATCTCGAGTCCGAGAACCAGGTTCTACGTCAACAGGCTTTGGTTGCATCGACAAATGAGGACCTCTCTGAGGAAATGAAAAGGTAAGAAGATGGTCTTGTTACCCGTTACTAGAGAACCTTATAGAAACAAGGAACCATTGAAGACCACCTCGCACAAAATTCCACAGGTTGAGCTCAGTTAGATGTTCTTTGAATGGAAGGAAAAGAGAGAGGTTAAGTAGAAGGGAAGATAATTATCTCTCCTTCAGTTAGAACTTAGAACAGCATCATCAAAATAAAATTATTTCGCCATTATGCAGCAGAAAGAAATGACAGTCAGTTCACCTGCCTCTGTTCAGGCTAGATACATAGGTCGAAATAAAACTTGGAATGATGGACGAGCATAAATTACATGACATTCAGCCATGAACCTCTACTTTGGTTCATCGCAAGCTCTTCAGACGAATATGTAACACAGAAAAACCCTTACAGCGAAAATGTTAGCCCCCAAAAAGGTTACAACTTTACTAAGTAGAGAAATTTTAATTCACAGCATTCCAGTGATATCGAGTTTCTTAGGTAGGGGAGAATTTTGGACTACTGAAACAAAAGCTAAAATCTTAGCTGAGACTGAGACTGAGAGATAGCCCCTTAAGCTTTTGTTAGGAAAATGGACACCACTACTTGATTTTGATGTACCTTTGAATGTCAGCCTCAAGAGCAAGATTACAGATTTGGAATCAGAAAATGAGCTGCTTCGCAGTCAGAAAGTTGTAGGGGCGCAAATAATCAGTCATGCACCAGTACAGCTGCAATCCAAGGTATATTGCGTTTGAATAGCCTTTACATGTTAGATTGCTAGACCATCTGTCACTGAACTCAATGCCAATGCAGTGTTTTGACAATGGACACCACACAGAGGAGGAGCATCACCAGTCAACTAAAGTAGAGTATCAAGCAGCAAAAGTACGAACTTATCGTAGAATCTCAATGAAAAGACCAGTAATAAAACACTAACTTATTACGTGGACACTTATAAATTAATGAGTGAATCATGTTTGCAGGAATCAGAGCCTTTTGTACCCCTCCTAACCAAACAAAGATCCCTGACAGACAGGCAACAGGTATGTAGTCAAAAGATGAAAAGCCTCTACAGATGCAAATCAAATTAAGAAGTCCAACGCCGAAGAATGCTTCTTTGAAACCTATTCGGCGGTAGTAATTGTCTATTTGAGTTATCTACTTCCACTTATTCATTCGCGTAACCAGGAGAATCATGATGCATTGATCAAGTGCCTCGTGGAAGACAAGCAGTTTGACAAGAGCAGACCTGTTGCTGCCTGCATTGTGTACAGAGCACTTCTCCAATGGAGATCCTTTGAAGCAGAGAAGACAAACATATTTGACAGGATTATCCACACAATCCGATCATCGATAGAGGTAATACTCTCAAGTTCTCAACCATCCCACAAATACCAGAAATGTCATAGAATCTTGAAACTTAAATCTGACCCATTAGTGACCAACTTTAGTCTGTAGTAGTCTGTTACACCAGAAAACTAATCTGCAGCACTATGCTATTCCAGAGTCAGAATAACATCACAGATCTGTCATATTGGCTCTCGACAACTTCTACTCTTCTGTTCCTTCTGCAAAATACAATCAAGGCAAGCAATGCACCCAAGGCAACCTCAAATCGTAATCGAACCTCACCCACGACCTTGTTTGGTAGAATGGCACAGGTAAGCTCTTCCACGAAATTTTTTACTGTAATTGCTACAAACCCCAGAAGATTTATAAAGCTAACCATAATATTTCAGGGTTTCCGCTCGTCAACAATGGGAACCGGAATCTCCAGTGGGTACAGTGGAATGGAGGGAAAGCTTACGTCAAGATCAAGAATAGAGGCTAAGTACCCAGCCCTGCTGTTTAAACAACATCTGACTGCATGCATGGAGAAAATATATGGTATGATCCGTGACAGCTTGAAGAAAGAGATTAGTCCATTCTTGAACTTGTGCATTCAGGTGACGATGCTACACTTAAAATGCAAAAGTTCAAAATTTCTTCCAATCTTAGATAAATCACAAAATAATATTAACAGGCGCCAAGAACTACAAGGGCCAGAGCAATTAGAGGGTCATCTAAGACTATCCACTCAAGCATAATTGCTAAACAACAGGCATCAAGTATACACTGGCAAAGTATTGTCAACAACCTGGATCATACCTTGAGCATCCTGTCAGAAAACCATGTGAGAAAAAGAAAAAAAAAACCCTCCAATATACCATTCCTGATTGTGTATTGAAGAGCTAATTGCCGGGTATTTGATGGCTAACCACTGTATCTTCAGGTCCCCAGCATAATCGTAAGGAAAATGTTTGGTCAGGTATTTTCCTTCATAAACGTCCAGCTTTTTAACAGGTATGCAGCTCCTTAGACCTCTCAACAGCAACTATGCAATCTTAATCAGATACCAGAACCAAATATATTCCCTTAGAAAATGTGTATAGCATCCAAAACCCAACATCCTATGTTTCGCAGTTTACTGCTTCGTCGTGAGTGCTGCTCATTCAGCAACGGAGAATACGTAAAGGCTGGTTTGCACGAACTGGAACAGTGGTGCGTTAAAGCAACAGATCAGGTAACAGGGTTATCCAAGTGTGAATTTTTGCAATATAAAGAATGCCAAGTTCAAGATGATAAGAAAAAGAAATATATACCTCAATTATCTTGTATACAGTTTTCTGGATCGTCGTGGGATGAACTCCAACACATAAGGCAAGCCGTAGGATTTCTGGTAAGATCTTCAGAACCCAATTCAATAAGGTGCTGATAAACTTGATTAACGATTGAGAATTAACAAGCAAATCCTGCAACCATGCAGGTTTTGCATCAAAAATCTCAAAAATCACCAGATGAGATCACGAATGAACTCTGCCCGGTAACTTGATAAATCTACTCAAACAATTCCTGAACAGCATTCCGCAAATATATGATTTCCTATCTCTTGCTTTCCCTTTTCTGATCTAGATGCTAAGCATTCCGCAAATATATCGCATTGGAACAATGTTTTGGGATGACAAGTATGGAACCCAAGGATTATCTTCAGAGGTAAGCGCTTTACATAGTACAAGTTGTCATACAAGTTTGCTTTATTAAACACAAAGAAAAAGGTACGCAATCCAAATCCATTTTTTCTGCACGTGTTTTGCATGAGCTTCAATCTAAGATCAGTTGCATTCGTGAGGTAGCCAGCTCACAGGTGGTGCATAAAATTAAATTGTATTGACGTGTTTATGAATACAGGAAAACAGACAGGAAAATATATCATTTCAATATTCATATTTATGTGGCATATAAAATGAAACATGTACTCATCTCGGTTAAGCTAACAAACGATCTGAAATCCTAGCTGAAACCTTGTCGGTACTTTTTGGACTCCAGGTGATTGGAAAGATGAGGGCACTGATGGCAGAAGATTCAATTAGCATGCCAAATAACACTTTCTTGCTTGACGTGGACTCCAGGTAACGTGCAACCCCCACCCTCATCCAACCCCTAAAAAAGTCTATTCAAAGTTGACCTTACTAGATACAAATTTTGCTAATAGATTTGTAAAATTTACAGCATACCTTTCTCAATTGAAGAGATGTCCCGATCCTTCCTTGATATCAGCATATCCGATGTCGATCCACCACCCCTCCTACGTCAAAAATCTGATTTCCATTTCCTGTTGCAGCAAGCAAATTGAGATTGTCCTTCTTCAATTCTAAATTTTGCACAGAAACAAAAAGGTAAACGTTACTGTAATTATAGATTGCAATGGCCAATTTTCTTGGGGCTTGATATTTGCAACCACAAAATTCCTAAACGTAGCCTGTTTTAAACTGCACATGCACTGTTCACCATGTTTAAAACAGGCTACGTTCGGGAAATTTGTGGTTGCAAATAGCTCGCCCCATTTTCTTTCATTTGTTGGGTGAGATAATGAGTAAATGAGTGCTCATGATGTAATTTCGGCATCATTTATGTTCTATGTATTTCTCTTCCTCGTGGGAAAATATCCTGCTGGTTTATTTGATTCAATGTTGCTCTTGGAGTTGAGTTGTTGAAGAGATTGCTATAGAGAGGACAACAATTACTGAATTAAATCAAAGTGAGAAGACATTTTTTCTTCCTTTTCTTCTAGAGTGCATTTTTCTCTCTTCTTACCTCATACATCTGTTAAGCTGATAGACTCTCATGGTGACCTGCACTGTGTAAAGAACATCTCTAACAAATCTGACTCTGAAGACTGCTTGGACTTCAGGTGGGCTGATAAAAAAAACTAGCAAAATACAGATAAACATGAGGCACATGCACATATAGACCGATCAACCCAGATCATATGGTGTTCACTTGATGTCTATGAGCATGTACCTCTCGTATTTGGCAGGTTTAAATTTTCTACGTAATTTTTCAAAACGTGTGGGACTTCAGGTGGCATTAACGGAAGGGGAAAAAAAACATTATTTATTAGATTGTTCGACCACTAAGACACGGCATACTAATCTCAAGAGTATCATAAATATAGATACAAGCATATAACACATGAAAGATAAAAACCAGTTGATTGGAGTTCATGATGTACCTTAGAGTTTCGACACACCTATAGCTTGTGCATCTTATCTCATTTCCTTCTGTTAAAAGTTATGGAAATACTCTAATTATTCAACAAGCTATTCCCATTTCCTGCTTTTTCTATTCTCTAATCCTGTGCCATAGTTCAACAATAAATTTTCGTGACTCCTTTAGAAAAAGTAGCTATGACATTAGCTGGACTTGCAGCACCAAACTGCTTCAAGCCTTCAATAAAGTTAACCAACTCATAAGCCGAGATAGGCTGTTCTATGCTCTAGAAACTGAAAGAGGGCAAAAGCTACATCTCATCGATCAGGAAAGAGAAGGATTTGTCAAATGTGAATATTTCCGCTTAAAGCAACCGCATCACCAATTTACAAAACACTCTTGGTGTAAATATTTCTGCTTAGCTCAACCACAATAACAGTACCCATGTAATCCAACCACAATAACAGTATCCATGTAATCCCAATCGATGGGTGTATGGGCAGGGAAGGATTGGCACAAATACAACATGGAAGGGCAGCATGTAAAGACAAATGCAACATGGAAGATCGGCACAAATACACCTTGACATTTGTAGCCAAAAGCATATACATTAAAGCATAGATTTTGCCAAATAATTTCTTGCTCACGTAACACTTTAAACCTTAATTTCATCTCAACCCAACTCCTCTGCTCATTTGCTTCCCTGGGCCTTGTTAGTTTCTACTTCTAATTACACGTTTACACCTAATTACAACCTAAACCAGGGGCTGAGGTAGCTAGGGGGGTAGGTGCCACCCCCAATTTCACCATTTTTTTTTTTAACGCTAAGGTAATTTGGTTAGGCTCCTAGTGGCATTCGGACAAATTCGTACCATTTTTTTTTATCGGTGTGGATCATAACCATAATATCTCAATGGCTTCATTTGAAGACCATGAGAGAGACAAAACTTTTCTTCTTGTTAAAAAAAATGAATGTATATGTAACCTTTTTCTTCGCATTTTTTGCAGACAAGACAATACGCACTAACAAAAGTGAATTCCCATTAAACAATGCCACTCCCGAATGTAAATCCTGGCTTAGCCAATGACCTAAACCACACAATGCAATAGAAATTTCTCTCGTAAGTGACGATAGAAACAGTAAGACTAAGCCTCCTTGACCTGATGTGGGTGGTGTTACTTCTCAAAACCCCAAGGTCAAGGGTTCAAGGCTTGGTAAAGGCCAAGATCCAAAAAGAACAAGATAGAAACAGTAAGGACCACTAAACACGCATGAAGCATATCCACAGTTCCTCCATACACCAAATCATAACATAGCAATATAAAATATATACATACACGTAAATTCAAGCATGATTGTATGAGTAATTGAGAATTCGATTAGGTATTACATTGTTCTCGTTCTTTGATCCGATACGGTGCATCGTCGTGCGACAAGCTCTCTCTCCGGTCCCTTTCTCCGAATAAGCGGAACGTTGTTTTCCCGCAATTTTATTTTTTTTCTCCCAAACAGGAAAATATGACAGTTCATACACAATTGTAGAAAGACAAGACATCTGAGAGTGTTTCGGGATCAACTTTAAAAGCAGAACTCTATATCCACCATGTCAAAAACAAATTATCCCATTCTCTTAGGGGTGGAAAATCGTTTACTTTGGTCCACCGGATTTGCCCATCATTTTTGCAATCATGGGAGCCATCTTGGGATTGGATTGATGTTTTGCAAGATTAGCCGGATTTATCATCACATCTCGAAAAGTAGCCATGACTTCTGGATCTCTGAATGCTGCCGTCAATTCAGGGTCATTCATTATCATATCAGGCATTCCACCAGGAAATCCGCCAGGCATCCCACCTGCCCTTCTACTTGAAGATGACTGTTCTTGTTTCTTAGCCGTCTCATATGCAGCCTGAGCTACCTGAGCTTCAGCACGGTGACGTTTTCCCTCTCGCTGGATCGTGTCGAACGTTCTGTCATCCCGCTCTTTACGCAACCTGTCATACTTCCTACCAGGGGAACCACCTGGCAATGGCATACCCCCAGGAAACCCACCAGGCATCCCTTCTGCGCTTCTACTTGAAGATGAGTCAGATGACCGTTCTTGTTTCTTAGCCTGAGCTTCAGCACGGCGACGTTTCTCTCGCTCGATCTTAGCATTGGGTTCGATCTTCTTTAGTACGGCACTTAGTTTCTCACCATAGTCCAGTTGTAATGCCAGTTGAAGATCCTTAAAAGCCTCTTCCTATTGACCAAGCATTGCACGTGCGACGCCTCGGGATTGGTAACCTTTAGCATAATCTGGATTGATCTTTGAAGCAGCATCGGAATCTCGGATGGCAGCATTAGGTTTCTTCATTTTGATGTATACAGTATACAGAAGCTCTGGTTGCATACATAATTGCTGAGGTTGGGTTGAGCATAATCGCTTGTGTTAGATGCTCCATTGCCTCCTCCAACTTCCCTTCAGAACTTGCTTCCATGGCCTGTGCCTTAGCCTGCTGGGAAGCATCACGATTTTCCTCTGTGACCTCGACGGTAGGGGAATCAATCATTGTCAGGTTCCACTGTTTCACGTTCGAGCTCGACATCAGATTTAACTATCTCTTCAACAGCAGCTTCTTGTGGTAGATCCTCCTCCTCAATGTCCTCCATGTCCTCATCACTCTCGTCCACACCATAAAGCTTCTGTAATGCAAGTTCCAACCCCGATTTGGTATGTGAAGACCCTTCGTAAGACGGTGGAAGCTTAAACGAGAAGTGCTTCAATTTTTCAATAAATTTGAACTGGTGTGAAAATTGTATTTTTTTTTTTTATCATTTTATCTTAAAGGTCATAATTAATTTTTATCCTCTTATAATAAAGTATATGCTCTACAGGGCCTTACGTGACATTTTCCGTCTACGGTATGGTATGATAATTAAGGGAATGAAATCGACAAATTGATAGTTTATGAATTAAGTAGAGAAAATGTGCCTAATTTGGGAGATAAAAAAAAAACTCTTAAGTTTTTTGCCTAAAAAACAAAGCTGTTGATTTTGCCACTCCCTTTTTTTGTTAACGCCACTCCCCTGCAAGTGTATTTTTGATGAAAAGTACACTTGCAGGGGAGTGATATTAACAAAAAAAAAAGGAGTGGCAAAATCATTTTCCAAAAAGAATTTCCGAAACCTCTAGCTATTGTTCTCGAAAAATGGCCACCCGCCTCAATAACATCTTTCTCCATCTTTCTTTGTTAAAAATATACTCCTATTTCTTACTTCATATTTCAGTAACATCTCTCTCACATACACACACAAAACGACAAATACCTATGGTGGAAGATAGCATTTAAAAAGGGGAGCTTATAAATGCAACTGCGAATTTACTGCATGTAACTTGTTTTTAAGTAAATAATATTCGGACAAAAATACCCTTATAAAAATGGACAAAAATACCCCTATTTTTATTACATACAACCACAAACATGAAACCACATCCAAAATACACACCCCAATACCCCATAACCCACCCACGTTCCCTCCATTTTTTTCCACCTCCTTCCACGTTCCCTCCATCTTCTTCTAGTTCTACTGGTTCCATTGGAGCCACCACCATTGTTGAGCTCCCACCTCCCACCATAAACCCAGTCGACACCCGCCTCCGAACTCTCACCTCACACCTCCTAACTCTCAATGGAAACCTCCATTGCTTCTTCTCCTTCCATTGGTAAAGAAGAAGTCTTTAACCCAACATACGAGAGCAATGTGCATTTTGATTGGGGATTGGAAGGTTGTGCAATGGAAATGGAAGTTGACAAGGAAGAGGGAGCCATGGATAATGTAGTTTCAGAGCCGAGATCGCAGCAGCAAGAGGTAACTCATCACTCCTGCATTTTTAGGCTGGTTCTGTCCCGACATTGTCATATTCTGAAACTTGAAATTACGCCACAATTTCAAACTCTAGAGTTTGAAAATTGAAAACAATATCATATTCTAAAACTCGGAATTCTACTAAAATTTCAAACTCTAGAGTTCGAAACTTGTCAGTAAATTTTAAATCTGGCACGACATTGTCAGATTATGAAACTTGAAATTAAGTCAACATTTCAAACTCTAGAGTTTGAATATTGAAGGTAATATCATATTCTAAAACTCGAAATTCAAACTCTAGAGGGTTTTCAAAAACTTTAATATTGTGATTGACAATATTAAACTGTCAAATGGGAAGGTTAAATTTCAAACTCTAGTGGGTTTTCAAATATCAGTTCAAGAGAATCAAACTGAACACTCAAAAACTTTAATATTGTGATTGACTAGTACAATTAACATGTTGAATGGAAAGGTTGTAAGAATTAGATCATGGAAAATCTCTTTGATTACAGTTATCTATACAATTAACATGTCAAATGGGAAGGTTGTAAGAATTAGGTCATGGAAAATCTCTTTGATTACAGTTATCTATACAATTAACATGTCAAAATGGGAAGGTTGTAAGAATTAGGTTATGGAAAATCTCTTTGATTACAGTTATCTATACAATTAACATGTCAAATGGGAAGGTTGTAAGAATTAGGTCAAGGAAAATCTCTTTTGATTACAGTTATCTATACAATTAACATGTCAAATGGGAAGGTTGTAAGAATTAGGTCATGGAAAATCTCTTTGATTACAGTTATCTATACAATTAACATGTCAAATGGGAAGGTTGTAAGAATTAGGTCAAGGAAAATCTCTTTGATTACAGTTATCTATAACTTTGTAAGGTAAGAAAAATCAAAATATGTTTGAATAAAAAGCCCTAAAACAAAGCCTGGTGAAGAGAAAATTATAATCAACTATACAAAATAAGGCTTTACTTGAAAATATAATCTCCCAAAGAACATCATGCTCTTTGAGGTGATGCTATGTTTATTCGTGCGTGAGACCTATTGTACTCTTGTGTATCCTACAAGTCCATGCCATTGCCTCGTAGCCCTACCCCACTTCCTCTCTTTACCTTATACCTTCATGTCATCGCCTTTCAAACACTTTTGCGTATTCAAAAAAAGACCAAAACCCAAAAACATAACCTTGTTCGTTTTATGCTTTGTTTGGTTTGGTTTTTTTTTTTTTTAGAGTAGTACTGTAGTAGGGGTAATAAATGGAGAGAGAAATGATTGGAAGTAGAGAGAATCTTTTGAAAAATATTTTTCAAAAACTAAAACAAACAAGGCATTAGGGATTTGGATTTTGGATTATAATCATTATCTTATTTCTCTTCAATCATTACTCTTATTTTTTTTCTCTATCTCTCTCAAATCATTATTCTATTTATCTTTATACTCATTACCTATAAATCCAAATCCAAAATTAAAAAACGAACAGGGCCCAAGCAACGAGGAGTTTTTCATTGCCGAGCGGGTATTACCGACATGGTACCTGCTCGGCGCATCTGAACCGTCCGATACACTTTTAGACAGCTCGGATTGAAACCCTCTCTCTCCTCTCACCCCAACACTTTCTCTCTCCTTTTTCTCTCTCCAAATTTGAGTCATTCAAACACGCAATGGACGGCTCGGATGCGCGAGCGGACACCACGTAGTACCCGCTCGGCACTGAAAATTTTTCCCCAAGCAACCACATAGTTCAAAGTGAAAAATTGAAAGTTGAAAGGCCAAGTATGAGAATTGCCTAATACTTTACGGAGGTAAGAGTGCTATTTACCCTAATTGTCTTTTTCAACAGCAACCCGTCACCAGGCGAGTGAAACAGCAGCTCCTCCGCACCGCGCCGCCTTCGCTCCCCATCGCCACCCTCCAGCAGCCACACCCTATGCGTATATACAAAGTAATATCTATATATACACACAACACACCTACTTGTACGCATAATCCATACATTCATTCTATAGCAGAAAGAAACAGCACTTTGAAATCAATGACTGTTCATCACTGAGCCAAAGAAACGCCAAAAATGACGATACATTCGGCTGTGATTCAAAAGCTGCTGAGCACGAACGCCCACCTGGGGCGCCGAGTGGCCGCCCACCACTTCAAGATCTACACCTACGGCGCCCGGAACGGCGTGACCATAATCGACTCCGACAAAACCCTAATCTGCATGCGCAACGCCTGCCACTTCATCTCCAACCTCGTCCGGCAGAAGGGCAAGTTCCTCTTCGTCAACACCAACCCCCTATGCGACGACATCGTCGACCAGATGACCAAGCGCATCGGCTGTGGCGCCGACTCCTCGTGGCGGCTCGGCGGGTTCTTGACCAACAGCGGCAGCCCCAAGAAATTCAGGTCGGACTCGGGGCGGATGAACCCGAGCAACCGCCCTACTAAAGTTTCAAGTTTTTCTCCTTTTTTTCTTTTATAGGCGGAAGTCATTATTGTTAGTTAGATTAGCACATTAGAAAAGAAGTTTAACTCCTGACCTCTATTCTCGTGGCACTAAGCACTCCTGATGGTTTACAGTAGCATTGGCAAGTTTCAAGTGTTTTTTTTAGTAGTTATAGTAGTATGGTTGTAAAATGTTTAAAAATTATATAGGTACGTTCACCACCATTTTCTTTTACAATCTAGCACCTGCCCATCTAATTTCTATTACTAGTGAATTTTGCGCTTTCGGCGCGTGGAAAACAAAATAGGATTCTGATTTTTACGTGGAGATGTAAGACTAGCTTCTATTATTTTTCTTCTAGAAGAGATATATGTAAGCGAAATATTGTATCTATATGTGTTTTTTGATAGTATCTTTGCAATTTGTCTTGGCATAATTGATATGTCTTTCATATGTTTGGGGAAAGATTATAATGTTCGCCCACCTATTGCTCTAATCCTGCGTCCGTCCGTGAATTCAGGTCACGGAATAAGAAGCTCCATTTGGGGTCAACCCAGCCTCCAGACTGTGTTGTGATTATGGATACAGAGAGGAAATCGTCGGTTATTTTTGAAGCTGATAAGCTGCAGATTCCGATTGTGGGGTTGGTGAATTCGGACATGCCGTGGGATGTTTACAAGAGGATTACATACCCGGTCCCCGCGAATGATTCTGTGAAGTTTGTGTATTTGTTTTGTAATTTGATCACCAAGACTTTTCTGGTGGAGCAGAAGAGGTTTCAGGAAGTTGATAACAAGCAACTAAGTCTTACAAAAGATGAAAATAGGTACTTTGATACTGTTGTTTTAGTAGGTTTCTTTTTATTGTAGAAGTAGTCATAGGCTGTTTATTACAATGGTTTATGATATTGGAGCCTTAAGCTACTTTGTGGTATATCATATGCATCAACTCCACTATCATTTCTGTGTAAACACAAAGTGTCCAAAAACTGTAATCTTGCTCTACAACTGGCAGTCTTGTTTTACTGAGTCCTTTTTATTTGATTATCAGCGTTTATAGGGTATTTGGGTGTTCAATTGTCCTTTTTATTAGACAATTGAGGCATACGAAGACCAAATATGGGTACCGTGCAGTTGACATTGTTGTTTTAGTATCTTATTTTTTCTTTTATAAGTACGTCATAGGCGGTTTATTAATGTGGTTTATGACATTGGAGTGTTGAGCTACTATGGGGTGTATCTTATGCATCTATATGCGCTTGTAGCATTTGCAACCGTGATTACGATCCATGTATAGAGGATAGGTATCTGAAAACTGGAATTCATACTACATGGCTAAAGGTCATTTTCTTTGATTCTCAGTGGTTGCCAGAGTATTTGGATTTGTAATGCATTTGAATATGTTGTTACATATACAATGTTTCAATAAGCTTTAGTATAATTGGCGAATGCTAACCACTGCTCAACAGGTAGTGGTTACTGTTGATGTATGCGTTAGAAAGGTATAAGAAATGTAGCCTTATATGCTAAAGTTATCTTGAAATAAGTGAATGGGCATTGAGATATCAAATTTTTTGGCAATTTCCACCTTAACAAGAGCCTGATAGCAGTGGTTAGCACATAGGGTTATGTTAGCAGGACCTGTAATGGTGTATTATATGGGACGAGTATAGTTTTAGTTGATCTTGAATGACATCGCGTTAGACACTTGTCAATTATACAATTCATTTGTGTTAGTCTCGCTGCTTCTGCTAACCTTGTATATTGTACAGAATTTACGTTTGCTAATGCCCCTCTGACTTCGTGCCGAGCTTTGAAATATTTACAATTTTGTTTACAAGATTTTTATTTCAGTTGATTATGTTTCTGAAATTGTTTGAAGACCTTCTAAGCTTAATTTTCTCTCTTTAGTTTCTGCTGAAATAACTCAGTTTTTTTTGTTTCACTTGGATGAAATGTGTATTGCAGAGAGGAATCAGAAAATTTAAAGCAAACCATGACGAGCAGTTTGAAGGATGAAACCCCTGTTATTCCTTATGAAAGCTTAGATCTCACTTCAGACGGTAATGATTGCTCTTGTCTGACTTACTTTGATGTTTTGTTCAGGATCTGCAATCTTGAACTTGCCTCTTGAATCCTTGATAGTTGATTGATTCTTTTTACACAGTATGTAGTGCTTTTATGATGAGGCTTTCTATGACACTTCTCAATGCAGATCCTGTTGAAACCAAGCAGCTTTTGGACAAGCTTGTTGTGATAAAGCTCAATAGTGCTTTGGGAACAAAAATGGGTTTTAGTGGACCCAGGTATATATATACCTGAGATACCCAGGAAACTTTGATGGTTTAAGCAAAAAGAATGGAGCCTTAGTAGTATTACTGATGTTTTCTAGACATCAAATGCCCATGTTTTTGTTGTTTTACTTTTATTAGTGTAATTGCAGGTCTGCCACTGAAGTTTGCAATGGCCTCTCATATCTGGACTTGATTATTAATCAAATTGAGGTTGGCTTTTGGTCCTTTTTCTTGCATACTATTTTTCAAATATACATTGGCTTTGTGAAAACCATAGGTTGTTTGCAGTCTCTCAATTCTAAGCATGGATGCAATGTTCCCTTGATTTTGATGAACACAATCAGAACACATGATGGCACCCTGAAGGTGACTGATTTTCCCATCCACATTTTGAGTTCTTGATGTCAGATGTTTATTGAACGTAACTGTTGTAAGTATTTAATGAAGGTAGTGGAGAAATATTCCCAGAAAAATATTGACATTCTTCCGCTCTGCCAGGTTTGTCATGTAACAAAAGCTTTTATCTATTTACGTGTTTTGTGTTTCACTGTTTATAGATTTCGAAATGAAACTTAAACTACCTATTCTGCTTTATATAGAACCGAAGTCACCCAGTTGCCAGAGGACGGGACAGTGAGGATGAATCGTATGTCCCTCTTTACATTTTGACATGTTTTTTTCTCTATTCCTTGAGCATATCACATAATTCCGCAATGAACTTGAAAAGGGCTTGGTGAGAAGTAATTGAATTGTGTTTTTTTGGTTTCCTACCATTTTGTTCCTATCTATCATTAATGTTTTATGAATTTGTCCAATAAGGTGGCTGATACATTGTATATGATGCGAATTGAACCCCACCCACCCCTGCTCGAAAAGGTTTTTTAGTTTGCCAAATGTATCATGCAGCTCATACCCATGCTTCATTGGGCTTAATAGCGCTACTTGGGATGTGACATGTATAGTAATGTGTTCACTATTGAAGTCTTATGTGCTCATCTATTAGCAAGTCTTAATTCGAGTTAGGTTGTAAATCTAAGCTCTAACCAGACAGTCATTGATAATATGAAGTCACTAGGTGGAGAGGTATCAACAAATAGCGACAAGGGAGTTATTCTTTTCATATTGTGCCCCAGTTGTAAGGAAATTTGGAATTTTTACTTTCCCTAATACTTGCAAAGGCTGCGATGAACTTACCTTTGAAAGATCGATGAGTTCCTTCTAAAAATTTGTTGAGATGATGGACTAAATGTAGTGGGTTAAGGAGCAATCATACCATTCTTGAATGAATGATGGCTTTTAGATGTACTTTCCTTTGCTCCATTTTTTTAATTTTATTTTTGCTTTGCTCCTATTGCTTGAGATCCCATGAGAGCACTCCCAATTTCCTTCTCTTTTTCCGGGCCAGTTTCCTCTTTTCTTATTTCGGAATGTAGATTAAGGTTGTCTCACCAAATCAAATCAATTACTTTGGGAGTCACCTTTAGGCTAGGTTAAGAGGACTAATCTCTTCTTGTATGATTGATTCCACATGGCATCATAGACTTGCACCTTGTCATTGCTCTCCTAATTTACTTTCATGCAAATATGAAGGGTTCTATTTGATCATCATGAGCTGTTCCTTTCCTTGAAGAACACTGGTACGCTTGAGGCATTATTGTTGCAGGTAAACATTTTATGCTGTTTGAGTTCCAAGACATTTCACTTCTTACTCTTCCATTTTAAGGGGAATGAACAAGACTACAAAGTATGTTTGGTTAATTTACTTTTATAGGGATTCACACGTATCTAAATTCCTTCGACTTGTTTTCCAGGGTAAGGAGTATATCCTTGTGGTGAAGTATGACAACCTGGGAACACTAATTGACTCAAGTATCCTTGTTGACTTTATGGAAGTATTGCGACTGTTTTTTTTTTTGATCAGCAAGTATTGTGACTGTTACTGGGAGGATGTTGAGTTAAAAGAATGTACATAGTGATGAGTGAATCATCTTTGTTATTGCGCTCCTTAATTGGTATTGCTTCAGAAATTTTAAATCATCTTATCCAGAACAGGATCCAATACTGTACAGAGGTATCATATACCTTTTGCTACTCATTTGCCTCTGACTGCAAAATTGTTTGTAGTTAATTATTCCCGACTTTTATAGACACTACATGTGAATGTACAATTACATTGCTGCTTGATTAGAGATGATCAAACAACTACAAAAAGAACATTGATTGCTCCCTGCTTAGTTGAGGAAAACTTTGGACCAACTATTTGGAATTTTCTGAAAGCACATAATGGCCTTCAAAAAAAAGAAAAGAAAGAAGAGAGGATCCATTATAGCTTGAACCAGACAGTTTGGAAATCTGTCATTTGGGCAAACTACGGTTCTCATCTGAAATTTGATGTGCTTACATTTGTAGTTTATTTGTATTTCAGACCCATTTCCTCTTTTTGTATACAGGTGGCATTCCCTTAATGCCTTCTTTTTAATATAATTATTTACTTATAAAAAAAAGTGTTTCAGACCCATTAGGGCCTGCATGATGACATGCTGACAGATCAAATTCCTTCTAAATGTTAGACAGATTTTATAACCTGGGATATGTAATTCTCTTTATTGAAAGTAAGGACAATGGGGTGAAAGGGTGGTCAAGTAGTCAGTGACACTTGGTGACTTAGTTCCCTAATTTGTGTTTGAAAGCCTTGGCTGATGTTGTTCTTGTCATTGTATGATGCAGCTCTCAGAAATGGCACAGATGCCTGGCAAAAATGTAAGACAGGATTCAGTTGCTCCCCAACCGCTATTGTGTCTTTACATTATCTCCATTTTTAAGTTGGACTTTTTGTGGGAAATGTTTCCCCTAAGATTAGCAATCATTTTGTATGTCATCTAACTGACTGTCCTCCCTTTGTTTGGTCATGGGTATATAAATTCAAGTCTCTGGAGAAGTCCAAACTTGTTGACACGGGTAACCTGTAAGTGGAATGTGTCCTCTTGTTTAACTGTTCCTTCACCTCATATAGACTTGACGTCTTTCTCAATGCTATTTTTGTACAGGTGGATGAATCTGAAGGTTGTGAAAAGGCTTGTTGAAACTGATGGAAAGAATGTTGAAAATTATCCACTTTCAAAGGTATAAGGCTCTCTTTGTTGAGGTGACATGCTAAAGCTCTATGAAATTGATGAATGACGATAAAATTGTTTTGCAAGAAAGAAAAGTTATTTGATTATTTCAGCAATACTTAGTCATCTTCAATGCCATAAAATCTTCTTTGGATACCCTGCTTTCAAATACTGATTCCATTTCACCTATATATTTTATCCAGTCCTTTGATCGTGCCATTGATGTTAATGTTCCACATTCTCGCTTCCAACCAATGATGTCAACATCAGATTTATTTCTTTTCCAGGTTATTCTTGGGCGGGAGTCCTGTCTTTGTTATAGACTTATAGTTATGTGCTCTTTGTTTCTAATTCAAGGCTTTTACACGTAATTATTGCAATTTCTTTGTAATGCAGTCAGATCTGTACAGCTATGATGACAGCTTGATCCGAAACAGTGCTCGAACAAATTCTTTGAATCCTTGTATTGAACTTGGACCTGAATTTGAAAAGGTGGAAGATACTTGAGCAAGTTCTGCGCACTATCTTCTATCATTGTGGAGTTTAATTTTTCCTTTTTTTTTCTTCATTTTCAGCTCAGTGACTTCCAGAGTCGTTTCAAGTCAATTCCTAGCATCATTGAGCTTGATAGCTTGAAGGTGATGGGTGATGTTTGGTTTGGAACTGGCATAACCCTTAAGGTATCAACGCTCATGCATCATTTTCACATTTCTTATTTGCGTATTACTCGTTTCATCCTTAACTATTTAGGGGAAGACAAACCTTCGAAAGCATGTGGATTCATACAGTCAAATCTTAACCCAGACAGTCGTGGAGTACTTTGGGACTTATCCATTTTTCAATTCCCTTCTGTTGGTAATAGATTGCATATCCATGTCATAGGAGCTTCTCTTATCCCAAACAGTTTTTAATGATTTTTTGTTCCCCAAAACTATTCGTCGTTATTCCATTGAAAAACTGACTGTTTATAGTTTAGGACAAATGTCCATTTGTTGTGGGGAAAGACAGGTATCTGCCTGTCATAATAAGTTTTCATTTTTAACATCATGAGATGGCCGCTGCCACACATGTTCATTGATTTGGTAACCTATTTTAAATATTACTTATGACTTAAAATTATACATGCATGACTGGTAACATAATTCTGATACTAGCTTAACTAGTGAGGCATATTGAAGGACCCATATTGAATAGCTGAATTTAGTTATGATTTGATTTTCCGAGTTGCTTCTTTGACGTCTTATGTGTTTCTTTGAAAGGGCAAAGTCACCATCATTGCAAAACCTGGGGTAAAATTAGAAATACCAGATGGAGTGGTAATTGAAAATAAGGTAAACACATTCGTTGCCTTACCAGATTCCATTTACTCTAGTAATTTCTTTGTTGCCAGATTTCCTGTAATTTTGCTTATAATGAACTTCATCTGTCTTTTATCTGCCTTGTCAAATTACAGGAGATTTCTGACCCCAGCGATATATAAGGTCTCTTTAAGTTATTGCTGCAAGATGTTTTGTTGTAACATATGATTCTTGTAGAGTGCATCTTGGTGTACGCCTTCGATTCTGTTTTGTTCCTCTAAATTTTGTTTCTATTTATTTAGCATATTCTTTTTGTATCGAAGAAGAACGTTAGTCAAGAGATCTACCGATGAAATAAATTTTCTTGATCTGCCCTATTCGCTTCAAGTTTGTAGGCTATTGTTGTTTGGGGAAGTGAAACTTATTCTCCCTTTTTGTTCATCAAAGTAAATTTAGCTTGCGCGATTCATGTCGCCTTTTTGTTTCTTTTCGCTCATGAACATGTCAGAACGATTGTGTTTGGATCATGATTTTGTCAATTGTGTCTTTAGGCTCTGTTGGTAAGGAAAACCGTTCGAAGTTGTTACGGAAATTTCGTACCTTTTCTTCTCTCTCTACAATTCTTTCCATAACTCCTCGAACTAAACACAGATCTCAGAGCAGTTCTTCTGTAAATCACCCAATGCAAAATGGGTGGTATATTGCCTGCAGAACATAGATGTCATAGAACAAGAGAATGCAAACTGAATGGTACTAGAAAGCATATTTCTCGTTAACTTTTTGAAAGTAATTTTCCAATTGATTCTGTTCGTTCGTTTTACATCATGATAACTCAAAAACTAGAAATTCTTCTGTAAACTATGCCAGATATTCAACAGACAAAACTTTAGATTATACTCCATCCATGAATGTGGTGCTAATTAAACTAGTTTCGAAAACTATTGGTTGTCAAATTTGAACCCCCAAAAAAATGAGTGCAGCTATTGGTTGGGCAAAATCAATTTCTTACTTGACAAAGCTGGAGTATCATTTTGAGTACTTGCACCAAAATAAATGAGAAACATTGTTTAAAAAGAGATTAAAATAACGAAATAGCATATTGTTAGGTAATTTTTTTTTTTTTTAAAAGTATCACAGATTCAATTCCTTTCATTCTCAGCATATTCTTTTATCCATTTTTATATTCATCTAAAACGGGAAAAAAACAGAAGAGAAAAAAAATGATGGAATATCAAGTTCACACGTAATGGAATGATAACCAATAGCATATCATACAATGTGGAGCTTGATAGTAATTAAACTAAACTAATGATAGTTTTCTTTTTTTTACTTTACTCTGAAAATATAATAGAATCTGAGTTTGAAATGAAATACATTTGTCTTTCGTCGGCGTAAAATGCTTGTTGTGATCCAATTGATGGTATGCTTTCATTTTAGGAGTAGAAATTAAGAGATTAAGAGATATGCATTCATGATAACTCAACTCCCGTTAACACCCACTTATACAATATATAAAAAATCAATGTATTTTTTTAATAGCAAAAACAACGATTTTAATTTATTAGTCTTTGAAAATAAATTACAAAGATTTTATGTTAAAATAGTAAAAATAAAAGATGCATTTAATCGGTAAATATCTTATTTTTATCTTGTGTACCAATGGTTTGCTGCTAGTATAGTATATATTTAAAGAAGAAGTGAGAGTAGAAATTTACTGTAACAATTTCCTTTTGATGATCATTTTTTTTATTTTACGATAAGAGGTAGTAAAGGTTATCATCCTATTCCAGGTGCACTAGAACCCCAAAAGTGGATAAGAAAGAAAGCTCCATCTCCTCCTCCTCCTCCTCCTCCTCCACCTTGGCTACACTAAAATACTCTAATGGCCACCGTTTCACTACCCTCCATACGACCTCGCACCCACCACCCCTTTTCCCTCCGCCATTCCTCCTCCTCCTCCTTCGCCTCCTCCCTCACCACCAAACCCCAACCAAGACCCACGAAATTCCCCCCAATCCGCATGTCAATGGAGGCCGGGATCGGCGTGATGGGCACCAAGCTCGGCATGATGACCTGCTTCGAGCCCAACGGCCTCGTCGTGCCCGTCACCGTGGTGGGTTTCCGCGAGGGAAACATCGTGACCCAGGTCAAGACCGAGGCCACCGACGGCTACAACGCGGTCCAGCTCGGCTACAGGAGGGTCCGGGACAGGAAGCTGACCAAGCCCGAGATGGGTCACCTGAAGAAATCGGGCGTCATCCCGCTGCGCCACTTGCAGGAGTTTAGGCTTCCGGAGGTTGGTGGGTTTGAGCCCAACCAGAGGCTGTCTGTGGAGGAGGTGTTTAAAGAAGGGGATTTGGTTGATGTTTCTGGTACCACCATTGGGAAAGGGTTTCAAGGTCTGCTTCTTGGCCTTTTCTTGAATTTCTATGCATATTTAGAGTGAGTGTAATTTTTTTAATTTATTTTTTTGATATCTCACGTGTCCGGGTCAGCTTAGGCACACCTCAGTCCACCTCGACTGATTCTGGGGACTAATCCCGCCGCCACTTGCGGGGTTCCAATTAAAGCGAGAGCAATAGCTTTGTATGGACTGGCCTCAAAGAGTTGATAGCACCTAAAAGATTGAACCTGAAACCTTAGGATGGAGCACACCCCTTAAGTCCCATGCGTTGAACACTAGGACAACCCCTTGGCTTGGGGTTAGAAAGTGTATTCGTGTGTCATTTACTAATGTGCTTTTACATGCTACATTGAATGTTTACCTCCTAGGTCTGCCATTTCCGGGCCTTTGCTGAAACTTCCAGTTAATTTGCGAAAGAGATTTAGTCAAAATTTTAATATGATAGGAAGCACTCCAGTGACAAAATCCAAATTTAGGCATAAGTTTGGGTAAAAATTTCCCTCTTTGTTTGAGTGAAAAAATCACTGAAGTCATTCTTATTGGAGTTTGAATAGGAGTGGACTGTATTTTGTGCCTCTTTTCCAGAGTTAGTCGAAGACTTGCGTTAGGGCTGGAGGTGCCTTTAGTGGAATTTTCATGAGCTACATGGTGAAATTACCGCTGGTTAATACCCAAAATTTATACTATTTGGCTCTGTTTAGCTTTTAGATTATGTTGTGTAATGTCTCCGACGGTCGTGGCATTTGTTTAAATAAAGGCATGTCGTGTAACTGTTCCTGCATTTAAAGCTAGCCAGTGGTTGAGGGGCTCTTTAAAGGGCACTTGGTTGCTATTTCTGGGACCTCCATTGGCGAGAGACCAAAGACCGGCCCTCTTCCTTTTCCATGCTTGGTTTTTTGTTAGAATGTGTTGTTTTTGAACATGGTTATTTTCATCTCTGTGCTTTTGGGACAACCATTTCACAAGGGGCTACATTACATGGACTAGGGTGTAGGTGTCAGGTGCATTTGCGTGTCTAATCGTAGGATTTTCTAATTCCCATGTCATAACTAAATCCATGGGAATGTGGGAATATCATTCTGCACATGCATTTAGATGAGTCCATGGAACATAGGCAAGGGTAGGGTACGAAGGTCGGCTCCTCTTCCTTTGACTATTTCTGTGTTGTGTCCATCACTCCTCTAAGAGTCATGAGAAGGGGACTGGGTTGATGTTTCTTGAACCACCATTCTAAAGGGATTCCAAAGTCCTTTTTTTCATTTCTATCTTCTTTACATATGTGTATGTGCTTATCAGTTGATGTGTTTTTATATGAGTGATTAAATGCTTGGTAGATCAGTGATGAGCTAACAGTGAAATTTGCAATGGTTAATGCACAGTTCATTGTATCTGGCTCCATTTTGATTGCCTTCACCGTCGAGATTTCTGACTGGGTTTATTTTTATATGGTAAGGCGTAGATTCAGTCTGTTCGTAGGTTATGAATTGTTGAGGAGCTCTTTAAATAGGATTTGGTGATATGTCCGAGGTCCTTTTCCTCTTTCTTTCAGTTGCTTTTACGGTATCAGTGTTTTTGTACATATTTATGTTTTTGGAACTGCCATTCGGCAAGGAGTTCCAAGGTCCGATCCTCTTCGTTGCCATATTTCTTTGCTTTAAGTTTTCATTGCTCTGGGGTCTGGAGTCTTCAATCCTCCAACACTTGGCCTTTTTGGAGGTGGAATGATGATTTGGACTTATTTTGCTCACTTGTGTCATTTGTCTGTGTCAAGTTTTTTACTTTTAAGGTAGGAAAACCAAACTCATAGCTCATTACTGAAATATATCATTGAGTACGCTTTTTCGCTCTTGCTCGAACTATATTCTAATTGTACTGATAGCTCCTCTTGTAAGTACTCTTATTCCTTGATGGTTTGGTTTCAGGTTGTATCAGAAGACATCATTTCAGGAGAGGCCCTATGTCTCATGGATCTCATAGTCGTAGAGAACCTGGATCAATTGGTGCTGGGACAACGCCTGGACGTGTTTTTCCAGGTAAAAAGATGCCTGGGAGAATGGGAGGAACCAAAAGAAAGATCAGAAAGCTAAGAATTGTCAAAATTGATCCAGAACTTCGAATTGTGATGATCAAAGGGGCCGTCCCCGGTAAGCCAGGAAATCTTCTCCGTATAGCACCAGCAAAGATTGTTGGGAAAAACATCCCTAAAAATTAGTTTGTGTTGTATGTCTCTCTCTTTTGCGCTGTCAATGTTAACTTGTTTAAGTAGCAGTGTCGCTATTTTGATCAACATAACTATTGAAGTATGCACAAATGCTTATCTGATGATTCTTTTTTCCTGATTGTACTTTCTTGAAGGATTCGAGATAAATCACAGATGAATTTCTAAGTCAATTGTTTCTATAACAAACAAAATATATATATACAGTTCTTTTCATATCCGGTCGCCCGGATTTTAGAATGGTCCGGATACCATTATTTTATATATATAATTCATTGAAAGTTGAGATATAAGATGGATATGGCCGTTTATTCCATTTTGCACTTTTGTGGTGTGTCTGCATCAGTTGGTATCTGAAATTCATGAACATCTAACCAAGTCCCTTAAGAGAATTCTCCTCGGCGACTCTGTCCAGTGCAAGGTTTGTACATGCGACCGACTCTGTTTGTGGAATTTCCTTCTCATAGATGAACTATTATTCCTCCTTTGATTTTCTTTTATTTATCAGGAACTGTCGATGCCAAATTAGAATCAGGATTTGTTTGCTAGTAGTACTCCCTCCGTCCCTAAATGTTTGACACTTTCATGCTTTTTATTGTCCCATATAATTTGTTCCTTTTGAAAAGTCAAAAGCAAAATATGGTAAACTTCCTATGTTACCCTCTTCTTTTGGGCACAAAATTTCAAATTCAAATTTTTAATTACTATTCAAAGTACACTAGAAGGGTAAGATTGGACACTTGGTTTTTGCACAATACAATAATATTTATTCCTTAAAAGTTAGAATTCCCAAAAGTGCCAAACATTTAGGGACGGAGGGAGTACTATATTTCTCCAGATGTGTACATAATTAGCAAGGAAATTACTCAACTCCAATGAAAATCTCCATCTTGGGAATTTCAGACTTAACCCTTAACAAACTTCGGAAAAGAGAATTACAAAGATTTGTTGAGTAGTAAACTAGTTGCAGTTTGGACATTAGTTCGAGATTTCCTGTCATTTGTACAAATCTACAACTTTTGTACACAAATTCTTACTGAAAATAAAGCTTAGTAGCTCAATGTTTACCCATGCGATACGACCACCATGAAAATAAGTTGCACCACATGCAGCAACTGCTACTCAGAAGAGTCGGCAAAATAATTATACAGAATGATGAAGAGCACAAGAAGAAGTACAGCTCCCAATCCAAACCCTTCAGCATCATAACCGGAGCCCTCACTTCGCCGGATGAAGTCGGAGATGAAGTCGGAGAAAGTGTTCAGTTTTGGATAGAAAACAGTGAGAAAGTATATTAGCAACAGTAATACGATCGTATAAAAGATTGCAGAAGGTTCGGCAAAATAATTATACAGAATGATGAAGAGCACAAGTAGAAGTGCAGCTCCCAATCCAAACCCTTCAGCATTATAACCAGAGTCCTCACTTCGCCGGTTGGAGTCGGAGAAAATGTTCAGTTTTGGATAGACAACAGTGAGAAAGTGTATTACCAAAAGCAATATGATCGTATGAAAGATTGTTACTGGGGCACCACCTTCTTCTTCTTCTTCTTCTCCTCCTTCTTCTTCTTCTTCTTCTTCCTCCTCCTCCTCCTCCTCCTCCTCTTCCCCTCCATTTAGAAGCACAGGAATTACAACTTCAGCTATGGCCATCACCTTGTCGCTGAAGATGACGAGACCGAGGCCCGCCACCATCAGAAGAGGAACCAGTGGTGATGGCCCTTGGCTACTCATCTGTGTTTTGCACTGTAGCTACTCTTTGAGATGAAAGGGGTAAGTGATTTATACAAAGGGAAGGTTGTTGGAGGTGGGAACGACTAAAACGACATGACAACCAAATTTGGAGAAACATGGCGCTGGTTGATCCGTAGAGAGAGAAATTCAAGGGCCGCTGAAATTAAAAAAAGAGGAAGTTCCCGTGCATGAGACTCCATCACTAGAGAAATTAGAAGTGTTCTATTTACCCCTCGTATAAAAATAGAAACAGAACTTAATCTTTGAGAGAGAAACCTTAACTTTTAGCCGAAGAGTTAGTTCGGTTGGTTGGTGGGTTGGTTTGCTCCCCACACAAATGACCAGAGCTCGATGCTTGGGGTCAGGCCGCAAGAAAGAAAGTAATTTCTTGTGAATCCATTAGTCCCGGCGTGAATGGCCGACCTTTGACAGGACGGGGAAGGAGATTAATCGAGGTGCGCGTAAGCTGACTCGGATACTCCTGATCGTGATTTGGACCTCTTAGCCCATAGTGATGGAATTAATCGAGGTCTGATCTCAAAAATTATTACAAAAACTCTACACATGTAGGTTGTAATAATACAAGTATAGGAAAACAAATTACTTGCTTGAGTTGTTTACGACGAAAAGGCCGAAACATTCTCAAGGTGTTATATGGAGAAGTACAGTACTGTTGAGTGTTGAGAATGACCTCAAAAATAAATAACACCAAAGATGGAAAGAGGAAAACTTATTGTACACGTTTTGATATTAACAATCAAGGTTGAGAAAAGAAATTTTCTAATCAGAGTACATAATGAGAGCAGAAGTTTGCCTGGGAGCTGAAATCCATACCAAAGCAAAGGAAGCACGCATGCATATAGTATAATGTATCATCCCGAAGCGCGATAAAATTAGGGTGTAAACTAGCCAAGCCGAGCACGAACAACTTTAGGATGTTCGAGCTCATGCTCGATTAGTATTTGAGGAATTGATCTCGGTTCGAGCCTCTGAGACGAACTTATGATCTACAAGAGCTCGACTACGGCTAACTCGGACTGCTCGTGAACAACTTGGTTCATTTGCAGCCCAACATAAAATGCGCGAAATGATGCTCTCTCTGGTGACAATGTTTTACCCTGTTTTGCTTACAATCTCATCTGATACATGGATTTACAAACAAACTGGCCTGAAACACATAATTGACCGACAAGTTAAGCCATGCAGGATCCCATTCTGTGACAAACAAACCTGCAAATGGTTTTCTTAAGAACCACCACAGAAATCCAAAGGCTTGATCTCAATCCTAAATCGGATTTACCAAAACCAAAGGGCACAGAACAATATTTTCATCATCAGCTCGCTCAACACTTTTCAACTAAATTAGATATCCTGGACTATATATAGCATTCGGCTACGAAATTACAATATTTTTCCCTACTCATGTCGTAGGTTTGTAGCGAAGATGTTGCTCAAAGAAGTTGATCAACTTTCAGAAAACTGATTACAATAGTAATACAGTAGTACGTACAATCTAATAACTTTCGAGATCCTGACTCATTTGTACAAATCTATAACTTATGTAACATAAGTTCTTTCTGAAAATAAAGCTTAGTAGATGAAGCTCAATGTTTACACAGACAACAACTACGAAACGGAAAATAAGTACTTGAAAAATAAGAACATAAGCAGAACGGGGCTTGAGTTGCACCCCATGCCTATTGTACAAGCTGCAGCTGCTATAAGCAACTACTCCCAAGCGATATACAGAACCAAGAAGAGCACAAGCAGAAGTAACGCTCCCAATCCAAACCCGTCGGAATCATATTCGGACCTCTCACTTCGCTGATTGGAAGCAGGGAAAATGTTCAGTACTGTTGGAGAGAAAACAGCGAGAAAGTGTATTAGCAACAGCAATATGATTGGAAGGAAGATTTTTATCGTGGCACCACCATCTTCATCTCCACCTTCGTCGTCTTCTTCTTCTTCTTCTCCTCCTCCCCCTAGTAGAAGCAGAGATAGCACAAATTCAGCTATGGAGGATATCATGTCGCGGAAAACGACGAGACTGAGGACTCCCACCATCAAAAGAGGAACCCATGGTGATGGCCCTTGGCTTCTCATCTTTGTTTTACACTCTCTCTTGGAGAGTTAAAGGGGTAAGTGATTTATACAAAAAAGGGATGTCTGTTGCAGGTGGAAAATGACTAAAAAAATGGCAACTAAATTTGGACATACATGGTACAAGTTGATGCCTAGCTAGGGAGGAATTCAATTTCAAGGGCTACTGAAATGAAGAAGGACGTACCCGTGCATGATTCCGTCACTAGAGAAATTAGCAAATTGGGATTTGAATATTAAGAAGAGAGACAGTTCTCTACAAAGGTGATTTGGACCTCTCAGCCAATAGCCATAGATTAATCAAGTTCTGATGATCTCAAAATTTGGAAAAATATATATGGCTCCAAAGATGGAAAAACAAAAACTTAGGATGATGTATACGAATTCGCATTTTAATATTACAATCAACATTTAAAAAAAAAAAAAAAAAACCTAATTAAAAAGGAAAAGAGTACGTAGAAACATCGCATGTCAATATCATGAGAGCAAAAGTTTGTCTAGGAGCTGAAATCCATACAAAAGCAAAGGGACATGCAATGCATACATAGTACTGTATCATACGGAAGCACCATACAATTTTAGGGTGTAAAATGGGCCGAGCTCAAACAACTTTAGGGGTCGTTTGGATGCCGTGTTATGAAGGGGTGATAACAATACCCCTGATTTAAGCCTGGGCCCACGGCTTAAGTCCTAGTTTGGGAAGCCATTGAGGCCGGGTATTCTTAATCCCCCGTTCTATTGTCACACTGGAGAGGAGGGTATTCGGGGGTCTTACCTACGGCTAGGGTTTGAGGTATCCATCACGTATACTCCCTAATCCCCCTAAAAATGGAAGATTCCACCCCTGTTTATCCCCCTCTCACTCCCAGCTTGCCATTTTTGTCGCAGTTCTGCTTTTGTTCGAAGAGACGAGAGGGTAAGCTGAGCAAAAGCAAAAAAAATTAAGTGTTCCAAATTTCAATCCGTTTGAACTGGTGGAAAGATTTTAGTTTTCTGATCATTTTATCATAAATTGTCATAATTAAATTTTGACTCTAGGGCTCTCGTTAATTGGCCCTAGAAAGTTGTAGAACCAAATATCTCTTAGGGCTAACCAACAAGAGCCTTAAAGCCAAAAATTAATTATAATCCTTTAGGATAAAATGATCAGAGAAATAGTATCTTCGCACAGATTCAAACAGATTGAAAGTTGGAACACTTAATTTTCCAACCTCTTTAGACAGTTTATATATTAAAAAATATGATTAAAAAATTAAGTACTCTAATTTTCAATCCGTTTGAACCGATACGAAGATTCTATTTCTCTGATAATTTTATCTTAAAGGGTCATAATTAATTTTTGGCTCCAGGGCTCTCGTTAGTTAGCCCTAAGAGATATTTAGTTCTACGACTTTCTTAGGGCTAATCAACGAGAGCCCTATCGTCAAAATTTAATTATGACCCTTTAGAATTAAATGATCAGTATCTTCCCACCGATTCAAACGGATTAAAATTTGGAACACTTAATTTTTTCTCTTAACTTTCCCCCAAACCCAGCCTTGTAGCTTTTTTTTTTTTCCCTCTATCCCTTGCGGCCCCAAAACTGTCGTTTTGGGGCACTACAATCCTATGCCCATGTGTTCCATACAATCCCATCCATCCACACTGAAAAACACACGAAATTATTTTTAAAAAAAACTACTAAAAAATGAATTTTAATTGTTTTACTTATTAAATTAATTAATTTACTATTGAATTAAAATATTATTGCTTAATTATGAAAAAGTAATTAATTTTTACAATTTTATATTTATCGTAAAGAATAATCTAACTTTTAACACTGGACAAGGGCAAAAGGGTCATTTGACAGCTTTTTACATCATCCACCCATTCTTATACCCCCAATCTATCCCTTATCCAAACCAAGTATAATTTAATCCCATTTTTCAAATACCTCATCCAAACCAATCACTATTTAATACCCCCTACTATCTTATTTCCCTTATTAACTAACACCCCCAATTCTTTCCCCGCATCCAAACGGGCGGTGTTAAAGCTCAAGCTCCATTCGAGAAATTGGCCCTCTATAAACGAGCCGACCAACGGCCAACTCAAGTTGCTCACGTACAGTTCATTTGCAGCCCAACATAAAATGCACAGATAATGCTCCGGTAGAAATATCTTTACCCTGTTTTGCTTATAATGTCATTTGATTCTTGGATTTATTGTGTCCCACATGTCATACTAATGTCTAACCGGGTACGGCCGAGATGATAAGCAAAACATGATAATAACAAAAATGTAGCAATCCTATAGCATAAGAAAGGCATGACGAAAACAGCCCATCAGTCATGAGGAGAGAGCCAATTTTGCATGTCATTGCAACTTTCATAAAACAGGGAAGGGAGAAGCTTGGAACGGGGTAAACCATCACGATTGACACGAAAAAATCGAAATGGGATCAGACCAGTAACGTCCCCATATCAATCGACGAAAACAAATCCACTACCCCTGAAGCACATAATTGACCAAGATAATCCATACGGGATCCAATTCTCCGACAATCAAACCTGCAAATGGTTTTCTTAAGAACCACCACACAAACAGTCTCAATCCTACATTGGATTTGCCAAAACCAAAGGGCACATTACTAATATTTATCATCATTGTGGTTAACACTTTACAGCTAAATTAGATAAACTGTAGTATAGCATTCGGCTACAAAATTACAACACTAGGTTGCAGAAAATGACATAATTCAGCATCTTGTCCGCTCATGTTGTAGGGCTGTACCGGAGATGTTGCTCATAGAAGTTGATCAGCTGCCATCATAAGAAAATTGGTTACATTAATAATAGTACTTACGGTAATGCCAATGGCCATAATTGAATAGCTATTAGCCTACATTACACTAGGCCGTTTTGAATGCCACGTGATATTGTGGTAATTAGGCAACACACGATAAAAATCACAGACAAAAGTAGTCAGGTTTTTGGTTTTTTTTTTTTTGATCCGCAGGTTTTTGGTTTAAAAGTGGCAAAAGTACAGAATTTGCAAGTTTATTGCACCACCCACCTACACAACACCACTCTCTCTAAACGGGAATCCATAACCAAAATTTGTATGATTACTGATAGTCTTGTTTTTCGTTAAAGCAACCAAAAAATTTCTCGTTCCCATGGGGTTGAACAATTAGAGATATTTGCCTTTGCAGCATTTGTAGGATACTTGTATCTCCAACCTCACATAACTAGGCAAAGTTATGGCTTTTTTTTTTTTTTTTTTGATCCGCAGGCAAAGTTATGGCTACTAGATACAGCAGCGGCAAGTCCGTAGGTTTGGCCATCCAATCTCACGCATTCAATCCGAAGGAAAAGATTATGATCTAAGAAGTAATTACCAGAAGTGGATCATGAGCCTTGAGAAATTTATTATCCACCATCACTTCTTTTCCATCAGACCTATCCAAAGGCAATCACAAATTATGAATTCCAGCAACTAGAATAAACTTCTGAGGTACAATAATCCTGCCTTAAAGTGACGTAACTAACAATTAATTTCATGAACCAGCATGATCCCAAATGTTCTAAATGTAATTCTCTAAATGTATTTAGAACAGTACTTGACAGATTGGGATGTCACCAAACAATGTGAATCAATATTACATGCATAGGTCCTATTCAACAAGCCAACATGCAGTAAACACAATCACTTCGATAAAAAAATGAATAATAGCTAGTGATAGATAAATGTTCATAATCAACCAATCTCAAAGCAAATAAGTAACAACTCTACCAACTCCTAATAGCGAAACCAAATTAAAGCCTTGTGTCCCAGACTCCCAATATACTAATTAGGCTATAAGAATCCTTACTATTATTTATAACCAGGTGTCCGGGCCAGCTTACACGTACCTTGACTTAAAATCCTTACTGTTGCATTTACTCTATTGTTTTGTAAAGTGAAAATTAACCAAGCGACGGCAATATTTCCAATTAGTACTTGATCGGAGGTTCTAAGGATTCCAGAGAAAACCATAAGATTCTGTGTTTAAGGTAATTGTGGATCTCTATGGAAATCTGTCTCACATCTTTGCTACCTTCTCACAACTAACCGGAGCACTGAACCACCACTTGTTTTCGTGATGTATTATTTAATGCATGTATTTAGTGACATATGCTTCATCATAACTCTGGTTTCTCAACGACAATAAATTGTACTAGAAAAGTAGTTCAAGCATGATAACGGACGTTTTAGTAGCAGTATACCGATACCTTCTACTGATTGAAGAGAAGATCGTAAGATCTATGTGTTTTAAGGTATTAGATTTCCATGGAAATTTCTCTCTCGTATCTTTCCTTTATTTTCACGATTCTTATCCTTAAGTTGGCAAGGGTGAGAATTTGATTTCAGGATGATGTTTGCGTTAGAGCTTGTCCCACATTGGTTAATTATAAGCTCATAAACTAGTACGTAACATGAGCTGGGGCAGCCTCTCCACTCATCGCCAAGTGATTTTGAGTTGGATGCTTTAACAATTTGGATGGATAACCCTTCTTTTGAAATGTTGTTTCCTCGTTTCTACCAATTGGTAGGCTCCGATAATATTTCCATTCTCTCTATCGTTCATTCTAATGAGGATTGGATTTCTCCATTTCATAGTAATTTAATTACTTTGTGAAACAAATGAGTTGGCCATTCTTGATCATTTCTCCTTTATCACTAAATGTTTGTGGTAACGGGGTGCGACCACTTCACTTTTGGAGGGGATCTTCGCTTCTAATGTACCACTTTTTCTATATCGTACAAGGATTCAGATACCATTTCTACCACTGAAAGTTGAAGTTCTTAAGTAATCCTCAACCCATTAGAGCTTCATGAGTAACGACCCTTTTAAAACAGAAGGCCTAATCGCAATCTTGGCCCTCGCTGCTATAACATGTGTTGGAGGAATGAGAAAGTTTTTAGAACACTTGAATGTTGTGCATAATCCTTTGGCTTTGTCCCTATAACGATCACACATTTTGCTTGGACGACATTTGTTGGGTGTAACCTAATACTTGTTCTAAAATGCTTTTCATTGACTTTAGGGTTTCGGGTGGCAAGAAGTAGAAAAGGTGTTGTGAATTCGCCTACGATTCTCATTCTATTGAGTTATTAAGTTACAGAGTAAAATTAGGTGTTCAAAGATAAGTTAGAGGATTCACTCATTATCAGATGGATTCATTGTCAGATAGAGTGAGTCATTTGTTGTTTTCTTGGGCATCAGTTTTCCTACCTTTTTAAGGGACTCCATAATTTTGATGTCTAAAGATTGGAGGACATTGCGTGATTAGTAGAGAGTCGGCGATGGCTTTGTATCGACTTTCGCGAACTGCTTGTCCTCTGTTTATTTCTACCTTTGGCCACTCCGCCACAACGCATTACTAAATATCTTTTGTAGCCAATTTGAAGAAGGAAAAAATTGGCCACCCAAAGAAAAAATAGTGAAGCGTAAATTAATAGGTTCAGAAAGGAATAAAATGAAGGAAAAACATCTGGACAACTTGGTACGAATAAAAGAAACTACGACAATTTTTTTTAGAAACAAGGCGATATGCAGTGCATTTGGAATTTCGATAATCATCAATGTAAAGTACTAAGTTTTTCTTTTTATTCCAGGTGGTAGAAGATTAAACTACCTAAATTACATCAAACGGGACATAAGCCTACAGTCATACTAACCCAAGCTGAAAGCCCCTATTCATGGAACAAATAATCAACTTTGCTTTTTGCAAGGATTGACCCCATGACCTTCCCAATGAAAGTGTACAAGGGTGGCCAACTGAGCTAGTCCTAGTTGGTTGAAAAGTACGAAGTTTTAACAATAAGAAACAAGAGTTCTATTTTCTTTGGAAAAAGCTTTACTTGTCTAAAAAATGACTAGAAACAACAATCTTGAGGAGTTCCACTCTAGACCTAACCTTTTGTGGGAGTTCTATTTTTTCTATTTGGTAACAAGTAAGTTAAATTGCCACGAAAGAACAAAGGAGGAGGCAACTCATATACACTCAGTGTGTACATAAGCTCATCATATTTCAAAGTGAAGAGATCCCCTACAGAATCTACAAAAGAAATCAGATGCGGAAACTTCCATCAAGCATCGCTCACACCAATAGAATGCATCAAATGCTCATCCTTTAGAGGGGCGAAGGCAACAAGAGGGGGGGAGGGGCACATTCCACCCCCAGGTCCAAAAAAAATATTTTAGTTCTGTATTGCAGAAACAGAATCCGCATCAGCCGTCAGTTTATAGAACACGGGTATTTTATTTGGTAGTAAGTTTGTTGATTTATGATTAACCTATGAAAATGCGAAATTTTAGGGTACTATGAATAATTAACCCTAGAACAACTTTTTCTTTTTGGTATTAAGTATGTTGAAGGATGATTAATCTGTACATTGTGTACTTTTTAGTATTAAAGATAATTAACCTTAAAATATGAGCACATTTTTCTATATCAATTATATTGATTTGGGCTGTCACTTCCAAATTAAAATCCTAGCTCTGCCACTCTGACTTTTAGAAACCTTGCAATCAAAAGATAAACACAAATTCGGAGAGTCTCCCCAAAGGGAAAAAGAAAGATGAGGAAATGAAACTTCTCTTCGTGGTCTGTAAATGGAGATCTAAGGAACGCTATCTTTCCTAAACCTAACAAAGCTTGCTATACAATCTATGTTTCTAAGAACCAGGAAATCTATGTTGACAGTCATGTCAAAAGATAAGAACTCTCCCAAACAAAAAGATGAAGAGTAGAAATCTAAATGACATGCTTGCACAAAGAGCATCTCAGATAGGATAATTCATGCAAAAAATATATTTTCCACCATCTGCCGTGCGACTTACAAGATTCCTTATCTTCTCTTCAAGACATTGGCTCCAATTTTTGGTCTAGAAAGGAAGCTCAGTACCATTCAACAGATTAGGAATTCATACAACTTTATTTGTGCTCTTAGACCTTAACTTAGTCTGCAATCCATAGGAGAATCAAATAGTGCAGACATCTTGGACTGTGAGATAAACTGATGTTCTGTAAACTAGTTCCATTCCTTCTCACTAATAAGGAAGGCGTTACGGAACATACATGAAACTTATTATTTTTTGTGTTCCTCTTCAACGAAAAATGAGGTGGTTGACTAATGATATCTCTCCCAAGAGGCAAACGCTTAGGGCAAGATATGGACATTCCAAATAGATAGCCAGCAAAGTTCAATGTGGCATAAGATGAAGCATGTATTGATTCTGGATAAGCCCACTGACATACATTTTAATCTAATCCAAAGCTCCCTGCAACACTACTCAGTTGTATAGAAAAAATAGAAGGAAATTTAATAGCCAAAAGACATGGAGTGAAAGCTAGATGTGATCACAAACCTCAAAGCCATGAAGGTTACGCACACATCACGAACATTGTTTATCACGGAAGATGAATAGCTTATAGGCTTTATGATCTCGGTGATGGTAGGCATACTTCTTAAGTTATCAAAATTACTCTTGTGATCCAAAGCATTCCCTACAAACTCAGGATTTCCACCCCCTTGCCATCCAACTCTACCACAAGGTCCATTAGTAGTTATTGCCATGGCATTTTGTGCCTCATTCGTTTCACTAGGTACTGATTCTTGTTTAAACCTCTTGACAGAACCAGACTTCCTTCTTCTAGCTCCAGTGGAACGTCCAGGTGGAACCTGATCAAGACAATCAACTTTTGATTGCCCATTAGCATGACCATCTCCTTCAAAAGCATAGGATTCTTGGTAATTTACTGCACACTTATCTGCACTCTCCTGATTCCCAGCCACTGTTCCTCTAATTTTATCTACACTTCCCTCATTGGCAGCCATTGCTCCTCTAAGATCACTAATCTTTAAATTCAATTCATGTTCCTCTTTTGTTTCTTCAATTTGTGAGGAAATTGCTCCAAACCCATTCTCCTCAGCTTGCTTCAATTCACAATTGTTGACACCCCCAAAATATTTCACCCCCTCATTGGTCTCAACTTGCTTTGAAGATTCAACATCATTGACACTCCCAAAATATCTGTTCCCATCATTTGCAAGGTTTGAGTCAACAAGAGGACCCATGGGCACCGGTTCATCAATAATCCTAACTTTGAAAGACGGTACATTATAGGTAGCTGCCGCAGGAGAAGTTTGCTGCTTCTTCTTGGGTTGAGAATGTGTACCCCCATATTTCCGCTTTCGTTTACGTGAAGACCTATGTTTCCCCGATCCCAAGCTTCAACCAGAGCAAGGAAACAAAGAAATTGGTCTCAAACAAGGATATAACAAGTATACAGATTCTCATCAACTTAATAAGCAAGAAATAATCACTAACTCAATGATAAATCATGACCTAAAGGGGGGAAATAGAGGGAACCTCTCTTCAAATGCATCAATGATATCAGAGCAAGATAGAAGATTCTCTATGGGCTCCCAGGTGTTAGCAGTCTCTGGCCAGCCACGCCTTCAATAGATGTAAAACATCTATAGTCATTAGTAACACTGATTGACAATACACTAAACATATCATATCATTTCAAAGACTAGTGAAGCCGTCTCCAATCCTTACTCTGTTTCATCAACAAATTTAATCGTTAATTTGGTTAAGAGCTTGATCGGATATGAATCTCTCCAACAGAACTTCACCGCATCTTTCGAAAAATTCACAACTAATCCCAATAACCCACTTTATCATTTTGTATGAAATAATCGAATGCACCATCACACTAACATTTCATCAAATCTTATCCAAAACTCCAAGCTTATCGCCAAAAGCATCTTTCACCACATTTGGTAGAAAACTTTATCTTCCTTCATTTGATCAAAAAATAGGTTCTTTCCTACCACTTTGGCAAAACAACCGGAGCTCTTTTTTGCCCTTTTCTCAAGAAACTCCGAGTTTTTTAACATTTTATGAAAGACTGGAGATGCCCTAAAATATACACAAGCATAAAAATACACAAACATTAAAGTTAGGGCACGCACCATTTGATGAGATACTGAACTTCACCCTTTTTTGCAGCATTCCACAGACAACAAAACAACCAAAATCAGGTTAAGAGGAGGTAAAAATAAACAACAAAATCAACCAAGCATTGCCTAAAACACGATTCCAAAAACAAAAAGGAAACAAAACACGAATATCTTAACCAGACCAAAAAGTAGAGAGCTTTTGTACCTCTGTACCGAAATTCTCTGTACCTATGCACGGGTACATTTTCGGCCATTGGATCGCCTATTAACAAAACCCACACAATCTAACGAACATCTCGGTATAGAGGTACACCGATTTCTCGGTATAGAGGATCTCGGGTGGCTTGTGTGTGTGTGTGTGTGTGTGTGTGTGAGAGAGAGAGAGAGAGACCTTGCGAACCCTTTTCTTACGCACGGCTTCAATCTCGTAAAAGCCTTCGGCGAGCTTGGGACGCTCGTCGGCCTCTTCTCCACCGTCTTCAATTTGGAGGGCGTCGAATTCGTCATCGTAACCCTTCTCTCTCTCGTCCTCGTCCTCTCTCTCCTCCTCCTCCTCCTCCTCGTCTGCCTCTTCGCCGCCGTTTCCCTCTACTCCTTCCGCTTGCCGCTGCTCCTGCTCATCGCCTCCCTCCACCACCGGCTCCGGCGCCTCCGTCGCGTCCGCTTCTCCTACGGCTTGGTCGGCGACGGGAGGCGGTGACGGCGGCGGAAAGGTGTCAGTGGGAGTACTTTCTTCGCCCATTTTTTTCTTCGCTACCTTCATCTCTCTCTCTCTCTCTCTCTCTCTCTCTCTCTCTCTCTCTCTCTCTCTCCTCTCTGTCTAGCTGTTCTCTCTCTCTCTCTGTTTCGAACTACTAAATTAATACAGCTGGACGAATGACTATGTACGACTGTGGTTATGGAATTTTAATTACAAAATTCCAAATGAACAATAATACTAATTACGTATACTTACCTAAAAATATAGGAATATATACAATGTGTACATTGGATAAAGACCTACTTCTTAATCATCCGATTACGGATATCCCACATCATAAATATGGGGTCATTCGTATTGGACGATTAAAGCAAAAATTGTGCACTCGACTACATTATTTTGTAGGACCCACCTATATTATCGGTCCCATATATATTGTATAAACATTTTCATCTTATCGTATCGTAAAAAGACATTAATACCTCTAATAGTACATTCCGGATAATTTTCGGATAAAATTTCTTTGTACCTAGCATTTTCCAATTACCATACCTAGAGAATGTTTTGGATCTTCATCTTGTTTTGGACCTCTCTACATGTGAAAAGCAATACATCTATGTATCTGTTTCCAATGGGTTTTTTCGGCCTCTATTAGATCTTCGAAATTAAGGAAATAAAATTATAATAATGTTGTTCTTAGTGTGTTGAGATAAAATGCCACGCTATTCCGAGCTGATTATGATAATAGAGGATTGTTGTTATATGCCATTGATTTTTTTTCCTTAACTGATAATTAGATGTAGTTCACATTACCTTTATGGCTCAGAATTAGCCTAGATGTGAGCAAGCTAAACCGAAAATTCGATTATAAAAAAAGAAGATGTAAAATTCACACTGGACTTTAGTTATCTGAATTTTTTTACAAACTAGGCTACTGACTTTGCGTTGATAGAAAACTGAAGTGGCATAAAGAATAAAAACCTTTTTATGTTTTCTATGCAAGACGATCCGTTCATTTTTGGATTTTGGATTTGAATTTGTAGGTAATGAGTATAAAAAGAAATAGAGTAATTATTGAAAATAGGAGTAATGATTAGAGATAGAGAGAGAAAAATGAGAGTAATGATTGGAGAGAAATAGGATAATGATTAGAATCCAAAACCCTAAAACGAACGGGAGTTGATTTTCGAAGTGAGTAGGAATATGATCCACATTCTTATGGTAGTCTAGATTTATCTATCTATTATTAAATTAAAGATAACTAGGACTCCGACTCCGTCGACAAAGGGGGAAAATGTGAAGTCAATAAATTCTCCAATATTGGAGTATGTAGTAATCCAAAGAAATCTCAAGATTGTGATAATCCCAACTTAATCTCAATTGAAAGCAATAACCCCCAAATATGCATATCCTTTAGACATGTCAGGGCACTGATTGGTCAGTGCTTATCAATGCAACAAATGGGGTTGTTTGATAAAGGTTACGAGGGACATTTTTTGGATAAAGAGGGGAGATAGATAGATAGAGAGAGAGAGAGGCGGGATAACAAGTGGAAAGAAAACATATTGAAAAAAAAAATATATATATATATATATAGAGAGAGAGAGAGAGAGAGAGAGAGTGTTTTGAGAACCCAAGTCAACAAAGTGGGTCACTGACTCACTATCATCTCAACCATAAGGAGATTTACCAAAAAGTTAATATTCTCGATTACAGAATGCCTATCAAGATATGCGTAAGTTAGTTCGCATACTCGATTATGAAAAGTTAAATAAATAGTTCGTAATTTGACTTAGCGCTCATACACCGAAGATGAACGGAACTAAGCAATCTGCCGAATCTACGGGGATCTACAAATACACCAGTAGGAGAGCTTCCGCCTTAGCGGAAGCACCCGCGGTGGACAAAGAGGAAGCAAAAATGCCGGCTCGTTTACTTCGGTACCAATGATTCAAGACCAGTATGAAAGTTCGTTCAGGTTGACATGAACTTTCAGGAGTAACCGAAGTGGCAATGCAGTTTGAAGAATGCCAAACCAAATGGAAAACTATTCTTAGTCACTGATATAAGACTCCTATAAACTGGAGTTGCCAAAAAAATCCACACCCCCTTCGTGAAAACCCACGGTGGTGATCTTTCGGTTTTGAAACAACAAAATACAGAAGTAGGTCGAAACAATTTTCTCTCGTAACTCCACGAATTAAAACTTTTCAGGTAAAAATTTGAGAACGCTTTGATTACAAAAAATTGTTTTTTCTATCAAGAATGATGCCTAGTACTCGGAGAAGAAGATGGGAAAAAAAGAGGAAGAAACGATACAAAAACTGGGAATGACGCTTACAACTTTACAAGTTACAACCTTTTCTGAGCCTCAAGCAAAGCTAGTTGGTTCCTCAGTAGTTTTTATCTGGTTTCTTGATCTGTTAACGTGCACACGTAGCCGCATATTGCTGCAAATGCTTGGACCTCCTTTTGTTTTTCAACTTTCGGAGTGCAGTCAACTCGATTTGCCTGATTCTTTCTCTGCTCACACCCATTGACTCCCCAATCTCTTGCAATGTCTTTGTTCTTCCATTCCCCAGTCCAAACCTCAATCGGATCACGTGCCTCTCGTTCCACCTAAGTGTGTTCAATACCTTTTCCAGGTCCTGCATCATTGTCCGCCTGGTCAAAAGTTCTTCCACTGGTACTTCATCAGGATCAGCAATTACATCCTGTGATACAAAAGATGACTGAGAAGTTGAACAAAAATGACATCTGCGGGAGAGTTTATTCGAATAGGGAAATATACGGACCAAGGGATTGAGATCGCGGTTGAATCCGGTCTTTTGGTCTAGTGATATTGGAGATTTAGGGGCTAGTAATACAGCTTCGAGCCTCTTCATTGTGAGCCCTGTGACCTCAGAAACTTCTTCACTTTTGGGATGTCTTCCAGTATCGCAATATAGCTGCTTGCTGGCCGCCTTAACTTTATAAGCCTCCTCAATCATGCGAGGCTGTGGGAATCAACATGCAAAATCAAAAGGTGAAAAGCAAGTTTCAAAGTAATCCCATTTTTCTGCATCTTCATTTTATCGTGACGTCTATTTGTGTCACATCGAAGAGGAAATCCACTGTTAACAGAAAAAACTAAAACCCTAGCAATCAATGTTTTGTTTTATGTGCCGAAATGTGGTACACTTTGTTCACATTAAATTAAATAAATATCCGTATGGATTTAATGTACGTTCTGAGATATGGTACACTTTGCTACCAAACGGGAGTTCTGGGAGGATATAATTTTCTTAAAGGATTACCTTACACGAACAATAAAATGAACTAACATCTAGGGGAAATGGAGAATCGGGAGGAAATTATGAAAAAAGCGCCACAAAGATCGTAGAGATGTGTTCTCATGTGATTGAGTCATCTACCACAAAAATACAGTAGAATGTAGTCCATGGTCAGAATATTATTCTGATGAAAGTTGCTCTACAAGTACCTTAAATTGGAGTAGTATAGATCTGTACAAGTCTATCACATCATACCACCTAAAAAAGCATGTGGGGTACCACGTTCGCGCTCCACTTTCACATTCCTAAGTAAACTGCTTTCCAGGTAACATATAAATAAGTTGGAAAGCATATGTGAACTTACTGGTAAGCTAATTGTTCTGGTCTGGTCATTAAGGGACTTCCGAACTGCTTGCTTAATCCACCAGTGAGCATAGGTTGAGAACTTGAACCCCTTCGAAGCATCAAACTTTTCTGCACTTTTCACAAGGCCTCGACAACCTTCCTAATATCCAAGAGAGATAAAAGTTGAGAAAGTTAATGCATTCCTTATGTGGCTTTTACCGGGCAGAAAAATCTCCAATCATGTGACTGCATACCAGAACAAGATCTTGGATATCCATTCCAACTCCGCAAAATTTTTTGGCAATTGAAACGACAAGCCGCATGTTGCTGACAATCATTTTTTCTCTGCATTGAATGCCATATTTTAGACGCTTGCTCAGGATTTTCTGATCGACATCTGCTGCGTCAGCCCATTGTGCAAAGGTGGGCTGATTTCCATAATGTTCAACATAAACCTCTCGGAGCTTCTCTAATTTCAACAGGTCCTGCATTTGAGCCAAAGTTGAGATACAGTCAATCAAATAAGGAAAACTGCAGGAAAAAAAAAAGGCATATAAAAACTGACTAAAGCATGCAAAAAACAAACAAATAAACAAACAAAAAGAAACAGAAAACATCTTGAACAATAAGTTATGGGAGGGGAAAAAATGAAAGCAAAGAGAAAAGAAAAAGGTCCTTTTTTTCCCTCCAGAGGCTGAGTAGGAACTCCATTGGAAGCTTCCTAGGTTCAATTGCAACATGGCATAATACCACCATGGCGTCACCAAGGTACATTCTCCCCAAAAAAGTAGTAGGATGCCAAATAACTAGAAAGCTGTGAAGAAAATATAACCAAAGGCAAAGCTCCCCCACCTAAAAGCCCAAGAGCCGAAGCAAACAAATGCAGATTGGTCGTTTCAGTATAGGATTGTAGTTAATCCAAAGCAAAAACCAGACAAAAATATCCCAACCATTATCGACAAAGTAGATTGGTCTACAAGCCCTTGACTACCAATTTCAGAGGAACGCAAGTTTTGATGCTCGTCTTGACATGCTTGGGGTGAGACATAAATTATCCAGACTTGCCATTTGCAGAACAATTAATTCTGTCTGTTCTCTTGGTTCTTTTAGGAAAAAAGGAAAAGGGAAGGGAAAATACAAGAGAGAAAAAGGAACAAAAGCAACGAAAGTTGTTTCTTCTTTGGTTGGGTAAGGAAAAACTTCATACAAGGTAGCCAATAGGTATTTGCAAAAGAACCTTTTTCCTGGTTGGTTACCCATATAAAAATGGTATATTTCAAATAATATTCTTTCCGTTGATAATTCCGACATCCCAACAAACCATAAAAATTTAAATTTCAGACTTCGAAAAATTCACGTTGGGCAGCTGTAGCAGAGCTGAATGAGAGAAGCTCGGATTCTGATGTAAGCCTGGCCCCAATGTTGTTTCTCTAATTTGTTCATTAAAACCATGTAGACACATTTGCAGCACTTTTAAAGGTTCATAGAGATTTCGGAAATAGGAGAAAAAAATGGCCTCGACATAGCTCAAGAAATGTGCGAAAACCTGAACTCATCAGCTTTTACCCAAAGTTGCAAAACTAGAAATTCATTATTGTTGGTAATCACTAGCAACATTTTTCTCCCCATAGGAGATATTACTGCCAGCAATTTTATTTATTTATTTTGATAAGTAAATAATTATATTAAAGAAGGTATTAAGGGAATGTCACCCCTGCATACAAAAGGGCCACCAAGACAAAAGGGCCATATACACCACCTAGTGAAAAGAACAACTCAAACCACTCTAGAAAATGATCAAGGGAAGGATTACACTCTCCCTTGTCCCAACTATACAAACTACTAACCACAAAACTTTTAATTTTAAACAAAGGCTTTTCGGCCCCTTCGAAACATCTCGAATTCCTCTCACACCAAATAGTCCACATAAAACAAAGAGGAATCATAGCCAAACGCGCTTTCTCTTCTTGCCCACTCTAGCACCCCTCCAAGCGATTAAAAGCTCCATAACATTTCTTGAAATAACCCATTGTAACCCAAACCAAGATAACACCGTGGACCAAAGTTCCCATGCCAGCAATTGAAACCCACATTTACCATATCATTCTCTGAGAAGATAAACTAGATACAATATTTAGTTATTTAGATTATAAGACTTTCAAACAAATAATTTCCCCATTATCCCCGATTTGTTTCTCCTTAATCTTACCATCCTTGACACTATCCTTTTCACTTTTCCTATTACCCAGGATTAATTATCGGTCACTAGGTAGCTATTATAGTTGTTAGACGAGATTTTACGAAATAAGAATCGCACCTGGATTCCTTCTGACAACTGATGTTCTTCAGCAACAGTGAGAAGCCTGGACCCACTTGTAGTTCCTCTCAAGTAACGCAACGGATCAGTCATATCTTGTGAAGAAGTACGCTTTTTTCGGCTTGTGGACTTGACAGATACAGTAGTTTTGGCTGAAGCCTTCTCAGCTGCTTCAGCTCTTCGGGCTTTTCGTTCCGATTGACGCCTTGATCTCACAGCTACATCAGGGAATTCTGTGAGGATATGTTTAAGTTGCTCATTTATTGGAAATAAATCATCTTCCTTAATACTAGGGTATTGCAATGGAAAGTTCCCCCACAACTCAGCTGCAGCTGCTGTTAAATCTCCAGCTACACCAACTTGTCTTATTTCTGAAAGCATATTAGCTTCAGATGCGACTACTGCAGCTTTGACATCCGCTGTTGTTAAGCTTTTATGGCTGACCATCATTGCTGCTTCCTTCGCAACTCTGACAGCTGATTTTGCGACTACTGCAGCTTTGACATCCGCTGTTGTTAAGCTTTTATGGCTGACCATCATTGCTGCTTCCTTCGCAACTCTGACAGCTGATTTTGCCAGAGCAACTGCTTCAGCAGCAGCAGCAGCAATAGTAGCCTCTTCACTTGTAAGTATAGTTTCTGTAGCCAAACTTGCTCCAAAATTTGCCTGCAAAAGCAAGCCTGAGTGAATATTTTAAGATAAGATGCTAATTAATGAACAGAATCAGCAGACACATGATATTTTGTAATAAATAGGGTCAACAGACTGACAGCAAAATGACACGGCATCTTGTAAACACCCCCAACTATAATAACTTCAAGTTGATATGGGGAAACCAGTACCACATTATTACCTAAAAATGAGCTTAACTGGGCCTGCACTAAAACAAGTTAGGAGCTGCTAATTACCTAAGCCATGCAAATTAAGGTCTGAAGTCAGTCAGATATTTGCTTCACTAAAGTTCACAAAGAACAACATTAGCTTTGAAAAAACTTCAAAGATGAAGAAAAACAAAGCCAGAAACAAAGGAAATCTCAATTTTGTCCAGTTCTCATCATTCCATAGCTTTGATAGAATCTTACCTCTGTGGGTGGACCAACCGTGCCTACGTAGGTCCAAGGTCTGTCTGCAGCAGCTGGATTTGGTTTATCTTCTAAATATAGTAATAGCAGCTTTTCCACATCAATTGTTCTTGCAGTGGCGGTTGAGGTTGGTGGTGATGCAGTGGATAACACGCATTGTGACCGAATAAGGATTGACTCTTTACATTTTACTGCAATTTTCACGGGATAACAATGAATCCATGACTCTACATGCAACAGAAAACAAGAAAAGCCTACAAGACTTACCCCAAAGTCTACTCAAAGATACGGCTATAAGTGCTAGCTTTCGGAGTTTCTCAATCAATACAAAATCCACGACTTCATATACAACTAGAGAAATTACAAATACAACTTTCAAGTGATAAATTTTTATAGTTTGGCTACAGGTACAAAGGAAATCTATTAGCTGTATTTACAGCCGGTCCTTAAAGAAAGGCAGATCTACTGACAAATTTGCTTTTAAGTTTCATGTGAATAACATCCATGTTCAGAATAATAAGGAAAACAAAGAGTCGGACAACAGAAAAGGTAACCAAATCAAAACCAAACTAAGTCGTATACTATGTTAGTGATGAGAACCAACTGGTCTGGTAATGAACATATTAATGTTTTTCCTAATCAACCTTTCACAATGAAGAAGAAATTAGGCACAATCATGCTAACACATGGAACCATATTTTAACAAACAATCAAAAGAATTCCCCAAATGATTTAACAACCACAATGAGTTTCCCATACAGGAATAACCACGCAAGTTTGTAAGCATGGGCTAGCCAACACAAATTCTTGGACACAAACCGCAAAAGTGATGGTCATGATTTAATCTAATTTTCTGTGTCCTTCATGAGATAAATCCCATATGCCAACATGATTGGTTTTGGCCTAATTCCTGGCCTGAGTAACAGTGCTCTACAGCAAATCAACACCAAAATTGTGTGAACTGATTTAGTAAAGGCAATATTCATGTCTGTGTACACTTCATGATAAAAAAACTTTACCCAAACATACGCAAACTGACATAGCCAATTGTTCTTGAAGGTGGAAGTTAGTATTTAAAATTTCATGTTTGTGAGGACCCCAAAAAAGAAAACCATCTGCGTAACTAGAAAGTAGAAACAGAATGTGTCTATTCAGTGCAGTTAATATAATTAGCAAGATCTGACACTTAAATTTGTTTCCCTTTTCTTGTATCTGAAGGCAGCAAAAAAACTGCAAAGCACAGCTAAATTCTCATCGCCCAACAAATGAACCCCATTTAATAACAGCCCGCATGGTGTGAATTGGGTCTCAATTTATAAATTACCCCTAACTTGTTCAAGTAATAAAACCAGACTAACTGCCCGTTTGGTGCAGTTATAACAAATGGTGAGAAAAGAATTCTATTTCATGACAATTCGCGGTGCACATAAGGTGAGAAAAGAAGAGAATTGGTTCTAAACACATTTGATTGGTTATAACTTATAGCTTCTGAGATTCCCAATCAAACATATTTACATAAGTGAGAAAACGAAATCTTTTCCCTTTTTTTTTTTTTTTTTCATTCTTTTTCCTTTCCGTGTGAGAAAGCCCAACCTTTCTCTTATTTTCCCACCAACTACACCAAACAAACACTAATTGATAGTGAAACACATCTAGGAATACTAAAGAAACAAATGTGAACGAAACAGACAATTGCCAATTGAGAAGCCCAACTGAAGCTTTACCATCCCAATTTTAATACCATTTTAAATGAATGAGGAAGGCAGACATATATATATGAATTCACGCAAAAAATAAATATTCATTTAGAGAGAGAGAGAGAGAGAGAGTGAGTTACAGAGATGAATAGGGGGGTGGAAGTGGGGAGTTTTGGGATGGAAAGAGAAAGTGTCCGGCAAGCACTTGAACTGCGGCAGCAGACACGACATTTTCCTATTTGTATCTATTCATGTACCTACGAATTGTGTGTATGGATATATACTGCTATCAGTCTGCAACAGTGCTTGTAGATGAGAGAGAGAGAGAGAGATGTGCAGAGGAAGTGATAAATAAACGGATAAGAGGTGGGAGAGGACTGAGGAGAGACATATGCCTGAGGAGAAGAAGGAGAACAAGGAGGCGACTGAGGCTTCATATTGGTCCAGCCCATGTCTCTTTTTCTCCATTTTAGGCCTAATAAAGCCCAGTCTTTTCAAGAGTTGGACACTTCGAATCGGGTCCCATTTGGGCTTGGCAGATCACCAGCCTTGTTAGGCTTAGCGTTCGAGCCGAAGTATGTCAGGCTGGCATCAATGAATCGCCCCCGATCGCACTACCAAGCCGAACCGACGTGAACAACCGTTATTAGATTCGCGGATCAACAATGCTATAATCATACACAAATATTTACACACTCACAAGGAGTTTGTGAATGTGTGTGGTTGTAAAATTATTATTCGTCAATATTGTGGACAGGCTATTTGGCCACGTCAACATAACCGTTTGGATTCAACACGTCATTTGTGACGTCGCACCAAGCGCTTAGGGAACATGCCGGACACGATGCGACTTAAGCCAAGAGGCCCTATTTTAAAGTACAACTCCATGCCCTAAATAGTATGCCGCTACCATTCATGATCTAAGAGCACCCGCAATGGGTTTGTTTTATTTGTGTATCAAAATGTTTGTTAAGGTACGTGTTAGGATAAAAAATGGGTCCCATAAGTGTATGTTAACTTAGAAGTGTGTTAGTAAATATATGAGTGCCTCAATGGGTTTGATAGGAGTGCGTTAACTCTTTAAAATAATGTCAAAACAATGGCTATAATAAAAAAAAAATTAGTGTGGGCATTTATGTTTTATGGTTGAAGTTTGGATTTATTGAGATAGGGCCCACTTATTGTTTGTTAGCTTGGTTGCCAAACTTAATAACCATGCTAACACACTACTAGATTTAGCACACTCTAACACACATGCATTGTGGCACCAAAAAATACAATTTTGTTTGTTAAGTCTTAACACACATAATTAACACACTAGTTAACAAACCCATCGCGGATGCTCTAAGAGCTCTGCACTTCGACTTCTCCGTTAAGGATTTACTTGACCATTAGAGTACCTTCCGGTCATCACCAGCCGATTAGGAGCTGAATGTTGGTCCCCCTGTTAGGACTAGGTTAGAAAGACAGTTCGGGCCAGATCCGAACCAGAGGTCAAGCTAAGGGATTCCAAAAGAACGTCACCCCCACAGCTTTCTTATTGCGGAGGTTGTGGACTCATCCCCATTGAGAGTCTGAGACTGTTGGAGTGGTCTTCGTCCTCTTTTTTCGTAAATATAGGCAGTAGGCTAGTGTAACACCTAACCATTGGAACAAAAACAAAGATATGTCAGGTATATAAAAATTGATTTTCACACTCCCTCTTTTTTTTTGAAAAGAGTCATTCATTCATCACAAGTCCATTGGGCAAACAGATTCCAGAACAGATACAGGAAAGAACCAAGCAATCTAAACGTCGATCTCAGGCATCTACTGCCGAAGCAGGCCCCGCGATAACGCCGGTACATAGGAACCAATCTCGGTCTAGATAACAAAGGATCAAAGAGATCCACAGTTCAAACCCTAAATAATTAAGCATCGCTGAAATCTGAAGGCAAACAACAAAAAAAATCAACTAAAAGCTAACAGATCAAATGGACAGAACCGCAAGGGTCACTGGCCGGAGCAGTCATCTTCCAGTCGAAATTCTGCACTCCCTCCTTTTTAGTCATTCACATTTCTTTTTTTTGTCATTATCTACTTGAATTTACTGTTTTGCCCATTTTCAATACACTTCTTTACACATTCAAGAACAATATTGTAAATTTATGTTAAGAAAGACAAAAAAAAGAAGTGTGAATAACTAAAAAAGAAGTGTGGAAATTATTTTCCCTAATAGAATCCTCCTATACTAGTAATTTTTCTTCTTGAAATTATTTAGCAAATCTTAGCACTTAACTATCTCAACCTAATTAAAATAAATAAATTCGGCTGAGTTTCTCTAAATTTTTTGAACTTTTTCTTATTTTGTCTGTGTTTGAATTTTTTTTCTAAATTTTTAGTTTTGGGTCAATTTTTTTGACTTTTTGATTGGTCTTGTTGAGATGAATCGGAAAGTAAAAAAAAAAAAATGGTGCAAAACGAACAAGCACAAAAAAAAAAAGCTGCACTTGTTTACTAGTAGTAAGGAGTTTGGACTAATTACTACTATTATTTATGAGAATTACTTATTTTTTAAAGTTGGTAAATTTTTTATAACTTGTGATTGGAATATTTTGAGTTTGTCTCATCGAGCAAAATTAGAGAAGTGAAAAATATAGTACTTTTGCTGAAGTTAAAACAATTCAAATAAATAAGAATAAACTATGTCTTTTTTAAATCTTCCTTTAGTGTTTTTTAGTTTTTACTTGAAACATTTTATCGATAAACTTTATGCTTTAACGCAAAAATTACAAAATTGTACATTGAAAACCTTAAAAGTAATTAGGGTGTGTTCCACTAATTAAAATAAGTAACAAGAAAGAAATACTTCAAGAAAGTTAAAATTCTTTCCACTTGCGAAGAAAACCTTTGGGTTTTCACCACGGCCTGTTACGGGCCCCATAAGGTATTTTTTATTATAATTTTAATTGTTCATCTTTGTAGAGTGCAAAATAGTATATTTATGTAAAAAAAGAGCTTTATCGAATATCAATAGGTATATTAAAAATTGAATTTCGAATAGTTTAACTTCAAAATCTATGATCGTCCATTTTGTAAACCAAAATTCAAAAGTTTTGATAAACCTATTGATATCCAATCAAACTGAATTTTTTAAGAAATATATTACTCTACGTACTCTATAAGATGAACGATTCAAATTATACCAAAAAAAATCTTGTGGGGCCCACAGAATTTACTCTCATATAAATAATAAAAATCCTAACGAAACGGGCCCTTTCGGGAGAAAATTTTGGTCATATCCATTTGACACCAAACGCCCTGGGGCCCGTTTCGCCAGGATTAGCAAAACCAAGGCAAAATGACCCGGGTCTCTGTCCAAGCCCAAGGACTCTCTCTCTCTCTCTCCTCACTCTCACTCTCACTCCGGAGACGCACTATTTTCAAATATACAAACCACAGTCGGTAGGGTTCGTTGATCCATCACAACATCTCAGTTTTCGAGAGAGAGAGAGAGAGAGACTCCATGTCTTCGATTCGAGGTTTCGCCAAGGGTTGCAGGGCCCTAATGGCCGCATCATCCAAGGCCGCCGTCGCACCCAAACCCTCCTCCGCCGCAAAGCCCAAGCGACCGAAGTCGCCTACCAAGAAGAAGGCTCCGTCATCGTCGTCGGAGCCCCGGAAACCGCCCCGAGTCACCGGTATTCTCAAGGTCTCGCCGGTGTCGCCGGCGCTCCGCCAGTTCCTCGGCGCTCCGGAGGCCTCTCGCACCGACGCCGTCAAGAAGATCTGGGAGTACATCAAGCTGCGCAATCTTCAGGTCTATCTCTATTCCATGTGTATATGTGTGTTTACATCGTTTATGGGGTTCAGAAGGACCTAAGTGGGTTTTCGAAAACCCTAAACGCCCCGTTTGGACCTAAGTAGGATTATTATTATTATGGGAGATTTGGATGGGTCGATGGACTTGTGGAAGGGACCCTTGTTTTAAAGGGGAGGAGTGGTCATGTATGGGGATGTAGGAGCTTAGTCACATAAACCTTCAAATATGATAGGGCTGCAAACGAACCGAGCCGAGCCAGCTCTATAGTGTTCGAGCTCGGCTCATTTACTAAACGTTCCGAAAACTAGAGCTCGAGCCATTAACGAGCCGAGCCTTGCTAATTTCCTTAACGAGCCCCTTTAAACGAGCCTAGCTTATAAAAACGAGCTGAGCCTATAAAACGAGTTGAGCCTATCCAAGCCGAGACGAGCTTTTGAGGCTTCAGCTCAACTCGTTTAGTAAACAAGCCTAAAACTCGAGTTTGAGCTCGGCTTGATTACTAAACGAGCCGAGCTGAGCCACTAACTGCTCGCGAGCAGCCCTAAAAAAATGCCATGCGCTCTCCTTGTTCTCATGGATTTTAGTAGCTTGATATGTGTTTCAAAGACACTTTCACGCTCATCCTTGCACTCCCGCTCCCGCTCATGCATGCGGATGTGAGTAATGTGACTTAGGGTAGGAGTAATTAGAGTGCACATCAGACTTGTATTGAGAAGGAAGAATGATGAAAGATGGTGCTACCTCGAAGTGTACATTGTCGTATGACTTTGTGATAGAAAATAGTAGGAGTACATGTTTTAAGGACAGAGATGGCCAGTTAGTGAAATTTCTTCAAATTGCTATAAGCATGACCAAAGACCAAATGCATGTCCTTTTAAGTTCTTGGAGAGCTAATGAAGGAGCATATAGGAGACAGTCGAAGTTTCTAACTTCATTGATGGGGGCGGGCGCACCGTATGTAGTGGGGGTGCCCTGTTTTGGCAAATAACACTACCTTGCATCAAGTTTTTTATGATATTGGCACCGCCTACGAGGGCCAAACCCCATTTAAGATTTTAACATAGAATTTAATTCACAACCCACAACTGCTTATACTTTTGTAATTGCAGTCTTTCTTTTATTGATTTTTCTTGTTTGAACTTTATGAAAGTTCGGCACCCGCCATATAAAATTCTTGATTCCGCCACTGTTCATTGAATGGGGCTAATATTATTACATGCATGAGTAGGCCATACAAGAGGAAGATTAGGGCAAGTAAGCTCCCATTAATCGGATTGTGGAATTTGAAATGTGAAACTTTGGCTACCTGTCAGAATGTAAGGATGGAAAAAGGAAAATGGGCTTCAAATCTGGAAACTTACTCCACGCGGTGTGAGGTGGCAAGTTGTATTAGAAAATTAACAAAAGATGCTCTTGGTGAACATAAAAGAACGGAAATTGGAGGTAGAGAAACAGGGGCATTAGTCATACCCGTGAGGCATGAACAAATGGACTATTTTTGGGCGATTAGGGCTAATAGGTGAAAACTTCATAGTGAGTTTGTACATGTCTGTTTCAAGCCCAAGAAATATGCTGTTCCCACTGTGATTTCCTTTGGCACCATTCTCTGTGTGTGTGTGTGTGTACCCTCAAGTGATTTGGTGGTGGAATAAAGAGGTTCGAAGAATAATTGAAACAAATAGAGATTTTATATTGCTTTTTGGGAATTACGTAAGTTTTCAATTTGAAAAAAGATGAAGGTGGTACTATCATGGGATTTCTATTGGCGCGTAACCCCCGTGGACTATTTGAGTTACCGACTTACCAAAGTTGAAATCCTTGTTGGTCAACCTTTTCTTTGCACCTCTCTTGTCGAGCCGGAGCAAATTTGTCAAACAGAAGCTTTACGGGAAGCCTTTCATCAAAGCTCTCTAATTCTACTCAATGACAACTTATGCGGAAGCAATAGATTAATTTGTGTTTTCACCTATAAAATCTGGTCTCCTGTAGTTTTATACACTTTACATCCCGTATATTCTGGTAAACTAGTTGAATTCTGTAACGAGCATAACATGTTCTGAACTTATTATGTCTTTTATGCCTGCTATTCAGTGCACATAGTGCGTGCGGGTATCTGTTGCACCTTCTGCATGCGTCATGCGTGATTCATGCATGTGGCTGCTTCTGTGTGAACATATGCACACCATGCTTTACAAATGCACACCTTTTCTTTGCACACCATGCTTTACATGTATTCAGAAAATTCGTGGTTGGTGTTACCTTTACTATTTTCGGTTTCGGTTTCTGTTTCCTCTTTACTATTTGTAAGAACAATCCTGTTTCTACCTTGATACTTAACAGCGTGTTAACTTTACATTTACTACATGATACGTTTTTATAATGTTGAGTTTGACTAACGGATACTCTTTCATGCTTTAGGATAGATAGCATGCATGTATAACATGGATAATATCCCATGTAACTATGATATGAATGCCGTTGGAAGAGTTCTGTTTGTCGTGATATAGTTAACTGACATATGCGCGTGTTTTGACTGCAGAACCCCGCTGATAAGAGGGAAATTTATTGTGATGACAAGCTGAAGACCATATTTGAAGGGAAGGACAAAGTGGGGTTTCTGGAGATTGGAAAGTTGCTATCCGGCCACTTTGTGAAGGCTAACTGACTGCTGATGAATTGGTTAACTTTTGGTACTTGAACATCTTGTAAAAAGACTGACTTCTCTTCGTGATGTTTGATTATCGGTCTAAGGTTGATTACTCTGTGCAAGATGTTTTAATTTGTTCGTCTGTGAATTTGTTAGGAAGTGTTGGTTTGTAAGAAAATAGTTCAAGTTGTGTGGTCCTATTCTCATTAAAGCAGTGGACGTCCATTTCAATGCTTGTGTTCTTAATGTTATCTTCGGAAGTCTTGGGCTGAGATGCATTATGTCTGTTTGAACAAGCGTCTTTTCGTTTGCCAGCTTTGCAGTTTTTGCATCCCATACCTATTGGAATTTGGCTGCGGCATGTTGCAATTACAAATAGAGTAAGTTCACATGAAGGATGAATGGGATTTTGTCATTCTGTTAATTTGCCAGAAATACCATGCTATCGGTGGCTATTTTATTGCCTTGAGTTTGGGCAATGGTTCTCTGTTCTGAACAGTCCGCCCGTCCCCGCCCAGTACGGTAGAATCTCGTAAATGACAAATTTCGAGACAATATGTTGTACGTGTGGGTTGGCGTATGGGATTGTGTGTGCCTTGATTTTAGCTTGTGCACTGTCACAGCCAAGGGTTACTTAGTTCTGGTTTTGAAGTTGTCTCTATTATGTAATGCTACAGGTTCTGATTGCTCCGGTCCACTTGCAAACCTGGTCGCGATTGGCTTATTAAGTTTCTAAAAATTGATGAGAGTTTGTACTCACTTTTAGTTGGAAGCGACATACAATTCATCTCATATGCCCAGTTAGAGTAGATCACTGTTGTTTACTGCAGCCGAGAATTGCAGCCGTCAACGGGTAGAAGTTCTAACTGGGAAGTTAATGAAATCAGCATGTCTGGTTGGATTTCTATTGCATTTCAACGACTCTAAAGACTCTTTAAAAAGTCTCAATTCATTTTGAAGACTCTTTGCTCTAGGTTGTGTCTGCATTAGGAATACGCGAAGGGATTTATGAAAGAGAAATGACATAGCAAGATAGGATAATGAGAATAAGCTTATTTCTTTTATGGTCTTCATCGTTTTCCCTTGCTTTGGTAAATTCCTTCACGAATTCTTGATCAAACAGAGCTTTGATAATTACATAAAGAGAGCATGCCAGAAACAAAACCAAGACTTATAAACATGTTACTACTATGTACTAGAAGAACATAACTATATCAAGAATACATAAGCTGCTTACCGACTAACAATTGGTTTTCTGAAGTTCGATTGAGAAAGAAAAAAGAGAAAAACGGAGTTGTTCTACGGAAAATATCAAACCGAAGGGATAGGATTTAAAATGATTTGGGACACTTCATTTGCAGAAGCATTCAGTACAAAATTGCTTGTACATTGGGAATGGATTTACTTAATCTAATTCAGTTAAGGAGATGATGTATCCATTGCTCAACAATGGCAGGAGAGCCATACCAGGGTCTCAAGTCATCATCTGAGCCAACAGGGGAGTGGTATACTCCATCAAAGCTCAGGTTGAGTGCACCCTCCAGGTGTGCTGCTACTTCTGGGACAACTCCATCACCCCATACATCCGCCTGACCGCAAACCTGACATATCATCATATATTAATCAGCACTTCCAGTTCGTTTGGCTAACTAGGCGAGAAAAGATAAGAAACGCTATTATATTCACAGATCTTTGAGTAGTAAGAAAACAACATATGTGAGAGAGGGCAACGGGTGAAATTTTCCATTACCTAATTTTTTGATGTGCAATCTTGGTATGATGGAAAAGACACGACAAATCCAGATTCTTTCTCGACAAATCACACTAGAAGTGAAATTAGCAAACCAAGAGAGTTCGTTTCTCTGCATATTTTGAATTTCCACAATATTTCACACCAATTAATAACCTAAACGTCAAGAAGAGTCCTCTTTCTTTTCGTTTCTCATTAATTCTCGGTCAATTAAACCAAACAGATGGAGTTGGTGCTTCCGATTCCAGCTTAACTAAGAAGACGACAACCCAGAAGAGTAAGGAAAATAATTCACCTGCTTGTACCCCTGACCGACAAAGCGGGCTCGAAAGGTAGGGGAAACAGGTGTTGATAGGCTTGCAGCATTTACAACGGCAACCTCGGAATCTGGTTCGCCAATGTCTACATAAGCTGCAGAACTGGGATTCACATTTGGATCATCAAGTAATCGAGCTCCTTGAATGTACCTGAATCACAGAAATCCCTTGGTTTCGACATAATATAAGGCTTTTAAAGCATCAATCTGGAATTAATTTTGGAAACTAATTACCAGTTATATATTACATATTCTTCTACCGCAAGAGTGATGTCACCATGTCCAATTTCCAGCTAAAATCATATATCTAGAAATGGCTTAAGACATCGGATGGATCAAATAAACTTTATCAGTAATGAGTCTAATGACTAATCCACAGTGCCTGGCAGTCAACAATTATGATAACATTACAGGAATTCAATAGTACTAAGGAGCAGCACTTTTTTCCTTGAACAAGATACACAAAATTAAGAAGATTAGACAGTGGCAACTATTAAGCAAGTTAAGGAATAGGAACAAGATAACACTGTGTTCTTTACCTCCCTGCTATGCACACATATCTCAGTTCTGGAGTATAGACAGCTTTTGAGCAATTATTTTCAACATAATTCAGGAGGCCCCTAGTTTGATCAATAACACCTGGCGATCCTTTTGGAGGTGGCCTGAAAGGAGAAAAACCACTGATTAATACAGGCTCTTAAGGATAGGAAACGATGCAAATATCGAGGGGATCCAAAGAGAATTGCAACAATACTGGCAAATAAGATTATACATACAGGTGTGGCGTTCCTAGAGTCAATAACAACGAAATATTGGACAACCCAAATTCTTCCATGTAAACACGTGCTAGCCATCCTCCCGCTGAATGTCCAATTAAAGATAAAGTTCCACCTACAATAAAATTTTCTTAATTATCAATTTTTACCAGCCGATGTTATTTGCTTTGACATGTACTTACAATTTCAAAATTGCACATAATGCAGGTTACATAAGTCATCTATGCCACTTCTACATTTTATGAAAACACAGAATAAAGGTAACAATATGCAGCTTATGAAATGGATTTTCTGGAGAATTACTCCAAAACTTTAGGTTGAATCACGTGAATTCCAAGGTATGTATGGAAATTGGAGAAGTTGATGATACATTTGGAAGCCACTAGAGAGATAATCACCTTATGATTATGGAGTATGGAATGACGAAGCCTGTTAAACTAGGAGTCCATTTGATACACTGATACACATCTACTGAGGGATGCTACTTAATAAATTAGAGCAGAGAATCATGCATTGCATTAACAAAAGGCACTATGGTGATAGAGAGGTGCAAATACATAGGTTATGTATTTACCATCAAGTGGAACAGCTATGACAGTTACAGTTGCTTTGTGAGCTAACTTGCATTTCAGAAAAGAAGGAAGAAGATGAAGGGATTTTTTACTCTTGTAGAGAAATGCATAGGACTAAAAATGACATCACCAAACAAAATGATGAAACAGTGCATGCAGACATGCATGTGTGGATGTACATCACTTGTTGCATAGATATATGCTGTAAAAAGCAAAATCTTTGATCTCATTTGATCTGCTTTATATGAATGTCTGTGCATGTGGATTCACATAAAGACGGTGTCTTTCCTCAAACTCTAGTTGCCACATGAAGTGACCATTTAAGCGAATGATAATTTGTATGTTGGTATAATGCACATTGACAATGTGGAACAGGAAAATCTTTGATTGCAGTAGTCCGACACTCCAACAGGAAAAGCTCTAGTGAATACAAAAGGCTAACACCACAAAACACCCAATTCAAACACTTAAAGAAGGGTATTTCTAATAGTAGCGAAGACACTACCACATTGAGGACACTTAAAGTGACTACAATTTAGTGTGCTTAGTGCACATGGTGCGAGTCCACTGATGGTTTTACTAATACAATCATAATACAAGCAAGTAAATACCCCGATTTTCAACATGAACAGTTTTTGGCAGTTCGAAATCTAAAGAAAAGCAGCTCCAGTAAGAGGTCATGACAAACCTGCAGCCAGTTCCTTTGCTTCATTGACAGCTTCATCAACCCTCTTTAAATACCTGCCCACAAGAGTTTTGGCTTAGCGAGCACAAACAATTACCCCCAGACCCCAAAAAATAAAGTGAAGAGTAAGAGCTCAAGGAAGTACCAATCAAGAACAGGGCGAGGGCGCAGAGTCCCCCGCCAGTAATTCGGGTCCACCAAACCAGCTGCATTCCTCAGCCAATCAATCCTTGAAACGTTGGCAACCACCGTCGGCACTCCATACCCATTCAGTGTGAGCTTTAACTTGTCATAATCACTTGTATTATTTCCTAATCCCTAAAATAAATGTGGGTAAGAGTCAACTAATTTGTAGTTAAATTCATGGACATGATAAGATGCCTACGGACATATACCCAGAATTTTTTTAGCTCTAGCAGCTGCTTCTTTTAGGTAAGTAATTTGGCTCTAGCTTCTTGCATAGCCACTGGTGTCATTTCCTGTGCCCTAAAATAGATGGGTGATAGTGTGTTGCCCTGTTAGTGAAAGTCACATACACAAAAACAAAAGACGTACGAAAATTGTCCTATTAGTCGAATTTGAAAACACAGTAAATTGCCCTATAAGCAAGTCCACTCATGAACCATTCAGGCTGCCAAAGGCATAACTTGGCAATAGTTTTGGAAATTCAAGTCCACCCGTTGCTATCATTTGCTGCCAAGAATGGTAAAGTCATCTTTAGTGCCAAATTCGGCACTTAACTTTGGCTTTGCCGAATCTCCCACATCATCCAAGCCAACTGACCTTTCTCGGAAACCAAAATGGTTTTAATCCAATGGCCTAGATTTGAGATTGTTCCAAAATGATATCAATCTGATGAAACAACATTTATCTTCTTCTTCTTCTTCTTCTTCTTTTTCACTTGTTGACTTTGTAGCAAGCAAGCGAAGTCATTTTAGCACCAACGGAGGCTTTCTCTTATGTACTTGTAGTCGCATCCATTACAAACCCAAAAATGCATACCAAAATTCAAGTCTACAAAACTTAATGAAAGTTTATAATGATTTGCATAAATCTTCCTTAACCAGTACCAAACTTGCTTATATGCAGAAGTAAAGGCTACAGATGTGCGAACCCCAAGGGGTCAAGGTCGGGGACTTAGAGGTTTGCTCCTTCCCAACATCTCAGGTTCGAAACCTCACAAGTGCTATCAACTCCTTTGGAGCTGGTCCATACGGAGCAATTGCTCTGGCTTTAATTGGGCTCCGCAAGTGGGCGGTGGGAATGAGCCCCTAGAATTAGTTGAGGTGCGTGTAAGCTGGCCCGGACTCTTGATTTATCAACAAAAAAGAAGAAGAAGAGAGGCTACAGATGTGCATCTTTTGTTGTTCTACTAAGATAAGTACAAAAGTATAAAGTTCACACAGCAAATTCTTGAAGTTGGCACTCAAATTGTAATCTTGGATCTGCCCACGTTATCAATCAATAACATAAAAGCAGGTATAGGGAGAGTACGTGAAGTGCAAGTGGAAGAAATGCTTAACTGGCAGAATCAAGGCGGGGCGGTAGTTGAGGGAAGTAAGTTGGGAAGATGAGGCGATGACACCTTGTTGTTGTTGAGATGTTGCAGAGCAGCGGCAGCTGAGGGCTTTTCGTGGTGGTTTTAGTGGCTGAGAAAGTGGTGGTGGTGGTGGCAATGCCAAAGCTAAAGCCATTAACCCCACCCCACCCCACCACGCCAGTCTATTACCGAATGAACTCGGTAGTACCAGTAGTAATCGTCGTCTCAATGGTGTCCATTTATTCAATCGGACTACTATCTTCTCTACCACCACAACACCAGCTATCCCCTGTACGACCAATCCGACCGGGGCCTGTCCCACCCATTAGAGTCATTGATCTCGCAAATTTAACGCTAAGATATGCTGAACACTTTTTGCTTCAAAACGATATCGTTTTGACTTGACACATCTCAATCGTTAATTTATGAGATCAACGACTCCGAAGAATAGGACAGCCCTATCCGAATTGGTCGGTCGGATAGGGGATCTCTGTGGCAAAAAGGATACCCCAGATTTTTCTAACTTGTACCGTATTTGTGTCCACAAAATTGCACGAGAACACAGCTAGACGCGGTTCGGTAAAGAGAAACTATCCCCGAACCTTGTATTTGAGTTTGTAGCCCGGACCTTATATTCGAGTTCGTAATTTATCTAATTCTATGTTTAAAAAAAAAAAGGAGACTATCAAGGATTAGTACATACTTCTTCCGTCCTGATTTGTTTGTCCCATTTTTAACTTTTAAATGTCCCAAATTAACTGTTCAATTTCAAAATCAATAGATCAGATTATTTAAATTTCCAAATCAATGGATCAAATTTGATTTCCTTAATAAGTTGGAAACTCGAGATTGGACAAATAAATTGGGACGGGAAGGAGTAGAATTTATGACATCTGGATCATGAAAATATTCACAAAAGTAAATAGTAAATAATGAAAGTGTTCATGAGGTCCGGATGTCATGAATATGATTTTTTTTTTTTTTGAAATCACATGAATATGATTTTTGGAAACTATAAAAGGTGCACATTTTTTATGGATTTGCTTTGAAGCATTTCATATTTTGCTTTTTCTCATAAATCACACTCTCACCCCCCCTATTATCTAAAATCACACAATCTCCTCTTGAAAGCTGAGCTCATTCTGCTAAGGTTATTTTTTAAGTACTTATGCTGTGTTTGTATTGTGTTTTGAAAAAAAATTTGAAAAATAGTAAGGATAATAAGTGGAGAGAGATAGAGAGAGAAATGTTGGAAATAGGGAGAATCTAAGGGGAATTTTTTTTAAAATTCTTTTTGAAAAGTGAAGAGAACAAGGCATTTATTTTTTGTTTTACAAGGTATATCATTATCTCGAAATACATCACTTTCAATTCAAAATATAAGTTAGTGGAATTGAGATCCCATTAATCAACAAAATATGTTAACCAACTGGTCAACTAGAAGCCCGAAAAGAGTTTATTTTATAATTCCTGATATTTTGGTTTTCTTACCTACACCTCAATTAAGTTTTAAAACATTCATTCTGTTGTCTATTTGTGGAGTCTATTTAAAGTTAAAGCTCAGGTGTAACGTTACGGAATAAATTTCTTCTAAATTTTAGCCAAAGGTGAGCTAATCCTAGTATGCCGCGAGGAATAATTCATGATATGTAACTTTCATATCGTAGTATGCCGCGATTTTTCTTTCGGCTTAGTTCTTTATTTTAAATAAATTATCCTGTCATGTAACTTTCGTATTGTAGTATGCCGCGATTTTTCTTTCGTCCAATTCATAAGAATATAATATTCATTTTATATATATATTTTTTGGAACAAGTAAGATTCCTGTACTCTATGTCTATGGAGAAAACTTTAAACATGGAAATAAGTTTGAAATTTTTGGTGAACAAAATTAAATTAAGACCTGTAAAACTTGAAGTTACGTATGTTTCTTTTAAAATATAATTTTTCCCGCCGACCCACGTTGGTTGGTTCCATCCATCCAGGTTATAGAGGGAATTGGAAAGTCAACTCAATACTTTGAAACCAATCCCATCGGTGAGTTCTCTCTCTCTCTCTCTCTCTCTCTCTCTCTCTCTCTGCATGTATTGATCGGGTGTAAATGTGGACATTGTTCGATTATAGCTTTGGTTACCCTTGTTTCATAGATATAAACTGAGCTGGTAGTATCGTAGTTGAATCAATGGTCTTCTCTTGCTTGTATGGATGATTTCGGTTTAGTATGTTATGAGTATGCGTTGATAGTTTATTTCGATGTCTACTGATGCATATGTTGTGCAAATTACGAGGTTCTCTTCGTGTTCATGTTTATGATAGATGTATGCATCGGAATATACGTAATACTTGTACTTAATCCCCAAGGGTTGGCGTGGTGGTCAAAGTCCAAGACTTGGGATTTGCCACCGGCTAGATCTAAGATTTGAAACCTCATAGGTCCTATCAACTCTTGTGGGACCAGTTCACGTGGGGTTTTGTCCCGGTTTTAAGCAGGCTCTCTTCTAAGGGACAATGAGATGAGTTATAAAAAAGAAGAAGAAGAGTAATATACTTGTTTGTATAGTTTGATCATCCTGTTTTTTGAGGAGGTGGGGGGTTATGGGTGTGAGAATATTAGTAGATAACAAATGTGTGTTTTAGCTTTCTTTCAACGCGTAGGTTGATCACAATTTCCATTAACACATCAGACTTGATTTGAAAAGTTGCATAGAATTTGTTTTGGAAGAGTTCCTTGATGGACCGTTTTAACGAAAATTCCTGCCAACTCGGTTTTCAACATCATTCTCACTTTTCCATGTTCATCGGAGACCACACTTCAACTATGATATCTAACTGTTCTTTTTTTTGGTCATACGATAGAAGAACCTATTTTTACCTGACCCCAACAATGGGTATCATACTCATCTCCATAAGATTTGAACCCACAACGTCACAGTACTTAGTACTGCTACGCAGCCATTGGGCTAACTGCCCTGGTTTATCTAACTGTTCTTCACCTTGCTTCGCTTGTGACTTCAAGCCTTTACTTATAATGTGATCAGAACTCTCTTTGCTTTTTGAACTTAGTGTGGTTAGAAACATAGAACTCTCTCGAGTTTCCATCTTGCTCAAGTTCGTTGAATTTGTTGATTTGTGATGGAGTTCTGCTTGTTCCAAATGAGTTTTAAATACAAGGAGCTTCGAAATGGAGATTTTCTTTACCATGAGAAGGCATTCATAGAGGGAAAAAGAAGCATTAAGGAATTTTATGTGGAGACTACCACAAATTAGATAGTACATTCTGATACCATAAGATACGCTTCTGGCTCCAAAGAGAATTCTTTAATGTCCTGATGCTATCTGTTTACTTTTTCAGTTCATCAATTTCAACTTGAAGGGAAATGGATGGAAGATACCCTCCGCAGGGATATCCCCCTCAGGGTTACCCACCACCGGCTGAATATCCTCCCCCGGGTGGATACCCACCATCAGCATATCCTCCCCCAGGTGGCTACCCACCATCAGCATATCCTCCCCCAGGTGGCTACCCACCATCACCGTATCCTCCCCCAGGTGCATATCCACCAGCATATCCTCCCTCGGAGGCATATCCGCCAGCTTATCCTCCCCCAGGTCAACACCCAACAGCTCAACCTTATCCTTCCCCGAGTGGATACCCACCAGCAGGTTATGCTGGTCCATCGGCTCCGCCAATTTCAGGTATGTTGTGAGGCACTTTTGAGTGCGTTGACATAACCTTAAGCTGTCTTTAGGATATGATTTCAGTAGAATTGTGATTACCCCGCTCAGATGGACCTTCTTGGTATATGATTGTTTTTAATTGTTGGGGCTTCACATGTAAAGGATCGATGGACCTTTGATTGTTTTCTTGTGATGTGTTGAGGGGAGTGGGATTGGATGAGTTTCCGTTTGTAATTTTTAATCGTTTGTTCCAAAGAGAATAATGGTGAAAGTGATAAAGCTAGTGTTTAGTGAACTGACTATAACAGGTCCACTGAGAGGACCTACTGAGTACTAAGCCTTTGTAATACCCATTTTGCAGTTAAAGACTACTTTGAGTCAGGTGAAATGGATTTTGCGTCTATTTGGTTATTTTTTTAACCCAGAACATGAATCACTTAGGAGGTTTTAATCAGAAGCAGAAATCTTTGCTTTTGGACCAGTTTTGGTACCAAAAAAGTTGTAGAACTCCCCTTCATCCCAATAGTTGAGAGGAGGCTAGGAGCAAAACCGGAGTTCTGAATTTGGAAGCCTGTGCTATACGGAGACTCTTGATATGACGAAACCTTTAACAAAACTAGAAAACTAGGAGATGGGTACGTTTGAGATACATCTGTACATATTTTTTGCATTTAGAGCAATGCATTATGAGTAAAAACAGCAGAATCAATGAATAAGAATCCAACCTACAAGCCACATTTTAGGACCGAAGGAAGGTACAAGGTAGAGTTTTAATGCCATTACGTTATAGAAACACCACACAAAATCTTAATTCTCAAGGCATGTTCCCATGAAGATAGCTTCCTCTGTGTATAAAGACGGTTCCATACTGGCTGGGGTATGACTTGGTTATAAATAGGGTATCTCTTGTGTGTTGTGAAAACTAAGAAAATGTTACGGGATATGCTTTTCGCACACCTTGTAATTGAATGCAGTTATACCATGCAAATTGCAAAGTAGGAAAGTACCAATAATGTACGAGGTATGTTTTGCATGCCCACGCTTCATAGGCCAAAATATATCATCGTTGTTTTCATATCCCAACCTCCTTTGTACATCCACTCTCTTCCTATGTAATGTATCTGTAAAATTGCATCTCTGTGAGGCGTTAGACGGGCTCAGAATACTGTTTGTTAGTCATAGCGTGGGGCTTCTCTTCCTTTGTTGTTTATATAGTTTCTTATGTTCATAATAGATGGAGGCCATGGACTTGGTATGGGAACAATGCAAGCTGGGGATAAAGGCCATGGACTTGGCATGGGAACACTGCTAGCTGGGGGTGCTGCTGCTGCGGCTCTTGTTTTTGGAGCTCGTCACATGTCCCATGGCCACCATCACCAGTCCCATGGTCACCATCAACATCACCACGGTCACCATCAACATCACAAGCATGGCAAGCACTGGAAATAGTCATATTTCAGAAAGCCTAAGGGAAAGTTAATGAGGGTTCAAGAAACGGAATTCATTCACATGTGCGGCTTATTGTTCTACTGATTCTGGTGTGCGGCTACACTATCACACCTTTTACCGGACACCATATTTGTTTCCTGTTGTTCCTGTTTAGACTGGCTCTGATTTTCCTCTTTCTTTCTGTATTTCCCGCTATTACTGGCTATTTGATGTAGTAGTAAACTTTTTGTGTCAACTATCAAGCTTATGAAAATAAAGACATGGGTGTGTTTCCTGTGCTTCTCAAGTCTTTTCCTCATCTTTTTCCTGTGCTATTTAGATGCCATCCTTTTCATCTCTATCATTGCTTTGCTGCTTCCAATTTTTACTAGCAGTTTTGTTTAGTTTTGTAAGATCAGTTTTCACTTGTTTATTCTTCTCTTCTTCATCTTCTTTTTTTTTTCCACTTCCTTTATGTTTTCTCTCTTTCCACAAAAGCTCCGTACATCCATGATTACTTTCTGGCTGCAAGTGGCAAATTTGGTATCTTGCTTCCATTTTTTTTGGGTGTTATTTCTGTTGTTCTGATTTCCACTATGTTTACTTATAGCATGTGTCTTTCAAATAAAGCTTGTACAAAAGTTCTACTGCTTCTTTCCGGATAATTCGCAGCTACAAGCTTATGCAGCGACATCCCGTGATCAGAGCCATCTGATCATATTTTTTTTTTCTGATCAAATGTGATTCGATGATTATGTACCGAGATCCGATTAATCTGGTAGTACTAGTTTTTTTTTACCATTAATTATTTACTCTAGAGCTTTGATCTAATGTTCAATTTGACTCATCATGCTCTTGGTAGGGGCCCTAACTGGTCAATGCAGTCTGTCCAATGGCCTTGAGCCGGATCCGTAGAAAAAGAATGCCAAAGGACGTGAGTCACGTGAACATGTGGGAAACCAAGGACTGGCCACATGGTGGCCCAATAGAGTTCAAGAAATCCTAAAAGAAAAGAGTTCAATTAGCTGTGCGGTAGGTTTGAAAAGAGCCATTTCTTTAGTTATGTCAAATGAAATCATCATATTGCTTGTTTGCCAATCTGAGTGATTTAGATTAGTCGTGGTGAAACTGTATTTTATTTGGGGTGTTAAAATAAGGGAACTGATTTTCGCGCTCCAAAATTTACTGCAGGCGCTCCACCTTTTTATTTTTATACTGTGATGTTGTTGGCAACATCAAAGTATATTTTGTTTTTACACTGTGATGTTGTTGTAAAAACAAAAAGGTGGAGCGCCTGCAGTAAATCTTGGAGCGCGAATATCAATTCCCTAAAATAAATATGAAGATAATTATTTCACAAGGATGTATGTATTATCTTTTAACAAATTATAACTATCTACGAGAAATCTACCTCACCTTTATCACGCTCAACTCGATTTGAGACTTAATGACAATGTTACAAATTGGGGCCTTCTTTGTTTCTTGAGCAACACTACGGTGACTATATCTGGTGACCACATTTTGAATATTATGTGTACAGTGGTGACACATCACTGGTATTCAAAATGTGGTGACAAAGATGGTCACCAAAGCATTGGTGCTATTTCTTTACACTAATTTAGTATTTTGTCTTTTTGGCCTTACTGAGCACTTAAAAACTGGATTTACCTAAATTCTCGCATAGATGAGATTTGGAGAAGGATTGATTTACGCACTCTTGTCCTTCCAAGCCCACTCATTGAGCACTTGTGCAACACACTCTTTTGATCTATTGGACAATATCATTATTTTTACTCTACATATATTTCTGGACAATGACATTTTTATTTTTTGAGTTTTGGTTAGGAATGTGTTTCACAGACAATTACGAAACGAGCAAGTATCTCTCTCTCTCTCTCTCTCTCTCTCTCTCTCTCTCTCTCTCTCTCTCTCTTCATTCCGTCTTAGGTTGTCATAGAAGTCAGATGGCTCAAAAAACAAAAGAGTGAGGCATCAGCCTCTGCCATAACCAGCCTTATGCAATGAATGGGTTTTGGCAAGAACGAAAAGGTTTTGGCAGGAACAAAAGTGATTTTGGCATTATCATTTCTTTTTTTTTAAGTTATGTCAAATGAAATGCATATTGCTTGTTTGCCAATCTGATTTGGATTAGTCATGGCGAAACTGTATTTTATTTGGGGTGTTATAAAATTAAAATAAATATGAAGATAATTATTTCACGTATGATAAAGGAGTAAGGACGTTATTTATTATCTTTAACACAGTATAACTATCTACGGAAAATCTACCTCACCTATATCAGGCTCAAGTCTATTTGAGACTTAATGACAATGTTACAAATTGGAGCTTTCTTTGTTTCATAAGCAATGCTACGGTGAACACATTTTGAATATTATGTGTACAGTGGTGACATATCACATAATGTTCAAAATGTGGTGACAAAGATGGTCACCAAACGGAAAGTTTGTTGACACAAACTTTGTAGACACCGATCGTACACAGATTTGTTGTGGGGCCCACGACGGGTCCTACATAAACAATCCGAACCGTTCATTAAATGTAGAATATTTTTTCAAGGGTTCCTGCGAAAAATTGGCTCAATCCGATTGTCACGCCCTCAATTTTCAACATAAACAATAATAACAATTGATAATCAAAATCCTTACCAGAATTACGATAAATAACCCAAAAGATAGTTTAGTTCCCAATTCCTTAAACCTGTCCAATAATTACAGAATTACACAATAGAAAGTACATTACGATGCAGTTTGGTTTACAAAGATAAGCAAGTACATCTGAAAATAGCTTTAAACGACGACCTCAGCATGCAGTCCAAGCACTCCGTGACAATGACCTGCAATATATCTGAAAAAGATAGGTTGAGCTACACTAGCCCAGTAGAGAAATCTATGCACATGTTATATGGAAACATGCCGAGTACGCTTCTAGAGGGAATGAATAGAGACAGATATACCCAAGATTCACATGGCTATCAACAAACAACTCACAATGGCCAAGGGATTCTAGGCGACCCTATGTACGACACCTATCACTTCACACCCCATACCAACGTCACTAACATTCTCACATCTAACATAATTAACCAATTCTTAGTTTATCAACTGATACTTCGCATCACATCTATCTCCACTGTCATTCTCATTTCACAATCTTTCACATTCCTCATTTCATAACCAAATCCCATTTTCTTATAAAAGATCCTCTTTCCTTTCTTTTCTTTGTCAGATTATCCCTCGATAATCACTAGGGTCACCTCGGGTCTAGTTCCCTCGAGCGTAGGGTCACCCCGAGTCTATTCCCTTAATAATAATACTAACCATTTGGGTCACCTCGGGTCTATTCCCTCGAGCGCAGGGTCACCCCGAGTCTTTTCCCTCAATAACAATAACCATTTGGGTCACCTCGGGTCTATCCCCTCGAGCGTAGGGTCACCCCGAGTCTTTTCCCTCAAGAACGACCCATCGGGTCACCTCTCACACTTTTCATAATCGTCATCATCTCATAATCAATTTCATCCTCAATCTATCAGTTGTACCACCAAACTTCAATCAATCATTCATGACTCCACAAATACACTCGTTCATGCCCTTTTTGTAGTTTATAAATCCACATCCTACTTAACGTACTAAGAACTTAAATATAACTTTACAATACTCTACTCATTTGCTCCTATGTTTGACCTCATGGGATGAGTGCCTAAAGAATTGAGAGATTCGATAAGTCGGGAGGACACCAGTTAATATATCATCTCTACGGTTCTATCACAACATCGATTTTACCTCAAGCATTCTAAACGACCTAACAGTCACCACATGGATAACATTTCAAACTATTAACTATATCATGATTTCGACTAATAAGTTTTACACGTCCTTCCCTTAAACTATACCACAAAACCACAAGTAACGTACGAACCCATCATTTACCCGACGGTATACCTCCGGCCAATACCGACACCTAACCCTCATGGAACGAGTACCAAAGGAACTAACAATGAGAACGCGGATTACGATCCTACCTTTAAAATCACTAGACGAACACACATCTACTCAATCATACTCACCACAATGCCTCGTATAACCTACAACTTCCCTAAACAATCTTACGATACAACCTCCGTTACAACGATACTAAAATCTCGATTTATGAATGTCTAATGAATGGAGTCGAGCAATAAGTCCTTAGGGGACGAGCAACCAAGTTCTAGGATGGTTTAATGGTGTATAAGAGGTGTTAGAAGTGATCGGGGGTCAAAATAACAAAGTTTGGGACAAAGCAGTGAAAACTGCCCATAAGCAACTGTTATCGATACGGCTAAAATGGCTGTATCGATACAGGATGCTTATCAGCAAAGTCCATTCTGTATTAATGATGTATCGATACGGCAAGAACCCCGTATCGATACGGAGTGGTTTCGAGCAGATTTACAGCAGATTTTCTGGGTTTCAACCACACCGACTACAATAACAATGACACGCACGATCTATCAACATAAACACCATATTTACGCATAACATGTACAAGAAAATCCCTACCTCGAAGTCGGAGAGCAAACACGCGAGGAGATCGGGCCACGCAAGCCCCGGAACTCCAACTTCGAAATACGTCCAAAATACTCCGAGCCGAGCCGAACCGGACAAGCTACAAGCTCAAAAGCACGAGAGGAAGGTGGAATGGAGGTTGATTTGAGTGGGTTTTGGTTGGGAGTGAGAGGAAGAGGGAGAGAGAGAGAGGAGCCGAGAGGGGGGAGAGACGCCGGTGAGAGAGGGAGGAGAAAAAATAATTCTCTACTCTCTCACCCTTCTATATATACCCAAATATCTACTAATTACACTTTACACCCTTCTAATTGCAATACTATCGCTCAAACCCCAAATCACATAACACACATTTCAAATTTTCCTCAATTTCTAATATCAAATAACCCTTTAAATAATTTCCAAAATTACGGGTCCTTACACCGATACCTTTAGATACTCGATTTAATCATCTAACTTTTCATTATTGTTACATCCGAATGAAAAGTTAGATGATTAAATCGAGCATCTAAAGATATTAGATTAGCTGATTTATTGTGAGAACCCTTGAAAAAATATTTTACATCTGATGAACGGTTTGGATCGTTTGTGTGGGACCCATAGTGGACCCCACATCAAATCTGTGCCCGATGTCTGCGTATTATTGCTGTGTGGGTAGGACTGCTGGTCACCAAAGCATTAGTGTTATTTCTTTACACTATTTAGTAGTATTTTGTCTTTTTGGCATTACCGAGCACTTAAAAAACTGATGTACCAAAATTCTCACATAGACGAGGTATGGAGAATGATTGATTTACGCACTCTTATCCTTCCAAGGTTATTGAGCACTTGTGCAACACACTCTTTTGAGCTTTCGGACAATATCATTATTTTTACTCTACATATATTTCTGGAGAATGACATTTTATTTTTGGAGTTTTAGTTAGGAATGTGTTTCATAGACAATTACGAAACCAGCAAGGTTTTTTATTTTTCTCTCTCTTCATTCCGTCTTAGGTCGTCATAGAAGTCAGGGCTCAAAAAAACAAAAGAGTGAGGCATCAGCCCCTGCCATAACCACCTGGGAATATTAGGTTGGCCGTATAATGTTAAAATCAAAGTTAAGGTCGCATCACGTGTTACCAGCATTAAAGAATATGCGATGATACTACACGACTGGGGATCTCTATCCAAGCATTGACCAAGAAACCGTTGAGTATCTATATATTGGAACAACGGTTACGTATTTGTTCCTCTAATAACTCAGATGTTCGGGCAAATTTACACTCTCCAATAGGGGTGATACCGGTCCGGTTTCGACCGGTTTTGGCATATTTTTCCGTCGAAACCGGTTATTCGGTTTGAGATTTTTAGAAACCGGATCCGGTTGAGATATTCCGGTCCGGTTTCGGTCCGGTTTATCCGGTTTTCATTCATGGGTTATGTTTTGGGCCCAACACATCAAAAAAAATCCACAATTCAACCCACAAAATATCAACCAAAAATCCATAATTCAACCCCTTTTTTTGGGCTCAACAAAAAAGGATCAATTTTGAGCCAAATACATTATAAAAAAAAACCATAAAAATAGTTTTTTTTTATATATATATATATGATTGATTTTATATAATAAATATATTTATTAGACCAATCTACCCAATATACATATATATATATATATAACCGGTCCGGTTTCAACCGGTCTTTAAAACACATAAACCAGATCAAAATTATTTTTTCGATTTATAAAATTTTATAAACTGGAACCGGATCGAAATTATTCGACCGGTTAAAAAAATTCGATCCGGTCTGATTTTTCCGGTTTCGATCGATTTTCCGATCTCGACTAACAGCCCTACTCTCCTACAAATTCCGCGGGACAAATCCTCCGGCCCAATTGTATGTCTTTGACAGACATGTAGATTATGAAGTCGCCATCACACATATGCATGTCTGAAAACGACACTTACGACCGTGAAGACGCGTTGGATACAGCTGTATCCAATTTCACAAACTCTGTACATATACGCTACCGATTCTTTATTTTAGCAGTTTTATTAGATAATATTAATTATTTATCTAACTAATTTTTGCCGCGACCGGCACATAACCTATCAGCTAAAAAACTAATTTTTGCCGCGACCGGCACATAACCTATTAGCTAAAAAATTGAGGTGCGTCGAAAGCTGACCCGACTGTCGAGCACTTGAGTTATAGACGAAAAACTATTATTGGGCTGCTGTTTGGAAACTGGACATTCCTCATAAAATGCGTCACTTTTGGTGGAGAGCTTGTAGCAATAGTCTCGCCACTAAGGAGAATCTGGTCCGTAGAAAATGTGGGGTGTCAAAAATATGTCCCATCTGTGGGGAAGTTGATGAATCGATTGAACATTTGATCTTCGATTGCCAATGGGTTCGAGCAGTGTGGTTTGGATGTAATGTCCATCTTAATCTCAACCAGGAAAATTCCTCATCCATTCAGAAGTGGACGTCACAGGTTGTGGAAAATTTGAAGGGGGAAGAGCTTAATCAATTCTTGGGGAAGGCTGTCACAGTTGCTTGGTTTATTTGGAAAACTCGTAACGAGTTCATCTTCAATTCTGATCCTATTTTTCCTGAAAAAACTGTTACGAGAGCTCTCCAAGCTCTTCGTGAATTTTCTGAAATTAGGATCCCACCTAGTATCCATATGGATAACCTTTCTTTTGAGGACGATCTTCCTCATTGGAAGGCTCCGGATCAGGGAAGTTTCAAGTTCAATTGCGATGTAGCAGTTACAAGCCAAGGGGGAGAGGCAGCAGCTGCCTTGGTTCTTCGAAATTGGAAAGGTGATTTGGTGGATGGGAGAGTTGGTAGAGCAAAGATAACTAGTCCATTACAGGGGGAGTTAATAGCTATTCGGTTGGCGTGTGAAATGGCTAGAGCGCTGGGAATTTCAAATGCGTGCATTGAATCGGACAACCAACAAGCTATCAAGTTAAGTGTGTCTGAGTTGGTTCCGCCGTGGGAAGTGCTGGCTTTAGTCTCGGATATAAGGCAGCTAAGAGAGGTCTTGGGGCTGAACTTTTCTTGGGTTAAGAGGACCGTCAACCAGCTAGCTCATTCTATGGCCTCTAAAGCTCTTAGGAATTTGCTTCCGTTAAATTGGGTGGCTGCGCCCCCGTTTTTTATCTCTTCTATTGTAAATAGAGAGTCGTCTGTTTTGTAGCCTGTTGGGCAAGTTTTTTGACTATCAAAAAAGATAAGAAAAATGAATCCTCTTTCTTCAATTTTTTTTTTCAGTAAGTCTAATGGTATGGAAAAGTGTACAGATTTTTGCGTACAGATTTTGTGTGGGGTCCACTACGGGTCCCACACAAATGATCCGAGCCGTTCATTAAATGTAAAACAGTTTTTCAAGGGCCTTTGCGAAAAAATCAGTTCAATCCGATACTTATAGATACTCAATCCAATTATATAATGTTTCATTATCCAGGAATCTAAATCAAAAGTTAGATGATTGGATTGAGCATCTATAAATATCGGATTGAACTGATTTTTCGCGAGGGTCCTTGAAAAATGGTTTTACATTTAATGAACGGCTCGGATCATTTATGTGAGACCCGTAGTAGACCCCACACAAAATCTGTACGCAAAAATCTGTACACTTTTCTGTACCATTAGACTTGCTGTTTTTTTTTCTCTCCCGCATCACTTTCTCTCTCCATATATTCTGTGTCTTGTTGCTTCTTGTTTATTTATTGACTAATATTCTCTTACTTTTCCTCCATTTACTATTCCGTTTCTACGGAAATGGAGGAATGCCAAACATATACTACTATGCACTACAAAACAGTTATTTTAACAGGTGGGTTTTTGGTTTAGTCATCGACCCAGTTTTGATCATTCACATAGAGAGAGGTTCAGAGAGGGAGGGATAGAACTGCCATTTGGGTGGTTTTGATGTGGAATTAGTGGGAATTTTGACATCAAATATTGTTTTCTGGGGGACTTGTTTCCACTTTTTGAGTTTGATGATAGAGACAAGGAATTTACAGATTTTTGCAAGTACAGGGTTGAAGCTAATTTCTCAAAAGTGGCTTTGAAGGTAGAGAAAGCTTCATACTAAAGGTGAGTCTTTGTTTCAATCCCTTTGCACGTGGATTTACTTTGCTGTTCTTTGTTTATTTCTGGCCATGTTTATGCCTCCAAGTTAACTTCTTGGTTTGTAATAGTAATTTTTTTTTTTTTGGCGGGCTCGGCAAAAATTGGTAACGTTAGAATAGTTAGATTAGCACCTCACGAGAGTTGAAGTCCAGACCTCCTTACTCTCTAACACCTAAGTGCACCCCGGATGCCTTTGTCGTTGGGCCAAAGGCCTCTTGGCATAACTGTAAACTGTTAGTGTTCTCATTTTACATGGGTTGTCTATTCTGAGTCCGTTAGTTACTTCAAATTGTAGTTTGAGGTTTCAATTGAGATGTGAAACATACAAATGTGAATTTGGTGAATTCAGTTTGCTGCTGAATCACACAAGTAATCCCACAACTTCGAATTTTGCAGTAATCTTAAATTTTGGAAGGCACTGATTGAGGAATTTATTCGTTAGATGCTTGCTTATAAGAATAACAAGCAGTGCCAAAGCTCAGAAAATTGCTTATCGTGCATTGAGTCCAATTATGGTACCCGTTAGAGATAATTTACGTAAATGGAAATGAACCCATCTCGGATACGCTACAACATACACAAAGAGCCATGTTGCTATTGCTAACCTTGTTGATTTGGCCTTTGTATCAATCCTTTGGCATCCATCTGGTTCTTGTGGAAAATCGAAGGAAAGCAATATGCTTGACAAAGAGCTAAAAGGGGTGCCCTTTATCTTAAATTTTCTTGCAGAATTTTCTGGAGCCAAAAGAAGAGCTACAAACAAATCAGAGATCAAAATCAATCATTGAGCTCTGTGTTTAGATTTGACGTTAAGTAATCTTGCATGAGGGCTACGAATTTCATCCTGTTATTCTTCACTATTTCCTGATATCTTTTGAACCATTAGTTTTATCAGACCTTGGTCCAGCTTGAGTGCAAGGTTGTTGATCTATATGACAATTGTTGCTATTTAGGTAATATCTATCCAAAGTAAAGTTTACCAACCACTTGAATCACTATGTCTATGCCCTTTGAAGCTCCCGCAGAAGTTACTTTCATATTCCTTCTCTAATCTTAGGTGATAGCACCTGTTTGTTCCTCCTAGAACTCTCTGAGCGGGAATTTAGGTTAGTAATTTGTCCTTGGTAAAAAAATACTGATGCTGCCTCCCTAGAAGTCTGTTTTATCTCACTTGGTTACAAGTACGAGCTCATGAGATATGGTGATTCTTGAATTTGTTCTTGGACTTCACTGTCAGTGCACTGCATGTGTATACATTGCACCCGATTTTGGTAATACCTTAGGTTGCAGTTGAGACTTGAGGAAACCATAACTGTGTGATGTGTTGAGATTGGGGTCAATTGAGTGCCCTGTTGAGATTGGAATTTACATGATCGGGGTTAATTTCAAATGACTATACATTCCGCATGAAAGTGTGCGTAGTATAGAATCAAAAAGAAAAAGAAAAGAAAAGGAATGTCCGACCTTAGGTCACTCGTTATCTAGACCCGTAATGATGTATCAAAATTCTGAGAATATTAACTTTGAATTTGGCCATTGATGAAGTGAAGCTACACCTTTACTTGCACGCAAAAGTATTGCAGAAGCAGTATTCCTTGTTAATTAGTTGTTACAGCTAGTACTGTTTCTCAATGAGTTGATGACGTCCCCAGTATTTGGTATCCGAATCTTCCAAAAAGAAATATGCTTTTGCATGTTAATTTGAAGTCCCTCTCCTAATGCTAATTCTTGGTATTATACTCTTAGGTTTGATTCCCAGATAGTTTGTTACTTTTCATGTGACAGGCTTATTGGGCTGTTCCAGGTAAAACCCTTCGATCAATGGGAAAGGATTTGTGACTTGAATGGATCCTAAGGCTTTTATCAGGTTGTCGATTGGTTCACTGCAGTTGAGAGTTTCCAGCGGAGGATTGACTGCTGCGAAATCTGGATACCACGGATTAACTTCTCCATGTTCATGTGAAATCCATCTTAGAGGTTTTCCTCTTCAGACAACTTCAGTTCCCCTAGTGTCTTCTCCTGAATCTATTCCCAGCTCTCAGAACATCGCCTCAAGCTTTTACCTCGAAGAGTCCGATCTGAAAGCACTGTTGACACCTAGGTGTTTCTTCGCTTCACACTCTTGTCTTGAGATAATTGTTTTTGCATCACAAAAGGGATCCCATTGTGGTAAAAGGCAACAAATTGGAAAATTTAAGTTGGAAGTAGGCCCTGAATGGGGTAAAGGGAAGCCGGTGATTCTTTTCAACGGGTGGATAGGCATTGGAAAAAGCAAGCGGGGTAGTGGAAAACCTGGAGCAGAACTTCATTTGCGTGTTAAACTTGACCCTGATCCAAGATACGTTTTCCAATTTGCTGATGAGACCAAATTGAGTCCTCAGATAGTTCAGCTTCAAGGCACCATTAGGCAGCCTATCTTCAGTTGCAAGTTTAGTCAAGACAGGTGATACGAATTGCATTTTTTTTGCTTTTATTCATCTTCCACTTGAATTCCTTCACATGCTGCAGCTTTTTGTTATTCTTGAATTCTTGCTAATATATTGGAAGCTATATCAGCATGGAATTAAGACTTCCATTTTTTCTCTATAGCCTGCATGGTGATTAGGAATTCTTCGAAATCTAAGGCTACAAACTAGAAGGGCATACCATTTGAAAAAAACAAAGCTAAGATCATTCAAGTAGTGTGGGGAATAATCCAAGCCATGCCATCAGATTTAGGCAGTCGGGGACAAGGGAGGCAGAAAATAAAGGGGAGAAGGCCAAGTGGCCCAAGTCTATTGGCCATTTTAGACTATAGTATAGTAGACTACAACAAATAGGAGAATACCTGAACTATGGACAATTCTAGCGTCAAAATGATTATAAAGCGGACCTTGAGGTATCTAGTTATCAGACCACAAGAAAACTGCAGTACCCATCCCCAATGGGAGTTTTAAGATAGAGCATACAGTTAGGCCTGAGCTTAAGAAGCTTTATCGAAGTCCTACAACAGTCAGTTGGAACATCCACATTCTGAATGCTCTGATCATGAACTTAGAGCTCCATTGAACGCAAAGAGTAGGGTGCATAGCTCAAATAGACTTCCAAAGATATGTCGTTAGAGTGGTGATAAGACTCTGTGCAAGTGCACAAGAGATTCCTGGAACTACTTAATGCGGCCACAAATGGAACCAGTCATAATAAAGTGCATACTCCAGGATACTTGAATACTAAGAGTGTGTATTTAACAATGTGAAGCCTTCCAGCATATGGTAGATGTTTTTCCCCCCATCCTGTAAGTCTAGAACAATCTACGCCAAACAAAGGTTTGCAATCAGCTACAGAAAATTGTGATGAACAAGTGGCACCCCAAGGTACGTAGAAGGGAGAGACCCAATTTGCAAATCTAACTGTCTACTGAGAATTCAAAATCTTAGAAACTGAAATCAATAAAGTTTTCAATGTTCTTATTAAATTTATCATCTCCCATTCTCCCTGGTTGCTCTGGATTTCGTTACATGCCTAAATTTCCTGCTGCTTTTAGCTTTTTGCAGCAGAGATTGCAACTGTTGTTCTTATTGTTAGACAGTGCCAATTGATTAAAACGTGTCGGCAACCACGTTAACATATCTGAAAGTAGCAAAAGAAAACATTACAGCTCTTTCTTTCTTGTGCATTTGGGACATATTATACTGCAAATTTCCGAGCCCTTGGATTGGATTGTCTTTGGAATCTCAGTTTGTTGTAACAAATTTACAGGGTATCCCATCTAGACTCGTTGAACAATATCTGGTCATTTTCTTCTGATGACCAAGAATCCGAGAGGAGAGAGAGGAAGGGATGGAAGGTGAAGATCCACGACCTCTCTGGCTCAGCCATTGCTGCAGCCTTCATAACCACCCCCTTCGTGCCATCCTCAGGTTGCGATTGGGTTGCACGGTCCAACCCGGGATCCTGGATGATTGTCCGGCCTGATTATTGCCGGCCTGACAGCTGGCAGCCATGGGGGAAACTCGAAGCGTGGCGCGAGCGCGGTGTCAGAGACTTAATCTGTTACCGTTTCCATCTCCTCCCCGAAGTCCATGATGGAGGAGGAGGAGGAGGGGAGATTCTCATGTCCGAGATTTTACTCAACGCTGAAAAGGGCGGTGAGTTCTCCATCGACGTCGATAGGCAGGTTCAAGCTGCGGGGATGGCAACTCCGGTGTCAAGCCCTCAGCGCAGCGAGGATTTGACAATGTTAAGTCCAGTGGTAGGGGGGTTCGTGATGAGTTGCAGAGTGCAAGGGGAAGGGAAGATCAGCAAGCCGTCAGTGCAATTGGCAATGCGACACGTTTCGTGCGCAGAGGACGCAGCTATCTTTATGGCTCTCGCTGCTGCCGTTGATCTGAGCATCGAAGCATGCCGGCCTTTCCAGAGGAAGCTCAGCAGGCGGACCCGGCACTCTTGGTGAATTCAATCATTTTACATGGTAGTGTATGGTTTGTTAGAATGATTTTCAGAAAGAATTCATGATGGAATGATCAGTCATCGTAGTTGATGAATGATGATTCCATTCATAATGTAGATTTGATCATTTTCTTAGCAAACCAAACATCGCAACGAGCGTTTTACGGAATATGATCATTATATTCCAGTGTCATTCTACTGAACCACACTCCACCAGTGTAGTTGTGGTTTTGATTTTGCTCTTGTACTTAATCTTCTGAGTGGTATAAAATGCGACATTCGACGGGCATAGGCTCTATTTGCATGATATTCCTCTTCAAAAATTAGTCCAAGTGAATCCCCATTTTGCTTAAAAATGATTCCTCATATTGATTTTGTTTGCTGGATTTTGTGCGATAACCCATATTATATGGACTTAGAATTGAGGATTTTATATATAATATAAATGGATTTCATGATATATATATATAAGGATATGATTCATGGAGATTTTTTGCCAACATATTTTTTGCCAATTACTACTTATGTTTCTTGAGGAAATGGTATTCAAAAACACTTGCAAGGATCCATTAGTTCATACTCAGATGATGTGGAACATTAATATCGCAACATACAACATACTCCGAGCCAATGTCCATGGTAGCCCACCCTATCAACATTAAGTTTCTCTTTTGGCGGCTCCACTCACCTATACGTATTCAATATTTTTTTAAGTATATTAATTCAGCCCGTAGAACCAGGACAATTGATCTAACGGTTATTTCTCTGTACTTAGATGCAGTTATGTTCTTAGTTCAACTTTGATAGAGAATATGTTGATACTCTTGTTGTTTTGTTGGGTAGGAATTAAATATAATGTAACCTCTCAAGTACAACAAAAAGGAGAATTCAGCCTATAGCCTATAGATCGCCCCCTCCGCGACTCGAACCATAACGTTGTGACTAGTTCTAACACCAAATGATACAGATCCTTGAGTAGAACTCATCCTAATCAACTTGCAAAGTGCAGGTTACTCAATAGCGTATATACACAAGGCCAAATCCATACTGCCCATACTTGGCTTATGTGATGCATTAGGGTCTCAACAAATTTTCATATTCCAAATTCCTAAAACCAGGCAGTAAATTAATCTGTTTCTGTAGCTGTACTATTTCAATCACTTCAAAGAAAAGTGCCCTTGATTTTAAGGAAATCGCGATATAATTCCCCAAGGTCAACAATAGACACGAGCAAAACTATTTCCACCTTCCTACTAGTACTCATTCATTTTTGTTAAAACCGAGTGGTGCTAGAGGCACATCAGTTGTGTCACACTTCAGTTACAACTCTCTCACATTCAACAATCCACCTGTATGTAAGAGATGTGTGGTTGAGGTGTGGCACAACTGATGTACCTCTAGCATTTTTGTTAAAACCTTGACATATTGTTACACAATTCAAATTTCCATAAACTCAAATAGCTTGGGTTATTTATGAAAGTTAAAGGATGGTCAATGAGCCATAACCTTTCATACCAAAAAAGTGAGTGAACATGATCACCTTATGTGAGGCTCATATCATATCTCACTTTAATCATCATAGTATTTTTGTTGTTGTCAATATTGTATATAGCGGGAGTTAGTGAGGGATGTTAGAGTTAGTACGGGAGGTCCAAAAGCTATCCATAACTCTGATCTTCAAAGTCCTGCCCCTCATGGAACTCAAACCTTGGTCACAATTGAGAGAGAGAGATGAGCAACTAAATTCACTAGAAATGGCCGTAATCATCATAGTGTTTGCCAAAACAAACTACTACTCACTTTTTTTTTCTTTATCCAATTACAACAAAGAGGAGAATTGGAGAAAGGAAACCATCAAAGAAAGTGGTGAAGATCCCAAGTGATCAAAAACATTCATCTCTCGAACATAGGAAGACAAGTATCATTTGATCCTATACTTGCAAAATTTAGTACTCCTTAATTGAGTTGATCAAAATTCATAAAATAACGAAGTCTGATTATGAAAGTGATATACTCTAGTACTTGCTTAGGTGACGTACACCAGATTCTCCAATTCTCAAAGTACAGTAGTCAGTAGCATTTCCAGGTGACACCGCCGCGGCCGCTACCCGCCCCGACAGCTGCACCGGCCGCTCCATGAAGAAACTCCCCCCCGGCTCCTCAACGCCCTCTCTCAAGAACCCAACTCCAAGAAAATCTCCCTCCGCGGCTCCGCCCCTCCTCCTGTTATGGACAGTAATGGACTCAACACACAATGCCAATACCTCTCCTCCTCCGACACAACCAAAGTACCCCTCCCAATCACATCTCCGTTCACTTGGGCATCCCCTGATTCGAACCTGAACCAGTCCGCCCCCACTCTCCGCTGCTGCGTCTCGGACCCGTGAGTTCCCCCGGAATCAACAACAAAGATGGAGATGCTTCGGGTGTCCTGATAAACCATGCACCCTTATTGCTGCTTCTGCATCGACGCCGTCGCCGGCCAAGGCCGGATCCTCTGTTACGGTGACTCTGCCAGCTGTCCCGGCTATTTCGTTCTCTAGGCAAGTCCCTGTTGAGAGTCAACATTTACTCTCCCTAGTTAGGCTCTATTTGGAGCCTAAAGGAAAGAAAAGAAACGAAAGGTAAAAAAAAAAAAAAGGAGGAAAATAGGTGGAAAAATTTACTATTTACTGAATTTAAAACTTTTATTTTCTTATCTCTTTCTCTTCCAATCAAACAATGAAAGGGAAATTTTTTTAATTTTCTTTTCTTTTCCTTTCCTTTCCATAAGTTCTAATCAGGGCCTAAGAATATTAAGTTTCTAGAATATTCTAGAGAGAATAAATTTTTTACACCGCCGGTATAAACATTTGTTTCCTCCAAATCAATTACATCGCGCCACGTTGCAAAACAGTGGTCCCAATCAATAGAATATGGCGATGTGGCGCCATATAATTGATTTGGAGGAAATAAATATTTGGTGTAAAGAATTTAAATATTCCGAAAAAGTCTAGAGGGACAAGAGTCTTGAGGAAGCTTGAAAACTCCAGAAGAAAATACTATACATATGTGTGGAGTCTTTTAGAACATAATCCCTCCCTGCTTCCCTAAAGGAGGATTGGTAGATGGACGAAACCATTTTGTTGAAATACTCAAATGCCCTTGTTTGCATGCGGTGAGTGTGTATGTTGGGTAGTGTTGCTGAGGGTGTTTTGGTAGATTTGCATGCTCTGACTGGTGGCTCAGGCAGATTTGGGCGTGCAGATTGTAGTTTTTTTTTTTTTACTTTAATGGGTTTTCAGACTTTCCATGTTTTCCTTCCATGTCCTTTTTTCGTTCTTTGGTTTACGGTTTGGGTTTTGGTGTGGGGGTGTTTTGGTAAAGTCATGCACCTACTTTCTGTTCATCTCCCCAACGAATCAGAACAAAATCTGATTTCTTCTGCCAAATCTTGAATGGCAAATCTCTCGCTGTATCTTTTTAATCATCTCTCCGTCTCTCTCTCTCTCTCTCTCTCTCTCTATATATATATATATATATATCGCACACACACATACACAAACAGAGAGAGAACCAAGCCGGAGAAGGTGAAGAAGACGTGGAGGAAACAAAAAAAGGTCAGTTATGAGATTACCTCTGGCGAGGAACTTCGACGGATGAAATCTTCAATTGCTCTGTCTCTCTCGCTCCCTCTTGAATCGGCAGTCGAGATTAATCTTCACATCAGACTTCGGGTGAGAGATGAGAGAGATAGAGAGCCTCTCCAATCGGACTTGGTGTGAGAGAGGAGAGCTCTCTGATCTGTGCAGCGCCATCGTCGGAGAGAGTTGAGCATTTTATGCAGAGAGAGAGAGTTGGGTTTTGGGTGTGGGGTGTCGGTGGGTGAGAGGAAGTGACCTTTGTGGTGCGGGTGTTCCGGCGTTGATGGTGTCGGCTCCGGTGGTGGAGAGGGAGAGAATGGGTCGTGTATTTTGAGGGAGAGAGAGATGGTTGCAGGTGGCCGGATGGGGAGAGTAAAGTAAGAGAGAGAGTTGGGTGGGGTTCCATTGTTGCAGATGGGAGTGTACGGTTCGAGAAATTTTTCAGTGCCGGGTGGGCACGGTGCCAGCTGGTGCCGAGCACGATCTCAGCCGTCCAAACTTGTTTTGGACGGCCCAGATTTGTTTGGGTAATTTTTAAGTGTGAAATTACCAAAACGTCCCCCCAAGCCCAAACAGATCTGGGCCGTCCAAAACACGTTCGGACGGCCGAGATCTGCTCGGCACCAGCTGGCACCGTGCCCACCCGGCACTGAAAAATTTCTCGTAGGGTTCAGTGTGGGGGCTTGGATCCGATTTTAATGTCCATTTTTGTCCAGTTAACGGCTGTGATTAACTCTATTTAATCCAAAGCTCCACCTCAAGCCACGTCCAAGTCTCAGACTTCTTTCTCAAAACAGACGGCAAATGTTAACGGAAGTTTGTCCACTTGAAGAATTCTTTTTCTCTAATACGTCCAGCCTTGTTTGGCTTAAGCCTAGCTTATTTTTTATACTAATTCAAATATTTTTGTATTTGTTAGTTTTTTTTTTGGTTTTAGTTTAATTTTTTTCGTATTTGTTAGTTCGTGTTAAGTTTTTGTGAATTATCATTTGGGGTCAGTCCATACGAAACTTTGCTCCGATTTTAGTTGGATAACCTGTAAATAGATTGTAGGATTGGGCCCCCAAGATTAATTAAAGTGCGCGTAAGGTGACCTGAATCTTACAAAAAAAATGTGAATTATTGGTTGTCTCGTCGAGAATTTCAACTTTGTAAAAATTCATGTTGATCGGATACCGATCAATACCTGATCCAACAAAAAATGGGTGGTTCGGCCCAACAATAAATCAAAGGTCTCTCGACAGCATTTACAATTTACTCACAGGATACACCTAAAAATCAACGGTCCATTTTCTGCATTTTACTCTCCCTCGTCGACAGTATAACCCAACTTTTTTGCATTTTACTCTCCTTAATGCTTGATCAACTAATAAGAACTTGCTGATTAAAAAAAATTAAAAAGAACTTCCACTAAAGATTTTTAGGACTTTTTTTTGTTGTCTTCATTAAAAAAAAACGCGTTTGTTAGTTTTGTATCTCACTTTTTACTTTTATCCAAATATTTTGGAAAATATCCACTCTTTAGCAAAAAAAAAGTCAAATTTTTATTTTTTTTTGGCCAAAAAATTGGTTATTTTCCAAAATATTTGGTAAAAGTAAAAAAATCTGACTTGTCTCTTCAAGACGAATCAATAATCCACAAAAGTTTAACACAAAATTAACAAACGCGATTTTTCTTTGAACAATGACAAAAAATGCTAAAAGAAAAAATGCTTATTGGAACAGGGTCTAAGAACTCTACTATGCGTAACTTGTACTGACACTGTACAGATCGTCATGCGAGATCCATTTCTGGGTCCCATACGAATGATCCAAGCCGTTAATTAATTCTTAAACTTGAATATGGGGTTGATGTGGATCGTTGATCTAGCATTAAGGAAAGTAAAGTAAAATGAAAATAAGTTGGGTTATGCTGTCGTGGGGAGAAAACTTGGAAATGGGATTGATGTGGGCTGTTGATTTTTTCTTGGGCAATCCTAGCCAAAAAAGGGACAATAATGGACTTTTGAATACTGGAAGAGAGCTGAACTCGGAAATAGGATGGTTGTTTTGATCCGCGGGAATGAGGGTTGAGAGAGTTGCATTCCAGAAAATTGAATTTAGGATAAGTGGTACTCATGCAGCACATACGAGCTGTTAAAAAATGAAATTGACGGCTAGGATTGAAAGCTACCGAACAAATTAAACCCAAAAAAAAGGAGAAATAAATTGTTTCAATCTAATCTATCAATTGCATTGTGCTGCATTAATATCACGTGGTATCTGATTTGCAAACAGAATTCCACTAGCTTGAGAGAGTTGAATTCCTCCAAACAGAGTTGATTTGCAAAAAAGCACAACCATGTGATCACCCTTATATTTTTGTTCAACAACAGCTATAATTGAAATTTGAAACCATGAAACGGCAAAGCCCCAAAAAAAAACTATGTTCATTATTGTCGATAGGTAATTTTGTTTTTCCAATGCCCATGTAATTGTGTTTTTTTTATTATTATATTGTCGTTAGGTAGTATGTATCCAAAAACATGATGAGTGGACCCAAAACTTCGGGAAAAAAATCAAAGTGACCCAATCTCTTCCAAAAACAAAAAAATAACAAAGCCCCAATCAAAAACTAAAAATTATGTTAATCGTCGTTGATAGGTAATTCTGTTTTGTTAATGTCCACGTAATTTGTTTTTTTTATATTGTCGATAGGTAGAATCCAAATGCATGATGAGTTGGTCCAAGATTTCAAAAAAAAAATAATAATCAAACTCACCAAACATGCTGTTAGAATTTTTACCATGCGGTGTTGTGTCATTCAAGTTTATCTCTCTTAGTATTGTAACAGTACGCCCCCTCGGATGAAGTTGAACATGCACTCCTATCGGGTGACATTATAAAAAAATCCATGGGTGATGAAGAAGAGTTGATTAGAAATAAGTATTGATTAAAAAATACTTTCACGAATAAGCTTTTCGTTGCGTAAGATCCATAATCTAACATAGCGTGCTTCTTTAGACGTATCAGTATCGGTATGACATACAAATAATGGACGTTTTCTATTGCGTCGGGCAACATTTGGATTAACATTCTCATTGTTCATCTTGTAAACGAGAATCAATAAAATGAAGATATGGACCAAAAAAATGAAAAAAAACAAACAAACAAACGAAAAAGACTAGATTCGGAAACAGCGGTGTGAATAACCAACTAACTTGAAATGGGTTGAAGTAGTGGTATTGACGATGGTAAAGAGGTCGAGGAGAGAGAGCGGGAGCGGTGAAATACTTTTAGTTCTTTTTCAATTGGACTTGATGTGGTCCGTGACCAGCGCGGGGAGTTCCGCGACAGGTAGGCACGCAGTTAGGCTCGCGGCAGGTAGTGTGAGACAGGCAGGCTCGAGGCCGGGATGGGCCGTGGGCTGCTACCCAAGTTTGTTGGAGGGGTCCAGCTGTCACTTAGGATTTGCCTATAAATATTAGTTGCTGTATTCATTATTTTTTGAGCAGTTTGCTAGAGAGACTGTACAGAGAGAGAATTCTATAGAGAGAGAGTGCAAGAGAAAACTTTCCTTAGAGAGGAAGAGAAGACTTGTAATCTTTAGTTTTCTCGGTTCATAATGGACTGGTGTGGCTCCCGGGGACGTAGACAAGTTGCCGAACCTCGTATATCTGTGTGTTCTATTTTTTTGTTCCTCTTTCTCTTCCTTTTTCTCTGGTTTATTTTCTATGACGATATTATCTCAAGATCCTGAAGTGTTTTGTTCGTTGTGAGTCGAGCACGAGGCTCCGATTTCCCAACAACTGGTATCAGAGCCGCGGTTGCGGTAAGGGTGTTCAACAGTTTTCCGATTGAAGCTTTTGGGCAGTCCGAATTTTCGAGAGAGCTATGGGTTCAGAAGAAGGGAAATCGAAGAACGAGAAGTTCGATGGTTCGAATTTTGCTTTCTGGAAGATGCAGATGGAGGACTATCTGTACCAGAAGGATCTTTATCGGCCATTGCTTGGTAAAGAAAAGGGGAAGAAACCAAGAGAGTGTAACGAAGAATGAGATGTTCTTGATCGGAAGGCGATGGGATTGATCCGGTTGTCACTCTCGAAGTCTGTCGCGCACAATATACTGAAAGAAAAAACCATGTTCGACCTGATGGACGCGCTCGCGGAGATGTATGAACAGCCGTCCGCGGCAAACAAGGTGCACTTGATGAAGAAGTCGTTCAACTTCGAGATGCCTGAAGGAGGTTCGTTTATGAAGCATCTCAGCGAGTTCAATACAATAGTGGACCAGTTGATCTCTGTTGGTATTGAATTCGACGACGAGGTTCAAGCCTTGTTGATCCTGTCTCAGTTGCTAGAGAGCTGGCAGGGTACAGTTACCGCGGTGAGTAACTCAGCTAGGAAGGAGAAACTTAAACTGAGTGATATAGTCAGTTTGATTCTGATTGAGGAAGTTAGAAGGAAATCGCTCGAGGGAGTGTCAGGCTCTAGCGGTTCAGGTTTAGCTCTAAGTTTTGAGCAGAGGGGCAGAAGCCAGGCCAGGGGTGGTCAGAACCAGAACAAGAGCCGGTCGAAGTCGTGCGGCAAGAAGTCCCGCGGCAAAACACAAGTACGCGGTATTAAGGGTGAATGCTGGAACTGTGGCCAGGCGGGTCATATGTCTTCAGTTTGCAAAGCTCTGAAGAAGAATAATGGTGAGCAGGAGGCTCACATCGTGCAAGATGCACTTATTCTATCGATGGACAGTATCGCTGAGTCATGGGTGATTGACTCGGGCACCTCATTTCGGGCAAGTATACTTAGGCGATGATGAGCCATGTAATATTGTGGGAATGGGTGATGTGCAGATTGAAACGCAGGGGTTAAGATGGTGTTTGAAGGATGTCAGACACATCCCGCAGTTGAAGCAGAATCTTGTTTCAGTTGGGCAACTGGGAGCAGCGGGCTATACCTCAACATTCACAAGAGACGCATGGAAGGTCTCCAACGGTACCATGGTGATAGCGCGCAAAAAGAAAGTAGGTACTCTCTATTTAACTTCACATGGGAGTCATTCACTTGCCATCGCGGAGGGACTCCCGGGGGTGGTCCCACGCGAGGACCGCGAGGGTCTAGAGGGGGTGGTACCGCGCGAGGGTAGGCTCACGGAAGGTCCGCGGCCAGAGATCCAAGTGAGTTCAAGTTTGTGGCATGGCAGGTTGGGAGATATGAGCGAGAAGGGGATGAAGGTTCTGCAGACACAGGGGAAGTTGCCAGTTGAGTTAATGGATTTCGACATGTGCGAAGATTGTATCTTCAGCAAGCAGAAGCGGGTTAGTTTCCAGAAAAGTGTCAGACCTCCCAAGCCAAACAAGCTGGAGCTTGTTCATACAAACATATGGGGTCCCGCGCCAGTGCATTCTCTTGACAGGTCGAGATACTTTGTTACTTTCATCGATGATCACTCGAGAAAAGTATGGGTCTACTTCATAAAATACAAGTCAGAGGTATCCGAAATTTTCATGAAGTGGAAAGCCAGAGTAGAGAACGAGACAGACTTGAAGGTGAAGTGTCTGAGGTCAGACAATGGGGGAGAGTATGAACTGGAAGAGTACAAGAGAGCCTGTGCTCTATTCAGGATTCGTTTAAAGAAGACTCTTCTAGGAACTCCGCAGCAGAATGGCATAGCGGAGCGAATGAACAGGACTCTGACAGAGCGTGCACGGAGCATGTGGATACACGCGGGGTTGCCCAAGCAGTTTTGGGCAGACGCGATCAGTACTACAGCATACTTGATCAACCATGGGCCATCAGTTCCGTTGAACTTTGCAATACCGGAGGAGGTTTGGAGCGGTAAAGAGGTAAATCTTTCACACTTAGAAGTTTTTTGTTGTGTTGCTTATGTCCACCTCAGCGACAAAGTCAGAGACAAGCTAGATGCTAAGTCATTGAAGTGCACATTCATTAGGTATGGCGGCGATGAGTTTGGTTATCGTCTCTGGGACGAGAAAAATTGGAAGATAATCAGAAGCTGGGATGTCATATTCAATGAGTCAGTGCTGTACAAGGACAAGGACAGCAAACAATGCAATGGGAGTTCTACTGAGGATCGCAAAGGTTCTGCCGCGGAAGTTCCCGCAGGGGTGGTAGTGGTGCACGTTCATGCTAGAACAAAGCACATCGATTTGAGGTACCATTTCATTCGCTCGCTTTAGGAAGAAGGGGAATTGTTACTGAAGAAGATTTTAGGGAGCCAAAATCTGGCAGATATGTTGACAGAGTCGGTCACCATCGAGAAACTAAAGTTGTGCTCAACTTCAGTTGGCCTTCGTGCGTAAGGAGTTGGAGGGCCGGAGTCGCACCAGGAGGGGTGAAGTTCACTACGTCCGCTATTGATTGAGGTTGTTGATATTAGTTTGCTTCAGTTATCTTCAAGTGGGAGATTGTTGAGGATGCAGACAACTTTCAGCAACAGAGTTCAGCAACAGAGATTCGTGACCTGCGCAGAGGGTTCAGCGGTAGGTGGTCCGTGACCAGCGCGGGGAGTTCCGCGACAGGTAGGCACGCAGTCAGACTCGCGGGAGGTAGCACGTGACAGGCAGGCTCACGGTCGGGATGGGCTTGGGCCGCGGCCCAAGTTGGTTGGAGGGGTCCAGCTGTCACTTAGGGTTTGCCTATAAATATTAGTTGTTGTATTCATTATTTTTTGAGTAGTTTGCTAGAGATACTGTACAGAGAGAGAATTCTAGAGAGAGAGTGCAAGAGAAAACTTTTCTCTGAGAGGAAAGAGAAGACTTCTAATCTTTAGTTTTCTCAGTTCATAGTGGACTGGTATGGCTCCCGGCGACGTAGGCAAGTTGCCGAATCTCGTATATCTGTGTGTTCTATTTTTCTATTCCTCTTTCTCTTCCTTTTTCTCTGGTTTATTTTCTATGACGATAGTATCCTAAGATCCTGAAGTGTTTTTGTTCGTTGTGAGTCAAGCGCGAGACTCCGATTTTCCAACATAATAATTTTAGAGAGATTACTTTTGCACTCTCTCAACTTACCCCTATATTAATTTAAAAAAAATACCCCTCCATGGAAAGAACAAGAAAAATATCTACTGCTCCCATTATCCAGAGATAGAGTAGTTGGGTTTTGGCTATGTAATTTCTTTTTTATTGATAATCGCAATGTGGTATTATGATGGCTTTTTTCATTGAACCGTGAATTTGGTTTGTGGTTAGTGTCAAAGCTAGGGACAACAGAAAGAGGGCAAGCTTTTTTGGGGTTTTTTAATCCGCAAAAGGAGCGGTTAAAAAAAAGACCGCAAAAGGACAAGTTTTGGGTAGTGCAATTTTTGTATGGCATGCGTGGAAAACGAGAAGATTTTCAGTGGTGCCCGCTCGGCGCATCTGAGCCGTCTATTTCGATTTTGGACGGCTCAGATTTGGAGAGAGAAAGTGTTGATGTGAGATGAAAGAGAGTGTTTTAATTTGGGCCGTTCAATACACTTTTAGACAGCCTGAATGTGTTGCTCGGGCATCAGGTCAGTCGGGTGACGTGATACTCACCCGGCGCCCAAAAATTCCTCGTGGAGAAGAAATAACTAATTAGGCGAGAGCTAATCAGTGAAAGTGGATAAAAGTGCATGGGTACAGTGCTCTGTGTGTAGAATCTTTGAGTACTATACATTTACCCATTAGTGAGTAGAGCTTATTTTGGATCACATAAATTAATTTAAGCTATTCATTATTTTTAAAATTATTTGCTTAGTTGCCCTCGATGAATTAACTCAATCGGATAATTGTAAGTTTGATTAGGGCGTATTTGGCCAAATAAGTCAAATGGCTTATATTTTTGGGTCATTATTTAAACTTTTTCGCAATTTTTTAGTTTTTAATATTATTACTTCTTCATGACTAGAGAAATCTCAAAAGTAAAAATTACAATCGAAACCTGGATCTTTTGAATAAAGTAAAAAACAAGTCAATAAGTTGATTTTTTGGTCTTCATTCAAAAAAATCTGGGTTTCGATCATAACACAAGGGGTACTAATCATTTACTTTTGTATGAAAAAATACAAAGGGTACTAATCATTTGCTTAGCTGCCCTCGATTGTATAGTAATGGTGTAGCGTTGGTGGAGTGGTGGAAGTGGTGGTGTTGTGGTGGCAGCAGCAGCAACATGGTAGTGGTGGTGGCCTAGAGCGATGGGGGTGGTGGTAGTAGTGGTGGTGGTGGCGATGAAGTGTTGGAAGTGGTGGTGGTGGCGGTGGTGGAGTGGTAGTGGGAATGATGGTAGTGGTGTAGTGGTGGTAGTAATGGTAGATTGATGGTGAAGGTGCTAAAGTGGTAGTGGTGGAGTTGCTAAAGCGGTGGTGGTGGCAGTGGTAGTGGCAGTGGCGCGATGGTTGTGCAATGGTAGCGTTGTAGTGGTGACAGCGCCATGACAATGGTGGTGGTGGAGTGGTGGAGGTGGTAAAGTGTTTATGAGAGTAATGGTGGTGGTATAGCGGTGGTGGTGGTGTGTTAATAGTGATGGCGGTAAAATGGTAGTGGAGTAGTGGTGGTGGTGGTGGTGAAGTGGTGGAGGTGGTAGTAGAGTAGTAATGGTGGTGGATTGATGGTGGCGGTGTTGAAGTGGTGGCAGCGGCGGCGGTGATAGCGGTTGAGTGATGGTGGTGTAATGGTGGCAGTGAGTGATAGCGGGGAAGTGATGGTTATGCAATGGTGGACGTTGTTGTGGTGGGCTAGAGTGGTATTGGTGTAGCGGTGATGGAATGGTGGAAGTTGTGGTGGATTGATGGTGATGGTGGTGAAGTGGTAGTGGAATGGTGGTGGAGTCGTGGTGGTGATGGTGGTGGAGTGGTTGTAGGAGTGGCGGTGTAGTAGTGGTGGAGCGGTTGTAGGGGTGGTGGTAGTGGTGGTGGGAGGAGCTGTGATGGTGGTATGATGGTTGAATTGAGAAATAAGAGGTGCTAACGGAAAGGGCGAGAATAGGAACCAAATTGTTCGGTTCAGTTATTTACTAAATTAAACCTAAACCAAATGTTGTTAATGAAATGTCTTCTTCTCTTGTTGTGGATTGGGTAACAATAAATCAAATACTTCAGTTAACCGAAAAGAACAAATAATTGATCTTATATGTTTACACTCACTTAAATTTCGTTACTAAGTATAATAAAATAGTCAGCTTCAATCTTTGGACAAATAAAACTACAAAGTCTTATTTTATAACCACAAGATACATCATTCAATACTTTAAAAAAAAAAAAAATGAGTGTGTTTGAAATTTCATGTCAACTAAATGTTCCTCTGCCATTGGGGTTCATTATTACTCCCTACGTCTCATTTACTTTGTCTAAAATTCCCCTTTTTTTGGTCCCAAAAAGATTGTCCATTTGAAAAGACAAAGGTACAAACTTTTAAATTTTCCCATTTTACCCTTCTCCCAAATTTGACATTTGAAAGGAGGAAGTTTGAATTTTAAATTTAATGTACTTTTTTTTTACCGGAATATCAATCCCATGTTCTAACTCCAATTTCGAGAATGATCAGAAAAATTCAAATTGGGGCAGACTTTTGTGCCTTGTTGGAGCCATAAATAGGTTTCCATCAACTCCTAAAAATCACTCAAGGGTATCATTGGAATTGTGAAATTTTGAAAAGATAATCATGATGTTTCCTTAAATTTGTAGTATTTTGAGATTGGACAATGAAAATGGAACGGAAGAAATAATTATAAGGTACTAAAGTTATACAGCTTACTTAGGCAATCAAGAAAGTTAGACAACTAAGAAATTTACTCAAATTTCATTTTCTTGAGAAAAATAGTGTCACAAATATAAATGTCACAAAACTCAACGTCAAAACTTTTCAAAGATGGACATCTTACTTATGTTTGTATGAAAATTTAAATTACATATTAGAACACACTTTGGTTAACACCTATTTCAGGTAAGATTAAACATTTAATTTGAAAATGTTTTCGCAATATTACATCAATATAAAGGTGGTTACCAATTCACTTTGTATAGTTGTGTGCGAGCATATGATCTCTATGAAAAGAACGAAAGTGATACATTTCAAATAAGATTGATTTGAGTCAATATAGCTATCTAATATGAGTATTATTTTCAATCAATATAATCAATACGAAAAACAATCCCGGCGCGCCTTGCGCGCCGGCATCTGTCTAGTGGAAGGAAATGAACCTAGAATACTCTAGAATGTAGAAGAAAGCAGTGCACCTATATAAGGGTGAAAGGCCTGTGTGTGGGGTAAGGAAGTAGCACCAACGTAGCCACCCTTTGGTGAGGTACAGAGACCCCAAAGTGGGAGAATACCATCCAAGTGTGTTGTGTTTATGCACAGTATATGTAATTATGTAATAAAGTTTGGGAAATGATATTGAAACTCTAAAAATTGATACAGACACCCCAAAATACAAAGGAAAGTGGCTTTGGAGTTACACTGATTTTAGAGTGTCTGCATCAATTTTTGGAGTGCCAATATCATCTCCCTAAAGTTTATGTTCCTTCCGCTGCATGTTGAGGGCTTTGACGTGTTCGTGGATGGTACGAGCAAAGTGTACTGTGGGACCTCGTTGAGGGCTTTGACGTGTTCGTGGATGGCGCGAACAGCCAAGGAGAGGAGGATGAGATCTGAACCTACCATTTTGGTTGGGTCCTATTGGCCTTCGTTAATGATGAATGTATAAGACATGCTTCTCTTATAGGATGATCGTTTCTGTTGGTGCAGTACTACCGGTCTTTTGTCAGAATATGTAGCTTTAGCCTTTGAGCATTGTACTATGAAACCTCTAACGAATACTCATTCTGCTTAACCTATTTGGTTGTGAAGGATATCCCGAGGAACAGCCTAGAATCAAAGGTGGAGATTCTTCGGTCGTCCCGTCTATTCTCAGAGTCCCATGGCCTATCCTGCAGCATTGAACTTTAACGACAAGTCTTCTTTCTTCACCACCCCACACTGGACCGGCATGGATGTATTAGAGCATTGACAGTTGTGTTAGAGCTCGAGTTTCACCAGGCGCTGATTGTGGCTTACAGACCCTCCACCGGGTGGCTCTATTTTAACGTGCCAGCCGAGGTTCAGATGCTTCGCATTGAGAGCTTCAAGGTTACTGTGAATCGTATTTTTTTGGGTTGCAAGCGATCGCCTCTTCTGCTGCTCGCACGAGCAGTTTCTGTGGAGGATCCCCATTGCCATGGGAGGGTACCACAAGTCAGTCCTTGATTACAGAGGCAATGTTTACCTCTTGGTTCTGACGGATGTGCAAATTTTTTATGTTAATTCTGATAATGGAGAATTAATCACAACCGAGGATTTTACCGGATTAATATTCACAACCCGGGGAGCCGGAACTACCCCTCCGGCAGCTTCCGCATCCTTGGGGCTGGGGGTTGTGGGGCATCATCGAGGGTTTTGAGGTGTCCGTGCACAGGGAGGGCAGAGTGATTAAGTCTTGCAACAGCCCTGCTGCAGAGGATGACGGCAGATGTGGATGCCACTTCGGGTGGGTGGCGTTCGGACCCGAAGTGAATGATGAATGATATCACATGTACTACTTCTTTACGTCTTGTTTTTCCTTCTTACGGTTGCTTGCATAATTCGTTCTTTCTAGGCAAAAGTAATTTTGTTCCTGACATGCCTAGCATTTGAAAGTACTGGTTGATGATGTTTTACAGCTTACAAGAATGACATTCAAATTTTCTACTCTACAAAAGCCTTATCATGCTTAAGGACATGAGGCACGTTCCTGTTCCGTTCTTCTTTGATCCATTGTATTCTCACATAAATGGTAGATTCAAAAAATTGAGCTCAAGGGATAAGGAGATGGGGGCACCAAAACTTCGACGACTCCTTCGAGCATTTGTAGAACCGTCTTCATGGTGGGCCGTAAAGCCGGATACTCTTGGATGCACCAAATCGCCATCAACACTAGCCTCTCCACCCTTTTCATGTTGTTTCTCGCCTCTTCATCGTTCTCCACCAGAATCGCCCAACCTTTTACATTTGTAGTAATGGTATACCACGTCAGTCAGTATTACGTCCTCTTCATTCTCCCTTTCCAATTCAGTGTTCTTCCTACAACAAATGATCTCGAGTAACATGACCCCGTAGCTGTAAACGTCCACTTTTGCAGTAATATGCTTACTTCTGAACCATTCCGAGGCAACATATCCTTTGGTCCCTCTAATGGCCGTTTGAGTCCGAGTTTCATCTCCCATCAGAAGCTTTGCTAGTCTGAAGTTGGAAATCCTTGGCGTGAATGAGTCATCAAGCAGAATGTTTTGAGGCTTAATGTCACAGTGGATGATTTGTGTGCAGCACTCCTCGTGTAAGTACATGAGTCCCCTTTAATTCCCAACTGCCATTTGGATCCGTTTGTTCCAGTCAGGCTTCGAACTTCCAAAAACAAAGCTTGCCAACATGCCATTACTCATGTACTCGTAAACCAATAGCCTGTGAGGCCCTTCATCACAGAATCCAAGCAGTCGGACTATGTTTTTGTGATGGGTCTTGGCTATTGCGACTGCCTCTGTTTTGAATTCCTTTTCTCCTTGCACCAACTTGTCTAGTTTCTTGACTGCTACTTCTTCTTGAATTTGATGAAGAAATGACCCCTTTGTATACAGTGCCGAAAGCACCTCTTCCCAGTTCTTCACGAAAATCATTGTGGAATCTCTGAGGTCTTTATACGTGAAGGACCGGATATTAGTTTCCAATATACTTATCCTCGAGTTGGTTTCTCTTTTTTTTGGTATGGCCAGAACATTACTACAGAAATTGCTGCCGCAAATATCAAGTTTATTAACACCGAATCACCTAAGAGAATCGATACTGCCAGTATCGGAGTTGGTTGATTTTTCTTCCCTTCATCTGAATTCAGAAAAAGAGGGAATTTGGAAGAATCATCAGACTTTGGTACTTTAACAAGAGCCTTTCCATAGGTGCTCCGCTCCAGCCTTCCTTTTGACAATGGCAATTTCTTCTTCCAACAAGTTCCATCTTTGATTGCAGCCACCACACGATTGCAATCACTGAGGCAAGATCTACTGTAGTCATTTTCACTTGATAATGGGAACCTCTCATAGTTCAAAGAAGAAGGCCAAAACGTATTAGATACCACATGAATTTCAAACAATTCCTCCTCATTTGAACCACCTGGCTCGCATTGTCTGACCTTGTCTTGTTTGCAGCCACTGAACTTGTTGTTACTTGTTAGGGTCCTCCAGGGAGGCATTCACAAGTAGGCCTTCCGAACAAGTCAAGTATACAAAAAGCTGGACCCAAGTTCCATTCCTCAGAGCCTTGGGGTGGGCGTATTAGGTCAAGATCCCATCAAAATCCAGTGTTGCCCGGTGGTAGAAATCTCTGGTTGAAGCTATATTTCCCTATGTGAGGTTCACTACATTCCCATTCCTTCTCATGACATAAAGATAGCCAGACTCATTAAAAACTACTTTGTACCCGGAATTCATGCCATTTAGACCATCTGAAGTGTTGCTGTGGTAGAAATTACCGTATGCAAAATCTGTTGGGAGCGCAATGGTGTTAAGCACAAGATCACCCTCTGGTAGGAACCTAAGCTGGAACCTTCCTTTTGAGTAGTTGTTATCTGTTTGTCGCGAGTATAGCTTTGCACCTGTTGTAGGATTTATCACAGAATAATATTACTATCATAAAAGCAAGTGATAACATGAATCAATCCAGTCATATATGACAGGGAAATCAGTTAGACTTACAAAAGTAGTATGTGCAGGGAATCAAGGATGAAACCGGATCTTTATTGAAAGGGTGACAAACTAACAGAAATAAATTTTCACTCACCAGTATAAAACATTGTGTGAAAAGGGTATTTTATTCAATCTTTTAGACCCATGCACTTATATTTGGTTTGCTGTTTGAGTCCGTGTTTCATCGCCCATCAGAAGCTTTGCTAGTCCGAAGTCTGAAATCCTTGCCGTGAACGAATCGTCCAACAAAATGTTTTGAGGCTTAATATCGCAATGGCCGGATTATATGTGCGCTGCATTCCTCATGCATGTACACAAGTCCCCTTGCAATCCCAACAGCCATTCGCATCCTTTTGTTCCAATCTGGCCATGAAATTCCGAAAACAAAGCCCAATGTGCCATTACTCATGAACTCATAGACCAAAAGCCTGTGCGGCCCTTCATCACAGAAGCCAATCAATCTGACTAGGTTTTTGTGATGGGTCTTGGCTATTGCGATGGCCTCCGTTTTGAATTCTTTTTTGCCTTCTTGTACCAACTTGTCCAACTTCTTCACCGCTACTTCTTTTCTTGAGCTTGATGAAGATATGATCCCTTTGTATACAGTGCCAAAAGCTCCTCTTCCCAGTTGTTCCCGAAAACCATCTGTGGCATCTCTGAGGTCTTTATATGTGAATGACCGAATATTTGTTTCCAAAATACTCGATCATTCTGATTTTTCTGGTATGAACAGAACATTACTACTGAAATTGCAGCCACAAAGATCAAGTTTATTCAGACCGAACCACCTAAGAGAATCGTTACTACAAGTATCACAGTTGTTTGATCTTTCTTCCCTTCTTCTAAACAGGGAGAACGAGGGAATTCCAAAGAATCATCAGACTTTGGTACTTTAACTAGAGTCCTCCCATAAGTGTCCCACTCCAGCCTTCTATCAGAGAGTGGCAATTTCTTCTTCCAACAATTCCTGAGTTTGATTACAACCACCACACAGTTGCAATCACTGAAGCATGATCTGCTGCACTCATCTTCACTTGATAATGGGAACTTCTCATAACTTGAAGAAGAAGGCCAGAAAATGTTAGATACCACGTGAATTTCATATAATTCTTCTGGTTTCAGATCCCCCGGTTTTGGTAATCCAATTTAGGATTGAGATTAACCCTTCGGATTTCTGTGGTGGTTCTTCAGAAAACCATTTGCAGGTTTGCCTGAATGGTTTATCTTGTTGGTCAGTTTAAGTGTTTAAATCCATGTCTCAAATGAGATTGTAAGCAAAACAGGGTAAAAATATGTTACCAGAGCATCATTTCGTGCATTTTATGTTGGACTGCAAATGAACCAAGCTGTTCGCGAGCAGCCCGAGTTAGCCATAGTCGGACTCTTGTAGATAACTTCGGCTCATTTACAGAGGCTCGAACCGAGATCAATTTCTCAAATACTAATCGAGCTCAAGCTTGAACATCCTAAAGTTGTTCGTGCTCGGCTTAGCTAGTTTACACCCTTATTTTATCGTGCTTCGGCATGATACATTCTATATGCATGCGTACGTGCTTCCTTTGCTTTGGTATGGATTTCAGCTCCCAGACAAACTTCTGCTCTCATTATGTAATGTACTTTGATCAAAGGTTGATATATCAAAACGTGTTTAATAAGTTTTCCTTTTTCCCATCTTTGGTGGGATAATTTTATTTTTTGAGGTCAAGCAAGTAGTTTGTTTTCCTATATTTATACTATGGTGAAAGTGTAACTATTACAACCTACATATGTAGAATTTTAATTTGTAATAATTTTTGAGATCAGACCTCGATTAATCTATCACCATGGGCTAAGAGGTCCAAATCACGAAAATCATCTTTGTAGAAGTTAAGGCTTCTTTATTCATTTTTTTGTTCGACGATCAAGAGTGTCCAAGCCAGTTTTTTTTTTTTTTGAGCTGTCAAAGGTAGGCCATGCACGCCGGAACTAATGGATTCACAAGAAATTTCTTTCTATCTTGCGGTCTGACCCCAAGCATTGAGCTCTGGTCATTTGTGTGGGAAGCAAACCAACCGGACTAACCCTTTGGGCTAAAAGTTAAGGCCTATCTCAAAGATTAAGGTTCTGCTTCAATTTTTAAACGAGGGGTAAATAGCACACTTCTAATTTCTCTAGTGATGGAATCTCATGCACGGGAGCGTCCTTTTTTTAATTTCAGCTGCCCTTTGAATTCCTCTCTATGGATCAACCTGTACCAGATTTCTCCAAATTTGGCTGTCATGTTGTTTTAGTCATTCCCACCTCCAACAAACATCCCTTTTATAAATCACTCATCACCCCTCTAATCTCAAAGAGAGTGTAAAACACAGATGAGTAGCCAAGGGCCATCACTATTGGTTCCTCTTTTGATGGTGGGAGGCCTCGGTCTCGTCATCTTCGGCGACACAGTGATGGCCATAGCTGAAGTTGTAATTTCTCTGCTTCTAACAGGAGGGGAAGAAGAAGAAGAAGAAGAAGATGAAGGTGGTAACCCAATAACAATCTTTCATACGATCATGTTGCTGTTGCTAATACACCTTCTCACTGTTTTCTCTCCAAAACTGAACATTTTCTCTTATTGGAACCGGCGAAGTGAGGGCTCTGGTTATGATGCTGAAGGGTTTGGATTGGGAGCTGTACTTCTTCTTGTGCTCTTCTTCATTCTGTATAATTACTTTGCCGACTCTTCTGAGTAGCAGTTGCTGCATGTGGTGCAACTTATTTTCATGGTGGTCGTATCGTATGGGTAAACATTGAGCAATAAGCTTTATTTTCGGTAAGAATTTGTGTACGTAAGTTGTAGATTTGAACAAATGACTCAGGAAATCTCGAATAAAGCTGAAACTGCAACAAGTCGTCACCAAATCTGCAGAGTTTTCTTTTCAAAAGTTTTTGGAGTTGCTGTACACATCTAGAGGAACAGCACACAAATCCTAATTCTGATTAACTATACACAATTCCTGATATGTAAAAGCGAATCGAAAGAGGAATGATGGTTCATCTACGAGAAGGATGTTCATAACCTTCCACAGGTCAGTCGCCGAGAAAAAATTTCTTTAAGGGACACCTGGTTCTCTTAAGGGAAAAAGTACCCATCAGATAAGCATCTGTGCAAACTTTCATAGTTATATTGATCAAAATAGCAGACGAATACTTAAGAAAGATGACATTGAGAACGCAAAAGAGAGAGACATACAACACAAACTAACTTTTAGAGATGTTTTTCCCAACAATCTTAGCAGGTGCTATACGGAGAAGATTTCCTGGCTTACCGGGGACAGCCCCTTTGATCATCACAATTCTAAGTTCTGGATCAATTTTGACAATTCTTAGCTTTCTGATCTTTCTCTTGGTTCCTCCCATTCTCCCAGGCATCTTTTTACCTGGAAAAACACGTCCAGGCGTTGTCCCAGCACCAATTGATCCAGGCTCTCTATGACTATGAGATCCATGAAACATAGGGCCTCTCCTGAAATGATGTCTTTTGATACCACCTGAAACCAAACCATCAAGGAATTAGTGTACTTACAAGAGGAGCTATCAGTACAATTAGAATATAGTTCGAACAAGAGCGAAAGCATACTCAATGATATATTTCAGTAAGGAGCTGAAAGAGCTATGAGTTTGGTTTTCCTACCTTAAAGTAAATATCTTGACACAGACAAAGGACACAAGTGAGCAAAATAAGTCCAAATTTACACTCCACCTCCAAAAAGGCCAACTGTTGGAGGATTGAAGACTCCAGACCCCAGAGCGATGGAAACTTAAAGCAAAGAAATATGACAAGGAAGTGGATCGGACCTTGGAACTCCTTGCTAAATGGCAGTTCCAAAAACATAAATATGTACAAAAACACTTAGACCGTAAAAAAAATTGAAAGAAAGAGGAAAAGGACCTCGGACATATCACCAAATCCTATTTACAGAGCTCCTCAACAACTCATTACCTAGGAACAGACCGTATCTACGCCTTACCATATAAAAATAAACCCAGTCAGAAATCTCACGGTGAAGGCAATCAAAATGGAGCCAGATACAATGAACTGTGCATTAACCATTGCAAATTTCACTGTTAGCTCATCACTGATCTACTAAGCATTTAATCACTCATATAAAAACACATCAACGGATAAACACATACACATATGTAAAGAAGATAGAAATGAAAAAAAAGAGGACTTCGGAATCCCTTTGGAATGGTGGTTCCAGAAACATCAACCCAGTCCCCTTCTCATGACTCCTTGGAGGAGCGATGGACGCTTACAACACAGAAATAGTCAAAGGAAGAGGAGCCGACCTTCGTACCCTTGCCTATGCTCCATGGACTCATCTAAATGCATGTGCAGAAGGATATTCCCACATTCCCATGTATTTAGTTATGACATATGGGAATTAGAAAATCCTTCAAGTAGACACGCAAATGCACCTGACACCTACACCCTTGTCCATGTAATGTAGCCCCCTTGAGATATGCTCAGGTTTCCTTTTTACCGTAATGGACAACACTCCAGAAAACTGAACTTGCTTGTATAGTATATGAAGTCTCTAACAACTCATATTGGATAGATAAACCAAACCAAGCCTTATGTCCCAATCACTTGGGGTCAGTCATATTGGATAGATATGTGCTATAATTAGCATTGACATCTGCATTTGGGGGAATCTACACAAGATTTATCCAAAAACAGTCAAGAGTTCATCTATATGTGCATTTATGTTCCATAAAACTTAGGGTAGCATTTACTTGAAGGGTATGTGTAGTCACACTCGAACATGATCATTTGTTGAATTAAAGGGAGTAGTTTGGTGGAAGAGGAAGCTGTATCCTTAGCGAAATGGACTTTTGGGTACTCCTGAAGAGTGAAATTAGGTATTGGCAGCTCCTTAAAAATGTGGAAATGTCTTGGGTTATATACTCCGTAGATTGTATCATGTTAGAAGAATGAATAATCTTTGTGTGGAATGTGGATGAATAAAATCGTCTACTTTGGTCTTCCTTCTTGTGATGATTGAACTGTTAGTTATGAGGAAGTGAATGAATGATATCATATCGAGTACTTCTTTACGTCTTGTTTTCCCTTCTCACGGTGACCTACACAATTCGTTCTTTCTAGGCAAAAAGATGAATCTTTGATTATTTGACAGGGAATGATTTTTTAGTGTCAGTCTATTATTGCAGATCGCCTGAGTGGTACTTGGGTCACCTCTGATGCTACTTGGTCATGATTAGACTTAACCCACCTTGTTAACTCAATTATTGGGAGAAAACCTGGTACTAATGAGTAATAGCACGATACTGTATCATAACAAGTACGGAGTAGTATTTAAAAAAATTGTAATAACACGGTATTGTATCATGAGGATGTTCCTTTTCAAGAACTTATTTTCCTTTCTTTGATGGGGACATACTAGGTTAACATGTAGAAATTTTCACCTGGCTGGCATTTCTGAGCCTAACTGCCCAACATTTTCCATCCTTTGTTTGGTTGTTCTTGTTCTAGTTCGCATCCTTAAACACATCTCCAGTTCTCCACCACTTACCACCACCCTCCGCAACCACCCAAACCAGAAAGTCAAACGCATTATGGGGTTTTCGTGAGCCTCCACACTCGCCGTCATATAATTTTGGGGTGTATAGCATTTTTCACCGTTTTGTAAAAATGGCAATGCCATGCTGAAAATTCAAAATGAATTACCATCATGGTGCCACTTGTTATATGATTTGCTGATGGTCCTAGTAACAAAAGTATTTTTGTTTCTGACGTGCCTCGCATTTGAAAGTACTGGTTGATGATGAGCATTTTCTTGGTGCCACTAATCTGAAAAACTATATTCTGGTATTAAACGATGTTTTACAGCTTACAAGAATGACATTCAAATTTTCTGCTCTACAAAAGCCTTATCATGCTTAATTCAGGACATGAGGCACGTTCCTGTTCCGTTCTTCAATCCTCATAACCTGCTATCTGGGTAACAGCTACAGACCATTGTATTCTCACATAAATGGCAGATTCAACAAATTGAGCTGAAGGGATAAGGAGATGGGGGCACCGAAACTTCAACGACTCCTTCGAGCATTTGTAGAATCGTCTTCATGGTGGGCCGTAAAGACGGATCCTCTTGTATTCAAGGCATCTCACTTGCACCCAATTACATGTCAACCAATACTTGTGGTTGCTTCGAAGGCCCTTTGCTGCTGAGTGACTTGTGGATTAAATCAGGAATGCTAAACGGCTCCAAAAACTTGCCCAAATTCAGATACTGTGGTTGTGTTCACTTAGATGGGTGGCGTCCGCAAAACCAAGTGAATCTCCACCACCCATTTTGAATTCGGGAATTATTTTCGAGATTCAAAATGTGGGAGGACCATGGACTTTGTGAAACTTAATAGTTCCTTTTTTCCTATTAACTTTTCTTCTTTGTTTATGGAGATGAGAGAGTATGGTTCCAATCTGACAAGAAAGAACCATTTGCAATAAAAACAAGTTTCTAATGATACTCTTCGTTATCTCCGCACCCGGGGGTTCATGGCTCCTCGAGTCCTCGTGCCTGCTTGAGAATGCAGAAATGCCAGATACCGCATGGTCAAAGTTTAGATTGCTCACAGTCGTTCTTGAATTCTCTCTAAATGTAATGAGAGTACTACACAACAAAGAGTCAATCGATCACAACTATCAAGTGGGCAGTGTTGCAATCTCTGGAAGAAGTGCTCAATGCTCAGTGCATTTCTGTCCTGTCACTCCACAAACTTAGCCAGGAAAATGGATACTATTTGACATTGAAAAGCCACTGATTATATATGATCGTACTGACAATCGATAATAAATAGAAAGCAAAAACAACTCCAATAACATAAGCCCAAATTAACAGGATTTGGTACGTAAATTTCAATATTTCCACTTATTATTAGCACCATAGAAAATCGCATCATACAAGGGAAAGGCTCTCTCTATAGCTCTTATATAGCACACTCTTTATTGATAAGCTTTTCCACAGGCACTGACTAGTAGTTTTACTACCCAAACCACCTGCACCATAGAAAAGATTATATTGAATTGTACCTTGAGATGTGTGTAAAAAACGGTTGGCCTTTTTGCGTTCTATAGGTCAACAGGTACAATTGAATTTTTGCTTATGGTCCTTTTTTGATTTAGAAAGCAAAACTTTACTTCAAAAAGAAATGCGGCTAGCTTATAGATGTGGACTTAATTCTTAATTATAAGTTAGTAGACATCATGTTTAGGAGAATTTGATGAAACTTTTGAAGCTTTTTCGGGAATGTTTAGCGTGATCAAATCCTAGATGCCATATCTATGGAAATGTAGATGTATTGCCTAGACTCTTTATGTTCTTGGTATCAGACATTTTCGACACTTGCATAGAAACGTTGAAACCAGATCTCGCCCATCTTCTTACCTATTCTTAACCCTGCTTCACAAGCTTAGTCTATCTACCCAGTAATGACACAAATGGCTAATGTCACCAGCCTATCTTCCTGTTCGTGGTACAGCACATAGCACTTAGAACAGTCCTTAAATATTTGTCTGTTTCAGTCTCAAAACCCTATTTTTCCCATATATGAAACCTGGAAAAGTGTGGTAGTGTAATCGAACCAACCATTCAACTGTAAAACCTAATAAGAGAGCTTAAAGATCTCTTACCAAAGCTGCTCTTCCATCATGTTGGAATTTTGGTTAGTGGGGTCAAAAATTAGATTCATATGCAATATATTTTTGGGTAAATTACAGTTAACCCCCTCTAACTATGCCTCGGTGACACTTAACCCCCTCTAACTATTATTTTTGGCACTTAACCCCCTCTAACTAACTGAAATTCAAACGGTCATTACTTCAAACGGTCATAACTTCTTCGTCCGAAATCGAAAACATGCAAATTATATATCGATTTCGAGATCTTGAAGTCAGCTTTCTAATGACACCAAAATCACATCACGATTCAAAGCACACAGAAAGTTATGATCAAAACGGTCTTTCTAATGACACCAAAATCACATCACGATTCAAAACACACAGAGTCGTCGTTTTGGTTTGTAAAATTTCCTTGTTTCCTTAGAATGCTTGTTTTCCTCTTTTTGAGCTTTGTCCCACATTGGTTAGTTGAGAGATGTTGGAGTGGCATATATTAGGGAACTTTCCTAATGTAAATAACTAGTAATCCAGTGTGGTGCAGGGAGCATCATACCGGCTCCTTGCACCAAGACACACCCACACGCGCGCGCGGCGTGGGCTGTGTGGCGCTTTAGCGGCGCACTTTGCACGTCAGCGCTAGGCGCCTTGTAGGTGCCATTTCTTATTGCAAGTTGGCAGTAAGGTGGCGTCGGTCGCGAATGGTCACGATCCAACGGATGGGTGTGAATGAAACAGTACACCGGTTCAGTGTGACTGGGCGTGACTAATCGATCAAGACCGTAGGATCTAATCCAATGGTCAGACTAGATACACACATATACCAGCCGAATTTTCCGTTTCGTTAGTGCAAACGAAAACGGAAAGAATTTTGAGTTCGGGCATTTGCTGTAACCCTTTGCATACCATCTGGTGGGGGCAAAAATACTATCTTTAGGAAAGTGACATAGTCGTGACTCGAAGTGTATTTCAGGATTTGTGGAGATTTCGTCAACAATTCAGAATTCGCAGCCACCAACCGTGCAATTTTTCCAACACATAATTGCTTCTTCTCTGCCAAGGAACAAGGTTTGAAAGTTTATGATCTTTATCCTTGCCGAAACAAACAAGCGTGGTTATAAATGTCGTGCCATGATTTATTAGCTGGAACTAGGCAAACGCTCCATCTTCCCTATGAGGTTCAAATATACGGAACTTGGGTAGATATTGGTTAGCAATATATACCCCTTGTTGGACACGCAATATGAAAGTAGTATTATTGGTTTGTACTGTTAATAGGTGTGATGTAATAGTAATAGTATTGGTTTGTACTGTTAATATGTATGATGTAGTAAAAGTTAAAGTGTCCTTTGTACTAAGTGTTGAAAGGTAGTGAAAGTATGGCAGGTGTGGACTAATAACAATAATATGGCAGGTGTGTAGTACTAAGCTGGTGTGGACTAATTATGTATAGTAAAGTGTGTAGTAGTTAGATGAGTTAGATGTTGATGTAAGCAATGATGTAAGCAACCCCTCCTTATGCCTATAAACCCTATTTAGACTGCAATTTGGCCAGTGATTTTGCCACACCCTTATTTGTTAATGCCACACCCTGCAAGTGTATTTTTTGGTGCAAAAATACACTTGCAGGGTGTGTCATTAACAAAAAAGGGTGTGGCAAAATCATTTCCCCAATTAAAAGGGTAAGAGAATTGGTTTAGATGAGGGATGTGATTAATAAATTGTGGTTTGTTTTAGTTTGGATGGTTCAAGTCTGGCCAAATATCTCATTTGGTCAGACTTGAACCCATGTTGCTCCTTCTTATCTTGTTTGGCCTTAATTTATTATCCTATTATTTTTTTTAAATTCATGAAAAAAATGCATTTGTTGTTTTTGCGTTACTTTTTTGTGGACTATTGGTTCGTTTGTGCTATTAGTCAAAACTATCAAGTGACAAATTACGATCAGTTGTATATTGTCCATGCATGCCATTCAATGACAAATTACAATCAATTGTGTTGTCCTCCTTAAGTATATTGATTCAGCCCATAGAATTGGGACAGTTGGTCCAACGGTTGGTTTCCTGTACTTAGATGCAGTTATGTTATTAGTTCAACTTCAATAGAGAGGATGTTGATACTCTTGTTGTTCAGTTGGGTAAGAATGGTTCAAGTCGCAGCGGGGGCGATCTATAAGCTGGATTCTCCTTTTTGTCATACTTTGAAAGTTACATTATTCTAACACCAAATGATACAAATCCATGGATAGAACTCACCCTTGAGAACTTACTTGCAAAGGGCAGCTTGCTCATTAGCATATATACACAAGGCCAAATCCATATTGCCCATACTTGGCTGATGTGATACATTAGGATCTCAACAAATTTTCATTTTTTTCGGTCAAGCAGAAATTCTCAACAAATTTTCATATACCAAATTCCTAAAACCAGGCAGTAAATCTGTTTCTGTTGCTGTACTATTCCAATCACTTGAAAGAAAAGTTCTTTTGATTTCAAGAAAATCGGGATATAATTCCCCGTGGTCAACAATAGACACGACTAGCAAAACTATTACCACCTTCCTACTAGTACTCATTCAACATCATGAAGTTCCGAACTCGAAGTAAAATCAAATCATAAAGACTGGTTAAACTGTTGCAAGAGTCTACATGGGTTTATATAACAGCTACAACCTGCTCTACAAACATGTATTCCACAATATTCTCACTTTCTCAAGCTCATCACATCACATCACATCACTTGCAGTTACATTACAAAAGTTTCGGCTACATTACACGTTCTATGCTCTATGCACTTCTCTTGATCTTACAAAATAATTTACAGTTTCTACTACTATTAGTAGTGTTTTCTCTCCCATTTTCCTTCGCGCCTACCATCGCGTTCTCTCCGCTCAATCATCTGCCTAGACGGCTTGCTCCCTCTTGGTCCATGTCTTTGAGCCGACCCCACCCCACCTGGCTGTCCATCTAATGCAGACACTAGGTCTGCATCCCCAACACTCCCTGTGTCACCCGAGTCCTTGCTTCCATCAAAATTTTCTTCATAACTGCTGCCACCGTCATCTAAACGGTCACGCGATTGCAGAATTGTAGGAACTTGGCCTGAAAAAGGCCGAGATCCGGCAAGAACAACTGAGGGCATATTTGTCAAAGAAGAATTGCTGGTGCCAGTCTCTGTCTGCAAGCTGCCACTCATTGCTCTTAAGTTGCCTTCATTACTCGATCTTCCATTTTCTCTTTCACGATATCTTTCCCGAGGCCGACTGCATTTAGAATCATACAGAACTCAAAATCACTGCATTATTTACTGTTGAAATTTCCTCCGTAACTGGAACTTTATTGGAGGAGGCTATTAAATTGTTGAATTTTAGAATAATTATAAGGAAAAAAAAGTTCCAAATAAAATTAACAAAGTTTTGAGGAAACAAAAAGTGCCAAGTGAAGTAGAGATACCAAAAAATCAAGAGAATGCAACCAACCATCATACATTAAATTAGTTCTCTTGCTGGTGTTGCAAGTTATCTTACCATTCAAATTCTTATTAACTTCCCATCATATTCCTTGAACTAACTGCCATACCAATTAGTCAAAGAGCTAAAATGGACGTGGATGCTGGAGAAATTTTTGCTTGGGTATTGAAAATTGCTCAAGGGACAGCAGTACAAAAACAACATAACCCATCTAGTCCCCAATCATTGGGGGTATGGGCGGGGGAGGATTGGAGACAGACCTAACCTTTGGCAATATATGTATAAAGTGGCTGCTCTCAGAATACCACTAAAATAGTGGCCCCCCTATACCTCCAAGAACCGAGTAGCTAAAAGGACGTTTTGTTGCGAAACCATGCCCCCAAATCAAAGCCAAAAGGCATCAGAGAAGGCAGGCCTAGAGATCCAAATCAATTTCTGTGCATGGTAAATGCTTCCTTCATTCATAGTCCAGAGCATCGGAAAGAACTTAAGGGACAGGCGGACAGCAGTATTATTTCAAATAAGTGTGCATCAATATACATGTCAACCAAGAAGAATTGGCTTCCACATCTAACTCGAGAATGCAGCCGTAGCAAGGCTTTTGTCATAGGGGCCTTCTGAAAGAGGTTCATGTTTTAAAACCTACTAATACTGCAATTATGTAGTTAAAAAAAAATTTACAAGAGGACTCAAGTGTGTGTATGTGCGTGTGCAAACAAACAAATAAAGGAACCAAGTAGAAGAAATAAAAGCATACCTACTATGAGTTGAGGTAGAGAACTCCCGTCGTGCAGGCCGGAGTCCAGATTCAACTTGCTCTAGTTCACGTTGGAGTTCCCTCTACATGCAACGAAGCATTTAAGATATAGAAGTTAAAAATCTAATGAGTGCAGAAAGGAATTTCCATTTGCCCTTGCTATAGAAATGGCGCATGCAAATGCAGAACTGTAAGAAAAACAGATTCTGTATAAGATGGATAGGAGGCTTGTCAAACAAACTGCATCCTCTCACAGTAATATAGATTCCTTACTTCCATTATCATCCTGGCATCGACATAGTCACCATAACTACAAGGCCAGATAGCTTTGTCATATTCAGAGAGGACTGATAGCCAGATAGATTTCAGCAATTTCCCATCTTAACTGACCAGTGACAACAAAAGGCCAGTTAGTACATGAGGATCACTTCACCACCAGATCTCCTCGAACTTCAACATGTCAATTAAAGAAGCTGCCACTTCGGCACCTACTGTCCAAATTCCAAACAGATTCCCTTTTGGAAAGCAACCAAATAAAACTCCTCAGACAAAGCTTTTCTGATCATCCTCCACATCACCAGCAACTCTTACCCCTAAATAGAAGCCTCTATAGTCTATACTCCTCTTCCCTTCAACTGAACTCAACTCCTAACCTCCATGCTTCGTCTTTTTCAAAAGTTTGTCCTTTTCCTCTAATAAACAAGGACAGACGAGCTTTGGTTATTAAAAGCCTACAAGAAGAAGAAGGTAACACTATTCCAATATCTTGCCCCTTTTCCCCTCAAATTAAAGAACTTCAACAACAACAACATAACATAACCCATCTAGTCCCCAATCATTGGGGGTATGGGCGGGGGATGATTGGAGACAGACCTAACCTTTGGCAATATATGCACAAAGTGGCTGCTCTCAGAATACCACTGAAACAGTGGCCCCCCTAAACCTCCAAGAACCGAGGAGCTACAGGGACGTTTTGTTGCAGAACTGTGCCCCCAAATCAAAGCCAAATGGCATCAGAGAAGGCAGGCCTAGAGACCCAAATCGATTTATGTGCACATTACCATGTTTCCTTCATTAATAGTCCAGAGCATCGGTATGCACGACAAAATTAAAGAACTTCGATATCTGAAAAGAATGTAGCAGGCAATACTAACAACCAATATGTGCACACGTGCAGAAATATATAGCGAGAAAGAGGAAGCGGTTGCAATACAGTCTCTGTAAATATCAATATGAACACAGAGACATTGGAGAAAAGAGTAATCTTAATTGCATGTCAAACAAGGACCGAGGACCACATCGATCTTATAGTCGATCTGCCTATTAGGAAAACACATACTTAACCACTACGCAAAATATAACGGAAAAGGCACCATGAACCAGATCCACAGGATCTTCAGGGAATTTTTATTTTTTGGCCATATTCTTACATATATAACAGGTCCTCTAAACCAAAATCAGAAATAAGAGTCGCAAATGAAGATATGCAGAGTTGAAGGTTAATATGCGGCCCTTGCCTGTGATTGCTTCTCTTTCTCCATGTCAAGCTGGTGACGAATCTCTCTCGTTTTTGCGCGCTCAAGTTCCAGCAATTTCTGTCTCTCAATTTCCCTTTCTACTTCTATTGTCCTCTCGCTAACAAAGAGAAGGGCATTAGTACTTCTAATACTATCAATTATGTTATAGCCACAAAAAGTACCAAAATTTAAGAGCACAGGATGAGCAGCAGATCATGAATTTAAACCTATCAAGTTCTTGAAGTAGTTCTGCTTCTTGTAAAGCTGCCTCTTCCAAATACTTCTGACGGGCACGTCTTATAAGAAGCTTTTTTTGCCTGCGGGCTATTATCTCTTCTTTGAGTTTAGACTTTTCTCTGATAGGAAGGGAGCACCATTCAATAATACTAGAAGCAACTTTAAAAAGGAAGGAAAAGCAAAAAAGGAACAAAAAGCTTTAACAAAACTTGAGCATGTAAATGTAATAGTTAAGCAAAGCGCATCCATTTGGAAAACTGAGATACCTAACAAAACGGCTAACTGCACTAACCGAACTAAGATATGATAACAATGAAACCTGATGCATTTTGCAGTGAACCTAGAATAGCAAAAAGTGTCTAAACAAATCATAGGTTATTGGAACTTGTTATTGTATCAAGAGGTTGAAGAATATCCAAACAAAACCTTGACTCCCAATCCATTGGCGTCAGCTATCTAAATGGTTTATTGCCATTGCACTATGTAAAGCATTGATTAACTTATAGGTCCATAAGATTTTCCTTTCCTTTTTTCTGGTATCTACCAAAATGGATACTATGCTAGAAGCACTCCTCCACTTACAATCGCACAACATGCTCGGCCTATTTTGATTACTGATCAGAATTCTTCAACCTCTCCAACCTCATCAATCGTTCTTAGATGACAGAATTGTGCATTCTAGGTATCTTAGGGTTTTGATATTCCCTTTGTTACTGCAATTCCACCTTTAAAGTAGTTGGTTTAGGTACTCTAAAACCTTTTCAATCGAGTGTTATCTCTGAATTCCTAATATGGTTTTAAGTCCTCTTTCAGTTTCATCCACTGAGTCTGTATCATCTGCAAACAATATATGATATGGGACCTCATACTCAATGTGTCTCATCAATTCATCTATTATTATGGCCCGCTGATCATCATTCTTTGCATTGCAAACATTAATCATCTATCCTTAAGATTGCAGAGGAAGTAAATGCATTGCATACAAAGATCGAATGCTGTCCTTGATTTTCTGAAGACGGTCATCATCTTTCGCATGAGCTGCATAGCAAAAAGTGGCACAATAATCAATATAAATATATTTCATAATATTGTGTCTGCCAATTTTAGTGACAAGTTATTACTCGCTACAAAGGGATGCTGACACCATTCTTTGCTATCATGAGACGATTCCTGAACCACCTGCTCTTTCTGGAGAAGGTCAAGTTCCATTTCAGCCTCCTCTAACTCCTACAACACATCAAAGATGAATCAACCGACATAGAAGTCGAAACTTGAGAGTATCAGACATGTTTGACAGGGATGCCCAGGCTTACCGTAACCTTTTGGTCAATCTTCTTGGAGAAGAAATCAAAGTATGACTGAACAGAAGTTAAATTGGCAAGCACCTGTCACCAAACAATGAAAATAGAAAGGCAACCCATGTGATCAAGCAGGCAAAACACCGTAATGAAAATAGACAGGGAACCCCTGTGATCAAGAATTGGTGAAACCCCTAAATAAAGGAATCGAAATGAAGACTCAATCGAAATAATTTGATTCACTATTTTATACAACTTTGTAGTGTCATCTTATTCCACAGAATTCACTCTTCCATAAAAAAGGAGAAAATCAAAGGAAGCACTCCAACATATGGTAAGAAACACATAAGTAAATCTGAAACTGAAAGAAACAAGAAAAGTCAGTAGTCATCACTTTATTTTGAAGTCAATTCGAGTGTTGCATAATTTGTTGGGAACGAGAATGACAAAATTTCCTGTATTAACTGCAAGGATTTTTTTTATTTTTTTAAATAGAATTGTTATTACTAGAACCCAAGAAATGATATGCATTAAGCATGTGAAAAAAGCTTGAAATCACTAGTCACTGCATCCATCCTGCTTTTTAGGCAATATGTTGTTGGAATCCAACCTGCTTTTTAGTACAAAAACCAAGCTGCTCACTTCCTTCTCTGAAGTCTCTAGAATCGTGAGATCATTTCCAAAAGGCTCCATATTAGAGTAATTAAATTGATTGACTATTTGCATGTCATATAGACTAGCTGAAAAGCTTCAGGGGATAACACAAGATCTTACTTATGAATGCATCCAGGTACTTATTTCAGCAAGAGGTGACATGTGAGGTTTTCTAATGTACCATGGCATTTGAATCACAAGCTGCAGCATATATCTTAGGCAGCAAGAAAGAAAAATAGGAAATCAAGTTGCACTGGTATAAAGAACCTGTTTTCACCACTCTTGAATTAAGGGCAGGTTATCCAAGCAGCATTAATGACATAATGATCAGCGACAATGACTGAATTGCTCTTCAAGGGAGTATATCTAACCTGAAGAATTGATTCACGAGTACTTCCAAAATCCAGGTTCACTTGTTTTGAAGAACTTGATGAGAGCACTTCTTTCAGGTACTTAACATGCCAAAATGTTGTCAAAATACATGGTTAGCGCATAATAAAAGGATTTTTCCCAGACAGAGTGGTAGATTGGGAAAAAAAAAAGGTAGGCCTTCTGAGCGGTCATTTAGGGGGCTTGTTAGCGACCCATCATTCTTTCCTAAGCTGTCAGAGTCCGATCGAAGCAAGCACGAGATGGAGGAATAGTCGCTCATAGATGTGAATTGAGAAAGCAAGTCCGCATTTTTTTGAATTAGGCTCTACAAACCAGGGTTTTAAGACCTTTGAAAGTTATTGCCTAACTATATTGCATACCTACCCATCTACCTTAGGGGAAAATATAAAAATCAGACCTCTTTATAACTACTGACCTCTTTCGCCTCATCTCCTTCATATTTCAGTCTACACAAAGCTTGGCAGGCTTTCTTTTCAAGCTCCCCAGGTTTTCCTTCTACAGAAACAAAAAAGAAGAGGGGTAAGGAAAAAGGCAGTTCAGCGACACCCCATGAAGGTTATAAATACATGCCCTGTTTTCATGCTTACTAAACACACGCGAAAAAGTGCATGCTGTTAAACATGTATTCATTTACTTCTCATTTTTCCGAATCAACTAAAAAAGACGAAAAGGAAAATAATATTAATAAAATCAATATATATATATATATATATATAAAAAACTAATAAAAGAAAAAAAGAAAAAGAAAAAGAATCTACCCTTTCACTCCCTAATCACTCCACAAATCCAAGATTCTAGCACAGCCTAAGAATCTCTACTTTCTACACTGCGATTTTAATTTGGAACCTGTAAAGACTATTATAATGGAGATCAAATCAGATGAACCATACCAATACTTGACATTCCCAAAGTTTCAATGTTTTTCCAAACAACTTGAGGAATTAGAGAAATATCTTCAGCAGGAGAGTGCAGGCAAACACTGGCTAGGATTGCTAACGAAAGTTGTACTAATGGGCCTTCACATGTCACATGTGCAAATCTTCCCAAACCATAAAGAACAGTATCACCTGATGCAAGAAGAGACTGTAACTGGTGCCTCTCAGCAAAAGGGACATAGTCAACGAGAAGTAACATTGCACGAGTTCTTAAAAGTAACGACGTGTCAGATGATGCCACCACGGCCACACGATCCCATGTGCTTGAAACGAGAGGCTTCAAAATTGGCTCAGAGACGAAAACTAGAGGGTTCTCGCGAGATATAGAGGATAATAATGTTTTCCCACTGTACACATCCTGGCCCACAAGTCTTCCCAAGTGCTGAAGGGATATAAAGCGTTGCTCTGGCTCTGCATGACCAAGCATTGCACAGAGCAGATTGACCAAAGGAATTTCACCATCGTTAAGGCTCTCGATACCTCTTGCAAATAAAAGTGACAACCACTTATCAGTCTGCAAACGCCAAGCAATGGTCGGTCCACTATAGGAGAATTTCTTTATTGCAGTACAGACTATACCAATCACACTATCAAGGGAAAAGCATTGAGGGACTCTAAGTAGACAATCGAACATAACAGATGCAACTTCCCAGCAGTGGGTTTCTTGCAACACAATAATCATTTCGGCGAGTCCTTCCAGAGCAATCTTCCAATTATCCGTGAATTGGTCAACTGATTTAGATGGAAGGATACTCTCGTCCTCTACCAGAGCAGAAATGGAAGCCTTACGTGCAACTGAAGATAAGCATCTCGAGTAAACATAACATTGTCCTGATGCTAGAGTTAGCTTCTTTGCCAACTGATGATGAATCTTCCAACAGAGCTCAATAGTTGGATTAATCTTGGAAATGAGTCCCTCCAAGTCTTTAGAAAAGTCTTCCACTTCTGCAACAGCTAAATGACAAACCTTCTGTTGTGAGATCACACCATCAAAACTGTTGCGTTCTGGTTTCTCAGACATCTCAGTTGCACAAGGGCTCTGACAGACCTCATCAAGAAACACAAAATGTGATTCTGAGCTATTATCAGCAGGTACACCAGTATTTACATCACAATGCAGGGGCACCTTCAGTGGAATAACACCAAGGACTCTTAAAGTCTCAACTAGCAAAACCATGCAACTTTCCATTAGAGTCTGAAATGCACAAAGGTAATCATGACAATAAGTTGTTGGCTCAGAAGTAGCAAAATCGGCCCACACCATTAAAGACTGCAGAATTTCCCTTTTACGGTGGAAGGACAAATCAGGAAATACAGAAGCTAAAATAAAAATCGTTAGTGCCCTGCTATATACTTTTTCACCCGGAGTACCTTCATTCTCATTGCTTTCTCTCACATTAGTAAAAAGCTCATCAAAGCACAGAGACTCAAAATTGACACAGGAATCATCAGTAAATAATTCTTCCTCATTAGACACCTTATTCAGAGAATATGAGATTATTGGCTTTAACAACCGCAATACAGAGTCCAGAAACGACACATCGCAGTATGAGGTTCTAGATAGGGATACAAGCACTTGTACCACTCGTGGGATTTCAGGCACCATAGCTTCCATGTGTTCAATCACAATGGCTTCAAGTGTGTATAGGATGATTGCCTTTGCATTCTTCGCAACAAAACCTTTAAAATAATTAGAATTATTCTGGTATAAAAAATGGTCCTTGCCTTTCCGAAAAAAAGGCCATGAACATAAATCAGAAAACCAACACAACAAATCTGGCACAACACTTGATGAAAGAGATCTCAACTGCAATCCTACAGACTCCAAGATAATTTCTCCAAATGCTTCAAATTGTTTTCTCATGCTGGGAAAGAACTGACTAATAGCAGGGTATATGGCTTGAAAAGATTTGTCTGCATTCTGTTGACTCGGAATCTCAAAGCCATTTTTTATACTTCTGTCATCTTGGACAACTGGTTGGACCTTTTTCTCATCTTTCTCTTCAGCAATGTTATCTACTAGAGCAAGCTCATCTCCAAAAATAGAGAGTAAGTATGTCAGCTGTGACAGATCTGACACAAGGAAGAGCCGATCCTTCAGATACTGTTTAGCATTACGAGATACTGCCATCCAACCAAGAAACCTAACTAGAGGGGAAATACTAGAGGAGAATGTAGGTATTTTCTTCATCCAGGCTGCAGAGGGAATTAGATTCGCAAACCGAAAACCATTATTGACATCAGTTGAAAAGGCGGGGGCCTCGTCGCAACCGCTTGAAGCAATTACCAGTCTTTGAAGAAGCATCCACCGACGTTGCACCTCATGTACCTTCCCTGAATCCAACTGCCAATTCCCTTCCTTGAAATGATGATAAATAGATATAAGCAGCCCAGTCAAGTGCTCAGCAGACCCTAATATGATATCAACAATATCTTCAGGAGAGCAGAAGAGTTTAGTTGCTGACTGCAACAAAAATAGAAGGCTTTGCATAAGTATTTCATGCATTGAGTGTTGCTCCTTCTGCAAACGTTGAATCAGAAACTTGCACAAAATTTCTTGATTCTGTCGAACCAAGGTGACAGCATCTGCGGACAGTATGTCATGCTGGGACAGACTTACGACTTCTTCATTTTCTTCAGCATAAATGGGAGATAATTCCCTCTCTGACACAGTTTTCTGATATTTCTTGTCCAATTCAGCAGCTTCAAGCAAAATTTCAAGCACAATTTTGTCCCTTCTCCTTTCAAGAAAAGCTACCGTTTCCAAGTCGTTGTCATTCTTTTTCAAAACACTGTTAACCACTGCAAAATCATGTTTTTCAGGGTTTTCCATCTCGCTAGTCTTCATCCTATTAGAAACCTTTGGAGCGTCTTGGAAGGACGTCAGAAAGAAAGGATTCACATAACATTCAGCTGCCAAAAGCAAAGCATCTAAAGCAGCATCATGGCCCTCAGGAGTAATCTGATGTTGCGAGTGTAAGTCTAAAGCCAAACACCGAAACTCAGACGCCCGCAACTCACAATCTCGATAATTTATAAGTTGCATACAATCTGCATGCAAATTGAAGTACTCTGCTGAACAACCACCAGCATCGAATGACAACCCACTGTTCACCAGATTATTCAAATTTCTCTCCACTACATGTTTATCTTCTGCACTGATAGTCCTATGTTTCAAATCTAAGGTCTTTCTATCAGGGCTGCCAGAAACAGAAGTCAATGCCATATTCCTCAATTCTGAGGGTGCAAAGAAAAGACTGACATCTTCAAAAATATCCATCTTCGCGCTGGTATCAGCAACATCTGTCTTTCCATCAGCATCATCTTGGTTAAATAATTTTGAAGAGGCTCCTCCAAAGCGAGTTACAGAAGATAGAGGTGAAACATTTACTGTCTCTTGCCCCAGAGGCTCTGCAACAGGACACTTGCAATGGTCAATTTCAGGAGGTAACCGCATGTGAGGTTCCAATATTGAGAGAAGTACACTGCACCAAAGGAAAGAATCATTTCATTACTGGTCCATAACAAAACATTATAGGAGTATTGCTCAATGTAAAACTCAAATACTTTAGGACAACCCATTCAGATCAACAGGCAATTTCTGAGATCACGAACTTCGTAACTGGTAAAAGGAAGTGCACAACATGCCAAGTGCTTATTCTTCCACAATGTTTCTGTTGGAATACTAGTATATTAGTATACTAGTATTATGTGTTTAGTCCCACATTGCTTAATTACATTATGTAATGAACTATCTCTTTATATAAATAAATGATTATGTGTGAGGGTTAATTCCAAAACATCCCATGGATTTTGATTCAAAAAATAAGCGTGAAAATATTTAGCACATTAAAGTTTTGTTATGGGATCTTTCTTCCCACATAATGTTCTTTTTTAGGAAATTTGCAACTACCATGCAACAAAACCCTACTTGGGGAATGCTACTATCCCCATTACTAGAGATGGTCTAATGAATCTTTCTTTCTGCTCCGCTTTCTCCAAGGCCGCGTCTTCTGCATTACATAAAATCTCAAGTTCTATATAGTAAGTGGAAAAATCCTTTAGCAGAAGAATTTTGCTAGGCAAGAAGCAATGCAAAGCGTTACAGCATGAATCTCCATATTTTCAACTGCATAGACTGTTGATGTTCTGAAAATACTTCACACGCAAAGAAACTCCAAGGAAGTTCAAAAGCAAGTATATCACTCGCCTAGGAGCAACTGAACCACGCCTCCATTCGGATTCTAAGGATGGGAGAACAGCAGGCTTTCTTACTGCTGTGCGAATTACATTTATTGCAATTCCACAGGTCTGTGCCTGCTGTTCCTGGAAAACTGGAGACAAATTTCCAAAGGCAATCGGGCTCTTCATAGGGGTTATGGCAGGATCAAGAAAAGGCTCGAACATCTCCAGAAGAAAGAGAATCCGGTGCTTAACATCCTGAAACACGTACAATATATAGAGTTTACACCAGCCATAAGTAAAAGTCAAAATAAGTGCTAGGCGAGCAGGCCAAAAAAGGGCTAAAATTATCATTTTGTCCCCTACAATTTAATAGCCCCCCAAATGAAGTCCAGCTTGTTAATGAAGCTCTACCTATTTCATCATCTGACTCGCACTTGAGCTAATTCTAGGTTTTTAAACTAAGACTGAGATAGGCTGAAGGGAGAAAAGAGATGTAGAGAGGACACCAATGGAAACTTCAGAAATATTCTGCTAAATGTGAAACAGAAACAAGCTGATATGTTGCTTGATTAACTCCATATTGAATTATACTTAACAACCATTCCACAGTAGTAGCCAAATAACTCCCTTGTGATCTTAAGGAGTACGCCGGAGTTAGATTTCTAGAATCCATCACGGTTACCTTTAGTGTGCTGGACCACTTTACTCGTGACATATGAGTCAAATAGAAGAATCAAAATTTGGGATAACGTTCAACTATTTCGAGCAAAACTTTGAGAGAAAAAAATGATAATTTGACCAAGAAAAAAGAAAGAAACATAAAGAATAGAGAGCTGATTTCGCTACTAAGATTTCTGCACATGCAAGGCTGTCAAGTTGCAATGAAAATTCTATATTTTGAAAAGGCTATCTTCGCCCAAATATTTGGGGCCACACAAGACCAAAAAAAAAAAAAAAACATGACATGAAAAGAAACTCAGAAGTAAGATCTAATACCTTATATTTTGCGATAATGTCATCCATATGCCCTGACAGAGCCAATATAATATATTTAAGAGCAGCACGAGCTAAGGAACGGTGAGCACCCTAAGACAATGGTCAGCCACAACTAGTCATTCAATCTAATAGATAAATACAGGGGGGAGCTTCCAGCAGCAAGTATACAATGAAGATATAAGATACAAAAAGATTCCAACTCAGGAGAATGAACATATAAGATACAGAAAGATTCCAACTCAGGAGGCTGCTTGCCCCATTCTACTTTTGGTAGCATCTTCCACAGCGCATGTTTCCCGTTTATCCTATTGTGATTAGTAGATAAGTTCATTCATGTCCCTGTCCCTACTACAAGGTGTCCCTTGTCAATGCCAGCTTATTTACTTTCATTATTTCTTATATATTTTATCAGAAAGAAGGCAAGAGGAAAGGTTGTAAGTTTCTTCCACACAGAAATAAGGAAGATACATCAAAACTACACAAGGCATTAACAAACTCACGAAAAGAAACGCTGAACTTATCTTCTCATTGCAAACTAATTTGCCAAGTCTAGCCACGTCCCACTCTTTAAACACCTCTCCAGAAAGGTGTATGATATGACATCAACAAGATTGCATTTCATTTGCTTCAAAATGACAACTGAAGTTGATGAAGGAGACGGCAAAAAGAGACCCAAAACAATCTGGAAATTCAGGAGGAGAAGGAGCATAGTAGGGGTTGGATGCAGTAGAATCACATGCAGGCTAATCGAATCTCATGCCATAAGAGTGTTCCTCTAGATCAATTTGACTGCCAGATCATCAGCGGTTCTTTTATGTAATCTGGAACACTTTATAGTAGACAAGAGTCCAATTATCCCTTTCTTGAGTCTATTCTAACCTAGCAAACAAGAAGTATCTATGTAGCATTTGTTTCCAATAGAGGTAATTTAAGAGAATATCTTAGCATAAAATTTCCTGAACTTCTGCAGGAGTAAAGCCTCTTCTTCTCCTCCTTTTTTCAAGACTACAAGATTAACATTCCTGTGGTACAAATCATACCAACACTTTCCCTACTTTTTGGCCTTCTAACTCAATACCTGAGGGACAACCCCGAGGGGTTTGGCCAAGAGGGTATGAGAAAGCAACTAAAGAGCTAGCCCTGCAAGAGGTCGCAAGTTCGAATACCATGAAAGCCAAACATTCCAAACCTTGGGGCCACTCGAGGTTTGCCCAGTCATTAACTTCAGGGCACCGGAATTAGTCGAAGTGCGCGCAAGCTGGTCCGGACATCCGGTTATCGGAAAAAAAACTAAATACCTGCAGGACAAATTTTCTTTTTCCAGAGATCCTGAAAACCAAGAAAGGGATTCTAGGAGAAATCCCACACCTAAAGTTTTCCTTGGCCGAAATCCAACAAGTCAGGCAGCTTCACCAAGTTTCCCAAACCCACCCCACATTATATGTTTGAAATACAAAAGATTAGTTAGCTGGCGGTTGATCACGTCTGTAGCCATTGTTCTACTAATGCTAACAATTTCTGAAATGCATTGCTATCATTACACTGCATTTGCAACAATTAAGCATATGTAACTGAAATTACAAATTCGCACCAAGTTAAAGGAGTTCAGCTCCAGGATGACAAATACGCTTAAGAGTAGAAATTCCCAAAAATAATTGCTTTGACCTCAATCCTGAGGCACCTTTATGATTTAGATATTTTGCGGAAGCCACACCGTTGCCTCTTGAAGGAACCGGCCAAAGCTATAAACGTCTCAAGGCATTATTAGAGTCAACACTCTAGGCTTGCATCTCAACACAGCTGTGATCTTTCAGTCACGAGGGGGCTCAGAGACATGCATTCTACGATAAAATCTTTAGAGATAAGGTTAATTTTAATTTCGATAAGACAAATGGAGAAGAATTTAGTTCAAGGGAGAAGAAGAATCTATGACTCTAGAAAAAAGCTTGAATCTATGTCAAATTGGTAGGTGTACATGGATCAATCAAGCGAATTTCATTCTGACAGGAATAAAATCAAGTCAACAGAAGAAAAGCAATTCATAGCATTTTTCTAGACTTGATGGGGAAATTAATGTTCTTATTCAAGAATGAGCCACTATTACTAAGTAGCCACTATGAGTACTGCATGTACATACGTATAAAACTGATGAACATATATCTACATATGATATGCAGATAGGCTACTCCACATAACCATCAGGGAGTATTGCCTTGAGTATCAACTTTTTAACATAACCATCAGGGAGTATTGCCTTGAGGATCAACTTTTTAAAAAAGTCTACCTTTCTATTTATAGATATACCAAATGGATATGCAGACAGGCTACTCCACAAACCACATATCCGCTAGTGAGTATTGCCTTCAGCACCAATCTGCAGGGAATACCACCGTACCTACATCAGAGCCGAAGCCAAGGTCCCACCACGTGCTAGGGCACGAAAGGGTATGTTTTGTTCCAGCATGTGGCTATGGAGACTTGAACTCAAGCATTGAGCGAAGAACTCTGAGCACTAACACATTAAACCAACCACTTGGTGGTAAAAGAAAACTAAATAAAGAGGTTAACGATGTAAACTAGATCATACTTAGACCAATGTATGGCTAGCCACGAAAAAACACACAGACAATGGAAGTATTTAAACTTGAAATTTGTTGTTTTCATTAAATTCTTGACCACCAAGTCCTCTAATGACTCACAGCTATTAGAGCTAACATACTGTCTACATCGTCCTCAAGTGCGGCCAAGTTTTCCTCCATAAGCGGACCAAACATGTGCAATAATTAAGATTATTAGATAGGCAGCGAGATTAGAATGCTGGATTTATTCTCTGCCAGCACAGTGGCACATGTTAAATTGTTGACTACCAACTCATCTAAATTCCTAAAATTGTTAGAGAAGGGATCACACATAAAATTACTTATGACAAAGTGAACACAAATGGTTAAGCACACCTGAATTACACCTAAAAGGTCCTCGAGAAGCTCCAGAGTCAAGTCCACCTGTATTGTAGTTCCCACAAGTGAGAAAGCCATTCTAGGAGAAATAAACAATAGTACAAAACATTAGTATAACTCCCAGCTATGCAACATAGTACTAAAACACTGAATACTGTATGACCTTTGCAATCACTTGAGCCATCCATGGGGCCAGCACACCGGAGCACAAATCGATGAGAACACATGCAGCTTTAGCCTGTGGGAGCAGTTGTGATTAAAACTTTAGTGGCCAAGTGGGGCTAGTAATTTCATTAACAATATGTAGATGTGCATAGAATTTGGACTTCTAGAAGGTAGCATGCTGGTCTTACATTCCCATACTGATCACTTTCCTTGTGGCCCATTTTCTATAATGGGAAAAATCTGACAAACTAACTTTTTGATGACCAGGATATCCAACATGGTAAATAATGATGGAAAAAAATATGGATTGGAAGTGATAGAAATTCTCAAAGTACTATGGTATAGAAAGTACAAACAATTCAAATGAGTTATGTACTCAAGCCCCTCAGGAATAGTATGCGAGTCTAAACACCCAATTTATATTTTGGTGGATTTTTCCTTCTGTAAAGACTTCTGAAAGGGCCTGCCAATACTTTCCTTAATCTTCAAACTTAGTTATAAACGCTAGTATTAGAGGAAACAACTAAAGTCAGTTTTCAGGGAAAAAAATACGCTTTGACATTTACAGTGGAGTGGAGATATGGTGTAATTTGGAAGAAAGGTTGTAAGAAGACATATTAAGCTTGCAGGTATTGTTGTCGCAATACTCGAAACTGATGATTAAAGAAGTACCAGCTTTGTATATTCTATACTGTGAGCCAGCAATGAAATAAACAACAAAATGGCTGCTGTGCTGGGTCCCTATGCAGGCGAAAGTGAGAAAAGAGAGAGAGGGAGACCACACAGAAAGATTTTGCTAGGTTTCATGTATATGGAAAGAAAAATTACAGATTTAAGTTGTAGAGCAGGAACAACCGAACAAGTACTATGAAATCATAGAGGGGAGTGTTACCAACATGTGATGGAGAAAACGATGACAAGTAGCCAGCACAAGCTTGGAGCAGTGGTCGGAATACTGGCAAAGAAGATGTTGCCACAATCTGCAGTTACAACTTAATAGTCACCAACTCATAATAATATCATGTAAAGATAAGTGTCGTTTAATAATTGCATTAAAATAAGAACAACCTGAGATAGAGCATGTTGCACAGAAGGTTGCTTCCATTGAGAGAAACTATCATCCACGTGATCAGAGCCGACAACATTAGGACGAAGAGCTATGTCACAAGGGAAAAACGTCAAACTAGTTGTCTAATGCAATTTCATGAGAAAGATCACCAAAATTTTGGCAGGAATAGATTTTTCAACATGAAAGAAAACACTTCATAACGACAGGGTCATAGTAAGTGTACAAAAACCAATGCTTTTTGAATTCCTGAAATGGTTAACTCTGAGCAATGATTGCACAAAAGTGGTAGTTATAAGCCATTGAACCTGGCAATAAAGCTTGTACAAGAGGTAAGGCGGACCAGAAGTCAGACATGCTATCTGCCAACTTGCTACAGAGCAGAGGCTGTAACACAATGTGCAACTTAAGGTCATGACAAATGATAAGGATATTAAAGGTGTAGTCACAAGTCAATCAAAAAGTGACAATGCATCAACGAACCTGCGATACACAGGCACACAGAACATGTAATATCCCTTCTTCAACTGCAGCAACATCTAACACACTAAGATAGATGGTGTCCCAATAATCATCAGGTATCCGGAATTCCTCCCCAAACAAGTTTGAGTAATCAACTAAAGGAGGAGGATTAGATAGTTCAGATTTTGACGCCTCATCCAGAGAACATGTTTTGTCTGATGAAGGGACAGAACCTTGTTGCAACTTTAGGGGCTCTATGAGCTTTAGCAGAATTCTAGAAGCCTGAGGTAAATCACCATGACATGGGCCAGTGAGAATTGATTATCTAGAAGAAGCTTGAAACTTGGCAAGGAGAGTTATAATATGGTCAGCATCACACAGGTACATACCATTCTGCAAAAGGTTCCCAGATGAGAATCTCTGTATGCCTTCCTCAGCAACATAAAGATTGAATCGGCACGGAACACTATGGAACTTGCTGTGGGCAAGAAGAAAGGTGATGTACTACGTGATCTCCTTGGCTGTCCAAGAAAAAAGAACATAATAGGTTTAGTCACCCGCCACTTCACTTATTTTAGGTTTTAATCAGCAGACAACTAATAGAACTCCCCAGTATGACAATTTTGACGGCGGAACAGAAAGCAATTCAGTAACATCAAAATCACTGGACAAAGCTAGTATCTGCTGCAGAGTAACAGTCTAAAGAAGTAGAATGGATAATAAAAAACAGCAGGTTAAAACTACTAGATTCCCACGAGGGGAGCAGGAAAATAAAGAACAATTATAAAAAGCAAGAATTTCATTTTTATACCAATTTCTTGGATAAGCAAAAAAGTTCAGCGAAACACATCTAGCAACATAGCAAAAGTGGAGCGCACAGATTGGCTTACTAAATATGAGATAATCACATACAGAGCCACATAACAGCATTTCCAAATGTACATCTATGAGATGAATCACATATAGAGCCACATAATATCCTTTCATTATGTATTTATGTATATCATCTTGGGTTTAGGTGGCGGTGATCTTTCTCTTCTCATGGAGGGGTTGTTCAACTAGTTGCCATGTCTTCCCCATCTGCTTTAGAACAGATTGGAGCAGTTCTAATGTGTCGCCTAACAATGCACTTTAACAGTTAAGAAGTAACAGAAAACAACATATATTTCACAGAAAATCAAAATTGTTGCAACAGAACATTTAAAACCTCTTCATCAATGAGGAAGGTAAAAATCAAGTTCGCTAACGCCCAGTGACTAACAAGAAAATGTTGGAAATAAAAGACAAGTAGAAGTTAGGAAAAAACTGCATTTCTACAAGTTTCTATAGCTTTGATCGAAATATAAATTTCAGAGGTGAAAAAATAAAAGCAGCAAAATAAGATTTCTGTTAAGAGCTGTCCTCTTTATGTTGAGGAAAGCAAGTTCAAATTTGTCCATATGCTCTCTTGGATAAGCCCATTCAAAAGCTGCAGTTGTATCACCACAAATGTCTGCTGTCCCCAACATTCTGAATTATCTGAATTGGGTCTTATTTGTGATTGTCCTCATCCCACTTTGGTAGCACATTCATGAAACCGCAAAATAATGTCATGGTTGCCATCAAATGGCTTCATTAACCTATTTTCACGTGGTGTTCATCTCCATCAGTTTGCTGAAAGAAAAATTGGGATAAAACTACTGCCAGTGACTACCCAGCTTCCTACTCAAACGATCACAATTAGTGAGCTCATGACACTGACTGAACAAAGATAGCTAATAAAAAGTAAAAGAAAAGGAAGAACAGAGGCTGGATCTATTTATGGCCACCTGACGATCACAAGCAATTCCCCGGCTTCATGGCAAATTGCAGCTTGCAATGCAAACCAAAGCAGGCTTTCTGGAGTTATCGCGTCTCATGGCGGGACCACGAACCTTTGCCTTGGGCCTTACCGGATAAAGATGTGCAAGTCTTATCCAATCCACTTCACATCCAAAAGGGCTCAGGTGAGACTGCTTTGACCTACGAACCATTTTGACCTCACCTCAGTCACCCATCCCCTCACCCAAAAGAAGAAAAGGCAAAGGTACACCTAACATCAGCCCCCGTCCAGTAACTCTCAAATTTCCAAACAATATCGACCCCTAGGAGTCTAAATAGCAAAATAAATGGTACTAACAGCACATTAAACTAACATAATCTGAAACGCGTTTGAGTTGTCCAACAAAATATCAAATTTGAGGTCCCCAAGCAGGACCCCTAAAAAATAGTAAAATACCAATTTTGCATTCTCTGCATAAGAGGTTAGGAAAATCTCCTAAACATGTTACATAAAACGAAAAAATGCGAGGGATGACAAAAAAGAGAGCATGAAGCTACCTCGAAATTTGACGAAACAGTTAAAGCTGATGATGGCTGGCTATTCTTAGGAGCTTCAGAGTCCAAAGTATTTCCTGCCAACCTAGCAGTTTCCCTGCACCAAGAATCAAAAGTAATCATAGAGAATTAAAATTTAAAGGTGTCCAAGTTAAGCAGCATACATGCACATACAACAAGGGTACAAGTGGGGAAACATATTCCATGCAAGAAAATTGACCTTGAAGGACTGCAGAGGGAAAATTTTCAGAAGACCGCAAAACAATTTGGAAAGTACTCCAAAGGTTCCCAACCTCTATGACTGGGCCATCAATATTGAGTGTACATTTATTGAAGAACAAACTAAAAAAGTTCGAGTCTCATATTTCAGTCTCATCCACTAAAAGCCATGTTGCAAGCATGTAGAAACAGGTTAGAGACAGATTGACTAAGAAGACATAAATTTTTGCTCGAATATAATGAGGAGACGAGACTTGAACAAAGGGCCTCCTGGAGCCAGACGTTTGGGTTCCCCGCTATTGTCTTAATCATATACTAATGAGGTCAAAAGTACGAAAATACCATTCAGACTAAACACAATGTAACATATAACGACAAATAATGAAGAAGCAGCAGCGACACATCAAGATGGCTAGAAGATATAATTGCGTATGGGAAGTGAATTAGGCCGAAATTGATTTGAGCAAACATTCCGATGTAGGAAGGAATAAAGGATTGCTACTTCAATATTTTGATTATGAGAGGATTGTGAGACGTAGGGAAGAAGTCCTCATGAGCGCAAGTTCTATCTAGAGTTCCAAAAGCTTAGCAGTACTATTCTAAAATAGAATACCAACAGGGGCAGAGTTCTTCAAGGCTGACTACAGCAAAACCATAAAGTATACCAACCTTTCATTCACAATATGAAGAATCGGATAAAAAGGGCCCGCAAGCATGGCGAGGAAGCGCAGATTGAGCTCTGGGTCATCCGAAAAGCTGCTAAGATCAGCCTGCAAAGTATTTAGTTCACATGCTCAACAAAGTCAGGAAACAGAGTAAAGACACTAATAAAGAAACTCTCAAACCTTATGAGTATAAAAGTACCTCAAGTTGGGGAAGGAATGCAACCAACCGGTTTGTTACGTCTTGAAGCAACTACAAACTTATTGGCATTAGAAGGTTAAAGTTGTAAGAGGAAGTAAATCACCGTGTTTACTTTTGTGTAGTTAATAGAAATATTGCGATCCACCTGGAGATACAAGTCATGAGCATCTTGTTTGTGGGATATAATTTGCGGCAACAGGTGATTAACAACTGGTTGAAACTCTGGCTCAAGGCCACTAACTGGAACCCCAATCAACTGCAACGAGGATCAAGTCATAAAATTGCATTGGGTTGACATTCATACAATTCATGGAATGCAGCTGAAACACGCACTCAGAAAGCAGAATGTTTGTTACATGAATTGATAAGAGACGTGCAATAAAACATGCAGTGACCTGATAGTCTCACACAGATTAAATAGGCAAAAAAAGGATACGAGGGTTCAAGATGCAAGATATTTTATTTTCCTAGCTAGACAAGCAGTAAGTCAAGATGCCGTCAATAATTAACTCAAACTTATTTGTTCCATTTTTTTTGTTTTGGTTGTTGATCGTCACCAAGAAAAATTTATTGCATAAAGAGAAACTAAGGAATATTGACATATAGCTCTGCTATCCCTAAAAATCAAAACTAAGGAATTCCTCATAAGGGGATGCCATTAAAGCCCAATAAGAAGCCAAATAGCATATCGTATCCCATACACCTCCTACCACTTCATACTTACACTTAAAATTCTTGCACTTGTCCAACTAAAGCACAACACAAATGAACCAATCCCAAAGAACTCCGGACCCTTTATTGGAAGTTTGGAACCAAAACCCCTATGTAGCCCCTATGTAGCTAATAAGTGCACCTAAACAAAGGAACCTAGAACTACATAATCAATCTCCAAAAACTGAAACAACATATTCAATTATGATACCCACAGGAGTACAGGACCACAGGGTAGGATAGAAGGTTTTTGAAATCCTCTTGCACACAATACACCTTTTTCAATTTACATGTTATATACTTGAATGGAAAAGAAAAATGTCATCATCGTCTGTCTCAGCAGGATGCAAAATGCTGTTTAAATTGCATATAATTTTCATGGTCACTTTTGACTAAGAGATCTAACATCCAAAGTCATGCTCCTTGAAAGATAACAAAGATATAACCAAAGAAAGTACAAGGTTCTACTGCACTGACAACAAAAAGATGAACATTCTATCTTACTAATTACAAATCGTTGAGTTCTACACAAAACTCTGTGACCACAACCAAAAGCCAAGGACCTTCTAAACCGCTCCCAAAGCCTAATTCACGACTAGTTTAGAAGTTTGGAAATGATCACAATAAATTAAAATTTAGTTCAACTAAAGTTTAAGATAGGTGAGAATTTTGAAAGTATTATCATCACAAACATGTGAAGCTTGATTTCACAGAGAACTCTATTTTTTTTCCTCGTCACACCATGCCCAAGAACAGTTTAAGATAAATGCTGTAATTAGAAACTAATCGGTACATACTACACTAAAATAAGAAAATAAATAATGAAACAATATTGCTTATAAAAACCAAAAATGTGCAGGATAGGTATCGCATATCACCTGAATGAAGAAAATAGCAATTGGATTGCCCCGCAGACAAGATATTCTCACATACCGGCATGGAGTGTAGTTCATGGGGTACATCATGTCACGTCTAGGTGCCTCACAACGTGGACGAACTTTTACAAATGTCTCTGGCTGGTAAAAGAAATCAAGTCACTACAAGATTGTGATCCCCTTAAACAATATGCAATAAGATAATCTAAGCTAAACCTACAGCTATAAGATTCCATATCCTCCAACATCCAATTTTATAGTTTCAATATAAGCATGAAATACTTAATCTGTCAACTACAAAAATAACAAACTCACGTGCAAATGGCTTCTGCATTAGACTGACTATTTTTAACAAAAAATAAGATAGTGATCGAGTCAATAAAAGAGAAATGAAATATCAAAAGAACACAGATTCCGCTTCCTCGCCAAAAAAAAAGAGAGGAAAAAAGTGAGAACAAAAAGAAAGAACGCGCCCATCGACAAACTGTTGTGTTTTCTGGCCTGGATATTTGGGGTTTTCCACAAAGCAGAAGGGTAGACCAAGGCATACAGTCAAAGGAGAATGATGGCCTTGTGACTTTTGTTTCTTTGATAACTGGCCTTGTGATCAAGTCTATCGAGTTTTGTAAGTTTAGAATGAAAGAACTAGTTAGCTGAGATAAATCATAACAAAACAACCATTGAGGGTTATAGCCGAAGGCTGTGTGTTCATTTCCCACAAGCTTTAGGAAAGAACCTCACACGCAGCAGAACCCTTTTAAGGCTAAATATACACAATATAAAACTCGAGAAAATCAAATAAGACTTTAGGCAATATTAAGCAGAGTACAAAAATGAATGTTTGGCCTTTGCAACAAGACAAGGAGTTTATAATTGTGAACAACTGAACTTCAACATAGAGTCAATTTGCGAACCTTGTAACGCAGGCCAGCTGCAATTTCCCATTCCAAAACCGACTTATTATAAATCCTTATATGAGACAGCAAGCATGGCTCCTGCAATAAAGAAAATATACGAAAATTACAGCATCTAATGGATGTCTGCAGAAAACCAAAATTTTAATGGTGAGATGATAGGTGATCTTTTTTTTGAACAGCAGATGATAGGTGATCGATAGACACCTTTGCATCTTATTCATGATGCCTATGAATAAGATGCCTATGGAGAACAACTGGCATATTCAATGTCGTTTTACAACCACGTGTCCCAGTAAAATTCTATTCATTAAAGTTTCTTTTCATTTTTGTTTTAATCAACTTATTCCTGCAAATTTATGCATGAGAAACTGAACTTTCAGTATTCTTCCCTACCTATATACTTCTCATTATTGTCTCCCAATGATCAATTCAAACAATAATAGAGAAACACCACGAGTCAACCACCACGACCCACCAGCCCAAAAACAACTTTCAATTTATTTTCTATTTTACCTTTTTGGAAAGTAAACGGTTATACTCCGTAACTTATAAGCATCGCCAAAAAGCTGGATAAGTAGACAGTACAATGAAGCTTATTATACTTCCCCGAACGGTCCACATACAAACACGGCAGAGCAAGCCAACTAGAAGAGCAAAACACACAACTGGCCTAGCAAGAACACTCTCAGCCCGAGTGGAAGTAGGTCCAATTCAAACGCGTCCTCGTAGTTTCAAGTAGAACAAAATGTTTCAACAGTTAATGCCCGTATGAGCTGGTTTCTATGAAAGCGTATATGGAGAGAGAGAGAGAGAGAGAGAGTACATCGAGTTCGAGCAAGATCCACTCCTTGGTATTGGTAGCAGTAGACCAGTGATTCCGTAGGTCGGGGTCGAGGAGATGGGAGGCCTTCTGGGAGGGGGATTCCCGAGACATGCCCTTGATTTTGAAACTCAGTGGTTTCACCCTCGGCTCCAGCTCTACCTCCATCTCTCTCTCTCTCTCTCTCTCTCCCCAATTTCTGACTGCACTCTCTCTCTCTCTCTCTCTCTCTAGACGCTACAACTGGGCAGAGACGCTTCAACTAATCAAAACCAGTATCCGGCTTCGGACACACGAATTGAGAAGACAGGTCTATTTATATTCTGGTTTTGGTCTGGATTTCGTGTTTTGGTCTATATACAGCTATCCGTCTGTGTTTCTTGAGGGCCAGGCCCATTGGGCTGGAGGGTTGAATAGGGCCTTCTCCGTATTCAATGGGCCACCACACCATTCGGTCGGTTAATTCCTTTTTTAAATTTTGGTCTTAGGGCTCATTCTTCTCAACTACTACGAGTATTTTTCTTTTTCCGTTTTGCGTGTTTTGTTCGTATTTTCTAAATTTTTGTTAGATTCGGATGATATTTTTTAAATTAATCATCCGCCCAGGCAAGAGGAGTCTAAAAAGTAAACAATTATGACCAAATGAAAGAAAGACGAAAAAAATACCTAACAGATGTCTTTTTTGTCTAAAGTGTCGTCTTAATATGAACTTGTTTCTACATTAGTCCATATTTTTATATTTTTTTGATTTTTCTCATCGAAACGAATAATTAATACTAAAAATTACAACGAAAAACTAAACAACAAATTACGAAAAATAAATAATACCAAAAAAAGTTATGGACATTAAAAGTTGGGATTATTTCTTTGCAACCAAACTCTGCTAGTCACGGTCTAACTTAAAATTGAAACCAGTTAAACAAAAAAATAAACCAGTTCAGAAAACAACTTCAAACGGGGGATCCGGATCTTCTGTGAGGATCTTGTGAGGGTTTTGCTGTGGGCTTGACAACACAACAATAAGGAGATCTAATGGTCCACAACAGCATCCTTTATTTCTCAAGTCTCCATTTGCCTTGAGAAATAAATAAAACTATTGTGGACCATCATATCTCCTTATTGGTGTGTTGTCAAGCCCACAGCAAAACCCTCACAAGATCCTCACAGAGGATCCAGATGAACGTAGGGTCCAAAACTTGGGTCCCATCTCGCCTGTCCGAGTCATTCATCGTATAGGGACCACCGAGCAAATTATTAGGTACGGCAGCCTCTAATATATTGTCCCAATTCTTGTACATCACAAAAAAATAACCCCTTGCGCTAAAGTTGTTCCCACTTCCGAATACCAAAACACACAGGCACACAAACAATGTGTAGTAGAAGCTGGGGCACCTTCTTCCCAATTCACCGAGCGGAAAAAGTATTTGCTTCCAAAATACTACTAGAAGATACACAAAAATTGTCAAATGTAGTTTCTAAAGGCAGAGAGTTACAACAAACACTGCAGCTCGCGCCCATAGTCCGACAGGTCAACAGAGTATCCATACATGCCCAAAGCAGATCAAAAAGGCAGAGTAGTTTAGCCATGCACCTCATCCGTGTGACGCGACAACACTAGTCACAAAAGATCTGTGGGTATTTCAACCGCTTTGATTGGTACGAGTTCCTTTATACAACGATCTCCTCAAAATACCAACAATCTGCAGAACAAAGGGGTAGTCCTAATCAAGGATAATAGGAGTGCTGGAAGTCTCACCATTAACCCGTTCCTCCAATTCAGCTGGGAAGTCACCCCTAAGAATCTGAACTCTGAACTTGATGATATGGATGCTGGACTCCATGAGTTCAAATACGCAAGCATCCCCAATCTCCAGATCATTATCATGCACAAACGATTTCCACATCCTGTCGAACTTTTTTTGTTCTCCACATCCAAGATACACCATGCCCCAGTTCTTGCCGCAATAAGTCAGAACCACAGGGAAATCACCGTCAGGCAGGGCCTGGCAAATTTTGCCATGAAGAACCTGACGGGTCAAATAAAAGCTTCTATCAATTAGCAAAAATAATAAAGGTAACATACTATACATCCTAGGCACGAAATAAAAGGGGACTCCCTAATAGTATTCCTTATAATGAAAGTAGCGGCTTCCCATTTAAATGACACAACAAGTGCTTGCAAGGCATTTCATTACTTCTCCTAAATGGTTATGAACTTATTCCCTCGCCCTGCCTCACATGTAGTGCCTGTCTAGATGCCTTTTGTATAGAAGTACTTGTCAATTTTTTATTATTTTTTTGTGTGGAAACAATAAGACACGATGGATATGTCCAAAAAATTTTAGCAAGACATTAACCATTGGGCTATCGAAGGATTGAATCAAATGGAAAGAATCAAAGGAGTATGTGACAATTTATCATCTAGGGCACTATATCAAGCAACTAGGACTCCCTGGCACTAAATTCATAGAAATCCAAGTGGAGAAAAGCAATTACCAACTGATATCTAGGCTTGAGGTGACTTTTGCAAAGAATAACACTGAAGTATGGCTTCCCTGAAAGTGGCCAAAATTCATCCTTTTTAAGTTCAGACTTTCCAGAGTTTGATGTGGGTGTGGCCTGCGGATTCTCCACCTGGTTATCTTCAACTTCATTGACCGGAATACCTGCCAATGGCTCCATCTAGAAATGGGATATAAAATAATCCAAAAGCTATTCTGGATGAATTCCACGTAACTGCGTAAGCATGGAAAATGAGAAGCAATGCAATTCAAATAGGCACATTCATCAATCACAATATTAGGAGCGGAAGACAAAAACTTAAATCTGCTAACGTATACACGTACAAGTTTGTAACAGTAGTACACCAGGAAATTCCTTTCTGCATTCTGCATATGGTTGAGGTAGTGGTTGCAAAGGAGATGACAACAGATAACCCTTTCCACTAGATAAGTTTTACCTTTATCCAACGAACGAATTGTGGGAGGAGAGCCGATTTACGGGAAAAGGAGAAATGCAGATGGGTCTTCATTTGGCGAGAGAGTCTCCATATAGGGAGAATGAGAATTGAGTCTCCAAAACGGAGACCCTGTTTGGATGGGTTGGAGCGACTTGAGTTTGGGTTCTCCAAAATGAAGATATGGAGATGGGTTAGTTAAGAGTCTAAAATTAGAGTACTCTAAACACTGTTTAAAAATTGTGTCCTTAAGAATTGAGCATCAGATTTTCTATTGCATCTTATTATCTGGAACTCCCTCCAATAAGGAAAGATCAAAGTGCATCGTATACATGTGATTAGGCAGATTCTCCATATAAACAGCTAAGCAAGTACTATCACAACACCATAATTCTACTTACAGAGTTATTCCAAAACAATATCAACATAAGCTACCTCCACAAACATCATTCTACTTACTGGATTATTCCAAACAATACCATAATGGGTTATACAGGGCGAGTCTCGTCTCGCTCTGATCTTGATTGTTTTCTGCTCCATTTTTTGCCTGTACTATGGCAGCCTTTCTGATTCTATTTGCCAAATTCTGCCCCCTTTCCAATTCCTATTACGGTCAATCCTATACTTGAATTTCATGGACCGATCATACACGAGTCTATTTTAACTTCGAGGGTATTCGAAATATTCAATCCCAAATTTATAGTGGCAGGAAAAGTTCAATCCAGAAATAGAAAGATTCAAAAATAGGATAAAACAAAAGTTTCACGAGCCTTCAAGATTGTTCCAAAATAGTCCCTAACCGTTACGTTTTTTGCTTTAGGCTTTAAAAGTTGGAAAATCCTGATCAAGCCCAATGGGCAAAAAGCTCGTCGATATTTGTGAAAGTGCATTGATATTTGTAAAAAATGCATTGAAACCCTCACTCACAGCAGGCTATTGTGCCTTACTAGGTTCAGGCCATGTCCCGAGCTCGAACACATAATCCGAACCGTTCACTTGCAAACCTTGAAGTGTACAGTAGATCCGTAAAAAAATAATTCAACCGGACATCAGAAACTCAGTAACCAAATCACGTTTCTATTCCGTACATGTACAGCCAATTCACTTTTAAAAAAATGCACAGCAAAGTTATTTGATTCGATCGGTGCGCTACCAATGCCCGATCGTCTTGATTTTTTCTTCTGAAAGTCGTCGTTCACATTAATCTCTAAACAGTGAAAGATTCGGATCATGTTTTTTGGGTCAGGTCCATTATCCACTGCCTAGTGAACATTATCCTAGAAAATATAGAACATGTGCGCAAAGCCACCAACCGCATCCGCTGCCACAATCAAAGTTCCTGATTTGCATATCTTTATAGAGGATTTAATACGTCGATGGGAAATCGCAACAAAAACACACAGCCCTAAAAATGCGCTTAATCCTAACCTCAGGAAACAAAGATCTATGTGCACAACCATCCGAAGCCGGTTCCGAACTAAAGCTTATGTTGCGGCCGATTTAGGCCTCCATAACCCTTATACTTTTTTATATCTTATTATAGTTCAACAAAAGATGCCTCTCTTTTAATTTTTGCTTTAAGCCCCCGAAAAGTCAAGGCCGGCTTTGGATCACCGAACATAACACCAAATATAACCTCTCACATTATCATGGTTCCCACACACACGAACTCACGTGTATGTGAGGAGTAGTGTTCGGATGGTTATGCGCCTAGCATATACTATATTGTTACATATTTGCAAGTTCGCATATGCTACTATTGTTACATATTTGCACGTGCATTGAGTTTGTCCCACGTTCTAGAATTCGATCAAGGAAGAGGAGGGAGACTCACCGAGTTGAGAAGAACGGGCTGAGATGCGAGATCCTTCGGTCTGAGCTGAGTGAAGAAGTCCCGAGCCTGTTCAGCTGTGGAAGAACGTCTTTTTGTACTATTTCTTTAACTTTTCAGCTGCTAGACCCTCCAGCTTCGCTGACATGCTTTTCAGCTGCTTAAAACATTTATTAGTGCAAGGCCAAGTGCAATTTTAATTGAGAAGCAGGATTCTCGGACCCACCCGAGATCCTCGGTACCCAAATATTGGGGCAACAAAAATGATACTCACATAACAATTCAAACACGACACCAAACACAACCTCTCACATATATGTGGGCTCGACACATACTACTATGTGTGTGGGGCAAGGGTTCCGACCAGTTAGACTCTCAACCAGTTCGGTCCAGTTTGGATCTATTGTGGGCCCTTTTCGGGCCCGCAATAATGATCGGAATCGTTTATTTTTAAGAGCTCATCGAGAGCATTGACCACGCCAAAAATCACGTTGATTGAATATCGTTTAATATGATATCGAAATGCATTTATCTTTGGATAATTGTGTCGAATGGATTGTAATCCGGTGTTGAACACTTTTTTCCCCAAACTTAATACATTTCGAAATTATATCAAACGATATCCGATCAACTTGATTTTTGGCGTGGCCAATGTTCTCGATGAACTCTAAAAAAATGAACGGTTCCGATCATTATTGCGGGCCGGGAGAGGGCCTACAACAGGTCCAAACTAGACCGAATTGATTGGGAGTATAACTGGTTAGGACCCTTGTCCCAAAAATTGGTGGGAGTATGAATCGTTAGATTGTTTGAGTTTTTTTAAAAGTAAAATGCACCGGTACAAATAAATTGGTGTGACTCATACCAAGGTTTTTTGAGTCGTTAGATTGTGCGAGTCTTTTTTTAGTAAAATACACCGCCACAGATAATTTCTGTACGGAAAATTTTGATTCCTCTACCAAGGAGTTGGTCCTTTGTTGGCTCATGTTTTTTCCTAAATTTTCGGCATTTTTATTTGTTTATTCTAAATTTTGGTTTAATTCACGTTTGTTTTTTGGATTATTCATTCATCTCGATGAGATATGTCTAAAAAATAAAAAAATCACTAAAGACGAAAAAATACCATAGAGCTGTTTATCTTTTGTCTACAATGTCAAAGTTACGGAAAGTCAAAAAATACTAGACAAAAAATTTAGGAAAAACTCACCCCAAGATCATTTTAATTTAGTAAATAATATTCATTAAGTAAAGTGGATGTACAAAATCTTTCTGATCAATATCTGATTGGAATGCATTTATATTTATGAAAATGGATTCGAGCATACTAGATCAAGCCCTCCAAATCCAATTTATATAACAATAAACACATTTTATATCCAATATTAATCCAAATTAATTTGGTTAATATTATTTTTAGCATGATTAATATTTTCAACAAACACTATCAAATGAACAATTTTGATCATTAAAGTGGACCTAAGGTGAACCACCTAATGACCAACTGACCACGCGATGCGAAACTTAAAATGGGACTGCAGAGAAACTTGATCCATTATTTAATTATGTTTTCATTATTCAAATGACGTCCACACCTGTTTTTAGCATTGCGAGCAAGATCTTTGAATATCTTGAACTTGCTTTCAAAGGTTGTTACTTAAAACCAGACTAGAACACCCCTGCCCCGTGACCGAGAAAAATGGGCAAGAAAATTATGAAACCATAGTTGGATCAAACGATTTAGAACGTTTTCGGGGTTTCACTTCCTAAAATATGATACGACTTACTTTCAATAAGTAATCATAAGATACATACCGACTCGGAATTCTAAATAGTATATCGTAGGATATTTCATCGTATCGTAGGAGTTCTATACAAAAAGGATAAGATGTGCGATAACTCTAAGTTTTGAAAGAAGACAATACAAATCATATGATACGTATCCCGTATTGTAGGTCTTAACAACCATGTCGGTCACGGATGTGCCTAAACCGTATGGTTCGCACAAGTCTCACACACTAGAGTTAGAGCTTAGACACATGCGATGAGTCTTACACGCTAGAGTTAGAGCTTACACACATGCGATGGTTTTCGAACACATCAGTGTCAAAGTTAGTTCCGATGCATCTGTGTTCATATCCTCTAGTCAAACATAGTTTCTAAGCAGAGAGTACAACAAAAACTACGGCTCACACACACTATGACAGGTGATCAAACTTCAAAGTATCCATACATGCCAAATGCAGATCAAACAGGACGAGTGTTTTAGCCATACACCTCATCCGTGTAACACGACAACACTGGTCTACAAAGTACGAAGATCTGTTCTTATTTCAACTACTTGATTGATACACAAGTTCCTTCATACAACAATCTTCTCAAAAGACCAACAATCTGCAGAACAAACTGGTAATCCTAATCAAGGACAATAGGAGTGTTTGAAGTCTCACCATTAACCCGTTCCTCCAATTCAGGTGGGAAGTCACCTCTGAGGATTTGAACTCTGAACCTGAAGACATCGCTGCTGGACTCCATGAGTTCAAATACACAAGCATCCCCAACCTTAAGATCATTATCATGCGCAAATGTTTTCCATCCAGAGTCTAGCCTTTTTAGCGAATGCCCTCCAAGATAAACCATGTCCCAGTTCTTGCCGCAATAACTCAGGATCACAAGGACAGAACTGGAAGGCAGGGCCCGGACAATTTTGACTGGAAGGGACTGACAGGTCAAATAAAAGCTTCGACTATCAATTAGCAAAACATTAAAGTAACAAACTATCGATCCCGGGCGCGATAGAAGGGTACTGCCTAGTTGCGTGCCTTATAATTTAAGTACTGGCTTCCCATTTAAATGACATAAAAAGTGCTTGCATGGCATGTCATTACTTCTCCTAAATGGTTAATGAACTTATTCCCTCACCCTGCCTCACATGTAGTGCCTGTCTAGATGCCTTTTGTATAGAAGTACTCGTCAAATTCTTTTAGGGGAAAAAAAAATCATGATGCATACGTCCAAAAATTTCAAGCATGACATTAACCATTGGGTTTTCATGCATTGAATCGAACAGGATGAATAAATGGAGTATGTGACAAGTTATCATCAAGTGCACCATATCAAGCAACCAGGTCTCCCTGACATTAAATTCATAGAAATTCAAGTAGAGGAAAGTAATTACCAATAGACCATTGACCTGAGTATGGGAAAGAACAACACTGAAGTATGGCTTCCCAGAAAGCGGCCAAAATTCATCTTCTTTAATTTCAGACTTTCCAGAGTTCGATATGGGTGTGGCCTGCGGATTCTCCATCTGGTTATTTTCAACTTCGTTGCTTGGAATACCTTCACCTTGCTCCATCTAGAGAAGGGATAAAAAAAATCCGAAAACTATTCTGGATGCATTTGACGAAGCAATCCAATGTAAATATGCACATTCATTAATAACGATAGTGAGAGCCGAAGAAAAGGCTTAATCTGTACATGTAGATGTTCATATTGTACTATGTGCATTCTACATACTCACCTGGTCACCCCCCTCTCCCCAACCTCCACCCACAAAAAAAAGAAAAAGAAAAAAGAGTGGAGTTGGAGAACCAATCTGTGGCAGATGGCAACAGTTAAGGTAGTGGTCGATGTCAATAGATATTCCTTTCAAATAGATAAGATGTAGCTTTGTCCACTAAAGGAGTTGGGGGAGGAGAGTTCAACAGATACTATTGGGTAGATCAAAAGTCAAAACTAATGCAAGTCCACATGGATACAAATGTCATTACTCAGTTGGAAACCGAAGTTGGCCACAAAATGAAGAAGATTTCATAACTTCACATATTTGGTGCTGGTAATGGCAATTGAGGTTAAATAGATGTGGATAAATAAAAATAATGCATAACAGAACCTTGACTATGCCATTTTCACATTTAAAAGGAGAGGCAAACAGTCTAAATTTTTAGACTATAACAAACTCTGTTTCAAAATTGTGTCCTTGAGATTAGGCATCAGATTTTCTTTTGCATCTTATCTGAAACCCCGCCCAATAAGGAAGGAGCTCTCTGAAGCTCATCACATATATGTGATTAGCCAAATTCTCTATATAAGCAGCTGAACCTGTACTATCACAACACCATACTTCTACTTAACATAGTTATTCGAAGCAATTATTAAACTTAAGCTACCTCCACAATATCATTCTACTTCTAGGATTATTCCTTAACTTCGCTAATGTAAGATTCGCGAATCTTGATTGTTTTCAGCTCCATTTTTTGCCTGTACTTCCGGAACCTTGCTGTTTCTATTTTCTCAATGCTTTCCCTTTTCCACTTCCTATTCCGGTCAATCCTATCTATGAATATTATGAACCAGATCATACACGAGTCTATTTAGCTTTGAGGGTATTCAAATTATTCAATCCAGCAATAGAAAGGTAATGCAAATAAGAGTTCTTTTTCTTTTTTTCTTTTAATGACTAACACAAATTAGAGAAGGAATGGGCATATAGTTTGAGGTATGTTGGTTTTTCCCTTTTCAGAACCAAAATAACGCAATCACTAAGGCATACAGGTCGGCGCTTAAATTGTGCCATGTTTTCACAAGCATAGTAATCGATATTTTAAGTTGCTTCATTTTATGAGAATGTTTGTTTATTACTTTGCTGCTACAAAAACTACCCTAGTCATCAGAATTTTATCTTTGGGCTTTAAATTTTATAGTCATCACTGAACAGAAAGTTATTTGCTGAAAAATAGAGAGCTTGTGTGCAAAGCCTCCGCATCTGCTGCTACAATCCAAAATTCCTGATTTGCAAATCTTTATGTAGGGCCTTTTGCCCAACGACATCAGGAGTGCACTTCGGTGTTAGGAGTAAGAATGTCAGGAGTTCAACTTTAACAAAACCGACTTTCGCCGTTTAAGCAAAAAAAATCTTTATGTGTGTGGTCTTGCTCTACGAAAGTGGAAGTCGTCATTGAAGATATTCACAGCGAAGTTGATCGGTTTAGAATTTGTGATTTTATTTTTATTCGTACATCGGCGAATGTAGTTGTCGTCATCAAAGATATTCACAGCAAAGTTGATCGGTTTAGAATTTGTGATTTTCATTTTATTCGTACATCGGCAAATGTAGTTGCACGCACTTTGGCAACTTCGGGTTTGCGAGGTTGTGGTATCCGTACATGGGAAGCTATAGCTCTGATTGGTTAGTGGATCCTCCGTGGAACCATAATCATAATCGTTTCTTTACTGTCCTGCTCCTTTTTATCAATGGAAGTTTCATACCGCGCGCGCACACACACACAAATTAAGTCCATAGGAAATCGCGACAAAAATAGAAACCTAAAAAATGCATTTAATCCTCCCAGCCTCAATAAATCCAAATAGTGCACACGCAGTGCGTTTCCCCAGCTCCTAGTACAGCTAATAAAAGGAAGAAGAGGGAGACTCACCGACTTAAGTCGAGACTGAGATGTGAAATCGCCTTCTTAGTTTCGGATTGAGATTGCCCTCGCCCTTCGGACTGAGTCAATTCACATGCCGACAGCGCACTGAGATCGCCGGGCCGCCGTCGCAGCCTCACAATTCTTGCTAGACTCCAGAACGTCGCCGCGTCGGTCTCGGTCCAAGAACATCTGTTTGTATTTCTCAGCTGCTAAACCCTCCACTGTTTTACTGTTATTGTAATTACAGTTGTAGTTAGTTAAGGAGCAGGCTTATCAGATAGTCTCAGTCGAGAGACTAATTGGTGCCCGTTACCGTCAAACATTCTCCCGTAATGGTACTAGCTTTGGAGTAATTATTTAGCGGGAAGCACTCTCAAGTGGTATTCCGGACCACGACAGAAGTATACATTCACGTGGAGTCTATATACTTTGTGGTGGACCTCACGAGAATGTTTAATTCTTAAGTGGTCCAGAGCACCATGCGACAGTGCTCCTAGACTAATGAATAATAGAATCTATATACTTAGTCTTGGATCTTACATGAATGAGTAGTGGTGGAATAAACCGAAGAACCACGTGGCGGTGCTCCCGGACTACTAATTTCAATAAGCTTTTGTCTTGGGCTCTATCACATTATAAAGTGGTAAACGGATCTTGGACGCTGGATAAATTTTTGATTCGATAATTAAGAGTGTTTACTTTGTATGTAAAATAAGTGGACAATATGTGAAAATCCAACACTACTTAACATGTTATTGAGATACATTTTTATCTCTTTATAAAAAATGTCTTCATCCATACTAAACTAAACCCAATTTTTAATTATAAAGATAAATGCATACTAAATTAAAACCCATTTTTAAAAAAATTTGTGACATGTATGGAAGCACAAAAAAAATTATTTGATATTTACTCCTCATCGATCTGTAGTTTAGCATTCAATGCAACAAATTTAGTGAGAGATATAGTTGGAATAGTTTGGTGATTAAAAATAAATAAATCAAAAGAGATAGGAGATGAATATTTTTACAGTGACTTTCCTAAGATTACACTTAAAAAAGAGTAATTTCGTTAATGTAATCAATCCTACTTAATTCCTAATTCTAGTGCGCTGGAAGTAAAAAGTGTGTGCAAATAGCAGCTCCCAATGAGTTGCCTCTTTACTTTGACCCCACCGCACTGCACAATTGCCGTCTTTGTTCTACATTTCGAAATTTCACCAGTTGCGCTCAAACGAAGATCAAATATTTTCGGTTGCTCTCTCTCTCTCTCTCATCCGAGCTTCGATTTCTATACAAAGAATAGCGAAATCCAATGGCGGCGAAGCAGATGGAAGAGATACAGAAGAAATTGGCGATGCTGAACTACCCGAGAGCCAATGCTCCCGCTCAGTCCCTTCTCTTCGCCGGAATGGAGCGTTACGCCCTTCTCGAATGGCTCTTCTTCAAGTATAACTCCATCCCTCTCTCTTTCTCTCTAGAAACTTTCTCCGCCTAAAATTTGCACTCATTCTCGTTATCGTTGCCTGATTTGTAGGCTGTTAGGTGACAAGTCTCCATTCTCTCAGCAAAATCTGCAAGGGGACGGCATGGATCGGGACGAAGAGACCGCCCGTATCCAATGTAATTAGACGTATTCATTTTTAATCCGATTGTTTTAATTAAATTATATATGCATCAAGTGCTGTACATTCATATGTGTCTGTGTGTATCAATTCGTATTTGTTTTAAATTACGTGCACCACGACTAATCCATGGGACAAAATACCATCGTCCACTAACGGGAAGCCAGATTGAAGCCGGGGCAAAGTCTCGTATGGAGTGGTCGCACAAGAGTTGATAGGCCCTGAGAGAGGTTTCGAACACGAGACCTTATGAAGGAGCAAGCCCTATGTTCCAAACCTTAACTATCAGGCCAACCTATTAGGAGTTTATGCTGTGTATAGGAATTATGAGCTACTTACTTTAGACTATGTTTCCCCGTGAACGATCAGTAGGATCCACAATCGTGTATTTCAGCTTGGTTGTCTGATTAGGTGATTACTTAAGACTTTGTTCCTTCGTCCAGAATCTGTGCACTCTTTGCCTTTAGGTATTGCAGGGGCAACTTGGATTTATACTCTTTGGAGATGCATAACCATTAGCCTGAATCCTGATTATCTATGTTAAGTATTGTTGCTTTGTTTTCCGTTTTAAGTAAATTTTATGAGTTTGTTACAAGAAGCACTTCTTTTTTTGTGTACAGATTTAGCTGAGATTGCAAAGTTTTTGGGTATCACCACGACTATCGAGATAGAAGCAATTCAAGTGAGTTGTTCTATTCTTTGTTAATTTGACACTATGTTGGACTTGACTGACATCCGTGACTCCATGTATACTTGTTTTGTTCAATGTGTAAGACATATTTTTGCTATTGCTCTTTTAGTTTTGGTTATGGCGAGCTACGTAACACTCAGCCTACATTTGGGGTCTCAATTTATCTAAGAAGCACGGATAAAGACACGAGACATGGATACGACACTACACGGACACCCAGATATGTTATTTCTCTAAAATGTAGGATATGGACACGATGATACATTCGATCATATGTATCTAAGAATATTGTTATGTATATATGTTACTATGCATATACGTACCAAATTATCTAATGGATACGATACGATGAGTTATGAAGAATCTAGTTAACATGGGACTTAAGAAATCCTTACAAAATAAGAGATGGACATGGTTGAGAATCTTTAGAAATCCTTAACAAATTCCAATTGAATTCAATCTGATAAATTGTAAGCATTACTACCTTTCCTACATTGTATATCTTGGTGATATGTCAAAGTTCGATATATTGTATAGTGACATGCTAGCAAGTGTTGATCGCATATTTATTTCTTAGTCATAGACGCCAACGAAGTGTCGTACACGTTGCATAAAGAGTGTCGGACACGTATCCGGATTGAGGATTTTATTTTCTAATTATGCACACGAAAAAAGAGTATCAGACTTGTGTCCATTGTCCGAGGAGTGATGTGTTGGGCACAGACACGTCGTCTGCTTTCCACCTTCTTTTAAGTATTTGTGCTTCTAGTAATTTGTTAAGAGTTATTCTCAAACTTTGCTTAGGAGGCCTTGGGCCTCGGGCATCCAAAAAAATTCAAATTTTAGGGGCACTCCAATATTATTTGTAAATTAGTATATATATTATTTGTTCATTTTATATCACAAATGTCTTTGCTAGCTCAATGGTAAGTTGATTTTAGTCCATGTGGTGGAGCGTCTGAGTTCGAGTCTTCTGGGCAGCTTTTTCTTTTGAAATGTTTTTTCCCCAAAAATAATGCTATTGTAACTGCTAGGTTTCGAAACCAAGTCAAGTAGAATTCAAGCTAACCACTTTAGCCGTTGGTGACAAAGCAATTAACATGCATTATAAAGTCTAAAGTAGTAATATAAAGAAAATTTCTATCATTGTTGTTTAATTCTAAAAATACGTAGGGCACCATCCCACAATTTAGCCTTGGGCATCCAAATCCCTTGGGCTGGCCCTTACTATGCTTATGGTAGCAATCAACAATATCAAGTGGATATTCCCTTCTTAATTTCCATAAAAAGTGGATTTTTCTTCCCTTTTATAATTTCTTGCATAAATCTAAAGGCTTTTCCGTCTGGTTAATTCATTAGTGAAAGCCTAATATAAATCAAACACTCCATGATCAAGATATCCCCACAAATTTCCTCTTGTATTTCTGAAGAAGAATACCCATTAGGCTTCAGGCTATTTTATCTTCTTTCTTCTCCTTTAGTGCTCCCTTCGTTGAGTGGTTTAATTTACTTCAGGTGAGAGTGGGGGGCATACCTTTTATTTCTAATTTTTTTGGACCTTTTCTTTAGGTACTTTTACTTTGCATCATGCATTAGATTCCTAGAAGCTACCTATCTCTTCTGCATGTGATCAAAATGTTTATTCATCTTGTTTTGGAAGTGTGGTTAAACTACACAAATTGTTGTGGTTTTATTCTTGTTCAACTTGCATGCTATGCTAATGTTGGACCTGCTTTGAGTTCTTATGCTCCACAATTTGGATCACATTCTTTCAAGTGTATGAGGTAGAAATGGAAGATAGGAAATCCGTACCTGTGCCTTGCAGATTAGGTTGAGCTTTCAAAACTTTTTTGGTGTTTGGGAGATAACGACTGCTCAATGTTTTTGTTGCAGGGAAGAGGAAGCTACGAAGATCGAACTGAAATGCTTCAGGTTATTGTAGATCTTGTAGAGGCAAGCATCTATGCTGATAATCCTGAATGGAGGTAGTGATTATTTATTTATTGCTCTCTCTTGTCTCTTTTCTTGTGTGGTGGCATTTGTGAGATAAAATGCTAAGAGCCATACCATCCATACGTAGTGTTTTGATCTCAGATTTCTGCTCCAAAAGGGCTCTTTTCCAAATCATATTAATGAATCCTTGTTTACTGTACATCTTACTATTGAGTATTGGCTTTTTCAGTGTTTAGTTTGGTTTCCTGTTGTACAACTTACCTGGTGGTTGTTGTTGTTCTTCTTCCTCCCAAGTGTTGATGAGCAGGTAACACGGGACATACAACTAATAGATGCCATCTCTGAAAGACAAGCTCAGATTTTTTCTGAAGAGTGCAAGTTGTTTCCTGCAGATGTGCAGATTCAATCGATATATCCATTGTAAGATTTTTTTTTTTCCTTTTTCTGATGATTATGATCAGGGACTTCATCAATACTAAGTGGTATTGCTTGCGAAATTTAGGTTCTCCACATCCTTTGGGGGTTTTAGGTTACCATCAATGGGCATCTGGTAGCTTCTATTTGTGTTAAAAACGGGTCAGTGGTCACTCATCCACTGAAGCTATTTTGTAGTGTAGTTGGTGGTAACTTAGATGTAGGGGTTAAGAGCAGTTTGTTTGCTGCAGGATTTTGTGCAAGTACAATATGTCGCCAGGGCTCATTTTATGTTCTAATGTTTACAGCTGGGCTGTTTGTTGGATTAGATGTAGCCTTGCACTTATAAATGTCCGGAGAACATAGTGATTTTGTATTGCTTTCACTAATTCCTCCGAAAATGTTTGTCTCTTGAGGTTTGCTAGTATTGTTAGAAGACACATACAGAAAAACGGAAGTATGCTATAGATGTATCTATGTGAGTAGTTGACTTCAAATTGACCGAAACTAGCAAATTCGTGCTAAGTGACTCATAGGAATCTTTTGGCAGGTAGCAGCTTGGAAATTATGTCCACATGGGTACAAGTATTGGGTGTTGGGGGTTGCATCCATGTTTTTTTAAGCAAACAAGAGAAAAATCACTTGTTTGAAAAGTGAAGCTTAGAGATAATTGTCTAAATTCTAAACAAATCTCTATGTTTTCTCAAATTTCATTTTGGATGTAGAAGCTTAGAATCACACTAAATGTGTCTTGAATATGTCACCGGCTTCTCTAGATGTGTATGAGTATTAAGTACCCGCACTAGACTTTCAAGTAAAGATATCGATGTGCACGACATGAGTTTTTGAACATTCGCAGGCATCTCGAATTCGTATTAACTTCTAATTATGCATATGTAAGTATGTAACTCACAACCTAGGGCACGGAATGCTTAAGAACTACCCATTCTTGACATCTTTACCCATTACCCTTACCATAACCCCCTTGTTGTAGCAGTTTTGCTCTTACCTTAACATGTTTGCTGGTGTACATTTTTCCCTTGCATGCAAAACTCTCATAGATTCTAACATTTGTTTTCACCAGATGTAGTGACCCTCTGTTCCGTTAATCGAAGTTCATTTGCAGGCCTGCCATTTCTGATTTGGAAAAACAGCTTTCAGAGCAATCAAATAGATTCTTGAATCTGCAAGAGATGGTTGGTGACTTGGCATCAAAGGTTTGTCCCAAATCCTCAAGCTGTGATTTGCTTGCCTATTATTCTTTTATCATTTCTATTTATGTATAACTGTAGTTAGTTTGGGTCTTGACTGGTTTCACCTTATTTCATATTCTCAGCGACCTTACCTGGAAGTTGTTATAGAAGTAAATAGCTTATCCAATGAGTGAATGTAATGATTTCAGGTTTCTAGACTAGGGTATGCAGTTGTATATTTATTAATTTGAAAACTTTGATGTCTTGAAGCTTTTGCACATTTCATATCATAAACATAATTGCAATTCCTTAGAAACTAATCTCTTTAAACCTTCTAGCCTTCTAGGACGGAGAGTCAAGTGTTTGGAGTGTTGGCTAATAAGTTTGTAGTCTCCTATTTTATATAACCCTTATCATTGTTGGCACCAGGGTTGTGTCTTGAGCTTCTTGCATGCCTTTTTCTTTTGGTAACGCCCAAACAAAAAGAATAAACCTTCGAAGATAGCTTTTAAGATCTTAGAGTAGCCTCAGGAAAAGGATTTTTTTGGAATTATATATATTTTCTCTCCTTGATCTTAACGTACTCATCCTTTTGCTGAAAACTAATTTCAGAAGACCAAAACATTTAAATCGGATAAACTAGTGACTAATCAGCAAACAGCAAACAGAGCACACCAAAGAATAGTAATGTTTAGATTATCCTTGTTGCAGATTTCTAATGGTTGTGATCAGTTTGTGTTCTAGTATATTTCTCTCTCTCTCTCTCAGTGGGTGTGTTTGAAATAAAAAGCATCTGTTTAGTTGTCCATTACTGATTCTTTTTGGTTTGTAGCATGCTTATAACCCAGATGAGGATTATGCGGAGGTAGAAGCAAAATTACGTGAGCATTTGGAATCGTTCTTAGAAACTGCAAGATCCTTCAATACGATTTACACCAAGGTGGGACTTGCTCTTACCTTCATTTTATTGTTCAAAGCTTGTGCAACTTGGGGATTTTGCTACTCTCTTTTTGGTGCACAGATTTTGCTACTATCAGAATTATGAATTGTAATCCTTCATACTTTCATGTCTCAATTAAATAACAAGCTGATGCTTGTCGGTAGGCAGTAAGATGCATTGCCTGCCTTAGAAGTTTTACATGGGAATCGTGCTCAATCTTTTACTATAAGTTCCGGACACAACTTCTTTGCGAAAAAATTCCAAGTTCATGTAAATTTTAACATGTACTTGATGCTTAAGAACCTTTGTTGGGGGACCTGTTTTTCTACAATGAACCATGTGATTCTTTGTGCATGAGCGCATATGCGCATGTGGTGTGCGGGGTGCCAGAGTACTATTGGTGTGCACAGGCATGTAATCTTGTGTTATGCATATAAAACTACCATAATTTGGAAAGTTGATCTAATTTTTGCTACCACAGGAAATTCGACCATGGACACACATGATGGAGGTACCACAGCTTCATGGGTTTGGTCCAGCTGCTAATCGCTTGTTGGAGGCATACAAGATGCTTTTGAAGGTAACTCGGTAGTCAGTGCTAAATTCTTTCATGTACTAGTTCCACTTGCCAGCTAGGCAGTGCTCAAGTCTTAGAACCTGAAACTGCTGTTTGAGCTCCTTGGAAGATTTGAACTCAGGTCCCGGTTTGGGATGTTTTCGTGTACACATTGGCATTGTCAACTCTTTCATGTTCAGCTTTTCCTGCAAATATGATCGTGATGGAGAAATTGCCATTATATCGTCATGCCCACTAGCTATGTGCAAGTTGCAACTGATGCTGGTTTAAATTTCTGTGTTGCATTTTTCATCTATTCCATCTCTTATGGAGGTTCACTCTTGTAGTTTCTGAAGAGAGTTCACTCAACATAAACTGAATTATCGCGCTTTCAATTTACGATGCATCCTTATGGTTCTGCATGGTTTGCAGTTTCTAGGAAACTTGAGGAACCTTCGGGATGCACATGCAGCAGTGGCAGTTGGTTCATCTGAAACAATTACTGGCGAGCCCTCTTCCGTTGCAAGAATAATCTCAGAGTGCGAGTCTACATTAACCTTCTTGAATCGTGATCTTGGGATTCTATCTGCATCTATTGCTCGAGAGCAAGGTGATGAAGTGAATCTCTGATGCAAATTGCAAATCTCAAACCAGCAGATAGAAATTACCCAAACCAAAACTCGCCTTATGGGGGAACCCATTGAAAATCAAAATGTATGCGGTTTGTCAATTGGTGATCGAGTGGATTGAGATCTCTACACTATCTTTTTGCTCTCTAGTTCAGGAATTGTGTGTAATCTATCCTAATTATAGCAATACGGTATGTATCTGAATTCAAAAACCAATTGGCTTCTAAGGAATTGCTTGATTTTTCAACTTCAGCTCTAGTATATCGGATTGCTTCAGGTTGTATTCAGCATGTATTATACAGCAAAAAAGAAAAGAAAAAAAAAATACTTCCCTTTTGCCAGATGGTAGAATGTTAGTACAAGTTAGCGGTCATAATGGAGCCGAGCAACTCGTTGATCAGGACTCTAACTCAAAACCTAGCAAATAGCTCACGTCTTTTTTAAAAATGTCATGCAAGCAAATGGAAATAGGTATGATCGCCAACAAAAGAGAAATACTAGTACATCAACTACCAGAATCTCAATCATATGACCACATTTTCAGTAAAATTGCACAACAAAATTTTGATTCTCATCAGAGGGTCCAGATTCGCATCCACCAGTTCAGAATCCCCTGTTAAACCCACGCGACAGTCCAGATTCAACCAACTTTACAGAAAATTCATCATACGATATCGACGGTGAAGATCTCTCCACGTAGACACCAGTCCTAGCCCTTGATTCTCGCAGACTCCGTGACGTTGATGGACAGACAAGACCTTCTTCACTTTCAACTGCCAGAGCGGGAGTCGATACGCCGCCGTTCCATGTCACCGGAGAAACCTCGCGCGAGAAACTCCATCCGCTTGTATCTTCTTCCTCCTTCTCCGCCCCCGGTGAAGGCAATCGTCCTGGAATTTCATCTCCAACGCCGGAATCGGACACGTCACCGGTATCCGACACGTCATCTTCGTCGTCGTCTACGCTACGCGAAACAGGGAAGAGCATTTGTTAAAATTCATAAAGTGATCAATATTATTAAATTCACAACTACTTGCCAAAGTGGAGAGTGAGTTTTACCTACCAATAAAACATTTATTTTATGGAGAGTGAGATTCACTTTTCCATAATGGTTGTACTTGATTGGAAGATGTGAGATCCAATAAATTTGGTTGTTAGTAAAAAGTTGTTAGTTTTGATTATCCAAATGCCCAAATTTGATGAGTTGCTAAGTTTGATTATTACAATGTGAACAATTTTTTGAGCAACCATTGCTAACTTTTAGCAACTTTTTAGTTTTGATTATTACATTGTGGATGCTCTAAGAGCCAATATTATCCGCCAACGATTTACAGGTTGCAAGTATCATAGGAGTACATCTGTTGTCTTCAATATGCCCTGTAGCTATGAGCCTATGACCATTCATGGAGCCATCAACTCACTTCCAATTTTTCTATTACTTCAAAATGCATCTGCAGGTTCGGAGGCTTATCAGCAAAATAAAATCTCTCGCATATAAAGCAGTTTACCACCACTTGTCTGAGCTCCCAACTTAAGCAGCTTGAGCATTTTCTCCTTCTCGTCTTTGATCCAAACTCTTATGGTATCACACCATTGCCTTGGAGTTCCATGAAGAACAAAGCAAATTCCGGAAGCCCTTTGCGCTAGGCTTTTGGAGAGTCTTTCAATTACATATCCTTCGTTGATGTACGACTCCAGCGACTTTAAACCAACATCCACATAATGGATCTCAGCTATGCTGTCCAAGAGGCTTTCTTTTGACCCTGGAATTATTTGATTCTTCTTCCCTTCCTGGATATAAACAGGGCCTTCATTCAGTAGCTATTTATTTACCTTGGTTGGGTTTTCGGAGGATTTGGCAGCAGAAAAGCCAAGCTCAGTTACTAACTGATTCAGTATCGTTCGAAGGGATGACCTGTCTATTCGATACCCTGCTTCTCTACCTGTGGAAATACTAAGGAAAAAAAAATTACCTTTACATAGATAGGGAAGCAGGGTATCGAATAGACAGGAAATCCTTCGAACGAGTTTCTTGATCTCTTCGAACTGTCGCTGGCCCTCGGTAAGGTACGAAGTGGCGACACCTCTGGGAATCAGACCGTCAAGTGTCTTCCGAACAAGAGCCAAACGTTGCTTCCTGTTTTCCTCAAAGAGGCCCAGAAGTTTGATATTCGTCTTTCCATTATGAATCTGCCGCCTCCTGGCTTCTATTTGATCCTGAGGCATCTTGGGATCAAGGACCCTCTTCCACAGATGATCTACGAGTTTCTTCATCTCAGACCGTCAAACGGTGGATCCCATCGATCATCTCACTCCATTTTTTGGCCTCTTCAAATCGACTCCTTGACGAAATCGATGTTTTCTTCCAAAGACGGCATTCTGTTTATCTCTTGATTCTGTCTCTTTCTCGTTTCTTGATCTGTCTCTCTGCCTTCTGTCCCAACGGCTAGAAATTAGAAAAATTCACAACTGAGAGAGACAAGTCAAAGAGTCAGAGGGGGACCCATTTTATAGGATTCATGGGAGGGTGCTGTGCAAGCCACGTGCTACATATCCAAACGTAGCCGTTTTGGCACCTTACCATCCATTCCAACTCCTCTCCCTTGTACCTTCATTACCTTGTCTAGTTCCCGTTTTAGATTAATGAGTTTTTAATTTTTTAGAAGGGCATATCTTAGCAGGCCATATCTCGAGTCTCACAAAAATGATTCAAACTGCTAATTATTCTTAAAATACTCATTCCGTCCTATTTTTATTGTCCATTATTTATGTTGTCTCTTTTGTGTCTATAGGTTCCTGCAAAAAAAAAAAAAAAGGTCAATCGGATACTGGTAAGGGCTTTTTCAGAATTCGTAGAGCCCTTTTAATGCACGAGGTGAATCCAAGTACAAGCGGTTAATATAATTTCATATAAAAAAATTCTACATATTTTAAATCGTCAACATTCATAAATAATTCACCACATTTATCAAATATCATTCAATTAAATAAATATCTCTGAAATTGAGCATAGCGACTAAGATTGTCCTTATATATGAAGTTCCTAATTGCTGGGTAAATTTCAAAATTTCAAATATCTAATTTTAATTAGTGTTTTAAAGGCAATGATCAATACTATCTTCTTTTCTTTTTTTTTTTTATCGCTCCTAATTTTCTTCTCACGAAAAATCGTTCTGGATTAATCAAAGGGATGCGCAATCTTTGGCCAAGCGTCATGATTTATGCCTATATAAGGGCAAGGGGTTCTACCAATTGAGTGTGAGAGATAATCAAAACAATCTTATTGTTATTTCTCTCTAGAATTATCTCCTAAATTTATTCTTGGCGGGCTCGCAAAATCCGAAGGTATTCGAGTCTTTCTTTGTTAGTGTATAACGCAGTTAGGCAACAGTTTGAAACTGGGCTTCATTTTATCTTAGAGGCGGCTTCGCTTTAACTTGGTGCACACCAAATTCTCTTGAATGGGTGGGGGCGAATATCATCTTAAGGACAACGATAGTGTAATGTGACTTGAAACATCTCTATTTATTCTCTTTCATCAGCTACGACGAATTTGCACCAACAGAATTAAGTCTAGGCCAGCTCTCCTACACTATCTCTATTATAAAACAGAAGAGTGTGGGGACAAGTTGTTGCAACGGCTCAGATTTGTTTGATCCAAAGGCTGTAGTGCATCCTCCCATTTCCTGGTTAAGTGCCCATGATTTTCACCTAAATCACACAACTGCCATCCCCTTCCAATTGGGATGCGTAGTGCCGTAGGCACGGGTTAGCACTAGTCTCATGATAAAACAAAACTGGAAGTCTGAAAAGTGGAAGGCACAATTCCTTAATGAAGATGAAATTTCAATATCACTAGAAATGGGAACGTATATGTCTAACAAAATTCAAGCACGACAACCAGATCATTTACCTCAACAGGATGGCCAAAGATAACACCAACCTCGAAGAACATCCTCTCCCTTAAACATAGTAAGAAAACTTTGACCCAGCTTAGCCCAGACCAAGTTTAAGAAGCAACAAAAGTGGAATATTTCAGCTGTTAGATTTCTTGGAGGGTTCAAACCTAAAATCAATTGGCAATAGGTGGAGTAGCCTCTAGAATTTATTAACCAAGCTTGGGTGGCTTAGATGAGCGATGTGGGACAAGTCTAACACTCTCCCTCACGTGCAGCCCGGAGGTGACTGACTGACTCAGGCGACATAGACTTTCCCACGAGAGGTGAAGCCACCCAAGACCTAGCTCTGATACCATGTTAAAATATGAAGAGAAGTTTTATTGAATTCGATTTGAAACCGTACAATGAGACCTTTATTAATACAAGAGGAAGAAGCCTAACTATGGAAGATAATCATCCCAATTATAATGAAATCGTAATCAATTACGTACAATCAAATCACAATCGCAATATCACGATATGATCACGATATTATTTAGCATATGCAAGGATTCTAACATCCTCCCTCAAACTCAAGTAGGTCTACCAACTTGAGTTTGAAAAAGCCCACATAAATTAAGAACAGCCAATCCAAGCCAGGAGAAGCGAAGAGAAACGGTCAGGATAGCCAAAATTTCTAGAGAGAGTTTCTAGTGAGAGAGAAAGTGCAAGAGAAAACTTTTCTCAGAGAGGAAGGAGAAGACTTGTAATATTTTGTTTTCTTTCGTTCATAGTGGACTGGTGTGGCTCCCGGGGATGTAAGCAAGTTGCCGAACCTTGTATATCTGTGTATTCTGTTTATTTGTTCCTCTTTCTTTGGTTTATTTTTCTGTGACGATAGTATCCCAAGATCCTGTGTGTTTTTGTTCGTTGTGAGTCGAGCGCGAGACTCCGATTTCCCAACAGTGGCCACACAAAATAACAGTAAAGCATGTGTGACCACGCAATATATGTGGTCCATTAAATCCGTGCAATATCCGTGCAATATACGTGCAATATACAGGTATGGGATTCGGATGGTACCTGTTGATGTCCTAACTCTACCCTATAAGGCTATAGACAATAACAAGTTCGTGTATGTGGATGTATCTGGGGATATATAACTACCCCATCCCTGATTCCCCCCTTTGGGTTCTCGACATCTTTACCCAGTACCCTTACCATAACCCCCTTGCTTGTAGCAGTTTTGCTCTTACCTTAACACATGTTTGCTGGTGTAGATTTTTCCCTTGGATGCAAAACTCACATAGGTTCTAACATTTGTTTCACCAGACGTAGTGACCCTCTGTTCCGTTAATCGAAGTTCATTTGCAGGCCTGCCATTTCTGATTTGGAAAAACAGCTTGCAGAGCAATCAAATAGATTCTTCAGGAATGCTACGTACACTACTCTTACACTACACCATCCACTACTCTTCCAAAATAACGTCATTTTGGGGTCCCAAAAAAAAAACTCAAAATCAGAACCTCGTTCCCCATTTCCCCTATCTCAGTCACGTAAGAGGAAGAGAGAGAGAGAGAGGAGGAGGAGGAGGAGGAGGACACCACACGACACCCAACCCACCCCACCGCCAAGCACCACCACTGCCAACGACACCGACGGAGAAAACGCCTCCACGACAGCCGACCACCACCACCGTACGCCTTCGAACCACAATCAATGGTATCAATCTAGAACACTGACGAAGGTCTTGACCACCACCGCCGCCGCCATATGCCGCCGAAGGTCTCTGGTATTGATCGAACTAGGGTTCCAATTTCAATTCGTAGAAATTGGGGATTTTTGCACAAAAATTAGGGTTCTAATTAGTGTTCCAATTTCAATCAGTTTTGGCTGTTTAGTTTTGGGGCATTTAATGCATTGTGAAATTTTTTGGGTTGTTGTTGGAACCAAATCACAAGGCTGCTTATGTATGATTACATGCCTAATGGGAGTTTAGGAAATTAGGTATGGCTTTGTTCTTGGTGTGATTGAATATATGTCGAAGTGCCTAAAGGGAGGTCGTAGACAGATGAATTTGACATGGATACCATCACATGACCTGTGAAAAGGAAGGGAGCAGGGCACAATGCATTGAATATAATTTTGCTTTTGTAGTGTATGTTAGTCTGTTTGCTTGGATTCTCGTGGAAGAAAGCATAGATATCTTTGTTTTTTTTTTTGCTATAGTGGTGCAAGCAAAAAATGCGAACATGTACTTGCTTGCTATACATCATTGGGTTGAAATGTCCTCTGTTATGAAGTTGTGAAAAAAAAGGAAATTTTGTGCTGAAAATCATTTTGGTTGGCAAAGTGGTGTTGGTCTTGAGAGGACTTCCTGGATTGGAAAATCTATTTGTGTTATTAAAAGATGTATCATAACATAGAATTAGAAAATCTTCAGACCCTTCTGCATTATTTCTCTTCCTACTTAGTTTTGCGTATTGAGATTGTTAATGCATCAGCTGTCATGTATTGGAGTTTGGATTCAACGTGTAGATTCTTGCTACAACTTTTGAAGATGTGTTATTGATTAACTTCTTGATCTTATATGGTTGATAGGTTATTGCCTGTAAACTATCAACAGATTGGGCTTTGTTGAGCCAACGCCTAATCAGTCACAAGGATGGGCAATGGCCTTAAAAGGAAGTGATTTAATTGGCATTGCTGAGACAGATTCTGAAAAGACTTTAGCATATCTGCTACCTATGTTGGTTCATGTTAGTGCACAGCCTCAGATCATCAAGAGGGTGAGCACAAAGCTATGCAAGAGGGAGAGCACAAAGCCAAGAAGAGATGCTAGCGACACTTAGGATTTTTCTTTTTCATTTGGCTTGTAATATAGCTTAGGGTAGACAATGATGATGATGTTCGGCTCATGGCCTTTGCTTCAATTTGACAATGTTTCATGGCTTGTTTGAAAAGATACAAGTTTGTACTCCATTTTTGTTGCTTCATTGGTTTCAGAGTAGTACATTTTGAGATAATGAGTGGTACATTATGAAATTCAAATATCTCTGGTTTTATAGTTTTACTTCTTGTGGTGTCAGCTTCCTGGAGCTTATCTACATAGGTTTTCTTTGTTAGTTATTGTCCCGAAGCTCTTAAGGCAAGGCTTGATATTTCCCCCCCCCCCCCCCCTCCCCTCAAAGCCATACAAAGTTCTATCTGCCTTGAACATTTATGAAACAATGGGCATGGTGTTTTGCCTTGAACTACTGTTTTGCTCTTTTTTTTCTATTGCTACAGCTGACTAAGATGCTGTGACATCAGACTAGACTGAAAACAAGGGAAACTTTGTCAAATTTTTCAAAAAATACATTGAGATACATCTTTCAAGATACGATACGGATACGACACAATACGTTTCACTAACATAAATTGCATTCATCAAATATAATCCAACTCATTGCAACCTTGCAATATTTACAGGTTCAACAAAGCAAACCATTTTTCTTTAACGTATCTTAAGTAATAAAGATAAGCATCCTTTGATGTGTCAAATGTCATTCCCTCATTCCCTTCTTCGGTTCTTCAACTTTATCTTCACAATTTTTTGTTTCCCCCTTCCCATCCTTAGTAGTTTCTATCTCATCGCAGTCTTTGCTTGAAGAACCACTCCATACCTGTTCTTCGTGTTCACTGTCTCCACTCCATATCTCTTCTTCGTGTCCCCACTCTTTGTTTGGAGGCATTGCCCACCGTACAGACTTCGACGACATCATCTACTACATCATCTACTGGTTCATAAACAAATAAACAAAATGAAAAAGAAAAATCCGAAGTGTCGCTAGCATCTCTTCTTGGCTAGACGTCCCATCTCTTTTGGAAGTTCTCCAATTGTATCACGAATAGTTATTGCACAGAAAGGACCAGTCGAAGTACTTTGAACAGCGGCATATTGGGTATTTCCATTCAATGTAACTTTAAGCTCCGGACCAGCAAAAACATGCATACTGTCATGATACAATGTGTCATCTCCGCATATTGTCATGATAGCTCTGCATATCAAGTCATTAATGAGAGATCAAAGACAAACTCAAACAAAAACAGAATTTGGAACTAGACGAAAGAAAATATGACACAAACAAATGCAGGCAAAGCTAACATATACATGAGGGAATACCAGCCTTTGAAAGGGAAGAGGACATTTCAAGCCAAGGTTACCAAATGCTTCCCAGTTGGTTACACCATTGAAACCATTATTGATGGAAAGCTTCTTCGTGGAGTATTATTTTCCAACAAATTAAGCTTTAACCAAGCTGATGACATTTCTAGAAGGTGAGCTTTACATCACTATGTTTGAAAATTGAGAAATGTCAGTTGCTTGAAACGCATATTTCCTGAAAATTTTAAGTAAAGCAGTTGTACTATGTTCTAAAATCAGGAGAAAGGGAGCTTTGGAAATCAATAACGTTAAGCTGAATATTGATCAGAAATCTAACTCAGAAACCACAAAGCTGATCAGCCAGGATAGAATAGTTGATAGGCAAAAATGCTCACAATGAGGTGAGATCAAAGACTTGCAAACAATCAGATAAGATGCATAAATGATTGCAACTTCAACAGAGAATGAAACACAACAAAACTGAACAGTCAAAACTGATTGAAATTGGAACACTAATTGGAACCCTAATTTTTTGTGCAAAAATCCCCAATATCTACGAATTGAAATTGGAACCATAGTTCGATCGATACCAGAGTTCCAGATCAAGAGAGAGAGGGACCTTCGTCGCTGTACGGCGGCGGCGGTGGTCGAGACCTTCGTCGGCGTTCGAGATCGATACCAGTGATTGTGGTTCGAAGCTCGTGGGGGGCACGGCGGTAGTTGTGGCCGGCGGTTGTGGAGGTGTCTTCTTCGTCGGAGTCGTCTGCACGGGTGGTGGTTGGCGGTGGGTTGGGTGTGGTAGTTGTCGGCACTCGGCAGTCCTCGTCTTCTTCTGTAACGAAGCTAGGGAGGGGAAATGGGGTATTTTTGAGATTTTTTATTTTTTATTTTATTTGGAACTCCCCAAAACGACGTCGTTTTGGGAGAGGTAGTGGATGGTGTAGTGTAAGAGGTAGTGTACGTAGCATTCCTGTAGATTCTTGAATCTGCAAGAGATGGTTGGTGACTTGGCACCAAAGGTTTGTCCCAAATCCTCAAGCTGTGATTTGCTTGCCTATTATTCTTTTTATCATTTCTGTTTATGTATAACTGCAGTTAGTTTGGGTCTTGACTGGTTTCACCTTATTTCATATTCTCAGCGACCTTACCTGGAAGTTGTTGTAGAGTAAATAACTTATCCAATGAGCTAATGTAGTGATTTTCGGTTTCTAGACTAGGGTGTCATCCATGTTATGCAGTTCAATATTTTTTAATTCTAAAACTTTGATGTCTTAAAGCTTCGATCTGCACGTTACATATTATAAACATAATTGCAATTCCTTATGAAACTAGTCTTTTTAAACCTTCTAGCCTTCTAGGACGGAGAGTCAAGTACTCAAGTGTAAGGAGTGTTGGCTAATAAGTTTGCAGTCTCTTATTTTCTATAAGCCTTATCATTTATGGCACCAGGGTTGTGTCTCGAGCTTCTTGCATGCCTTTTTCATTTGGTAAGGCCCAAACAAAAAGAACAAACCTTCGAAGATAGCTTTTAAGATCTTAGAGTAGCCTCAGGAAAAGGATTTTTTTGGAACTACATATATTTTCTCTCCTTGATCTTAATGTACTCATCCTTTTGCTGAAAACTAATTTCAGAAGACCAGAACATTTAAATCGGATGCAGTAGTGACTAATCAGCAAACAGAGCACACCAAAGAATAGTAATGTTTAGATTATCCTTGTTGCAGATTTCCAATGGTTGTGATCAGTTTGTGTTCTACTATATTTCTCTCTCTCTCTCTCTCACAGTGTGTTTGTAATAAAAAGCATCTGTTTAGTTGTCATTCATCACCGATTCTTTTTGGTTTTTAGCATGCTTATAACCCAGATGAGGATTATGCGGAGGTAGAAGCAAAATTACGCGAGCATTTGGAGTCGTTCTTAGAAACTGCGAGATCCTTCAATACAATTTACACCAAGGTGGGACTTGCTCTTGCCTCCATTTTATTGTTCAAAGCTTGTGCAACTTAGGGATTTTGCTACTCTCTTATTGGTGCACAGGATTTTGCTACTGTCAGAGTTACGAATTGTAATCCTTCGTACTGTCATGTCTCAATTAAATAACAAGCTGATGCTTGTCGGTAGGCAGTAAGATGCATTGCCTGCCTTGGAAGTTTTACGTGGGATTTGTGCTCAATCTTTTACTATAAGTTCCTGACACAATTTCTTTGCGAAAATATTCTAAGTTCGTGTAGGCAGTGCTGAAGTCTTAGAAGTTAGTGTTGGAAATTTGAATGGATTGGGGGGAGTTATTTGGCATGCCCTAGCCAATAACTCTCCCATATTCATGGTGTCAGTTTTTCCCCTCTTCATTGTGGGGGTTACTCACCTATTCATTCCCATCTTCATTGCTGCCATTCATTCCCGTATTCAAGAGGGTGCATTATTTCAAGGGTCTTTGGCTGCCTATATAAGGACCAGCTCTTTACACAATTCAGCACAACAATTCACAAGAGTTCACAAGCATTCTGATATAGTGTAAGAGAGAGACAAACGCAGAGTTAGTTCGCCAAGACGTTCTTCGGTGGTGTTCCGACGTTCGTGGTCCGAGCCGGATCAATCCTGGGAGACAGACGCCGAGTAACCTCAACACCCTCCGGTAGGCGGCGAATCTGTTTTAAGGACACCGTGTGAAACACGGGTTTCGGTTCACGATTGTATTACAGATTCGGTTTGCAGCTTCTGTGTTTATTTTCCATTCCATTGTAATTCTGTAATTGTAATAGAATTCGTATTCTGGATTCCCGATTGCAAATATTTTCGAACAAGCTTAAAACAGATTTTGATCGGTTGATCGACAATCGGATTTCCAGAAAACGATTTCTGTTTTGGACTAACGTTTGAGTTGTAAGAACAGATTCGAAACAGATTAGTTTTCATGATGGAGAATCATTGGTGTAAGACGAGTTATCAATCTGTTCAGCAGATTGTTTGGAGATTGCTACGAGAATAAACAGACCTATTTGGCTTCGGCCAAGATCAGTCATGCGTGACTCGATCATGTTGCGAACAGAGAGGCTACGGCCTAAGGCAGTCGTGCGCGGCTTGGCCTTGGATCAATTTTGTTGGCCTCTGGGGTGATCTACTTGGCTTCTGCCTTGACATCACCTGGCCTTGATCCAGTGCTTATGATCTGCCCGGTGTGCAGTTCATGTGCTTGACGCCTGGGTTGCTCTCGGCCTGAAGTACTCAACCAGTGGACGGTGTGAGTGCTCAGCCCTTGTGCACGGCAAGTGGTATACATCAGTACATGAACTGGACTCCAAAACCAGAAGGGGAAGGTGGATGGCCACACTTTTGCAAGTAGCAGATTGTGTATACCGTTTACCTTTCGGGGGCGCTGCCCCCGAGCCCCCGCCAGGGGGCGCGACCCCCTGGACCCCCGCGACCTGACCGGGTGGTCGATCCCCGCTGAGGGCCAGCCCTCAGACTCCCGCCCAGGGGCGCTGCCCCCAGGACCCCCGTCAGGGGGCACGGCCCCCTAAGACCCCCGCCAGGGGGCGCGCCCCCTGGGACCCCCAGGTTACATGGTATTGTGGGGGTGTCAGACTTAGCTTGTTTGATAGATTGTTAATCTATGCTTATATAGCTTGTCATTTTGATATTGAGAGTTGTTCTCTTATATGTGGTTGTTCCTAATTTCAGGTAAAATATGACAATTGTGCAAGAGAAAACCACCGTCACTGGCAAAGACAAAGAGACTGGTAGTGGCAGTGGAAATGGCGGTGGTGCTTTTCCGATTCATGCTCCTATTCCTGGGATTCCCTCGGTTCCAATGTCTCATGTGGAAAGGCCGAACAAGTTTGTTGGGGTAGATTTCAAAAGATGGCAACAAAAGATGCTTTTCTATCTCACCACTTTGAACTTGGCAAAATGGCTTGTCGAGGAAGCGCCTGTTATCGATGAGAACGACCCCGACACTCAGAAGCGTATTGATGTGGCCAGATGGAAAGAGCATGACTACATGTGCAAGAATTATATCCTGAATGCTCTAGATGACTCGCTGTATTCTGTGTATGGCGAGGCTCCGTCGGCTAAGGAGTTGTGGGAATCCTTAGACAGGAAATACAAGATCGAGGGTGCTGGGTCCAAAAAGTTTGTTGTGGGCCGGTTCCTTGATTATATGATGGTGGACTCCAAGTCTGTGGCAGTCCAAGTCCAAGAGCTGCAGCTCCTGCTCAATGAGATCAGGACTGAGGGGATGATTCTGGGTGAAGCATTCCAGGTGGCTGCAGTCATCCACAAGCTACCCCCAGCATGGAAAGAGTTCAAGAGCTATCTCATGTTCAAGAATAAGGAGATGACCTTGGAGGCTCTTTTCATCAAACTCCGTATTGAAGAGGAGAATCGGGGTATGGATAGGAGTGCGAAGACCTCCTATATGGCCAAGGCAAATATGATGGAGCATGGTCAGTCTTCCGGTGTGAGGAAAAACCAGTATGACAGGCGTTCTGACAAGCGGTCTGACAAGCAAGCTGGCAAACAGAAGGACAAAAGGGTCAATCTGGGACCGAGAGGTGGGGTTGCCAAGAAACAGATAGAAAAGTTTCAGGGTGCATGCTTCAACTGCAACAAGTTCGGGCATAGAGCTTCAGAGTGTAAAAAGCCACTTAACCCTCGCGCTCAGGCTCATTTGGCTCAGGTGGAGGCAGCAGTGTCTGATATCAACCTCTCGGCTATGGTATCTGAAGTGAACATGGTGGGTTCAAACCCGCAGGAATGGTGGGTAGACACTGGAGCTACACGTCATATCTGTTGTGACAGGCAGATGTTCACTACTTTCGAGCCGGTTGCTAACGGTGAGAAACTGTTTATGGGGAACTCAGCTACCTCGGATGTTGCGGGGCAGGGGAAAGTGGTCCTGAAGATGACTTCGGGAAAAGAGTTGACTCTGAATAATGTGCTGTTCGTGCCAGATATTCGCAAGAATTTGGTTTCTGGTTCGCTGTTGAGCAAGCACGGCTTCCGCCTGGTTTTCGAGGCTGATAGGGTCACTCTGACTAAAGCTGGAATGTATGTAGGGAAAGGTTACATGACCGATGGTCTTTTTAAGATGAATGTAATGACTGTTATCCCTACTATCAATAAAAAGAAATCCCCAGTTGCTTATGTGCTTGAGTCTTCCTTTTTATGGCATGGTAGACTAGGTCATGTTAATTACGGTTCTATGCGTAGATTAATTAACTTGGACCATATTCCAGCTTTCCAAATTGATAAAAAACACAAGTGTGAGACCTGTGTAGAGGCTAAAATGCCCAGAGCATCTTTCAAAACAGTAGAAAGAAGCACAGAACCTTTGGGTTTAATACACACTGATGTGTGTGATCTGAAATATGTCCAAACTCGGGCCGGTAACAAGTATTTCATTACTTTTATCGATGATAGCACTCGATTTTGCTATGTGTATTTGCTGAAAAGCAAGGATGAGGCCCTGGACAAATTTGTTCATTACAAGACTCAGGTTGAGAATCAACTGAGCAGAAAGATTAAGGTGGTCAGAAGTGATCGTGGTGGTGAGTTTCAGTCACCGTTTGGAGAATTCTGTGCCCAACACGGAATAATCTATGAAACCACAGCACCTTATTCGCCTCAGACTAACGGAATTGCTGAGCGCAAGAATCGTACATTGAAGGATATGATGAACGCTATGTTGATCAGTTCTGGGTTGCCTCAGAACATGTGGGGAGATGCTGTTCTCACTGCTAATTACATCCTCAATAAAATACCTCGCAAAGACGTTGGTAAAACCCCGTATGAATTGTTTAAAGGTAGGAAGCCTAATTATGCATTCTTACGAACATGGGGATGCCTAGCGAAGGTGGCAATACCTCCTCCTAAGAAGGAGAAGATAGGCCCTAAAACCGTTGATTGTGTGTTCATCGGTTATGCAGACGATAGTAGTGCCTATCGTTTTCTTGTGTATGAGTCAGATATACAAGATATTCACAAGAATACTCTCATGGAGTCTAGGAATGCAGTGTTCTTTGAACACATATTTCCTTATAGATCCATTGGAGAGTCAAGTTCTGCTAAACGGACTTTGCATCCGGCTAATGAAAGCAGACAAGGCCAAGAAGAGGAAGTTGATGTTGAACCACGACGTAGCAAGCGAGCTAGAACATCAACATCTTTTGGTCCAGATTTTCTGACTTATCTGGTAGAAAATGAGCCTCGGACATACCAGGAAGCTGTAAGCTGCCCTGAGGGTCCTTTGTGGAAAGAGGCCATTAAGAGTGAGATTGACTCCATACTGCAAAACCATACGTGGGAACTGGTGGATTTGCCACCAGGCAGTAAGCCTCTCGGATACAAATGGATCTTCAAAAGGAAGATGAAAGCAGATGGGTCAATTGATAAGTACAAAGCTAGGCTTGTTATCAAAGGATACAGACAAAAAGAAGGCCTAGATTACTTTGATACTTACTCACCAGTCTCAAGAATTACTTCCATTCGGATGATCATCGCGATCGCAGCTTTGCGTAACCTTGAGATACATCAAATGGATGTCAAAACAGCTTTCCTGAACGGCGATTTAGATGAAGAGATCTACATGGAACAACCCGAGGGTATTTCCGCGCCGGGCCAAGAAAGGAAAGTATGTAGGCTTGTTAGGTCTTTGTATGGGCTCAAGCAAGCACCAAAACAATGGCATGAGAAATTTGACAATGCTGTGTTGTCAAGTGGTTTCAAAATTAACGAATGTGACAAGTGTATATATGTCAAAGACACAGCTGATGGTTACGTGATTTTGTGTCTCTACGTTGATGACATGCTCATTGTCGGTAGTAATGATAAGATGATCAAGTCTACCAAGAACATGTTGAATTCTAAATTTGACATGAAAGATATGGGCCTTGCAGATGTAATTCTGGGGGTCAAGATCACCAGAACATCTGATGGACTTGCTTTGTCTCAGTCTCATTATGTTGATAAGATTCTTGAGAGGTTTGACAAGTCTAATACAGAGGTAGCACGTACCCCTGTGGATTTGAGCCTTCACTTATCCAAGAATGTGGGGGAAGGTGTGTCTCAATTGGAGTATTCTCGGATAATCGGGAGTCTCATGTACTTAATGAGTTGTACAAGGCCTGATATAGCTTACTCGGTGAGTCGATTGAGTAGATACACGAGTAATCCAGGGCTTAATCACTGGAAGGCGATAGTTAGAGTACTACGCTATTTGAGGTATACTCGTGATCTGGGGCTGCACTATACCAAATATCCAGCAGTACTTGAAGGGTACACTGATGCAAATTGGATATCAGACATGAAAGACTCAAAATCCACGAGTGGATATGTCTTTACACTTGGTGGTGCAGCAGTCTCTTGGAAATCTTCGAAACAGACGTGCATTGCACGTTCAACAATGGAATCAGAATTCATTGCTTTAGATAAAGCGACTGAAGAGGCAGAATGGCTACGCCATTTTGTAGAAGATATTCCAAAATGGCCAAAACCTGTGCCTGCAGTATGCATTCATTGCGATAGTCAATCGGCTATTGGAAGGGCACGGAGTAACATGTATAATGGTAAGTCGAGACATATACGACGTAGACATAATACCATTAAGCAAAAGCTCTCTACTGGGATTGTCACTCTTGACTATGTGAAATCAAAGGACAATATTGCGGATCCACTAACCAAAGGGTTAAACCGAGAGCTGGTTTATAGTGCATCGAGGGGAATGGGGCTAATGCCTACTACGCTCAAGTTGCCGTGAAGGAAAACCTATCCTAGCTGACTGGAGATCCCAAGATCTAGGTTCAATAGGACAACCTACTCGCGAGTAACAGAGAATGATCACTGAGGAGATATGCTCTCCTACCCATTCCTATGGTACAGAACAGTGATACCTGCAAATGGAAACAGGTTAAGCGTTGGTTTTTAATGACTCTTATGCGCTGGAATGCCAGGCGGGGTATAGCAGGATACCCTTTATAAGAAGGTCACCTATGTGAGTATGAAGTGGGGCCGCTTCTATGAGAATTTGGAAGGCAAAATTCTCGAGAGAATACTTGCAGAACCAGGTAGGGGTGTCATGGCCAAAATGAACCCAATAGTGAGAACTAAACTGCGTTAGGAGAAGCTCCTGTGTGAAGTCTATTGACTCGATTTACACCAACGGCAGAACAGTTCAAGACATTACGTTCACTGGTCAGCCAGTAAATCCGATGGGCTTTTACGAGGGAAGGTTCAAGGCCAAAAGCTACCTATCCTATGCAGGAATTATCCGTTGTGCTCTCTCTCTAGCATCTGCATTAGGTCTGGTCCCAAGTCCATTCATGTGGGGGACTGTTGGAAATTTGAATGGATTGGGGGGAGTTATTTGGCATGCCCTAGCCAATAACTCTCCCATATTCATGGTGTCAGTTTTTCCCCTCTTCATTGTGGGGGTTACTCACCTATTCATTCCCATCTTCATTGCTGCCATTCATTCCCGTATTCAAGAGGGTGCATTATTTCAAGGGTCTTTGGCTGCCTATATAAGGACCAGCTCTTTACACAATTCAGCACAACAATTCACAAGAGTTCACAAGCATTCTGATATAGTGTGAGAGAGAGACAAACGCAGAGTTAGTTCGCCAAGACGTTCTTCGGTGGTGTTCCGACGTTCGTGGTCCGAGCCGGATCAATCCTGGGAGATAGACGCCGAGTAACCTCAACACCCTCCGGTAGGCGGCGAATCTGTTTTAAGGACACCGTGTGAAACACGGGTTTCGGTTCACGATTGTATTACAGATTCGGTTTGCAGCTTCTGTGTTTATTTTCCATTCCATTGTAATTCTGTAATTGTAATAGAATTCGTATTCTGGATTCCCGATTGCAAATATTTTCGAACAGTTAGAAACTGAAACTGCTTTTTGAGCTCCTTGGAAGATTTGAACCCAGGTCCCGGTCCCGGTTTGGGATATTTGTGTACACATTGGCATTGTCAACTCTTTCATGTTCAGCTTTTCCTGCAAATGCGATCGTGATGGAGAAATTGCCATTTATATAGTCATGCCCACTAGCTATGTGCAAGTGGCAACTGATGCTGGTTTAAATTACAGTGTCACATTTTTCATCTATTCCATCTCTTACGGTGGTTCACTCACTCTTGTAGTTTCTGAAGAGAGTTCACTCAACATAAACTGAATTATCGCGCTTTCAATTTACGATGCATCCTTATGGTTCTGCATGGTTTGCAGTTTCTAGGAAACTTGAGGAATCTTCGGGATGCACATGCAGCAGTGGCGGTTGGTTCATCTGAAACAATTACTGGCGAGCCCTCTTCCGTTGCAAGAATAATCTCAGAGTGCGAGTCTGCGTTAACCTTCTTGAATCGTGATCTTGGGATTCTATCTGCATCTACTGCCCGAGAGCAAGGCGAGGAAGTGAGTCTCTGATGCAAATCTTATTAAACCAGCAGATAGAAATTACCCAAACCAAAACTCTCCTTATGGGAACCCATTGAAAATCAAAATGTACGCAGTTTGTCGATTGGTGATCGGGTGGATTGATCTCTAAACTGTATATCTTTTTGCTCTAGAGTTCAGGAATTGTGTGTAATCTATTCTAATTATAGCAATACGGTATGTATCTGAATTCAAAAGCCAATTGGCTTCTAAGGAATTGCTTGATTTTTCAACTTCAGCTCAAGTATATCGGATTGCTTCAGGTTGTATTCAGCATGTATTATACTGCAAAAAAGAAAAAATAATAATAATTCCCTTTTGCCGGACGGTAAGATGTTAGTTGGAGTGAGTGGTCATAATGGAGCCGAGCAACTCGTTGGTTAGGTCTCGAACTCAAGACCTAGCAAACAACTCACGTCTTTTTTAAAAAATGTCACGCAAGCAAATGGAAATATGTATGATCACCAGCAAAAGAGAAATACTAGTACATCAACTACCACAATCTCAATCATATGACCACATTTTCAGTAAAATTGAACAACAAAAGTTTTTTCTAATTTTCTTACTTTCTTACGTTTTTTGTTTTTACTTTCTACATTTTGAGGTTCACTTTTCTGAATGCCACGTGACAGTGATCAGATGTAAATCACCAGGTAGACCCCAGTTTGAATCTCATCAGAGGGTCCAGACGCATCCACCAGTTTCAGAATCCCCTGTTAAACCCACGCGACGGTCCAGATTCAACCAACTTCACAGAAAATTCATCATACGATATGGACGGCGAAGATCTCTCCACGTAGACACCAGTCCCAACCCTTGATTCTCGCAGACTCGGTGACGTTGACGGACAGACAAGACCTTCTTCACCTTCAATTGCTAGAGCGAGAGCCGATACGCCGCCGTTCCATGTCGCCGGAGAAACCTCGCGCGAGAAACTCCATCCGCTTGTATCTTCTTCCTCCTTCTCCGCCGCCGCCGCCGAAGGCAATCGCCCTGGAGTTTCATCTCCGACGCCGGAATCTGACACGTCACCGGTATCAGACACGTCGTCTTCTACGCTACGCGAAACAGAGAACACGACGATCCACCGATTACGATAAACCTCCAAACTCCGTATCGCGATGCCGTTGACGGTGACATCGCCGTTTCGAGATCGGATAACAACCGACTTGTTCGGAGACAGCGTCTCGATCGCCGTTCCTTCGACGCTAGCGATGTCGGCGAAACGACGTCGTTTCGGCACGACGTGGCGAAGGAAATCGAAGCGGAATCCGTCGGAGTACGAGAAGAGACTCGCGTCCGACGGAGCGAAGACGGTGATTTCCTTCTGACGAAGCAGAATCGAACGCTTGATCGCCATTGCCGTCGCGACCACGCTGAATCCCCTCCTTTTCAATGTCCTAACCGCGTGATCAAGAAACGATCGATCGATCTGAGACTCAACGTAGGCTGTTGGATGAGGAAACGAGCACGTGGATAAAGAAGTGGGGTCCAGTACGTCGTCGATGCCGTGGACGGTGAGATGATCGTCCACGTAAAGATCAGGCCGCCGGATTTTAACCGCCACGGTTGGAGACGAGTGCTGACGTGGAGAAATGGAAATCCCGAGATTGGCGTTGGAGCGCTTGGAGAGGAAGACGCAACGGTTGGGGTGCCACGTGAGGAGCTGGTGGCCGGTGGCACGTGCGGAGAGGGCGTGCCACGTGAGGGGTTCTTGAAGGGTGTGGTGGAGGAGGAGGGAGGCGGAGGGGCGGCGGCGGCGGTTGTCGTTGAGTTTTGCGGAGGCCAAGGAGAAGGCGAAGTCGGGCGGGGCAAGGACGGTGCCGGTGCCGTTCCAGGAGGAGGTGTTGGCGGTGGCGGCGATGAGGGCTGCGAAGATGGAGTAGCCGCTGGTCTTGAGGGATCGGGAGGCGGACAGGGCGGAAGGGGGAGGAGTAGGAGGCTGCGGAGGAGTGGTGGTGGGGGTGGAAGAAGCCCAGGCGAGGAGGCCGAAGAGGGGGACAGAGATTGCCAAGAGCTTGAAGAAGTAAAGCCCTCGTCCTTGATAATGGTGGAGATCAAAGATTGTCATTTTTGTCTTGATTTCTTTGGGTTTGATCGAGCTTTTTTCCTGTTTTCTGACGAGAGTGGTTGTTTCTTGGTGGGTGGGTGTGGTAGTTCTTGGAGATCAAGAACTGGTTTTGGGAGAGAATGAATTTGCAGAAACTGGAAAAGGGATCAGGTATTTGGATCAGTAAAGTGGTTATAGTGGGGTTTGTTAAATTGACGGTTATGGAGATATTCTTTTGGCGGGAAGAACTACTTTCTTTTTCAACTGCTTCTTGAACTTGGTTAAGAAAGGCCATAGACAATACGTTGAGCCCACAGTCCAGTGCTTTCAACTCTTGGTTCAAGCCCATGGGCCCTCCTCCATGCTCCAAGTGGCAAGAGGGTATGAAAACAGGAGCGTTGCTTCTTTTTTTTTTTGAAACGGCAAAAATGTTATTGAAGAACTCGATAATAGGTACATCGAGGGAAATATTACATCGAGAGGAAGAGAAGGGGAGAGAAAGAGGAGCAAAAGAGGAGACCACATGACATGCCATGAGGCCACCTAAATTGCGGAAGAAAAAGGTACTATCTTCCTCTTGGGATTAGCTTTGCTTCATGTGTTATCTATGTTCGTTAGTTTATAATTATATTTTTGAGAAATCTCTTTAGGGCCAGTAGTGGGGTATACAAAGAAGAGAGAGCTAGAAGTCTTGCCGTTTTTATTTTGTAAAGGTAACGAATTTGGACAAAATAACCAGCAAAAAAGAGAAGATTCAGTTAACATAATCAATTGAATAGTCACATTTTACATTCCCATTAGCTTTTGTGCATGTTTTGTTTTCTCTTTTCACGACCTCGTCATTTCTTCAATCCTTGATTACAGGTCCGGTTTTGAAATTTTCGAGGCCCTAGGCGAGGTTCAAGAATGCGGCCTCTCATTTTTGTCTATATAAATTAGCTATGTGGTATAAGAATCAATATTACCTTGTGGTCTCTTGTACCAACTTCTCGGCACCATTGGTTGTGAGTTCGAGTCTGCTAGGATAATTTTTTTCGCACAAATTAAAAAATTACTCGAATGCAAGGATCAAACCCGCAACCTTGCAATTACAAGACACCGTTCTTACCACCATACTACACTGGCCCATTTAAAGAATAATTGACATACATAATATTTAACATATTTCATAATTTGGGGCCCTATTATTGGGCCAAAAACTGGAGGCCCTAGGCTGATAAAAGATGTATGAAAAAAATTTGTATACAAAACATTAATATATTGAATAACCACATTTATTTTTGTTGATAACCCATTGGGTCTAATTTATTTTATTTTATTGAGCTATATGATCTACTTAGTTACAATTTTAAGTGAATTTTCATTTACTCTGGAGTTGTACGAATGATCTAGCACAGGTAAAACTAAAGAAAACAGATCTCTTAAAGTTGTAAGAAAAGATCATTCACGTTTGCAAGTGAGAGGGTCCGGAAGATTCAGAGAACCCAATCGATCTCTTACAGTTATAAGAAATTTTACAATGGATTCAGAGCTTTTCCTTTTAGAGGATCACTCTGTTGTAGAAACCTTAATTGCCAAACCACAGTACCTAAGAGCCTAAGATACATATGCGGATAAATTGGGATTTGTCATTCCCTCACGGATTATTTAGTTATGCAAGTTCTGGTCACTGAGAAACACAGGACCGAGCCCTCTGTAGTACGTCGAGCTCCATTATTGGACTCAAATACACCAAAGTACAAACACTGCTTTAAGATGGGAAGGTTGTTGTTTAAGCTTACATTCTTGAGTTAATGAACTTTAGTTGGTTCATTTAGGTGCAACGTGTGCTTGATACTTGGTGACCAGCTTGTCGCGAGACGGCCAGTTTGCTTTGATTACTGGAACATCGCAAAAGTTGTGCATCCACTCTGATATCTGTGGAAATTTCTGTGCGTCTATGAACTTTATCCCGGTAACCTCCTCGATTACACCGAGCAAATTCGCTGTCCAACCAAGTGCAATGTCTGTGAAGCCGATTGTTGCTCCTCCGAAGAACTTCTTTCCTTCTAGTTCTTCTTCTATGTATTTCAGGTTCTCCATGACTTTAGGAATACCCTCCTCTTGTTCTTTCCCTTTCGTGAAAAGCACATCGCTTACTGATTTCAAAAGCTACATTTTGAACAAACAAACCAAAAAACCGTATGGTCATGTTATAAGAATAGGTAGCAAGAGACTTCAGGGCTTATTGGAGCTGACAGTGTAGATAGGCAAGCCTAGGGTCTGTTTGGCATCATTTTTTGTTTCTATTTTATGTTCTAAAACACCAAAAATTTAGGATGAAACGTTTTTTTTTGGGAAATATGTTTTGATAAGAAGGATGGGTTTTCAAATGACTTAAAACTGATTTGCGAACAAGAATGACTACGAAATGAAAACGATGTGCTTCTTGTTTTGAATAAAAGTTTTTGAAAAGTGTTCTGCCAACCCGTATTTAAAAAACGCTACTAAACAGGGGCTTATAGTTTACCTTTTTCATCGCCGTTGGGTTTGGCGTTATGAAGTGTAAACTGATTGGTTTCATTGTTTTCTATCCAGGGGCAATTTGATCAAGGTGTTCATGAGATAGTAGAGAGCGTTTACCTTATCATCGACGAATTTCGCCCAGAAACGAGCCATGGCTCTCTCATAAGGATCTTCAGGTAATAAAGGATTCTGCTTCCATGTATCCTCAATGTATTCAAGGATTACAAGCGATTCTGAGATTGGTTTTCCATTGTGCACAAGAACTGGGATCTTTTTGTAGGTAGGATTATACTGGAGGAGTAGAGGGCTTTTTTGAGAAAGATCCTCAAATATGGTTTCGTAGTCCAGGCCTTTAAGTTGCAATGCCCAGACGATTCTTAACCCATATGGACTTGACCAGTTCCTGAAAACCTTCAACTCATCTGCCATGGTGGTTTTTTTGGGGCCAATTGTGTTAGTAGTTGAGGACTTTTATAAGCACACTCTTTTGGGATTTTGTCCTATCTCAGTTTAAAGTCTCCAAATTAAACCCCACATTCCACCTACCGATTGACTCATTGATTGCGTTCAAACTTCAAACAAAAAGTTCAAAAAAAAAAAAAAAAGGGTTATTCCAGCCAGCCTTTATGAGTAGTCTTGATTCATTGTATATACATTTTTTGGTCATTGTTAGTCTGCTAATGCTTTTTATATACGGAAAATACAAAAGTTTGTGCAGAAAAGTGTAACGAAAAAAATGAAGATATGATTAAAGATCTTTTTCTTTTCCAGGTCCTAACGTAAGGTCTTACATCACTTAATATCTAATAAGGTATCTAGATTGGACCATGAAATTGTTGATTCTTGTGAGTAGAGATAAGGACCATTAGGTGTCTTTGGACGGAGAGGTAGATGTCTATCGTGGTGCCCAAATGATTCTCAAGGCAAATCCACTTGACCATGTCCACCTTCAATTCATCTGACATGGTGGTTTTTGTTGGGCAAATTGTGTTAGTTGAGGACTTTTAGAAGCACTCTTTTGGGATTTCGTCATTTTTTTTCAAATCTCACCCTTAAATTACGATACACAGTCAATATTAAAATGAACTCAAACACCAGCACATGATAACGGCTGATCCTTCACTGATGAGGTGTGGTGGATGATACTGCTAACGCGTCTATTTTCCTCTGGTTAGAATTAATGAAGGAAATCCGCCAGTAAATCAGCTAGAGGGTGGAGTTAGAGACCCTCAGAGCTCAAGATTGTGTGGACACTCACGGATCTTGAAACGTTTGTCGGCAGTGTCATTGATTTCTCAGTTGTGAGTACTTCCGATCTCTATCAAGTTGGGTTTGTCGGGCCCTCAAGTTAACGACCGGGCAAGTCTCCTGTGGCGGGAAGAACAACTTAATTTCGGTAAAAGTACTTCTCATTGGCTGAGCAAAAAAAAAAAAAAGTACTTCTCACTGAAAGGCCAAACCGAACATACAATGATTTCAAGGGACTGCACCCCCTGTCTGTAACCAAAGATCAATACACAGGCTAAACAACCAGAAAACAACAGCAACACATTGAAACAAAAGCAGAAGACAACTAGAGCCAAAACTACAGGGAAATTTAGAGGGGGAACACTGTGAGGCACGTTCCAATGTGTGAAGGGCGTGGTCCGGCGGAGGGACCAGGACGGTGGCTACGTTGCACCAATTACCCGGACCAGTGGAGCTACTGCCCATGGGTCGGCGGTCTGGGTCGGTAGCCGATCCGAGTCCGGCCGGGCCTGGTTAAAGTTAACCGAAGTGTCGATCCGAGGAAGGAAACGGTCTGGTTCGGCGTATGTATTAATCGATATGATCTAGTTCGGCGGTTCCCCGCCGAACGGGTTGGTGTTTTCCCCTGTTGAAGTAATCATCGCCGTACCATCGGTCCGGCAGAACCTGTACTCGCCGAGCCTCCTGTCCCCTAAATTTGAAGAGGAAGTTAGGAAGAGTTGGGCAGGAGGAGGGAACCTCGCATCTTATCTCATCCCTTATATTCAGGAGCAGAATATAGGAGATTGGATAGGTTCAGGATTGAGATGTCTATCTGGATCCGAGATAGGCGGGCTCATCATACAAATAAGTATTCTAATGGGATTTGAACTCTACATTCCCTTTGGCTATAAAAGGAGGTACTCACCTCTAGAATACGGTACGTTCAGAATACTCTCTCAAAACCTAAACTAAACCTCAGTATCTCCTCTCCTGTTTAATGACTAGAGCGTCGGAGTGCCTGCCCCGGACACCACGCTCCGGGTTTGGGCACTAACGCGGTTGTTTCGTGCGCAGGTCTAACCCGTCCACGTCCAAGTCTCAACCATCCAAGCCACAAGGTCTAACCGGAGAAAGCCAGCCACCACAATTGGCGACTCCGCTGGGGAAGAGATTAACACACACATCTTGTGGTGAAGCTTTCTTTCCGTTCTTTCCATTCCCAGTTCAGAATGACAACCCCGGACGGACGACCTCTCGGTCTTGCTAACTTCAATCAAAACCTGGGCCACCACTCCTCTCAGCGGACGGTGGTAGGACGGGATGGCATCCCCATTGGGGGTCCCGGCGACCCCACGGTGGCGGGTTCGAACATCCCTGATCCTAGCAACCAGGATACAGGAGCGGCGGCGTTCCATATAGATGGAGTGCACCGCACTGCAACAAGTCTCACAGTTCCTCCTCCCCCCCCCATCAGTGCTCCCGGTGAGCATGGCGGAGGAATTGATGCGACTAAGAACACAAGTACAAGAGATCCAGGCACTTCAGAGCGCCCCACCCGTTTCCAGGTCGCGGGAACGGCGACGTAGGAGGAATGCTGTCCATCTGAACCAAACGGCTGACACTGTTAGGGCCTCTGCCTTTACAAGGCTCGGCCCACTGTGTCGCATTGACGCTAGTGGCATTGTCCACCTGGAACCAGGTCACTGAACCGGTCAACAAAACGATGCGTCCGAAAACGATAATGTTCGCCGAGCATTATTTCCAACAACAAGCGCCACGGCATCAAGCGCTCGTTCGAGGTCAAGGGGAAGGCCGGACCAGACTCAAGGACTTCCTCGGCTCGGCGACACAAGAGATAACGCGGGAGATCCTTTTAATCACCATTTTGGGTCAAGAGGTCACCAGCATAACCAGAGAGCGGACAGATCAGAGGGGCGGCAATATGAAGAACAGGAAAGGGAAACAAGCACCCGTCTCCGGCAGCGGTCACCGGCCCATTCTACCAGTCGCCGAGCAAGGCAGTCTGATCATGGTCACCACCGGCGGTCGCCGGGTCAATCTGCCGGACGATCCAGACCTCGGGAAGAGAACAGCCAGGGGCTGCTACCAGAGGAGAGGTGCGAGATCAGCGCCGGCGGCGGGGCTTTAATAGTGGTAAATACTCGCACCGGCGAAAGAGTCACTTACCGGGCCGTCCAGCATCCGGAAGAACCCCCGGTGGTGGGGAACAGGAGGGTCTCGGGGTCAAAACGCCGAACCCCAGAGCCAAGTATCGGCGGCCGGAGGGCTCGGACCCCACCAATCAATAAAAGGACGAGGGATGATGCTCGAGAGAAAAGCTCCGCCCCTTCGGCAATAGTCCCGCCGAAGGAAGGGGTTACAGCAACCTCGGCGAAAGGGGTCTCCCCCTTTTCCAAGGCTATAGCGGATGAGCCTCTCCCTCCCCACTTCAAGGTCCCCAAATTCACCATATACAACGCGAAGTCGGATGCGCCGACCCATGTGCAGCAGTTCAAGTCCATGGCTGCGCTCTGCGGATTGAGCGAGGCAATGATGTGCCGAACGTTCTCCCTGAGCCTCCCGGACACTGCCATGCTGTGGTATACACAGCTAAAACCAGGTTCAATAAGCAGCTTCGGCGAACTGGAGCGTTCGTTTACAGCACGGTTTGTGGCAAGTAACCGGAGGCCAAAGACAATAGAAGCCTTAACGGACCTTCGGCGGAAGACCGGCAAGTCCTTGAAAGATTATTCTGAGCGCTTCTACAATGTATACAACATGGTTGAAAGCTGTGACCAAAAGACTGCGGCTACGTCGTTCAAACGTGGACTGGATAGGAATTCTGACCTATCCAAGGAATTGATGCTTCGGCCGCCGAACAATATGACAGAGCTCATGCATACCGTTGCTCGGTATATAGAGCTTGAGGAGTACATCGGTGGATCCGATGTAGCACCAGTCGCCGAGCAGGGTAAAACGGCGGCCAAGGAAGTGTAGAAGCAGGTTAACGTAGTGTCCAAGAAGGAGGGCCCAGGGTTCGGCGGAAACAAAGGAAGCGAAAAGGCATGGGACCGCCCGCCGAGCGATGGGCGGGACCACCTCGCCATCACGACCTACTTCAAGGAGCCAATCTTCCGTATGCTCCGGGAGTGTGGACGGCTTCCTGGTTTCCAATGGCCAACAGGAGCGGCGGAGAAGTTGGGAACTGCCGATGGCCGGGAACCGAACCAGAGGGTGTACTGCTCATTCCACAACGAACAAGGGCACTATACGACGGCATGCCAGCCGTACAAAGTCTACCTCGAAGAGTTAGTCCAGCAGGGAAAGATGGATCGGTGGATCGACCGAACCAAGTCACCAAATGCAGGGATCCCGCCGAGAGCCCAAGATCTCGACGGCGTGGTGCATTGCATACACGGACCAATGAACAAGGCCCAGGCCAACGAGCTCCACGAAAAACTGTACCGCCCTTCCCCGCCTGGGGTGATGGTGGTTCAAAATTCATCAAAGCGGAAGATGGACGCTCGTAGCACGTGGGAGATCAGGTTCACCGAGCAAGATTTGGAGGGGTTATCTTTACCCCACAATGATGCTTTGGTCCTCTCCTTACAATTCCAGCGGAAACTCGTCCGTAGGGTATTGGTCGATCAGGGTAGCTCGGCGGAGATCCTATTCTATTCAGCGTTCAAAGCTCTTGGCCTCTCAAAAGAGCAATTGACCCCGGTGGAAGCCCCCTTGATTGGCTTTACTGGGATTCCAGTCTACCCGCTCGGCAAAGTCACACTCCCAGTATATGCAGGTTCGGTGAAATTGGATATGGAATTCATCGTGGTCAGTTCACCTAGCCCATACAACGCAATCCTGGGAAGGAACTGGTTGCACGGCATGAGGGCTGTTGCATCCACGTTGCATCAATGTGTTAGATTCATTGGTGAGTCTGGAAGACAGGAAACCATCAAGGGGGATCAGGTGGCCTCGAAGAAGTGTTTTGTCAACTCTGTCCGCGGAAAGGGCCGAGCAAAGGAGGTACAGAGTATAGAGGTACCTGAGTTGCTAGATGAGAACACCGCCGAAGAGGAAACGAGAGAGGCGCTACAAGGACCTGAAGAAGTTGGAAGACCGGCAAGCGACAGGGCCGTAGAGGACTTAGTTCGGGTTGCTGCCAATGAAGATGGGACCCGCTCTTTTCTTATTGGCTCGGCTCTTGATGAGGTCGAGAAAATACAGATGGTCGAGTTCCTCAAAGAGAACATGGAAGTCTTTGCTTGGACTCCATATGAAATGTCGGGTGTAAGTCCCGAAGTAATAAAACACTCGTTGAACGTTGATCCAGCTAGGAGGCCCGTTGTGCAGAAACCTCGGCGATCCTCGGCCCTACACGCTGATGCAGTTAATGAAGAGGTAGAACGGCTCCTTGATGCCGGAGCCATTCGGGAGGTCCAGTATCCAACGTGGTTAGCAAATCCAGTGGTGGTCCGGAAGAAAAACGGCAAATGGCGCGTCTGTGTCGATTTCACCGATCTGAACGACGCATGTCCAAAAGATTGTTTCCCTTGCCCATGGATCAATCAATTGGTGGATGCTACCGCTGGGTACGCTCGGCTGAGTTTTATGGACGCATACAGGGGATACCATCAAATTGCAATGGACGAAGAGGATCAGGAGAAGACGGCGTTCATCACTCCCAGTGGCACTTACTGTTACCTGGTGATGCCGTTCGGCTTAAAGAACGCCGGGGCTACGTTCCAGCGTATGGTAGCTCTGTTGTTCAAAGGGATCCTCGGCAGAATAATGGAGGCATATATAGACGATATGGTCGCCAAAAGTAAGGACGCAGCCGATCATCTTCTCCACCTCGGCGAAATTTTTGGTGTTCTTAAACGGTTCGGCTTGAAGCTGAATGCTGAAAAATGTGCATTCGGCGTTGGCTCCGGCAAGTTCCTTGGACATTTGGTTACTCGCCAAGGAATTGAGGCCGACCCAAGTCAGATCAAGGCCATACAAGAGATCAGGGCTCCGGCCACGGTGAGGGAGGTTCAGCGCCTCGCCGGCATGGCTGCCGCCCTTAATCGCTTCATCAGCAAATCTTCGGATATCTGCCGACCTTTCTTTCAATCAATAAAGGGCAAGAGTCGAAGGAGCTTCGTATGGACGCCAGACTGCGATGACGCGCTCACCGAACTAAAGAGATGTCTATCCCAAGCCCCTTTGCTGGTTGTACCCAAGGAAGGGGACGAGCTTCACCTCTACCTTGCAGTTTCCGAGCATGCTGTTAGTGCTGTCCTGGTTCGGCAGGAAACCTCAAAAGGTGTGACGGGAACGGACCAGAAGCCAGTCTACTACATCAGCAAGGCACTTCTACCTGCCGAGACCCGCTACCTCTCAATAGAAAAGCTGGCCCTGGCGTTGGTAATGGCGAAGAGGAAGTTCCTGCCGTACTTCCAGAGCTTTACCATTGTGGTCGTTACCGAGTACCCTTTGAGGGCGGTGTTACGCAAGGCAGATCTTTCCAACAGATTGTGCAAGTGGTCCCTGGAGTTGGCAAACTTTGATATCCGTTACCATGCCAGAACGGCAATCAAAGGTCAAGTGTTGGCTGATTTTGTCGCCGAGTTCTCCCCTGGGGTGGAAGACGGCAGAGGCATTGAAGAGGGCCTGGCCAGAGAGTCCACCGGGCCGGCGCCTGGACCTCGGTCGAGCCATCCAACTCACGAAGAATATATCACGAAGCGGCCCATCCCTTCACGCCGAGCGAGTTTGTTCACCGGGCACGCTTGGAGACTCCATGTAGACGGAGCGTCTAATAACCGAGGGGCTGGAGCCGGGATTGTTCTGGTATCACCGAGCGGGACCTTGCACGAGCATTCATTGAGCATTGGGTTTCCAGCAACCAACAACGAGGCGGAGTATGAAGCCCTCATTGCCGGGCTCAAGTTAGCTCGGCATATGGGTGCTGAAGAGGTTCAAGTTTACAGCGATTCCCAGCTCGTTGTTAATCAGCTCAACGATGATTACGAGGCCAAGGATGCACGCATGAACAAATACGTGAGCCAAGTTGTTGCTCTTGCTGGTTCGTTCAAAAACGTATTTTTTGACCATATTGGGCGGGATCTCAATTCACATGCCGATGCTCTTGCCGGACTAGGAGCCGTATGTGCCGATCAGGGAGGTGAGAGAACGATAGTCCTCGGCGAAGTCCCATCACCGAGCTTCGAGCCGGAGCCACAGGAAGTGATGGACATCCGTCTGGCACCTAGCTGGATGGACCCCCTCGTCTCTTATTTGAAACACGCCGTGCTTCCGACCGACCGCAAGGAAGCCCATAAAATCCGTTGTCAATCTGCTTCCTATTTTCTCGATCCCTCCGGCACACTGTACCGCCGATCATACACTGGTCCCGACCTACGCGTGGTGCACGAGCAGGAGGTACCCGGCATCCTCTAAGAGTTGCATGGTGGAAGTGCTGGTTGTCACACCGGCGGCCGGTCCTTAGCTGACCGTGCTCTTTCCCAGGGTTACTGGTGGAAAAGGATGGTACACACGGCTACAGAGTTTGCCAAGCAATGCAAATCTTGTCAAAAGCATTCTCCTCTTCTCAACCAGCCGACCCTACCTTTGCAACCAGTTTCTAGTCCTTGGCCCTTTGCTCAATGGGGGGTGGACATTATTGGCAAGCTGCCGAAGGCTACTGGCGGCTTTACCCACATCATTACTGCTACGGACTATTATACCAAGTGGGTGGAAGCCAAAGCACTCATAACAATCACGGCCACCGATGTGGAGAGTTTCCTTTGGAAACATATTTTTACCAGGTTCGGCGTACCGTACGCCATTGTGTCAGACAACGGTACCCAGTTTGTCGCCGACGCAATTAAGGCTTTATACAAGAGGCGCGGCATACAGATGAAGACAGCTTCCGTCTCCTATCCTCAGGGAAATGGACAGGCCGAAGCTGCCAACAAGGCTATCTCTGCCGGCCTGAAACGCCGACTCAGAAACAAGCGCGGCAAGTGGGCAGAAGAGTTGCCTGATGTTCTATGGGGTTACCGAACCACTCCACGGCGCGGCACTGGCCGTACTCCTTACTCTATGGCGTTCGGCGTCGAGGCCGTGCTCCCTGTGGCTGTTACTCGACCCACGTCTCGAACTGCAACATTTGACGTTCCAACAAACGATGCAATGCTAGCCGCCAAAGCAGATCGAGCAGAAGAGCTTCGAGACAATGCCCACATAAAGTACGCAGCTTATCAGCAGCAGTTGGCTCGGAGCTATAACAAGAATGTGCGGAACCGCCCCTTCAATGTGGATGATCTTGTCCTTCGGCAGATAGTCCAGAAGAAGCATTTGAAGAAATTCATGCCGAAGTGGGAAGGTCCATTCTGAGTGGTAAAGAAGGTTGGCTATGGCTCATATGAACTTGCCGAGATGAATGGTACGGCAATACCGAACCACTGGAACGCACAGCTTCTTCGAAAGTTTTACGCTTAATTTTCTTTTGGCTTTTCGCCTCGGCTATGTGTTAAGCCTTCAGTTTTTTACAAAGATTTGTTTCAATAAAGACTAGTTTGTTTCTGTTTTAATGTGTTTTGTTAGCCTCGGTGGTATTATCATGCTCGGTTTGCCGAGGCACGCCTTTTCAGATTCTGTTCGGCAAAGACTTTGCATGCCATATCCTGAAGGGGGTATTCCCAGCTTCGGCCGTTCCTTTTGATCCGGCGAAACCAACCTCGGTGGTAGGTTTCCTCCGAATCAGGGGCTGGGTACGGCAAGCTGGGACGGATAATTATTAGAGTTTATTGTTGAACCATGTGCATGAAGTGCAATACATGAGTCTCAACATGCATGAAGTGCGAAAAATACGAAACGTAGACAGAAAACTTGAAACTTTCATCATAACAATGATTGGTTCATTACAAAAACTAGGGCTCGGCTAAACAAAGATACTTCTTGCCGACCCTAGAATCTACGACATACAGAAAATTAAATTCTACTCTACGATAGGTTCATCAGCAGGCTTCGCCGGATCGACAGTGGTTGGATTGGGTGCCTCAGCAGGACTCAGCGGTTTATCAACTGTCGGATTTGGCTGATCGACGGGGCTTGGAGGCACGTCGGCAGATGGATTGGCCTGTTCAACAGGAAGTAGGTGCCTCGGCAGATCCACAGGTAGCACCACGGGATTCTCCCTTCGGTGGTCATCCTTGGGGACCTCGGCATAATCTAGGCCGACCTGGAACCCGCGGAGGAAGGAGGAGGCGTGCGCATCTTCATATCCCTTCCGCTCTCCGTCCCTGAAGGCTTTAGTGACAAGGGTTTCCACCTGCTCCTTGTAGTACTCGCCGGCCTCGTTGTAACCCTCATCACTGGCCTCCTCCAGCTTGGCCGGCAGCTCATCCTTCATCTGCTTCGTCTTCTCCTTGAATTGGTCCCGCTCGGCTTCAATCTCCTTGAGCTTCAGCACCAGGCAGTCCCTCTCCTCCAGGCCGGCCTTGGCCTCGGCAACTTGAGCCTCCAACGCCTTGATTTGGTCATTGGCCTCCTTCACCTCACCTCCTTCCTCATGGCCTGGAGGTCCCCCCTTTGGGTCTTCTTTGTTTCAAGGAGGACCTCCATGTCAGTGAAGGCTTTACTGGCACACTGGCCAGCCTGCGAGATAAGAAGAAAGAGTTAGCATCTGAGACATGGAGTAAAAGGGACATTCGGCTTTAAACAATAAACAAAGGAAATTCGAACCTTGGCAAGGAAGAGGCACAGTTCGGCCATGTTGTCGGCCTTGCCTGATTGCAGCTCCTCCATATCCTTTGGGAGGGCCAGGCCCTTTAGAAGGGTCATGGCCAGATGGGGGATCTCCCCCAGGCTGTCGCCGGTGGAGATCACATGCCCATTAGGGCAAACCAGGTTCGGCACGAAGGGCTCCGTGGATGCACCTTCGAGATGGTCGGCGTTTAGGACCTCCGCATCTTCTTTGGAGATCCTCGCCTTCTTAGTAATCCTGGGGCCCTCCCCCTCGGCGGTTGTGCGTTTCTCCCCTCGACGAGAGGGGTGAGGTACCACGGCAGCGGCTTCGGTGGGTTTTTTCTGGGGCTCCGTCTTGTCAGAGGGGGCCTTCTCCTCCCTCTTTGGTAGTCCGGAGGACGAAAGGTCCTGGGCCAGATACTGAATCTGCAGCGCTTGCCCGGCAGCGGTGGCCAGATCGACTTTCTTCCTCACCATTTTCTCCTTATCCTTGCGATGAGCGAATCCGGCGTACGTCGGAGTGTAGCCGAGGAGGGTCGGCGCGTCTCGGTCTGGACACCGGAGCAAGGCGATTAAGTTAGACCACCTCCCTGTTATGAGGAGTCCCTTGTTCGGTGCCGAGCAATCTGCAAGTAGAAGAGATCAATATAATACAAAGGTAAATATGGAAGATTGTACAGGAATAGAGGTGTATACCAGGTTTGTCCCCATGGCCGGGGAACCCTCGTATTCGAGGAATTCTGTAGGGCCTCTCGATTTCCGAACCTGTCCTGGTTGGAAACGGGTCGTCAAGTTTTGGGTTGATGGGACCCCACTCAAAGTTGCCAGATACCTTGACCAGGGCGTTCCCCCACTTCTCGGTATCATATAGGCGATCCACAACGTGGTCAAAGTGCTGGCGGGTGGTGAGATAGTACTTGTCGTATTTTGGGTTCCTTGATACAACGTACATTAGCATCAAGTCCCCCAGGGTGAATGGCAAGTCGTTGATCTCGGCTAACCTGATCGCCGAGCAAAGGATGCGCCAGGTGTTGACCGCAACCTGGATCGGCGCGAGGTGGTAGTCCGACAGAAAGTAACGGAGGAAGGGGCTCATTGGGAATCTTACCCCTCCCTCAGTGATGGCAAATAACGGGAGAATGATGAAGTCCTCGCCGAAGGTGACCCTGTCACCGGTCACCCTCTCCACCGCTACATCTTCTGGGATTTGGTACTTCACCCTGAAGTTTTCGGTGAAGCCCCCCGGTCCATCACCGTAGAAATGTTCGTACAGCATGGGACCGAGCCCAGTTGGCGGTGGAGGAATGAGGTTGATATCCCTCGGCTGGGGGGGTTCGGCACCTCCTGCTGTATCAGAGGTGCTCGGCGGGGCACCAGCTGATGTCGACGTGCTGGTCTGTGCCCCGGTGGCTGTTCGCTCCCTGTTGGCCTCTTCCGGGACAGAGCCGTGTGTGTCTTCCTCGGCGGATTCGCCGGGGGAGTCACTCCGCCCGTAGAGGATGTCCCTGGAGGACCTGTCGTCAACTTGGAGCGGAATGTGGATGCCGGGGATGATTGGACCACCGTACCGCTGGGCAAAGTTGCTGGAGCTTTTTCATTAAAGCTCCTATACCCTCTGCCGAGCGCCTGGATGGTCTCTTGGAGTTCTGGGTAATCTTCAGGATCGATGCTCGGCAGGTATGAGTTGGGATCCACCATGCTGAAGACCTAACAGAGTAAGAAATTGAAGGAGTGATGAGAATTCCTACTTCAGCATGGCTACTCATATGCATCTAGATCCCTGCCGAGGGGGGTCCTTTGGGGTCCTCCTCGGCGGAAGTCGTGGTTTCTTGTCAAAATGCTAAGTTTGGCACGGTGGAGGACCGCCGTTGTTGACAGTCTAGACGGTGGCCCACGGCCGCAAGCGGCCATGGAAGATCGACACTGTTCAAGTAAAAAGTGTTTTTTTGTGCAAACGTGGGGCTGTGTAGGGTATTACAGTATGAAATACTTGGAAAGAATCAGAAGGGGCAGCGGAGTTACCTGAGAGAAGCTAGAACTGGATGGCGGCGAGTGGCGGAGCAACGGAGGCAATTGAAGTAGCAGCAGCTGTTGAAGTTGCAGAGCGAGAGGCGAGAGGAAAGAGTATTCTTCTGTCCCGCCTCCCCTCTTATATAGGGGATGAGAGGGCTGGGTGGAACCCTAAGCGTCGAACGCAAGAACCGAAGCGTCGCCGCTCCGCCCACTCTCTTCATGCCACGTGGAAAGCCTGCACCATGTCGTACCGGCGTCGTCTCCCCTTCCACCACGTGGTACCCCACGCCGTTTGGGTTTCCTGATGGACCGTTCGATCTCTGGCTCCCAACGGTCCCATCAGCCCCCGTTTGCTGTAGATGCATCATTACCCTAACGTTTCGAGAAGGCTCTTCACTAACCCCCACTGGACCGGCGGTATACGCTCGGCACGATTGCCTCAGGACGCCCTCGGTAGCAAGTTTTCCTTATGTGGTCAACCCCTCCCACCTTTTACAAAGGGGGAAGAGGTTGAGGGGCTATTGTGAAGGGCGTGGTCCGGCGGAGGGACCAGGACGGTGGCTACGTTGCACCAATTACCCGGACTAGTGGAGCTACTGCCCATAGGTCGGCGGTCTGGGTCGGTAGCCGATCCGAGTCCGGCCGGGCCTGGTTAAAGTTAACCGAAGTGTCGATCCGAGGAAGGAAACGGTCTGGTTCGGCGTATGTATTAATCGATATGATCTAGTTCGGCGGTTCCCCGCCGAACGGGTTGGTGTTTTCCCCTGTTGAAGTAATCATCGCCGTACCATCGGTCCGGCAGAACCTGTACTCGCCGAGCCTCCTGTCCCCTAAATTTGAAGAGGAAGTTAGGAAGAGTTGGGCAGGAGGAGGGAACCTCGCATCTTATCCCATCCCTTATATTCAGGAGCAGAATATAGGAGATTGGATAGGTTCAGAATTGAGATGTCTATCTGGATCCGAGATAGGCGGGCTCATCATACAAATAAGTATTCTAATGGGATTTGAACTCTACATTCCCTTTGGCTATAAAATGAGGTACTCACCTCTAGAATACGGTACGTTCAGAATACTCTCTCAAAACCTAAACTATACCTCAGTATTTCCTCTCCTGTTTACTGACTAGAGCGTCGGAGTGCCTGCCCCGGACACCACGCTCCGGGTTTGGGCACTAACGCGGTTGTTTCGTGCGCAGGTCTAATCCGTCCACGTCCAAGTCTCAACCATCCAAGCCACAAGGTCTAACCGGAGAAAGCCAGCCACCACAAGCACACTCTTGAGGATTTTGTCATATCTCAGTTTTAAATTCTCCAAATTAAGCCCCACATTCCACCTCCCTACCGATTGGCTCATTGATTACGTTGAAACTTCAAACGTAGAGTTAGAAAAAGATAAAGGTAATTCCAGCCAACCTTTATGAATGCTCTTGATTCTTTCTATATTTTACTTTTACCCCTTTTTTTTTTTGGTCATTGGACTGCAAACGAGCCGAGCCCAGCTATGTCGAGCTCGAGCTTGGCTCGTTTACTAAACGAGTCAAAAGCTTGAGTTCGAACTCGGCTCAAGCGTTAACGAGTCGAGCTTTGTCATTTACTAAACGAGTCTCTATAATCAAGCCAAACCTTCCTTACCGAGCCGAGCTTTTGTCAAACGAGACGAAAACTCGAACTCGTGAAATGCTCAATTCATTTGCAGTCCCAAAGTCATTGTTAGTGTGCTAATGCTTTTCATATACGGCAAATACAAAAGTGTAATGAAAAAATGAAGATATATATGGTTAAAGTCTTAAAGATTTTTTCCTTTTCTAGGTCCGAACGTAAGGTCTTACGTCACTCAGTATCTTAAGGTATCTTAATAGATTGGACAATTGTTGACTCTTCTGACTTCTGAGTAGAGATAAGGACCATTAGGTGTCTTTGGGCAAATGAGCAGAATCGAGTCAAATTGTAGGGTGTTCAAGTTTGTTTGATAAATTATTAGTAATCTCGAGCTCGAATTCAATAAAAATTTGATGAGTTAAGCTCAAGCCAAATTTGCCGATGCTTGAGTCGAATTTGTTCACGAGCCTTAACAAACCAGAGAAAGCATATATACTTGAGCATGCATTAGGTTTAGAGATGCAAATAAAACAGTTATTATGTACTTGAAAAGAGATCATACATGTTAGTAAAAATTATAAAAGCACATGCATATACAAATAATGAGAAATTCATTATGTGCATATACAAGTTTGTACCGGAAATTATAAACTTATACTCTAGGTTCGTGAGTTTAATCAAGCCGCATACTATTGCGCTTAGGCTTGACTAATTTATTAAACGAGCCCAAAAATGAGGCACATGTTCAGTTCGTTTAATAGATGATTCAAGCTCAAACGATTCTTTATCGAGTTGAGTCTCTAACAGTTTTTGCGAAAGGCTCTTTTGATAAGTGGTTGTTGTTTGGTTAGTCCACCATACTTTAACTTCTTCTCCACGAAATGCAGTAAATTTATTTTCTTTCTTTATCGTAGTAGTAAATTAATTGGTATGCATAATTTTTTCTGTTAAGAAAGTTCAACTAGATTGATGCGATGGTGATACTTTGTTGTTTCTGAATTGATCAAGCACAATAATGAATATTCTTATTGATTTTCTTTTTTCTTATCGGCAAAAGTATTTTTATTGATTTTTGCACTTTTCTTTGGCTAATGATTTTGCCACTCCCCTATTTGTAAATGTCACACCTCTTTAGTAAATTCACCCTAATAAAACAAAAAGGGAAGTGGCAAAATCAGCTGCCTTTTCTTTTTACTATTGAGTCAGGGCATTTTATGTTTTGGTTTAAAAAAAGGAAATTGATTTCTACACTCATTTTTTGTCTTTTAGCAAAAAAAATTACATAGACTTTCAACACTAAAATCTTAAAAATGAAGTGTAGATATCAAAAAAGGAGTGTAGAAATCAATTTTAAAAAAAAACGCATGTTATGTTTTGATTCATGTGAATTGGTAATATTAATTTTTAATGTGCAAACAAGTACACTAATAAAAGGGTAACAAGGTAAATTTACATGATTTGAGACGGTGTGTGAACGTAAAAAAGGGAGCTTGAAAAGGAGTACTACGTGAGTACGTGTTAGGCTTCTTTCACGTTGATGCGAATCTCGTGTGTTTACATGCCTCTTGGTCGCGACGAATTACATATGGCCGCTTATAATTACACTTGGCCGCATTAAATTATAACTGGCCGTAAATTATTGAGAGCGTGATTACCATTCGCGAATCTCCTATGGTTACATGCCTCTTGGCCGCGTCGAATTACACCGGGCAGCTTATAATTACACTTGTCACGTGAAATTACAACTGGACGCAAATTATTGAAAGTGTGATTACCATTCGCGAATCTCGTGTGGTTACATACCTCTTGGCCGCTTATAATTACAACTGGCCGCGTGGAATTACAACTAGCCGCTTATAATTACAATTGGACGCGTGGAATTACAACTAGCCGCTTATAAACCGCGCACATTGGAAACGCGCGTCTATATTCGTTTTGAATGCTAAACTAAACAGGCCTCTGTTTTCAGGGACCTCGCATCCTGGGAACTTTTTGGGTTAATGCAATCACATATGTACGATATATGAACGTTCTTCGCAGATTCAATCCAAGTATTGCCTTTTCCCTACACCCGTATTAACCTCATGTGTCGTCGTATTAGCTCCCTGTACCAGTTCAATTCAAGGATCACAAGTTGTTTCAAGGGCGCGCAAAGTGTTTGATGAAATGCCCCAGAAGAACCTGGTGTCTTGGATCTGCATGGTATCCGGGTACGTCAGGAACGAGATGATCTGCGAGGCTCGTGAGGTTTTCGACACCATGCCAAGTAGGAATGTTGTGTCTTGGACCGCGATGGTAAGCGGGTATGCAAAGTGTGGGAGGTTGGAAGAAGCGCATAATTTATTTGATGGGATAGATGATAAGAATGTAGTATGTTGGAATGCTATGGTAACTGGGTATATAGTAAATGGAAGAGTGGATGAGGCTAGGGAATTGTTTGATGCTATGCCAGTTAAGAATGATGTGTCTTGGGCCATTCTTCTAGAAGGATATTTCCATCATGGGATGGTAGACGAAGCCGAGGAGTTGTTTGATCAAGCTCCAGTGAAGAGTGTTTCACTTTACAATGCTAGATCAAAAAAAAAAACATAACCAGACAACATAGCATTGTAAAGTGAAACACTCTGTCTGGTTATGTTGACATGGGATGTCTTGAAGCTTCGCGGGAGCTATTTTCGAGAATGTGTGATCGCGATGTGGGTTTGTGGACTACGATGATAACTTGCTTGTCGATAGCTGGGGATATGGAAAGTGCTAGGGTCTTGTTTGAAGATATGCCTAATAAGGAAGCAGTCGCTTGGATAGCTATGATTCGTGGTTATATACATAACCATCGTGTTGAGGATGCTCGGAAGTTATTAACTGAAATGCCTCATCGGGAGACTGTAGCTTGGAATTCGATGATATTGGGCTATGTTCAGAATGGAAGGTTGGAAGATGCTCTTGACTTGTTCACGCAGATGCCGAGACCAAACATTGTGTCGTGGAACTCAATACTGCAGGGATATGTGCAACAAGGTGATATGCTAGAAACTTTTTTGACGAAATGCCATTAAAAGATGAAACTTCATGGAAGATAGTGATTGGAGGATATCAAAGTGATGAAACTTTTGTTTTGTATTCACATATGTTGCAAAGTGGATTCAAACCTGATCAAGGAACCCTTGCCACTGTAATCCCTGTATGTGGTGCCCTTGCTGCGCATGCTTGGGGAACACCATATCCACAAGATGATGCCAAAACGGTCAATCGCCAAGGAAAAAATATAAGACATACCCAAGTACATGAGAGTCAACTAGCCTCTTCAAGAAATCTCTCTAACTCTGACGTGTAAAGGTGACAATCATAAGATCAAGAAGCATGTCACAGCAAATATCCAAATGCAGCTCATGAGTGGAATTAACAAATGCACCTATATGCGATCAAGGTCGGTTTTGAAAGTGATACTGTTGTTATTCGTTAATCTCTATGTATGCAAAATGTGGCTTTTTGAATGATGCTGTTTTAGTATTTGAAAGGATGATTGATCGGAATATAGTAGCTTGGAACGCAGTAATTGCGGCACAAGCGTGTCATGGTTGTGCTTTTGAAGCCCTCAATCGCTTTGTTTCGATGATTAATGCTGGATTTGCACCAGATCATGTGACTTTTCTTGGCATCTTGACTGCATGTGCTCTTCAGGTCTAGCTGATGAAGGATGGAAGTACTTTAAGGCTATGCAGAACGACTGGAATCTAATTCCGAAGCCGGAACATTATGCTTGCATGGTTGATCTCCTTGGTAGATCATGGTTGCTGGCAGAAGCATATGAATTAGTTAAACAATTGCCAGTGGATCTCCCAGCATATACATGGGAGACCTTACTAAGTTGTTGTAGATTTCATGGAAATTCTGGACTAGGACAATTTGTTTCGCAAAAGCTTGTAAATAGGCAACCGTCAAACGTACTTGCGTCAAAGATAAATGCTGCGAAAGGGACGTGGGAAGATACGGCTAACACCCAGGCAATACTTTAGTGAATTCAAGAAAGAAGTTGCATGCAGTTGGATTGAGCTAAAGGGCCAGGTCTGTCAGTTTTTGAGCAATGAAAAATCTCATCCTCGAATGGATACACACAGAGTTAGAAATTCTTTCTGGAATTCTTGATGAATTTGGATGATAAAACATTTTTGGTGGCATTTTTTTTTAATTCTTCCCTGTAAAATAGTCTCCATGTATTCTCCATTCTACATTGCAGTAGCCAGTAGTTTTTGGATTATAACTAATGGATAATCCGGTCTTACGTGGCATCACAGTAGTGTTCTTTCATTGTTTTGGTGTAAAAATTCTGCAGAATTTGTAGGAGAAGTTTTATTGTAATTTGCCTTTGCGATATGGCTGTGCATTCAATCCTGGGTATCATTCAATGTATTCCAGCATATGGTTTTGAAGAAATTATTTCTGAAGTGGCGGTCTTTGAATTCGTTTCTTGACGAGAGTTGAGTTTATATTTAACTTCTCAGATTTTTCCAACATGCATTGTGATTCGACTCTATCAGACTGCATATAGTGGATAATGTTCGAGTCGCAAAAGATGTACCAAGCATGGCCTTTATCTTGTGTGTACCATGATTCTAAAAGGTCCCAGGAAAGTAAACCTTACTAACTGAGGTCCCAGAAAAGTAAACCCAACTGTTGCAAATGTACCAGCTCAAAGGAAAATTTTGTACTAGTCCTCACCCTTTTTTAGTAGTCCAACTTTCTTGAAATAGCTTTTGTTCATGGAATGAATGCCATGTTTCTTATGGATGGATTGGTGCTGATTTGCATTTCAATCTTCTTGCTGCTATGTTTAACCTTTATCTTTTTCTGCATGCGCCATTGATCTCGTTACCTATGGCTTTGTCAGAGGGTCCTGCAAGAGCACCATACCTTATGATCTCAGCTTGACAGTAGCTTCTTCAATACCAGCTAAAAGCAAGATGCCGCCTCGGCAACTGGTATTTTTTCTTTCTTTTCCCTGACAAAATTGCCAGTTTGTCATACCATACCTGTTTTTGATTATATTGTTTCTTATTTGCCCTGTGAGGAAGAAAAGAGATTATGTCTTGTTTGCATTCCATATCCATTGTCAAGAGGTACACATTTGTGCACATTGCTATTGGAGCATCACGTGGCCTTTCTCCAATAGCACTTGTTTCCTTCTCCCGTATGAGATAATAAGAAGTTAATTTCTTTTCCTTTAACCCTCCTTCCAGAAATTGAGAATTTTAACTTTTCAGTGTCAACTAATAAATCAAATAGGACATCAGATGAGATCAGCTAATGGGAAGGACAATACAGCTTGGGTGTTCTGAATAATTATCTGCAATGAATTCTTTTTTATCCGTATTTATCCTTGTCTTTTCTTAATTTCCTTCCTTACAACTGAGGACTATTTATGATTGCTTTCCTGAACTGCCCTTGGCTAGTTTATTCCACCTCATCTATAAATCACAATCTGCCTTTCGGAGTTGTACCATTGAATGCTCAGAATTCCATTACTGTTGTAAATAACTGCTGTAAAACAAGAACGGATTACCTCGAGATGATGCTATTGAAATACGGAATACCAGATTGTTAGAACTACTGCTGGGTTGAGTCGCGGACTAGGTCGCTCTCTTTAAGACGTTTCGCGGCTCTGCCCAGATTGTGCAAGCAGTTCGTGAATGCCTCGCCGTCTCCAGGATAAATCAGCCCAGAATTCTGTACCTCTGCTCGGTTTTCTCTGCACGGAAGAAAAACCGAAAACAAGAACACAATCGACCTACTGCTCGAACTCAGAAAACGTTTTTAGGGGAGGAAGAGAGAGTTGGTTTTTTTTGGTGTATAGAAACTGATTCCGAAGTGCTCAATTTATAGGTGCGGACTGGGCTGATTTCGGAAACGTAAATCAAATCAAAGCATTGATTTAGCACATGTTTTATAATCAATCCGAAATCATCCCTTAATCAGCAGCTAATCAAATCCCGCTGATTATGCACATGTTTTAAAAACGTTTTTTCCTTAATCAGCTGAAATCAAATCAAATCTCGTTCCTTTGATTTAGCACACGTTTTAATCACGTTCTTGACCAGCAAGAATTTCCATTTCGAAAAGATTTGATTGACTGAAAAAAAACGTTTCAGAAATTTGGCAAAACGTGGGCTTAACCGTGTGTGTGCGCGAGGCTCAAATCCCGGATTTGCACCCCCCCTGCGCGAATAACTCGTGACGCACACCCGGTTAACTGGTTTCCGAATCAGTTTTCCAAATTGCCGCCCATTTTCCTGAGCGCGCGAGACTTCTCCTTAAGTCCTCTTTTACAAACTCATTAGTGTGCAATATCATTTAAAGTAGAAAGAAGTTTTGTAACTTCCCAATGTGGGACTAGAGAAAATATACTTAAGTTCCAACAATCCCCCACTTGTATTTTTAAAAACAAAATATTCGAGCAAAGGTATAAAGCTGTGCATAAGTAAAGGTGTCTTTCGACTTGAACCATTACATAGTAATAATGCTTCAGATAGTAACTAGAGTGACTTGTGATCTTGAACTCTAAGTCTGAGAGCACTACACACACAACTCTACTAATGTGTAATGTTTAAAGCCAGCACTTTATGGCCATGTGCTTATATCCCAGTTTCATGAATGACCTAGAGAATTTGCCCAAATTCTCCCAAGAAGCGGCCACACTTCAACATTCATATAGGTGAGTCTATCAAGAGTACTCCTGTAGTCTAGGTACTCCACTCCACATAGAGCTATAGAACTCATTAAGTGTTAAACACAACCTCTTTCGCTACAGGATGTCATGCTTCTTAGGGATGGACTTGGAGTGTAACTCCTTATAGCATGATTCTTACCATATCACCATGTAACTCGTTTTTCCCTTTGAACCTATTTCTTGGGATCTCCAGTCTATAGGTTGGGTATCCATCACAAGTGACTCATTTCTCAATGGGCTTTAGCCCCATCCCTTTTGAGGTGTCCCACACCTTCTCCCGAGCTAATCCTTTCGTCAAAGGATCAGCCAGGTTCTCAGCTGACCGTACATAATCCACTCTAACAGCCCCTTTTGTTAGCAAATCTCTAACTGTGCTGTGCTTACGACGTATTTGTCGTTTCTTATCGTTGTAAAAACGATTCTGAACTTTTGCAATAGCCGCGGTACTATCGCAATGGATTAGTATGGCCGGTATCGGTTTTTCCCATAAAGGAATCTCTGACAGGAGGTTTCTCAACCAAGCTGCCTCCTCACTAGCCACAGCTAGCGCTATCATCTCAGACTCCATAGTGGATTGTGCCAAAATTGTTTGTTTCTTGGACTTCCAAGAGACTGCACCTCCTGCTATGTTGAACACATACCCACTGGTTGCTTTGGAGTCATCCGAAAGGGTGTTCCAATCGGCATCACTGTATCCCTCTAAAACAGTGGGAAACTTCTGATAGTGTAATCCAAGGTTCATGGTTCTTTTCAGATACCGCATGAGCCTCTCAATAGCAAACCAATGCTCCATTCCTGGCCTGCTAGTAAACCTGCATAATACCCCCACTGCATAAGCAATATCTGGTCTCGTGCAATCACAAGCATAACGAAGACTACCAATTATACTAGCATACTCAGATTGTCTAACACTGTCTCCAGTGTTCTTAAACAATTTAATACTAGGATCAAAAGGAGTGCAAGCAGGTTTACAGTCAAAGTAATTATATTTCTTCAAGATCTTTTCAATATAATGTGATTGATCAAGAGAAATTTCATTTGCAGATTTAGTAACTTTAACTCCGAGGATTACACTAGCCTCACCCAAATCCTTCATGTCAAAATTTTGGTTAAGCAATAATTTGGTTTCATTCACAACAAATAAGCTTGAGCCAAATATCAGAAGGTCATCCACATACAAACAGATAATAGTGCATGCATGATTATCAGACTTGTAGTATATGCATTTATCACTCTCATTGACTTTGAAACCATTTGAAACAACTAGACTGTCAAATTTTTCATGCCACTGCTTTGGAGCTTGTTTAAGGCCATAAAGAGATTTAATTAATCTACACACTTTGTGTTCTTGACCATGGACAACAAATCCCTCGGGTTGATCCATATAAATCTCTTCTTCTAAGTCTCCATTTAAAAAAGCAGTTTTAACGTCCATTTGATGTACAACTAAGTTATGAACAGCAGCTATGGCAATCAAGACTCGGATAGAAGTAATCCTTGTCACAGGAGAGTAGGTATCGAAAAAATCTATGTTCTCCCTTTGTCTATATCCCTTAGCTACGAGTCTAGCTTTATATTTATCCACAGAACCATCAGGTTTCAATTTCTTTTTAAGCACCCATTTGCAACCTATAGCTTTGCAGCCTTGTGGTAGGTCTACTAATTCCCAAGTTCTATTAGTATCCAATGAGTCCATTTCGTCATTTATGGCTTCTTGCCAAAAATCAGCATCTGGGGAAGTCAAAGCCTCATTAACAGTAGTGGGGTCCTCTTCTATAGAGAATGCAAAGTCAGGACCAAAGTCCTTAGCGATTCGAGCTCTCTTGCTCCTCCTTGGTTCAATCTCAGTGTCGCTAGAGTTCTCGTTTCTAGGTTCTTCTAATCTAGGCACGCTACTACTAGATTCAGCGCCCCCACTATTTCTAGATTTAAAGGGGAATTTTTCTTCGTAAAAATCAGCATCTATAGATTCTACGATCACCCTATTGTTAATATCGAAGAATTTATATGCTTTACTGTTCACAGCATAACCAATAAAGGCGCACTCATAAGCTCTACTCGCAAGTTTTGACCTTTTCGGGTCAGGAATACGAACATATGCTAAACAGCCCCAAACTTTAAAATATGACACATTGGGCTTCTTGTTTTTCCACAATTCATAAGGTGAAATTAAAGATTTAGAATTAGGAATTCTATTCAGCACATAACATACAGTCAACAGAATTTCACCCCACCAATGTGAAGCTGCACCCGAACTTAGCATAATCGCAACTACAAGTTCACATAAGGTTCGATTCTTGCGTTCTGCTTTTCCATTCATTTCGGGTGAGTATGGAGCAGTTTTCTCATGTATTATACCAGTAGAGTTATAAAATGCAATGAACTCATTCGAATCATATTCAGTGCCTCTATCACTACGGAGTCTCTTAATCTTTCTATTAAACTGGTTCTCAACCTCATTAAGAAAGATTTTAAACATATCAAATGCTTCACTCTTATGTTTCATCAAATAAACTGAGGTATAATTTGAATGATCATCAATAAACGTGATAAAATATCGATGTGCATTTCTAGTGAGAACTCCATCTAACTCACACATATCGGTATGAATCAACTCTAGCAATTCGGTTTCCTTAAGAATTGATTTATGAGGTTTCTTTGTAATCTTAGCCTTGCTACATGATTCACATTTATCAAAATCATTTAAGGAAATATTAGGGATAAAACCTAAGTTGCTCATATTCTTAATCAGTTTCTTGTTAACATGACAAAGTCTAGCATGCCACATATTAACAGAACAAACAATGTAAGAAGAAGATGCAGTTTTATTCATATCAATAGTAAGTTTAAACATGCCATCAGATGCATAACCCTTTCCAACAAACATGCCATTTTTAGTAAGAGTATACTGATCTGCTCCTATAGTCTGGGTAAATCCGGCCTTGTTGAGGAGGTAGCCGGATACAAGATTCTTCCTCATTTCTGGAGTGTGCAGGACTTCCTTCAGAGTGACAGTCCTTCCAGAAGTGAATTTGAGATCCACCTCACCAGTACCAAGAACCTTAGTGGTGTGGGAGTCTCCCAACAGCACTTTCTTATCATCAGCCTCAGAATACTTCTTGAACAAGGAGCGATCATAACAGACATGGCGAGAGGCGCCAGTGTCTATCCACCACCCTTCTGAACCACTTATCAGATTGATCTCTGATATCATAGCCACTAGTGGTTCTCCATCCACCAGGTTCGCCTGTGGAGCGCGACGCCTGGGGTTCTTGCAATTTCTTGCCATATGGCCAGGCTTGTTACAATTGTAACACACAAATTGGACAGAGTCCGTGTTTCGAGCCTGGCCTCCAGAAGGGGGTAACTTCTTGTTCTGATTCAGTCTTCTATTCTGGTTCTGGTTCTGATTTGGCTTCGCAATCCCTCCTCTCGGCTTGAGCACCGCCGAGCTATGGTTCCTTTTGTTTGCAACAAAGAGAACCTCATCCTTCTGATCCTGTTTCCGAGCCTCCTCCTCAACACGGAGCCTAACAATCAAACTTTCCATAGAAAAATCTTTTGACTTGTGACGGAGATCCTTTTTAAAATCTTTCCAAGTAGGAGGCAATTTATCAATAAGAACAGCAACCTGAAATTGTTCACAAATAGACATGCCCTCAGAAACTATTTCATGTGCAATTTTCTGTAAATCGTGAGCCTGGGAAACCACGGATTTTTCATCAATCATAGAAAACTTCAAGTAACGACTAACAGCATATTTCTTAGTCCCAGCCTCTTCGGTATCATACTTTTTCTGGAGGGCATCCCAAAGTCCTTTAGCAGTATCAAAAGTGGAATAGTAATCGTAAAGCTCATCAGTCAAAGCATTCATAATGTAGTTCTTGCACAAAAAATCCTCGTTGGTCCATTTTGAAATCTCTTTAGTGTTTTCAGCAGTAGGGGGATTCGCAGCAACAGGTTTAGTTGAATCACAATATGCAGCAAGTTTTTGGGTCGTAAGAAAGAAAAACATCTTAGCCTTCCAACGTTTAAAGTGCAGCCCCTCAAAGCGAAAAGGTTTGTTGATATCAGTGGTGGTAACCGAAATCTTGTTTTGAGAATCCATGGCAGATTGAATCGTCTTAAAATTGTTGTAAATAACTGCTGTAAAACAAGAACGGATTACCTCGAGATGATGCTATTGAAATACGGAATACCAGATTGTTAGAACTACTGCTGGGTTGAGTCGCGGACTAGGTCGCTCTCTTTAAGACGTTTCGCGGCTCTGCCCAGATTGTGCAAGCAGTTCGTGAATGCCTCGCCGTCTCCAGGATAAATCAGCCCAGAATTCTGTACCTCTGCTCGGTTTTCTCTGCACGGAAGAAAAACCGAAAACAAGAACACAATCGACCTACTGCTCGAACTCAGAAAACGTTTTTAGGGGAGGAAGAGAGAGTTGGTTTTTTTTGGTGTATAGAAACTGATTCCGAAGTGCTCAATTTATAGGTGCGGACTGGGCTGATTTTGGAAACGTAAATCAAATCAAAGCATTGATTTAGCACATGTTTTATAATCAATCCGAAATCATCCCTTAATCAGCAGCTAATCAAATCCCGCTGATTATGCACATGTTTTAAAAACATTTTTTCCTTAATCAGCTGAAATTCCGAATCAGTTTTCCAAATTGCCGCCCATTTTCCTGAGCGCGCGAGACTTCTCCTTAAGTCCTCTTTTACAAACTCATTAGTGTGCAATATCATTTAAAGTAGAAAGAAGTTTTGTAACTTCCCAATGTGGGACTAGAGAAAATACACTTAAGTTCCAACAATTACTGACTCTTGTTCTTTAACTCACAGAAGTCATCTTGAAATCGTTTGCCAGCTTTTGGACTGATATATGTAGGTGGATCATTCACTTGCCTATGATGACCTCATTTGGCTATACTGTGGCAATATCTTTGTGCATCCACTCCAAACTACAAAAGCAAAACATCTCCATATTCTTGGCTGTCCAACAAGCAGTGATGTCAGACATGCATATTTTACCAACTATTTGCTGAGGTCCATTGGTTCGTTTAGAGATTTTGTTTTTAATTGATTTTGGATTCACCTTGCCAGTATTTTAACTGATATTGTCATACTTCATGCCTTCCGTTCGACTGTCATCCTTCACACATAATGAGGCCCACTTCATATGCGGAGGGATGCAGAAGATTGGAATTTGGCTGCGGAAATAGCAAGTTTCTAGCTTAATGAAATGGGTAAGTTACTTAAATAAAACTTTCGTTTGAGCCAAACCGACTTAGTAATTCTTCAGTTCTTGGAAGATAAAGGGGGAAATGGATAACACAGTATGCAATGCGATCAATGGTGTTATCTACTTTTCTTAAGCCTGTGAAATAAGATTAGAGTGTGTGGCCTATCGTATGCCAGTGTGCTGGGTGAGGGGATTTTGATTTTATCCCCATACTGAGACAGGAAACCATAGTACCCAATCTTAGGAATATAGAATGGTGCAAGGGGGTAGGATAGCCGATAGCTTTTCAACTCTTAGAAGTTGGCCCTTGTGGAAAGCTATAATAAAAAGCCAAATGAGCCTTTTGAGGTCATTCAATGTGATCTTTAAAAGTCTGACTTTAGTTGGTGCAGCTTGAGAGAGAGAGAGAGAGAGAGAGAGAGAGAGAGAGAGAGAGAGAGAGAGAGAGAGAGAGAGAGAGAGAGAGAGAGAGAGAGGGAGAGAGACCAATAAATAAGAAAAAGGTGGGGGAGTAGTTTAATAAATAAGAAAAGGTGGAGTTGTTGGTTGGGGAGACGTTTCAATTGAGTTGTTGTGATTCACAGGACATGAGCAATTTCCACAGGGATTTCTAACCTCTTTTTGGTTTAAAGAATCCAAAAGGTGACTTTTTGCTTGGCATCTTCTTGATCATCTTCATGTGACCTTTTGCCCCCGGAATTCTTATATGCAAATTCCGAAATTTTTATGCTTGGTTCCTTCTTGATTCTCCTCATGTGATCTTTTAATCTCTTTCTCTTATCCGATATTTTATTCCCCGGGTTACATCTGTGTCTAATCAAATTTGTATGTATATGCATAATTTTTCACCAATTTTCACACTGTTAATCCAATCCATCCTTCAATCTATTGTTCAGACGAATCAGACCAATTGGTAAAACCGTAAAAGTCATCCATTTAATTGTAGTTTCCTCTTATTCCCTAGTATATCAGTCACTGTTCTGCCATAGACATTTCCCCCTCTATTCTCCTGTTAATAGTGAAACATCTAATGAATGACAATTGAGCGCTTCATTCTTGTGTTTTTTAGTATTTTGGGATAGAATAATTAGTTTCTCCTTTTGTTTATGAACCTTTATCATTGGGCAAAGTCCACTTTGACCCCCTGTGGTTATTGTCATGTGCAGATACCTCCCTCATGGTTCAAAACTGAGCACATAACCTACCTACGATTTTGAAAATATGCAAATAGACCCCCTGCCGTCATGTTTTCCATCAAAATTACCAATTAATAGCTACAAAGGAAAATAACTAATTAGAAAATATATAGAGAGAGTTAAGAAGCGTAAAACCAGTTTATAGTGGTTCGGTCTGAATTTGTGCACGGTTTAGCCTACTCCACTTCTCTCCAAGGCAATCGCTTGAAGGTTTCACTAATACAAGTGGAATTGCACCAGTAAGCCTTGCGGGTGCTTACAAATACCGTCACTCCTAACTTTCCAGAGGGGCTAGACAACCGCAAAGATTTAAAGTACAAAATCCTCAAAAACTCTTTCCAAAAACAAAACCCCTGTTTTTTGGAATTACGAAAACCAGTGTTTGATTTCTCAAACATTTAATCTCTCAAAAGATAATAGAATTTGTACCTCACAATTACAACACTCCTCAAAGAGTAGATATAACAATTTTGCTCACAAATCTCTCAAAGTAATTGTATGAAAAATAAAGTGTATTAGAGGATGAATATTGCTCTGAGTATTTTCTCTGGTGAAACTTGGTTGTATTTTTCTCTTCTGTTGAATCTTCCTTTTTATAGCAGAAAAGAAAATGAATGTACTGTTCTTTCCGGTGAACTGCAAATCTATTCTTGGTCCAACTTTCATCCTCCTTAAATGCAAGAGAACGTTGAGCCGAAATCCTGCTGAGAAAGTCTTGATCTGCAACATCACTATTACTTAAATACAGAGCTCTGGAAGCCAACAAAGCTACAGATTGAATGATTAATGCTGAGACTGGTGGACCACATCACCTTTTTGAAAAGAACCAGATTGGATGCTATGGTGTATTTGGACTGAAATGAACCAAAGTAACAATATTTACAGTATTAAAAAGGGATTTTCAAAGGCCAAAAGTGATTGGTTCAAGAGGCTTTTTCTTTTTAACATAAGCTGTACCCATTTTCAAGGGCCAGAGGTTTAGAATATAATAAGGTTTAATTAAGGCTCATTAAAGAAGCATTTTGCACAAAGACAAAAACTTATACTATGACTTTAGTTTTATTACGGCAAGGCATTTTAACAAAGCTTTTAATAAATCAATTTTGTCGTAGAACATAATTAAAATCAATTATATCTAACATACCTGATATTTGTGACATAATGAAGTATTTATACAAGGCCTTATTTGCCCACAAAATATCTCAAAAACTCCCTAAAAATTTGAAACACCTCGGTATCGATACAAGGGTTTCTTGTATCGATACCGAACAGCTTTGAGCAGTTTCCACTTTGGCCTTCGTAGCTTCTCGGTATCGATAAACCAAAACGTTGTATCAATACCCAATGGCTTCGAGCCCACTGCAATCTGCTTGCAAACGGGTATCGATACAAAGGAATGGTGTATTGATATCGCCTTCAAATAGCCAGAACTTCAGCTCCACAGCTCCTATCAGCTTCCACAGCACCTAACAGATTTCACAACATCTTATTAATTTTCATTTCCTAAACTTAAGTAAAGACTACATTTTAAACTTTTCTTTTACATTTTCTTTACTTTAATTTATTTAATAAAAATAAGGAAGTACCCCCCATTTGAAAACAATGGCATTATTAGAAATTTGAGATTTCAATCCAATCAAAATGTCAACCCCCAGCTTTTAGTGTAAAACAGAAAACTGCACGTTTTTCTCTAGAAGTAATGGCTCAAAACATGACCTTGCTCTTCGAATAAAACCTTGCAATTTTGAAGTTGCTCTTAGAAAAATTCAAGGATCAATTACCGCCATTTTTATCTCGAAAATCAATACTTTTTCGAAAAATCATTTTTCCATATTTAGACAGATTTTAAAGGGCCGACAGGATCTTCCTTGGTTTCTTGGGTACTTGGACGCACTCGGGCCATCCATGGCGTCAAAACATGCATTATTCATATGATTTACCTGAAAACACTAAAAAAATACCTTACGTGTAATATCAAAGAAAATACTAACTTTATAAACATAAATACGATAAAACTAATAACTTAAGTACCAAGAATATGCATTATTAAATGCTTATCAAATAGGCTAAGGTGGTTTGGGCATGTCTACCGTAAACCAGAAGATGTAGTAGTTAAGATAGCGGATAGGATAGCTCTAGGTAGCAATGCTACGAAGAGGGATAGACCTAAATTGACATTAGATGTTGTGCGCAAAGATATGAGTATAATGGGTTTGTGTGAACAAATGATCATTGACAGAGTTCAATGGAGGAAACAGATTCATGTAGCCGACCCCAAATGATTGAGACGTAAGACTCGGTTTGGCTTGGTTTGGTTTGACAAGCTCGATTGCTGATTCAAAAAGCTACATTTAAACAAAAAGAAAAGAAAATTAAAAAGTATGGTTAGGTTATAAGAATTGGCAGCAAGAGACTTCAGGGCTTGTTAGAGCTGATAGTGTAGAGAGGCAAGCATGGGGTCTGTTTAGCATCATTTTTGGGTTTCTGTTTTATGTTATAAAGAACCGAACACTTAGGCCCCGTTCAATTGCCAGGAAAGGATGGGAAAATCAACTTTTCCATAACTTTTGTAGTGTTTAGTTGGCAGGAAAGTAGTGGGAAACATGTTTTTAAGTTTTCCTACAAGATTTACTTTCTTACAAAAGTGATCCGGCCAAAAGCATAGGATTTTGCGTCACGGAAAAAGTTTTCTCCATTGTGGGGCCAAAATAATTGGCGGGTAAGAAAAAAAGTGAATGACGCCAATACAAAAAAATATGAATTAGGTTCTTAGAAAGGCACTTTCAGATTTACGTGAGCAACAACAATTTCGACTACTATGGTGCTTTCTGAGATAATTGTTGTGGAAAAAGATTGGTAGTTTATTTTTTTGGAAGTATTTATTTATCTTGTCATTAGTGTTCAATTTTATTTTGTACTAACTAATTATAGTGAGTTTTTGTATCAGCAACTAATCAAACACGGTTGTTTAACATTTGTTTATTTAGTTATCATCTACTTATTTTTTAAACTTCATTTGTACGGTTGATTATTAGAGGATGTCAATTTAAATGAGGGATTTGCATGACCATTCAGAAAATAACAAATTGAATAAGGAATTGGAAGTTGATTTTTTCATTTCATGTTAAGGCTTTGCATTAGATAAAATACATTTTCCGTATGTGTTAATTTTTGAAATATGATAGTCTATTATTTAGCTCTCAAAGTTACTTTTATTTAAAAATAGCCATGGGAATAAAAATAAAGAAATTTCTCATAAGTGTCTTTTCCCGGCAAATGAACCACTAAACTTTAGTTTTCCTGCAAAAAAAAACTTGTCAAATGAACACTCTCAGGAAAATAGATTTCTTTTTCCTTTTTTTGGGTAAATTTCTCTTTTTCCTTTACTTCACTCTACTTAACTTTTCTTGAGAATAACTCTCCAGTACAACATTCCTGAAGTTGCCAGAAATGTTGTACCGGAGAGTTATTCTCAGGAAAAGTTAAGTCAAGTGAAGTAAAGGAAAAAGAAATCTATTTTCTTGTGAGTGTTCATTTGACAATTTTTTTTTTGTAGGAAAACTAAAGTTTAGTGGTTCGTTTGCCGGGAAAAGACACTTATGAGAAACTTCTTTATTTTTATTCCCAGGGCTAATTTTAAATCAAAGTAACTTTGAGAGCTAAATATAGGCTATCATATTTCAAAAATTAACACATACGAAAAATGTATTTTATCTAATGCAAAGCCTTAATATGAAATGAAAAAATTGACTTGCAATTCCCTATTCAATTTGCTATATTCTGAATGGTCATGCAAATCCCCCATTTAAATTGACATTTTATGATAATCAACCGTACAAATAAAGTTTAAAAAATAAGTAGATGATAACTAAATAAATAAATATTAAACAACCGTACTTGATTAGTTGTCGATGCAAAAACTCCCTGAAAATTAGTTAGTACAAAACAAAATTGAAGACTAATGACAAGATAAATAAATACTTTCAAAAATAATAAATTACCAATCTTTTTCCACAACAATTATCTAAGAAAGCACCATAGTAGTCGAAATTATTGTTGCTCACGTAAATCTCGAAGTGTCTTTCTAAGAACCTAATTTGTATTTTTTTTTTGTTATTGGCGTCATTCACTTTTTTTCTTACCCGGAAATTATTTTGGCCCCACAATGGATAAAACTTTTCCTGTGACGCAAAATTCTATGCTTTTGGCCGGATCACTTTTGCAAGAAAATAAATCTAGCAGAAAAACTTAAAAACATGTTTCCCACTACTTTCCTGCCAACTACACTACAAAAGTTATGGGAAAGTTGATTTTTCCATCCTTTCTTGACAACTGAACGGGACCTTAATGAGTTACCGGAGTATAATGAAACTTGTTTTTTGGGAAATACGTCTGAAAAAAAACCATGTTTAATATGTTTTTCTCTTCTTGGAATCTATATTTTCGCTCAAGATATCAATGACTACGATACAAAAATGACTGGGTTTTTGTTTTCGAAACATGTTCGGCAGAATTGTATTCCAAGAACGCAACTGTACAGGGGGCCTATTGTTTAACCTTTTGCAGTACTCTATAATTTTTTTAGAGATTATTGCATCGTCATAATGAGAGGAATCTAAAAAGTAAAAATTTATGATCGAAATCCAATTTTTTTAAATAAAGACGAAAAAATTGGTTTAATGGCTTTTTTTTGTCTTTATTCAAAAAAATTAGGTTTCGATTGTAAGTTTTTACTTTTTAGATTCCTCTTATCATGATGATGCAATAATTCTTAAAAAATTGACGAAAAACTAACAAATACAAAAAAAAATTTAAATAAGGACAAAAAAATAAGCCAATTGACTTATTTATTTGCTGAACGGGTTAGTTCCGAATGGGTCCTAACTAACCGACGTATATATTCTTCTGGGAGCTCCTTCTTGGCCAGACCTCTCCCCGGCGGAACATCCCGATGGCCAATGGAATCTCCTTCTAAAAGGGGATTCGCTGACTCGCTTAGAGCTATCTTAGGAGAACTGCCGGATGGTGAGGGATTATCGTCCAACCGTGCCCCGGGAGGAGGGGGGTCGTCTTCATTAGTCATGTGGTGTGATTGCCCTGCTTCGACGTGAACTTCAAGGCTAGTTGCTTCTCCGGGAGAATGCTTCGGTTCTAGATAAAACCGAATCCCGGCTATGACAATAAAGGCACTTGTGCCGAGCCAAAAGTATGATGAACGGAGCCTGAAAAGGCTCAATGCCTGATTCAGACTTGCACTGATGAGGAAGTCTAGAGCTCCAAAATCCGTACAAGGTTGGATGCAGAAGAGAGTGCAGAGACCGTAAAAGGCGAGAAAGAGGAAGGTGAGCATGCAAGCGACGGATTTCTCGGAGAAGTAGTAGAGACCGACGTTGCCGAAGAGCAGAAGCGCAAAGCCGATAGCTTTCCCGGTATCTTCATAGCCGCGGAAGAAACGATTGGTTTGTTGATTTCTCAATGAAAAATAGAACCATGAAAGCACGAAGTTACTAGCGAGCCATGAAAGAAGGAGTGTCGAAATGAGGATGATGGAGATGACGCCGGTGGTTTTCTTGATGAAATCCATGGCCAAGAATGAGAAAACCCACGACGGCGACGACGTGATCCCAAGGTAGTACCAAAAATCGAGACCCGGAGTAACAGGGTGCAACATTGGAGGAAGAAGGAAGTGGTTCAAGGGGAGAGAAATTGAAGGGAGCTACTTCCTCTTATGTAAGTAGGTTGGCGTAGGACTTGGTGTGGGAAAAGTCTGTCCACGTCAATTGATTGAGAGGCAAAATTTCCCCTCACTTTCGCTTCAATTTCACAGAAACACGGCCATGGCAACGTCGGAACAATATCAAGAAGTTGCTCAAGCCTTGCATACTCGCTTCCAGTACTCTTTCTCCCCAATCAATCCCGAGACTTTTGCAGCGACATGCCTTTCTTCTTCGCCTGTTACACGACAATTAACCGACAACTTTTATATGTAATTAAGCATCAACCAAGCTTTTCGTGGGAAAGAAAAGGAAAAGGTGATGTGAATCATCCCCCACGCTCACATGCTAGCTTCAACTGTATATGTCCTAATAAAGAAATATCCACTGCGATTCTGTTTCTGGAAGGATTCACGTTGTAGGAAAAGAATGAGTAGCTACGGGTATATATACCTACCCGCGTACATAAGGCTTTGGGACTAGTTGGTCCCACAAAAATGATCGGAGCCGCTTATTTTTATTCAAATATTTTGTTTAGGATCCTCACAGAAAATCTGTTAGACCTTTAATTCCTCATCGCTTATCTAAGCCACCTAAACTTGGTTAATAAAATTTAGAGGTTACTTCACCTACTGCCAATTGATTTTAGATTAGAGCCCTCTAAGAAATTTAACATGATATCAGAGCTAGGTTTTCGGAGGTTTTTCCCCTTTGTCTGTGCCATAGTTACATTTTGTTTCATTGTTATCCGTGTGTTCCGAATCCTTTGTTTGAACTCTCCATGTGAGAGTCGGGGTCGCACGTGCGGGGCGGGGGAGTGTTGGAGTTTGTCCCACATTGATTAATTATCTCTTCCAAAATTAGTATATGAACCTGGGTGGCCTCTTCACTCTTTACCAATTGGTTTGGAGTTGGATACTTTAATATGGTATCAAAGCTAGATCTTTGTGGCCTCACCTCGTGTGGTTAATTCTTTGTCGCCCGAGTCAATCATCTCATGTTATCAATTCATACCTCCACGTGCATCCAGGTTGCACGTGAGAGGTCGCCTGAGTCAAATCTCCTAATTTTCTCGATTCATACCTCCACGTGCATACGGGCTGTACGTGAGAGGGAGTGTTAGACTTAATCCCGCATCGCTCATTTAAGTCACCCAAACTTGGTTAATATATTCTAGAGGTTACTCCATTTTTTGCCAATTGATTTTAGGTTGGAACCCTTCAAGAAATCTAACAAAATCAGATCAATCGGGCATCGTTAAGGACATTTAAGAAACCTTAAACTTGGATATTTTTGAAGCAAAATTGGATATTTCGTAAACACTTTTAACTATATCCGATTGAGCTGATTTTTTACAGAATTTTTTTAAAATACTAATATTTTGAACAAAATGAGCTGCGCCTTGATCATTCTTGTAGGACCCGATACGGGTCAGAAAGCCGTATGTCCGTGGGGTATGTATATATCCGTATGTACTCATAGCAGCTTAACGTTTCTTCTTTCTTCCCGTCAATGTTGCACCCTGTTTGGCCGTGTCTCGACTTTTCGTCCATAATTTGGAATTTTGGATCATTCAAGTACTAAAAAGTACGGCGGTTCGCGGTTCGGTTCGGTTTGGATTTCTAAGAATTCGAGAACCGAATCGCTAGTCACGATTTTTACAAAATGAAATCCGTGTCCGGACCAAAAGTCCTACGGTTCGATTCCAATCTGATCCGTGACTCGCGGATCAGTTACGATTTTGTCCACGGATTTTAGCAAAAATAAAGCTTAAGCATATATCCCACGCTAAAAGGGAAGAATGTTACATTCAGAATTAAATTTAACACCACCAGAAAATACTTGTTACATAAACTACCAAAAACCTACTTCAAAAATGAGATTCAAAAGAATCTAAACACTAGTAGGATTGTATCATTATAGTACATAATATAAAAGAACTGAAAAAGAAACGAACTAGTAAAACTTAACTAGGGTTACCCGTTATTTATAAAAAATACTACGATTTACTCCATATATTTTATGTACATCTACACTATATCCCATTATTACGATAAAATACTAAAATTGGTAGAAAAAAGTGTTAACATTATTAACAATTTATTATATATATATATATATATATATAAATACACACACACACACACATATATATATATATATAATAAATATCTCACGGTCCGGTTCGATTAATCTACGATTTTGTAATGAAAATCCGTGGACCGAACCGCGAGTCATGGTTTTCTAATTTTTCAATCCGTGTCCGAACCATTAATCCACGGACAAAATCCAAAAGGTATGGATCAGTTCGGTCCGGATCGATTTCACGATTCACCGAATTTTTTGAGCAGCCCTACTAAAAAGATGGTTGGACGATTGTAAGGGCCAACACACTGTCCCAAATGCGGTGATTTTTGGAGCCTCATTTTTCTATTTTTTCCTTTTGCATTTCACTTTTGGGAGTGATTTTCGCACTTTTCAAATTGTTAACCGCAGTCTCCTATATTGATTGGGGAGTGCGGTTAAACAATTTGGAAAGTACGAAAATCACCCCATTTACTTTTTTTCATTGTTACATTTTGAAATACTAGTAAGAGAGTGTGGTTTTTATACTTTTTGAAATATGGTCAAAATATATTAGGAATCTGTAGTGTTTGAGAGGTATGTGTTGAATGCATTTTACAACATGAGAAGTGTTTGAGACATGTGCATTTTGTAAGTCTTTTAAGTTGAACAAAAATGAAAAAAGTCAAAAATGAAAAGTCAAAAAACTCATTTCCCCCCACTTTTGCATTTTGCCCTCTATCAACCAAATTGGAGAATGCATTTTCAGAAAACTCATTGTAGTATTTTATTAACGGTGGATGGCTAATGCTATCTGGGAATACAAAAGCAGCCATGGAGTAAAAGAAAGGGCGAAAAAGGGGGCGACTATTCGCAGCTCCGTATTTTCTCCCTTAGCCCACTACATTTCGGTAAATAGTTGTTAAAAATCATATATAACATTTCGGTAAATAGCTGTTGAAAACAAGATTATATTTCGGTAACTACATGTCGAAAATATATTCAACCTTCGGTAAACAACTGTCGAACATACATTTTCGGTAAATAGTTGTTGAAAAAAATATTATATTTCGATAATTGGATGGTGAAAATGTATCTCAATTTTGGTAACTAACTGTCGAGTATAGTTGGAAATTTTTAACGGGCTAAGGGAGAAAATACGGGGCTGCGAATAATTGCCCCGAAAAAAAAGGGGTGGAATACGATCATTGAAAATATATAATAAAAAAAGCATACGCTTTCGATCATTAAAAATATATAATAAAAAAAACCTTGAAGTTAATATCTGTAAGGAACAAGATAGTGTGCAAGAAAGTGATAAAAAAGTTCGATGAAATTTCACGCAGGCCAGCCCTTGGCCTCTCTTCACCATTTTCCATCATCTTTTGACTTTTGGTGTGGCTTTCCGCGGATGACATATGTCCTGGGAAGAGATTTCGCCACTACGCTCTCCTTGGCGATGAGAAGGTGGAGCCTATCTTCGGAGAATTAAGGACTTAGGTCCCATTCCGATAAGATTCTTATTTTGTAAGTACATATTTTTTGCTTTACGAGACAGACTTCCTATATAATAAGCTAGCTCAGTATTTGAATTTTATGTACTACATAAACCCAACGGTTCAAACTTGTCCTATAATCTTATGTTCAACAGTTCAAAGTTGTCCTATACTCCTATGAATTCCACGGCTGAGATCAAAGGCTTTGTTTGGAAGTTGAAGAAAGTAAGGGAAAGGAAAATGGGAGGAAATTGAGAAGAAAATGGTATTATTCACACTTATAGATTTTTTTATTTTCTCTCCTCTTTCTTTCCAAACCAAACAATGGGAGAGACAATTTTTTAATTTTCCCCTCCTTTTTTTCACTTTCCTCAAGTTCTAAACAAAGCAAAACAAAGCCAAAGAGCCCTAGGGCTGTAAATATATTTGGAAAGAATGATCCCTGTAAATATATTTGGAAAGAATAATCTCTCATACCTATACCCTCTACATCGCCATTAACTAGATCGCAGCTGCAAGCAAATACATAAAGGCCCCGTTTGATAACAGGTTTGAATGTTGGGATGAGACTACTAATCCCATGGGAGTATTAATACTCTGTTTGGTAACAAAAAAAGGTCCGGACTATTAGTCCATTGGGATGTCGAAGCCGGCCATTGGGGGTATTAGGAATACCCTCTTGGAGATGGTATTGGAAATCCCAACCCATCATCTTCTCATTATCAATCACTTCTCATTACCAATCTCTTCTATCAATCCAATCCCATCATCTAATCTCATCTCAAACAAACATAATATTAATAATTTCATTATCGAATCACATCCCAAACAAACATATTCATTATCAATCATTTCTCATTACGAATCCCTTCTCATTACCAATTCAAATCCTAATTCCATCTCTTTACAAATCTCATCCATCTATCAGTGTTATCAAACGAGACCAAAGTTCCTTCTAGATTTAAAAAAGGGATTCATCAAGTTCCTTCTCGATGAGAAATTTTTTGGTCATCAAATTGGATTAGGTTTATAAAAATCTTATTTCTTGGCGTGTTTTCATGCTATTGAAAATAGTTTACTGACACACTCGAGTATATAAAGCTTTTGGTCCCCCAACCTCACTCATGAACAAAGTTCTCTCTCTCTACACATGTTCTATTCTGTAGAAGCAAAGCTAGGTTAGGATAATTTAGTTCTGATTGAATTTTGTTTTAATTTTTTGACTCAATTGTGTGGTTAATATATTTTTTTAAACAGGTGCGGTTACCATAGGTTAGCCTTGACTATTGTAGTTTTTTTTTTTTTTGGTTTGGGGGGGGGGGGGGGGGGGGGGGGGGGGGGTGGTTTGGGCAAGGTGGGGACCTTATTTTGTGCTTGGTCTTGACTCTTCACATTATTTCCTTTTCACAATCTAATGCAATCTGCCAAGAGTCAGCTTGGCTAAATAATCCTTGCTGGAAAGAGTCATATTGGATTAGTTGAGAGGAAAAATGATTCATTGTTATCTTAGATTTTGTTTAGTGTTTTGTTGCGGAGTGCCTTCAGGCACGGGCTCATCCACTAGTTCTCTCACAATATATCATTTGTAATTCAAAAAATATGATATTTTATTTTAGTTAGTAGAATACACTCTTATGAGTGAAAAGCATGTCATCACCTAAGTCTCTTAAATATTTGATACTGGTTATTTTGAATTAGCTAAGCGGTTTAGGGATCGGATAAAGATCTTTCACCAATCTCTCTTAGAAGGATAAGATCGGTGCGGTTCCCGTTGCTTTAATGCAGGTGTTAAATGTTCTCGGTATTTTGGCCTAATAAGTCAACTGACTTATTTTTTTGTCCTTATTTCAATTGTTTTCGCATTTGTTAATTTTTTGTCGATTTATTGTGAATTAATGCTTCGTCATGACGAGAGGAATCAAAAAAGGAAAAAAATTACGATTGAAACCCAAATTTTTTTAATAAAGATTAATAAAAATTAATTTATTAACTTATTTTTATCTTCATTAAAAAATTTGAGTAAAGATAACGACCAAATAATTCTTGGGGAGTTTTCTTGGGGAGTTCAATCAATCAAAACTTACCACCCGCATGTCCATCTTGATTCTCCACCTCCAACACTCCAATCAGAACTTACGGTGGCGTCACTATCAATTTCTCTCGCCGGTATATATATATATATATTTTTTTTACCAAACTTGAATGCATAGATGTATAACAAATACTATTACACATACGTTAAAGCCGCCCTAGCCTTAACATGAGCAGCTTTAACCATCAGTCTTGGAACTTTAATAATCCTTACAACATCAAATTTAGAACACAAGAAACAAATGTCAGAAAAAACTGCTTGCACATCAGCAGGCGCATTGAGAGGATCATTCAAGCCATGCTCCAAAACTTCACAGTCCGTTTCGATGCAGATCCGCTTCAGTTGCTGCCTTATGGCCCAATCGAGCACCAGCAAAACAGCCCTACCCTCTACTACCGTGGCAGAAGATGCCAAACATTGTACAGCTTGATGTCCGTCCTCGCCTTCAGCCGCTTCCAAAACCCAGGCTGCCACCCCAACATTAGAACCTGCCAACCAAGCCCCATCAGTAACAAAGGAAATAAGTTGCCCCCGATCCGCTTCACACCCTGCCCTTGTAAAACAAAAAACTAAGCAACCGATTTGACCCCTCCCCCTCATTCTCCTTCACCATACTCCCCCTTATTACCAGTACAGACCTGCACAAACTTGCTAAGCCTGAAAAGCAACGCAAAACATCATCAACTTAAACAGACTTGAACAAAACATCATTGCGCGCACTCCAAATTGCCCATAAAATAAAAATAGAATGCCTTATCAACTCCTTATCAGGCGCTTCATTAATCACACACACTAAACCAAACAGGGAATCCAACCGGAGTCCCTATCAAAAAATCCAATCCCAAGTTAGAGGCTCGCTATACTCTCCGTGCAAAATTGCAGTTCAGGAAAAGATGCTCAATGGTTTCCTCATCCAGGCCACAAAGAGGGCATATAGGGTTAACAATCACATTTCTTCTCCTTAACGCATCTTTAACAGCCAAAATGCGATGGATCACTTTCCAAATAAATAGCAAAAATTTAGGAGGCAAACCCAACCCCCACACTTTGCCCCAGAGTTGAAATCTTTGTCGCTCCTGTCTAACCAGCTCACCAAACTCAAGCCTCAAAGCTAAACAAATATGCGGACTTAACTGAGAATTTACCATTCTTAGTATGCTCCCACACAAGCTCATCCTCCACCTCCTGAACTGGGATATAAATAGACTTAATGGCTCCCACAACTTCCATGGGAAACAAGACATTAAGCAACGGCTGCCTCCACTCACGGCATTGTGCATCGAAGAGATTACTAACCTTAAAAGTAGGTAAACCCACACTTAGAGGAGAGCCCTTGAGAGGATTAGCTATCTTAGGAATCCACTCATCGTGGAAGACTCTGATGCTTCTTCCATTACCCATTTTCCACTATAAACCCTGACATAACAATTCTTTACCCCACATAATACTCCGCCAACCCAAAGATGACGACGACGACACTGTGGCCTCTAACAAATTCTGCTTTTGACAATATTTGCCAGTCAAGACTTTAGCAATCAAAGAGTCCGGATTTTTCAAAATGCGCCAAGCCACCATAGCTAACAAAGCCTGACTCAAATTTCTGGTGGAAGGGAGATCCTGAGAGTAAAGGTATACACTGGAGAAGCTGGGATACCATGTCTAAGGCCAAGTCGGATGGAGGCATGGGATTCAGAAACTTCAGATCCATGAATGAGGCTCACCTTGCTAGACAAGGTTGGAGGATGCTTAGAAACCCGAATTCTTATTGGGCAAAAATTCTGAAAGGGCTTTATTTTCCAAACTGTTCCTTTTTGGAGGCAGCTAGGGGTCACAAAGCTTCTTGGGCATGGCTGAGTTTGTTGCATGGCAGAGAAACTCTTGTGAAAGGTCTCAGATGGCAAGTGCAGAATGGGGAAAAAATCAGATTTTGGGAAGATAAGTGGATTCCAGGGCTCCCAAGTTTCTCTCTTACCTCCACCAAGCCTCCTGGAGTTGGGATTGAAAGGGTGAAGGATGTGATTACTGTAGATGGAAGGAGTTGGGATAAAGTGAAGCTGATGCAGATTGTTTCCAAGGAGGAGGCAGATGCCATTTTAAAGATTCCTATTTCGAAATTTCAGAGAGAAGACTTGCTGGTTTGGCATTATACCTCAAATGGTGAGTATTCTGTTAAATCGGGCTACTATGTGGCAAATCAAGAGAGGACTAAAGATGAAGGAGAGAAGCCTTGGTGATCAATACAAATTTATGGGCTATCATTTGGAAGTTGAAGGTGCCCCACAAAATTAGGCATTTCTGGTGGAGAGCCTGTAGCAATTGTTTGGCCACCAAAGAAAATCTGCTCAAGAGAAGGTGCGGGCAATCTCAGATGTGCCCCATTTGTAACCAGTTTGACGAGACTATCGAACATATGCTCTTTGATTGCCACTGGGCTCGAGCGGTTTGGTTTGGGAGTAATGTTCAGTTGAATGTGGGGCAGGGGCACCCGACGTCGGTGATTAAATGGACTTCCCAAATAGTTGATCAGTTTAAGAAGGAGGATGCGATGAATTTTTTAGAACGGGTAGTCTATATCGCATGGTACATTTGGAAGGCGCGAAACGAGGTAGTTTTCAATTCCAGTCTTCCTAATCCAGAGTGGACTATGAGGAGAGCCCTTGAGGCTTTCCGTGAATTTTCAGATGTAGCGGTGCCGTCCCGTTTCCACATGGATAACCCAACTGTTGAGGACTTTATTTCCCAATGGAGGGCTCCGGAAAATGGGTTTTTAAGCTAAATTGTGATGCAGCAGTGGGAAAGAATGGAGAGAAGGCGAGTGCAGCAGTTGTAATCAGGGACAGCAAGGGCATCCTTGTGAACGGTTCAACTGTTATGACCAACGTTTCGTCGCCCCTTCAAGGGGAATTGGTGGCTATTCGGCAAGCGTGCGGCATGATTTCAGATTTGGGTTATCAAAATGCGCTAGTCGAGTCAGACTCTCAAGTAGCCATCAAGTTGAGTGTATCCGAATTGGTTCCTCCTTGGGAAGTCTCTGCAGTGGTTTGGGACATTAGGAGGATGAGAGAGAATTTGAACATCAGATTTGGATGGGTTAAGAGGGCGGCTAACAGGCTCGCTCATGCGGTGGCTAAGAAGGCCTTGGAGGGTTTGCTCCCTAGAGATTGGGTGGTGTTTCCCCCAAATATTGTTTCCTCTGTTTTAGCTAGAGACTCTCTTCTTCTTGTGTAAAGCCCTGAGGGCGATTTTGATTATCGGAAAAAAAAAAAAAAAGGCAACCCCTAAGGCCCAAACCTCCCTTTGACTTAGGGAGACAGCAGACCTCCCATCTACGCCACACTATCCCCTTACCATGCTCTCCTCCCCACAGGAAACGAGATGCAACACTCTTAATCTGATTCAAAAAATAAACTGGGGCTCGGAAAATAAGTAATTAGGAATAGTAAGCAATACATGCTTCGCCAAAATAAGGCGCGATGGAAAGGCAAGAAGAGGAGCCTTCCATGAAGCCAGCTTGGAGCCAACTCTTTCCAAAATTCTGCCACAAATACTACCCTTTCGCATAGTAAAATCCATATTTGCTCCTAAATAAACTCCTGGCTTATCAACACATTTCACACCAAAAATAAGTTTCAATTTAGACACATCCAGGGCACACATATTTGGGCTAGTGAATAGCTCCGATTTATGGAAATTAATTTCTTGCCCCGCTTGCTTGCAATACACATCCAGAATCCATTTCAGACACCATGCATGCTCCTCATTAAATTCCATGAAAATATAACAATCATCGGCAAACACTAAATGGGAAATACGAGGAGAAACAGAACTTACAGCAATTCCCCGGCAAATATTGTACGAGGCAAATTCCTCTAGCCCATCCGAGAACACCTGAGCTACTAATATAAACAAATAGGGCGAGAGTGGATCACCCTGGCGAATCCCACATGTCGGATAAAAGGGACGAGACCTCCTTCCATTAACCAAAACCGAGAAGGAAACAGTAGATATGCACTGTCTAATCCACCCTAACCACTTCTGACTGAAACCCATTACCCGAAGAACTCCTAGCAGAAAATCCCAGTTCACACGATCATAAGCCTTATTCATGTCAAGTTTGAGAGCGTAGTACGCATGCTTACCTTTCTTCCTTTTCCGTACATACTCCAAGATTTCATGAGCAATGAGCACATTATCCGAAATAAGCCTGGAGGAGACAAAACCATGCTGATATTGCGACACCAGATCACCCAGGACAGCACGAAGTCTATTAACTAGCACCTTGGACAAAAGCTTGTACAACACATTGCACAAACTAATAGGCCGAAAATCACCAACACATTGCAGATTTGGAACCTTGGGGATGAGGGTAATAAGAGTATTGTTCAATTCCTTCAGCATGAATCCCAACTCAAAGAAAGTCAGAGCTGATTGAACAATGTCCTTTACAAGCCATCCCCAATTGTCTTGATAAAAAGCGGCCACAAAACCATCCGGCCCTGGAGCCTTCCTCCCATCAAATTGAAACATCGCCTCTCGAATCTCATCCGCAGTAACAGGCTGATCCAAAACAAATTTCTGCTCATCCGACAGCCTAGTCTTGACAGTAGCTAATAAATTAGGTGGTTCCTCCTCTCCCAAAATTCCCCCAGTGGACACATCCTCCTCCCCAATCCTTATTGCACTCGACCCTTCATCACATCTAAATATAGAGCGAAAGTGCTGAAGAAACGTGGACTCAAAAACATCCGGATCCGTGACCAACACTCCTTTTGCATCTTTTAATGCCACAATTACAGGTAATCGCATTCGATAAGCGTGGTTCCTCACCACAAATCCTAAGACCTCCTTGCCAAATCAACGTTCATCACAACTTTGCATGAATCATGATTGCTTAATCTTGAATCCTTAAGCCTTCTAAAAAACCGCCTTCCGAACCCACTAAAAGACTGTACTCACAGATTGATTGGGTTGTTGTAGAAACCTCTCGAAAATGATCTTTTAGCACAAAGAGTCCGTAGACGTTCAATAATCTTCAAGATACATGAACCCTAGCCCTCACAGATGTTTTGATTGAGATGAAAACGAGAGCTCTGGAAATGACAGCAGTGCTCGGTACTACTTCTGACCTAAATGATGAGAATTTATACTACTGCTGCAACCTGACCAAAGTCGCTCAAGCGAAACCATTCAGGTAGGGGTTGATGGACAAGTCGCTGGAGCGAAAAAATCTGCTTCTGAAACTGCTGCCGAGACTTGACTAACCACTACCGCTCTCTCAAACAATTCATGCAAACGGCTCCATTCCACAAACCTAAAATAGACGCACTAGAAATATGAAGAACAAAAGTACATCTGGATAATGAATTTATACAAAGAGACGTGTGTTTTGGCATTAACTTGCCAACAAAAAAGGAGCTCAGCTATGGAGCTTACATAGACCATAGAAAATAAATTCATGGTGTGCGCAACACGCAATATAATGAGTACTTTTCTTCATTTGATACATATAGTAAAGCCTTGGATATAGCTTATTACACAATTGGAGAACCATGAAAAAATCTCTATGTTACACAATTGGAGAACCTTGAAAAAATCTCTCTGTCATTAATTTGTCTGTGTTCTTGCTTGATTGATTTCTAGTTGCGATTGTGTGTTGGGTCGATTCTGAAACAGAAATAACATTTTCTGTCTCTTTCAACTTGGGGGTATCATTCTTTTTCGCAATAGATATTTCCTTGTTGCATATTTCTCTTTAATGTTACTTGAATTTTTTACTCTGTCTTTATTCTCTCTTTTTGGTGCAGGAGTACAACATGTTTTTAGTTTAGTTTTCCTATTTCAGACAATCTGCATTCTTACAAGGTCCTTATACTTTTACATAGCAGTAATCCTGACATATATACACAAAGAGAAGTTTGACATTCGGCGAGATTTTTAGCGTGGAAAATGAATTCCTGCTAAGGTACCCTTCAGCGTGGAGATAATGGTTTCCTCTAAAGAATTTAAAACGCCACTTTTTGCGACGAAATAATTGCTTCTATATCACGATTTTCTAAAAGATTGTTATTCCTTTATTGCCCGGGTCAACATAATGGTGAACTAAAACGTGGTGCAATTCCCGTGTTGGAAGGCCATGGGTTTGTGCATGCATTAATTCCAATGACTTGTCAACAAACTTCTTGTACAGGTTAGGAAGCATCAAAGTGGTTATTTGAGCTTTTCAGATCTCATATGGGGCTCTGGGGGTGTGTAGTCTGGTTTTCGTTGTGGGCAGGCCCATTTCTGGTCTTTCGTTGTGTCTGTGTCTATATTTAGGTTTTGGCCAAATGTGTGGTGGGGCTTAGGCTTTCTTTTTGCTGTTTTGTGTCTTGTAAGTCTGGTTGGGTTTTGTGTCTTGTTGGTCTGCAGGCTTCTTTTTTGTTTTGCTATCTAGTGTCTGGGCTTGTGTGTTTTTAGGTCTGCGGTTTGGCTTCTATCTGTCCTTGTCTCCTATATGTGTCTGGTTGGGGTTCTCTCTTGATTGCTCCTTTGGGTCACCAAGTCTTGGGCTTGGGGTTTCTTGTGTCTGAGTCTTGGCAGTTTGTTTTCTTGAACTGGATATCAAATTGCATTCTTGGTGCATTGTGCTGCCTGCTATATAGTTCAATTTTTTTTTTTATAAGCAAATTTTTTTTATAAATTTTTGAAAAAGATTATAAAGATTCAATGGATCACAGGTACACCGGTGAAAAACGTCACCTGAGAACCAAACCCAAAGGAAGGCAAGGAACCAACCAAAAAACCATAGCGATAAACCACACACCAAAACAACCTCTGGACACCCTGAGCAAACTAAGACCAAAAGAAAATAAACCGAAACTCAAAGGCCTCGTTTGTTAAAAGTATTAGATGGGTGAGATTTGTAAAGAGATGAGATTCATAATCTGCATGTTTGTTTCGCACAGGATTAGATGATGAAATTATTAATATCATGTTTGTTTCACATGGGATAAGATTGGATTAACAATATACATTTTCATATTCGCCCTTATGCAAAAACTGAAGGATAAAAATAAATAGCAGATACTTAATTATGAGAGCTATAGAGACAAAAATTAATTATGATCATTTAAAATATAATATGATCAGAAAAATAACATCTTCACACAAGTTCAAACAGATTGTAAATTGGAGCACTTAATATTTTAACCATATTTTTTATATATAAATAGTATAAAAAAATGAAGTGCTTCAATTTTCAATCTGTTTGAACCTGTGCGAAAATGTTATTATTCTGATCATATTATTCTAAAGGGTCATAATTAAATTTTGTCTCTAGGGCTCTCATAATTCTGCTTAATTATAATTATGACCCTTTAGAATAATATGATCAGAATAACAATATCTTTGCATCGGTTCAAACAAATTGTAAATTGGAGCACTTAATTTTTTTTGAGACTTTATATATTAAAAAACATGGTTAAAAAATTAAAGTGCTCCAACTTTTAATCTGTTTGAATCGGTGCGAAAAACTTATTTTTTTGATCATTTTATTGTAAAGGATCATAACTAATATTTGTGTCTAGAACTCTCATAATCAAGTATCTACTCTATAGGGGTTCCAAATAAAGGGACAACTTGGTTATTGCACCATTAAAAGAAGGGATTGGACTATGAATACCATGTCCCAAGGGGTATTGCTAACAGCATCTCTAGCCTTGACTCAAACCCTTCTCCAATTTAAAATTTGGGTAAAAACCTCAAAAATCCCTCTCCAATCCTTTACCCAAACTCTTTCCCATTTTGAGTTTTATCCATTTCTTTACCCAAATCTAAGACAACTCATACCCTTTCCCCATTTCTCCAATGGCTAGAGAGAGGGGCATACAAGTGCAGAGCTTCGCCGGAGTTGCCGAGTTTGCTGGAAATGGTGCAGATCTTCGCGGGGGTTGGGGGTTTGAACTGTGAAGGAGGAGCGAGGAAGAATCTGGTGCAGACGAAAGAGAAGATGTAGAGAGAGAGATACACAAAAGAAGAAGACGTATAGAGAGAGAGATACGCAGAAGAAGAAGAAGAAGAAGGCATGAGCAGAAGAAGAAGAAGGTGGCGTGAGCAGAAGAAGAAGATATGGCGTCCTTGATTGCTTTCTCTTTTTACCATTTTGCCATTAGGCGTTAAAAATATATATATTTGGGTAAAATTTGGGTTTGATGATTGGATATTTTTTTTGCTGTTAGATTTGATGATTGGAGATGTGTCTACCCAAAATAGGTTTTTACCCAAAATTAGACTCAAATTCGAGGGGGGAAATGGGTGAAGGTTGGAGCTGCTCTAATACCCCCAATTTGGGGTCTTGCTCATCCCATCGGACTAGCTAGCAATCCAATCCCAACCCCATTTTTGGAATCAAACGGGGTATTGCTAATACCCCTCCTTAGTAATCCAATCCCGACCCCTTAAAGCCTTATCAAATGGGGCCAAAGAGAGCAAACCAAAAGGATAAAGCTGAAACCAAGTAACCCCAACTTGAAGTGCAATGATTTGAAGCCTGCTCAGAAGTGTATATCAAGGATGTTCCTCAATTGGAAACTATCTATCCAATTCAGTCTGTTATGAGGGGGTGGAACTTTTCAAGTTATTGGGAATGCTAGAAAATCCTTACCCGATGCACTGATACTACTTTGCTGGTCTACTTTTGCTGGGCTTGCTGGACTACTTGATCCTGGATTGAGGCAGTTACGTTGTTAGGATTTTCTCTCAAACATGGTGCTTATCCACTTTATTTGTTACTTTTCCCTTTTAAGGTTCTTAGGTTGACTCGTTGTCACCTCTAAATCCTTGTGGCACTTGTAGCATATGATTGTCAGGTGGTTAGGATTACACATCTTGCAACTACATGGTCAAGATCACTGCAACGCTAAAATTGGTAGAGTAAATGCCGGGGGGAAAAAAAAGAGAGCAACCTATTACCCGTTGAATAGAAGTAAATATGTGTCATGATACTCAAATTCGTGTATCATGGGTATCAAATGCTATAGAGAAGTTACAAGCATTTTATTTACAGTCAATTCAATGTTTATTTTCCAAAACTGATGATATAGTTTTGACCCACCAAATTTGATAAATTCTGTTTTGATAATTTCCGAAGGCCCATCCTCAACAGTGGCCTAGAAGTCTTGTGGAAGTACTTTTGCAGACACACTCACTTTCTTTGTTTTTTTCAAGTTCAATTTCATGGAGAAATGGTTTTGAATTATTAAACTTTGATTTCTTGATCAAATTCATGTGCAATTGGAGTTCGCGAGGAAATACTAATTTGGTACAATTCTTTCAATTGTCGTCCAGTAGGCTTGGCAATTGGCACGTAGGAGTAGGAGTAGGAGTATAAATGTTCACTATTATAGTACAACCTTGCAGTTTACTGCAAAAGGGGAGATGAACCTCACTCCTCTTTTCTCTGCAAATAGGTAGAAGTAGGGGTGATAAATGAGCAAAACGAGTCAAGCATGTAATTGATCAAATTTGGTTTGATAACTTAACAAGCTTCAAAAATTTGTTCAAGCTTAACTTGTTTATGAGATAAGCCGATTTTAAACGAGCTTTAATCAAGCCAAATAAGAGCCGATCTCAAATAGCTTGAACTTTTTATACCTAATAAGTCGAACGAGCCGAGTAGTAGCTTGTTCAAGTTTGGCTTGAAATGTTAATGAGCTTAAAAAAAATGTTCAAGTTTGGTTTGATTATGTAACAAACCAATCTTAAACAAGCTTTTAATGAACGAACATGACTACATGAGCTTAGACTCGGGTACCTTGATTCGTTTAGGAGCCCTGGGTAGAAACCCAAAAAAAAATGTACTGTATTGATTTTCGCATTCCAATTTTTGATAACCACACAACAAAATTTATCTTTTAATGTTCAAAATATAAATAGCGTGACCACTAAAAGACAAATATTAGAATGTGATTATCAAAATTTGGAGTGCCAAAATTTTATTTTATTTTTTGTAAAAAGTTGGTATGAATAGGAAAAACCTTTTGTGGGGTTGGTTCTCTTCCACCAAAAATGCCCAATCAGTGAGAATGGGAATATCACAATTTCACTTGCTCACATGCTAAAAGTCTTCAGCATGCCTATCAAAGAAAAAAAAAAAGTCTTCAGCATCATGAATTGATAATGGACAATGATACACCCACCGCGGCTCCCCCACCGCACGCGCGCCGGGTCCACTCCGGCCACCGGACGGCCGATTCGAGCCGTCCAAAAATTCTATAAAAAAAAACCCAGTGGGCCGGCGGGAATCAACGGCATCCGACATGTGTAGGTGCTCGAACCAATCTTCCATTTTTTAACGGCTCGGATCATCTAATTTTTGGAAGTTCGGATCGAGCACCTACGAACGTCGGATCCCGTTGATTCCCGCAAAGGCCCACTCGGTTTTTTTTATAGAATTTTTGGACAGCTCGGATCGGTCGTCCGGTGGCCGGAGTGGGCCTGGCGCGCATGCGGTGGGGGAGCCACGGTGGGTGTATCATTTTCGATTGATAATGGCGTTGTGGGGCCTGTTATTAAAGCCCAAAGCGAAGCTGCACACTATGGAAAGGGAGGGGAGAACTCATAGAAAGGTGAAAAAGTGCTTTATTTTGGTCGGTAATGGCGTTGTGGGGACCTATTAAGGCCCTGTTCGGATAAATAAGCTAATTGGCTTATTTTTTTTATCTTTATTCAAATTTTTTTTCGTATTTGTTAGTTTTTCGTTAATTTTTTTTTGAAGATTATTGCATCGTCATGACAAGAGAAATCTAAAAAGTAAAATATTACAATCGAAACTTGATTTTTTTTATAAAGACAAAAATAAGCCAATAAGCCAATTTTTTCATATTTATTCAAAAAAAATTAGATTTCGATCATAATTTTTTACTTTTTAGATTCCTCTCGTCATGACGATGCAATAATCTCCAAAAAATTGACAAAAAACTAACAAATACAAAAAAAAATTGAAAAAAAAAAAAAACCAATTGATTTATTTAGCCAAACGGGGCCTTGAAGCTCTGCACCATGGAAACGGTGGGGAAGACTCATAGAAAGAAAGGTGGAAAAGTCAAGAACCTCAATCAAGTAGACCAGGGAATCAAAACTTAGTGCCAAGATTTGTTGGAAGTGACCCATTTTCCGGGGTAAATTTCATTGCCCTAACTTAAGGTTTCTGACAAATGCGGAGACCTCCTTTAAAGTTTTTGAAATATCACTGCCCCCTACATGTATAACTATTCCCCCATATGTTAACCTACCGTTAAGTTGTCACCAGAAAATACTAATGTCAACAGATTTATATGGTTTTATGCCTCGATTTCCAAGTGATAATCAAACTCCTACTATTAGGGTATCCACAATACTATAACAAAAAATTGATAACTAAAAGTTGTCATATCAGTTTTTGATTATTCATTTAAGAAATTACTAAGGTTAGCAATGTAGATATCTACAATGGCATAATCAAAATTGGATAACTAAAATTTGTTACATCATCTTTTTAAACTAGAAAAAACTAAAAACTGTGAACAGTAGAAAATAATTTTTCTAAAAATAGTTTTGAAACTAATAAATCTATTTACTGGAAATAGAAAATATTTTTTGAAACTTTTTTTTTGGAAAAAAACTGTTTTCTAAAAATTTGAAACTTTTTTTTTGGAAAAAAAAAACTGCTTTCTAAAAAGGAACAATTTTTTTAGTAAAACATGTTTTTTTCGAAAATATTGTTCGGAAAGAAAGAGAGAGGAAAGGGGAAGAGAGAGTAGAACATTTTTGTATAATGATTGGTGTATTTGATTGAGAATGTGTAGGGTCTATTAAATTTGGTTATTGTCAAAACATTGCTAGTTTTGGTTATTCAAAGCTTAAAATTTGATTATTTTTAAGGAGGTTGTTAAGTTTGATTATATCATTGTGAGTCATAATTTGCACCAATATTGTTAATTTTAAAAACTTTTTACTTTTGATTATAGCATTGTGGATACTCTTACTATTGCAGTCACAACACTCTTTTTTTTTTGATAAGTCAGAACATACTCTTTGCCACCAAATAACCTCTCCTCCATCCACACCGCCTACCACCAATCACCGCCCTTTTGTTTCTTCGTTCCCTATGTTGCCTTTTACTTTCTTATTAAAAACTTTCGATAAAAATACAACAAGAAAAAAATAATTTCGAGGTAGAGCTTGTGACTCCCTACAGAGAGAAAGCCTCACCGATGTGGTAGATTTTGGGGGTTTTGGAAACCCACTCTTAAGAAAAAAAATGAAACCCATCTGATGAAAATCAAGAGAATAACCCGAATTTGGCACTGTAATCGGATTTTAGGTTGTGATTCGCAATTTATTTTGGTTTTGTTCCGCATGTTTTTTAATTGGGGGGGGGGGGGGGGGGGGGGGGGGAATTGGTAGAGGAGGGTAAAGCAATGGTTGAAAAAGAAAAAGTTCTCTCTAATTTCAGTGGGTTCATCTCTTTTCGCTTTGGATTTGCTATTTTTTGTTATTTGGATTTTGATTTCAAGCTATGGTATTTATGGTTTTTGTTGTGGGAAAACCCTTTGCAGTTTATACTTGCACACCAATTTACAAGCTATGGTATTTATGGTTTTCTATTTTATGGTTTTTTTTGGAGGGGGGGGGGGGTGAACTCGGTGTGCAATTGGTAGAGGAGGGTAAAGCGATGGTTGAAAAAGAAAAAGTTCTCTCCAATTTCAGTGGGTTCATCTCTTTTCGCTTTGGATTTGCTATTTTTTGTTATTTGGATTTTGATTTCAAGCTATGGCATTTATGGTTTTTGTTGTTATTTAGGAAAACCCTTCACAGTTTATACTTGCACATCAATTTACAAGCTATGGTATTTATGGTTTTTGGTGCTATTTTATGGTTGGGGTTTTCATGGGAGATAGTAGTGACTGTTGGATGTTAATTATGTCTATTGGGGGTGCTCTTTTCTAGTGGTGGTCGTGGATGCATCACGTAGAGCAAAGTGGAAAAAGCAAGGGATCGAGAAAGGAAGAAAGATGGTTATTTTGTTTTTTGTTTTTTTTTTCAAAGGGGACAAAAAGGGTGAGGGTTTAAATTTTCTTGTTTGAGGGTGCTTTTGTCATTTTAACTCCTCATTTAACACCGTTTGAGAGAGAGATTTAACAGATGGATGAAACTGGCTAATATTTTCAAAAGAAAGGGAGGTCAGTGACACTTTAAAAACCTCAGGGGGAGGTCTTTGCATTGGTAAGAAACTTGAAGTTAACCCTTGGTATTTTCGCCTGTACAAAAGGTCCTTGTGGGGCCTATTACAGCGATACTTTGTCGAAAGTTAACACGAAGTCATTAGTCATCACGCCTGTACAAAAGGTTCGTGTGGGGCCTATTACAGCGATACTTCGTCGAAAGTTAACACGAAGTCATCAATGTGGGAAGTTCCGATGGAGTATTTACTACGAGATTGACCTATTCACATAGTATTCCTGATTTTCTTATTCACAAAGTTGCGAAATTTTGGCTTTGGTTTTGGACGGTCCGAATTTAAATGAATAGATATGCACGATTCATCTCCGTAAACGACTAATCACGGTCTCTGTGAATAATTCTCATTTACTACTCTTATAATTTTTGGGTACCGGGTGGGTACCACGCCACCGTGCCGATGTGATACCCTCGGCTAATATGGGCCGTCCAAAAGTATATTGGACGGCTCAGATCGAAACTCTCTCTCCTCTCACGCTATCACTCCCTTCTTTTTTTCTCTCTTCAAATCCGAAACGTCCAAAATCAAAATGAACGGTCCGGATACTACGCCGAGTGGCACCACTGGTGCCCACCCGGCAATGAAAAATTTCTCCTATTAAAGGGAGAATCCGTGAAGAAAAAAACTCTCAAGAGGTTGCAGAGGTTTCCGGACAATCTTTGTAAGAACTTCTCATAATCTCTTTTACTTTCCACAAGACAATTGAAAACCCGTATGGCTGCGACCTTGGTTGGAAAGGCGTTTCTCTCTTCTGCAATTCAAGTGCTGTTTGACAGTCTGGCTTCTCCGGACTTGATGAACTTCTTCCGGGGTCGGAAGCACGACGAAAGCCTCCTCGATGAGCTGAAGCTGGAATTGATCGAACTTAATAAGGTGCTCAATGATGCAGAGGTCAAGCAGATCACTGATCGAGCCGTGAAAGAATGGCTGGAAGAGCTTACAGATGCTGTCTACGACGCCGACGACTTGCTGGACGAGATTGCTACCAAGGGTTTGCGGTGCAAGGTGGAAGCCGAGTACCAAAGCGGCCTAAACCTGGTACGATCTCTGATCTGGATTGTTACTAGCTTATTTGACTATGGTGTAGAGTCTGAATTAGAGAAAATAATTAATAAATTAGGCAATCTCGAAAAAGCTAAAGATGTACTTGGTTTGGGAAAAGAAGTTGGACAGAACTGGTCTCGGAGGTTGCCAACCACTTCCTTGGTGGATGAATCGTGTGTTGTTGGAAGGGAGGATGACAAGGAGGAGATTATGGAATTGTTGCTCTCTGATGGAGAAAGTAGGAATGGGATTGATGTGATTGCGATTGTCGGGATGGGTGGGATGGGCAAGACCACCCTTGCTCAACTTTTGTACAATGATGGCAGAGTGAAGGCGCATTTTAATATGAGAGCATGGATTTGTGTCTCTGACTTATTTGATGTTTTTAGTATAACAAAAGCAATTGCAGAGGCAGTCAGTGGGTTGACTGCAGATGCAAAAGACCTAGAATTGCTTCAGGTCAAGCTGAAGGGATCATTGAGTGGTAAAAAGTTTCTTATTGTCTTGGATGATGTTTGGAACGAGAACTATGATCATTGGGACATCTTGATGACTCCTTTCGGATGTGGAGCACACGGGAGTAAGATTATTGTTACAACACGCAATGAGAGTGTTGCATCTATTGTGCAAACAGTTCCGATTCATGGTTTGAAGCATTTACCAGAGGAAGACTGTTGGAATTTTTTTTCCATACATACATTTGAGAAGGGAGATTGCAACGCATATCCTCACCTTGAAAAGGTTGGTAAGCAAATAGTGAGAAAATGTAGAGGTTTGCCTTTAGCGGATTGGAATAATGTACTGAAAAGTGCATTATGGGAGTTACCAGATGAGAAGAGCAACATCCTTCTAGCCTTAACATTGAGCTATCATCATCTCCCCTCCCATTTGAAAAGATGTTTTGCTTATTGTTCCATATTTATCAAGGATTATGAATTCGACATGAAGGAATTAATCTCAATTTGGATAGCAGAAGGTATTTTGAAGAAGCCCAAAAGTAATTATGAGAAGCCCAAAAGTAATAAGACAGTGGAAGAAGAAGGTTATGAGTGCTTCCACCAATTGCTTTCAAGGTCATTTTTTCAGAGATCAAAAGCTAATAATGATTTGTTTGTCATGCATGATCTTGTTCACGATTTAGCTCAAAATGTAACTGGAGATTTCTGTTATAGGTTAGAGGATGGCATGCTAAATGGTATTTCTGAAAAGGTACGCCATTTCTCATATGTTCGAGGTAAATTTGATGGCTTTGATAAGTTGAAGGTAATTAAGGATGCTAAGTGTTTAAGGACTTTCCTTCCAATAGGCTCTAGAACGTCTGGCAAACAATGGTTGAGCAAAAAGGTGTTGGATGAGATTCTGTCGGGACTCACGCGCTTACGGTTTCTGTCTTTGGCGAGATATCAGATCGTGGAATTGCCTTATTCAATTGGCAACTTGATACATCTACGCTTTTTGGACCTCTCTGACACCCTAATCAGTGAGTTACCTCCATCAGTTTGTACCCTGCATAATTTAGAGACATTGTTGTTATCTAATTGTCAACTTCTTACAACCTTACCATCAGAGCTTGTAAAACTAATTTTATTGCGTCGTCTTGATTTAAGTGGAACTAACTTAAAAGAGATGCCGATGCAAATGAGTAGGTTGAAAGATCTCCAAGAATTAACTACTTTTGTCGTGGGAAATTGCAACGGGTCAGGTATTAATGAGTTGAAAGATCTTGATCTTCTTCGTGGAACAATCTCCATTTCAGGTTTGCAAAATGTAACAGGCGGCAGCGATGCACTGGAAGCAAAGCTGAGGGAGAAGAAGCACCTTGAAAAGTTAGTATTGGAATGGGGAAGCACTACGGATGATTCACAGAATAAAATACTTGAAAATCTAGAGCCTCATACAAACTTGAAGCACCTCAAGGTAATAAACTACGGAGGTACAAGATTTCCTGCTTGGTTAGGAGATCAATCATTTGGCAATATGCTGACAATATGTTTCGAGAATTGTAAAAGTTGCTTTTCCTTGCCACCACTTGGTCAACTGCCCTCTTTGAAAGAGCTTACCATCGCAAAGATGCCAGGAATAACAAATGTTGGCATTGAATTTTATGGAGAAAGTGGTTCTTTAAGCAAACCGTTTCAATCTCTGGAGACTCTACGTTTTGAAGAAATGTCGGAGTGGGTGGATTGGTGCATATTAGATGCTGGAGTTTTCCCTCAGCTTCAAAAGCTTGAAGTAATAAGGTGTCCCAAGCTGATCGGAGATTTACCGAAGGGGCATTCTCTGGTGAGACTTAAGATAAAGGAATGCCCAGAGCTTGTGGCTTCACTTCCGAGGATTACTTCTATGCGTGAGCTTGTGTTGCAGGAATGCCAAGGGCTACTGTTGGAGTGGCAAGGTATATCTTCTCTCGAAATAGTGAAGATTTCAAGTTTTGCAAGCAATTTTGCAAGCGAGCTGTTAACACTAACAAATCTGAAACAACTTAAGGTTTCGTGGTGTCCGAAACTAGTGTTCCCACTATATTGCTACACATCACTTGAAAGATTGTCCTTTTCTGAATGTGAGAGTCTCAAATCCCTCCCACTAGGATTATTCCCAAAGCTTCGGTCGCTGGAAATTAATAGTTGTGTAAATTTTGAGAACCTATTGCTTCCAAACGAGATTGAGCTCCAAAATCTGCCATTACTTGAGACACTTTACATTCGCTTCTGCGATAATATGGTATCTTTTCCTGGTAGAGGATTACCTGCTCCAAATCTGTCTGATTTATGGGTCTGTTATTGCAAAAAACTGAAGGCTCTACCTGAACAAATGCGCACCCTCCTCCCATCTCTTCAGAGATTAATTGTATGGATCTGTCCAGAAATTGAGTCTTTTCCAGAAGGGGGTCTGCCCTACAAATTACATGTTCTTTGGATCTGGAATTGCAAGAAACTTGTTGGTAACCGGAGAGATTGGGGTTTGCAAACACTGCCCTATCTTTCAACCTTTACACTGGAAGGTGAATCTGAAGACGTGTTGGAGTCGTTTCCAGAGGAGGGGCTGCTGCCCTCCACTCTTACAAAGCTCGAAATCGGAGATCTGAAGAATCTCAAATCACTGAACAAAAGGGGCCTTGAACTTCTTGATTCCCTTGAAGCCATGGAGATTAGGAATTGCCCTCAACTCAAATCCTTGCCAGATGAGGGGCTTCCCACTACTCTATCTGAGCTGCTAATTGAAGACTGTCCATCGTTGAAATCTCGTTGCCGCAGGGAGGAAGGAGAAGACTGGTATAAGGTTGCTCACATCCCTGGTATAATTATGGATGACGAAGTAATCTTTGACCATAAGTATCCCGGTCCACCAGAGTCAGCAGGCCCTTCTGTGTCCTTTTCTGAGGTCTACTCCAAATTCCAGTGAAAACCAGAACTTTCCACTCAGGTATTTGTTCTCCACTCTATAGATTACTTCCAAGGCAAATTTGACCTGTCAATATCTTTTCCATCCATATTCAGCTATTCATATTTGACAGTTATTATTCATTTTAGCAAACTTCTTTCCACTGTAGTCTATCCGTCTTTACTTTTCCGATTCACGTAATCGAAACAAACCAATAAATTTCATTTTTTGACCAAAACCTTAATTTTTTTGGTAGATACAAAGAAATTCCAGAAAAAAGGTTAATTTTTTGACATCCCAAACAGGGCTGCCACCATAATTCTCAAAGTAGTGTGAGATTCCACATTTTGTAAGCATGTCTTTGTTAACTCTCTTAAAGATTGAGCTGTTTGCTATTGAGTTGGCGCTTGTTTAAGCCTGTTTGGTAAATTCTTTTCTGTTGTCATTCAACTAAGTTCATTTTGCTTCTGCTAATTTTTCTACTGCTGCTCAGGCCATGGGCGCAGCTTTCCTACATTATTGTTTGGTGTTCGACTTCCTGAGTTTGAAATTTAGCCAACTGATAACTCCTAGAGGCGTGTACAGGTATGCAGGTTTGATGTCGCATCTTTTTAGCAAGTACATGCGCTTTTGTTTCCTTTTCTGGTTTTAAGTAAACTTCAAACTAGAGAGGGTATGTTTGAAGAGGATATTTTTTGTCCATCAAGTGTGCGTGTGGTGGTGTTGTACTGGTCCATTCCGAGTCCCCTAAATCAGTAGAGAATTGCTTTTCCAGTTGGTCTTGTACTGGTGCATTTCACTTGGTGCATGCTGAGCAATAAAATGGCTGAATTTTCTATAGATCAAAGTCAAACTTGAAGTTTGGACCAAAGAACACAATTCTGATTATTTGGACCCTACCCTTGAGTGGTTGAGCTCTGTTACTCCCTCCGTCCCGTAAAGTTTGACACTTTTGGGAATTCCAACTTTTAAGAAAGGAAATTTGATGTACAATGGAAATGCGAACCTTCCAAAAATACCCCTGTGTACTATGACTAGTGCTTGAATATTTGAAATTTGGTGGCCCAAATTTTGGCTCTGACGCAAATGGTTTGGCGCTAAACAGCTTGCATCAGTCTGAAAAGTGTACTTTATCTATTTGAATTGGTTGTTTCACGTGCAAAAGGAAAGGGTAAAATGGGACATTCACCATATTTTGCTATTGACTTTTCAAAGTAGGCAAATTTTATGAGACAAGAAAAAGCACCAAAGTGCCTAACTTTTAGGGATGGAGGGAGTAGCATTTTCACTTGAGTTTTCCAAATTTATACTTGAGTTTAATCATCAGATCAGATATTGTTTCATTTTATATCATAATCAAGTTGGCACTTCTGCAGAAGTTCTATGCAATTCATATTTCACTAATTCAGTTGATACTTTTTCTAGGTTGGTATTCTACTCAGCCTAAGCACTTGAAGCATCATGAAACCTCAAATCATTTTGGCTGCTAGTTGATGAATGCTTTTAGTTTGGTCCAGTTGCAAGGCTTCTAAAACTTCGGATCTTGGGTGGCCGAAATTTATGGAGCGAAGGCACATGATTCAGGCAGTGTTTGGGTTATGACTTTGTGGAGGGAAGTACTCGGATCGCTTTGGCATTACATGATTGTGATCAAAAAAATTTTCGGTCTGGGACATCGAGTAATTATGTCAGGTGTATAACTCTGAGGGATAGCTATCTTTATTGTTCATTGTCTCATAACAAATTCAGGCAATAAAGGATTCAGCTTTTACGTAGTAATATTTAAGAGTGAAACGTGCCATGGCATTCTCGTAAGGATCTTCAGGCAATAAAGGATTCTGCTTCCATGTATCCTCAATCTATTCAAGGATTACAAGTGATTCTGAGATTGGTTTTCCATTGTGCACAAGAACTGGAATCTTTTTGCAGGTAGGATTATATTGGAGTAGAGGGCTTTTTTGAGAAAGATCCTCAAATATGGTTTCGTACTCCAGGCCTTTAAGTTGCAATGCCCAGATGATTCTTAAGCCAAATGGACTTTGACCATGTCCTGAAAACCTTCAAGTCATCTGCCATGGTGGTTTTTGTTGGGCCAATTGTGTTAGTAATTGAGGACTTTTATAAGCACACTCTTTTGGGACTCGGTTTTAAATTCTCCAAATTAAACTTCACATTCCACCTCCCTACCGATTGGCTCCTTGATTACGTTCAATCTTCAAACGTAAAGTTCAAAAAAAGGTAATTCCAGCCAACCTTTATGAGTGTTCTTGATTCTTTCTATATTTTACCTATATTTTGGTCATTGGGCTGCAAACGAGCCAAAAAGTTGAGCTTGAGCTCGGCTCGAGCTTTAATGAGCGAGCTGAGCCCTTAACAAGTCGAGCTTAAGGGGCCGTTCGGCTAAATAAGCCAAGTGGTTTATTTTTTTGTTCTTATTCAAATTTTTTTCGTATTTGTTAGTTTTGCGTCAATTTTTTTGGGAATTATTGCATCTCCATGACAAGAAGAATCTAAAAAGTACAAAATTATGATCGAAATCCAATTTTTTTTAATAAAGACGAAAAAATTAGCTTATTGGCTTATTTTTGTCTTTATTCAAAAAAATTAGGTTTCGATCGAATTTTTTTACTTTTTAGATTCCTCTCGTCATGGAGATGCAATAATCCCCAAAAAATTGACACAAAACTAACAAATACGAATTTTTTTTGAATAAAGACAAAAAAATAAGCCAAGTGGCTTATTTAGCCGAACGGACCAGTCATTTACTAAATGATCCTCTTTAATCAATCCGAACCCCCTTGCCGAGCCAAGCTTTCGTCGAACGAGTCGAGCTCCACTCAACTCGTTTACTAAACGAGCCGAAAACTCGAGCTCAAGCTCGTCCCGAGCCGAGTTCGCGAGCTGCTCGGTTTATTTGCAGCCCTACCGACTCATTGTTAGTGTGCTAATGCTTTTATATACGGTTTATTTGTAGCCTTACCGACTCATTGTTAGTGTGTAATGAAAAAATGAAGATATGGTTACAGATGTTTTTTTTTTTTTTTCTAGGTCCTAACGTAAGGTCTTACATCACTCAGTATCTAAATAGATTAGATGACACAGGAGCTTAGCCTTGGCAGTCGTGAATGAAAGACCGAGGACATATCACAACAACAATAAAGTTGATGCAGCTTTGACGCCATGCACAATGAATGATGACGTTATATTTCTTGGAATGAATATGGAGGAGATTTTCTCGAGAAGAGATCTGTCCCCTCTACCGGAAGTTGATTGGACTCTACCTCCAAGGTACGATGAGCATACGGACAATGGTTTCCTAATCACTACTAAATGTGATTTTGATAACATGGTGAATTCTAAAGATTTGAAATTTTTCAGGGAGGATGAGTTCTATGGCTTGAAAGGCGCAAAAGCTGGTGTAGTTGAAGTTGTTAAGGCTGCTGCTATTTGCAGCCCAGTTTGTGCTACTTACAGCCGATTGCTATCTACAAACTACCACCTTATAAGGATTTGCTACATACAACCCTAAAAATATCCTTGAACTCCCCATTTTGCCCTTCTATACCCTATACCTACAACCCAACAATCCCAACACCCCTCTCTCTCCCCTTGTTTTTCTGTCAACCCAGGTGCTCCCTCCCTCGACCCAGGCGCTCTCTCTCTCCCCCTATTTTCTTCTTCCGCCATTACTGCCACCACCCACCACACTAAACCCACTCCCTCTCACCAGTCACCACTCCCAACACACCAAACCCACCCCGTCTTTCTCTCTCTCTCTCTCTCTCCCTCCCCTCGTTTGTTCTTCTCCCAAGTCACCACCACAACACCCCTTCCACCACACCACAATAGCAACATAGCTTTGAGGCGAAGGAGGTGTGAGAGGAGAGCACAACACGCTGGTATCACCAACGATTTCAAAGTTCAACATTGGTAAAATTTTGAATCTTATTATTACGCAGTTTTGTTTGATTTTTTGTTGAGAAACCCATGAGCGTATTGCTATTTCGTGGATTTCGAATTTAATTGAACATTAGAGTCTGGTTTTTTTTTTCCACATTTTTGGATATTAAAGTCTAATTATTTGGCCGTTATTCGGATTTTAATACCTGAAATTTATTGCCTCATTTGGATTTTAATATCCGATGGCCTAAATTCGAATATTACAGAAGTTGAATTTGTTAGCTCATTCAGAATTTAATATCCGAAATCTGTTGCCTCATTCGGATTTTAATATCCGAAATATTTTACACCATTTGGACATTAGAGTCCGATTGTTCCCCGCTATTTCGGTTATTAGAATTCGATTTATATGTCTTTATTCAGAAGTTAGTATCCGATACTCCCCTAGTCACACCACAACCCGTCTATCTCTCTCTCCCCACGATTCTTCTTTTCCCCAACCACCACAACACCACTCCCACCACACCACAACAACAGCTTTTTGCCCCCTTTTCGGGTTTTGATATCTGAAATTTATTGTCTCATTCGAATTTTAATATCCGATTGGCTTCTATTCGAATATTACAGAAGTTGAATTTGTTAGCTAATTCAGAATTTAATATCCGATATTTCTTGCCTCATTCGGATTTTGATAGCCGAAAGTTTTTACCCCATTCGGGCATTAGAAGAGAGGGCCTAATTTTTATCTTTTAGGTTCATATGATAGGCACTGGGTACTCAAAATTGTAGGGTTGTCCTAACTTGTTATGTTGTAAGACCACACAGTTGCTACTTGTATATGAAGAATGTGAAGTTGTAGAATTTAATTTAAGTTGCAAAAAAAAAAAAAAAGAGAAGTTCTACTTGATAGAAGTTTTAATATTTGTGTTGAACCCTTTATGGAGTAAACTCCTATCGATAACATTCGATGAGCATTTTGTTCTTGAGGTTCTGCTATTTCGTGTATTTGGAATTGTCAATGCACACTTGGATGGTTGTACTGCTATTTCGTGTATTTCAAATTTAATCAAACATTAGAGTCCGATTGTTTTCCACAATTTTGGATATTAAAGTCTGATTGTTTGCCCCTTATTCGAATTTTGATATCTGAAATTTATTGTCTCATTTAGATTTTAATGTCCGATCGGTTTCTAAGCAGAATTTGTTAGCTCATTCGAAATTTAATACCTGAAATTTCTTGCCTCATTCGGATTTTAATATCCGAAAGTCTTTACCTCATTTAGACATTAGAGTTCGATTTTTTCCATCAATTTCAGATATTAGAATTCGATTTATGTTTTCTTATTCAGAAATTAACATCTGATTCTCCTCCTACCTTTAATTTATGTATGTTCTAACGTATTATTTACAATATATAGGAAATGACAAGAATTTCCTCCTACCGTTTCTGCAAGGAAGATGAAGACTGAGCAAGTTTTAACTTTGGAAAGGAAACGAAGCAAAAGACGAGGATGAGGGAAAGGATGGCAGAGGCAAGAGGTTGGGGGTGAGGAGGATGTGGTGGTTGAGCAACATGCTGAGGTAGAGAAGGATGTGGAGGTTGCGGTACATTTGGAGGTAGAGGAGGATGAGCCACATACTGATGTATAGGAGGATGAGCCACATGCTAATGTACGGGAGGATGAGCCACATGCTGAAATTTGTGAGGATGAACCATATGCTGATGTACGGAAGGATGAACGTGAGTCTGATCAACAGGAGGACGAGGTACATGAAAGTTAGAATACGATTCTTGTCACACCCCATCACACCCCAAAAATGAGAAGTGACCGGCCGTGTACCACAAAGCCAACTCATGGAACACGCAGCCTAGAATAAAATAAGTCGTCAAACAATAAATGATTTTTTTTATTAAATAAATCCCAATCATAAGCATGGTGCAAAACCATCCCATAAACCAGCCAATAAAAATTTATCACCAACATTAATAGTAATCCCATTTTATTCAAAAGCTATACAAAGTGCGAAAGCGATGATTAAAATCCTTATAATAAATGCAACATCTTATGGAGGTCAATAAAAAGGAAATCTCTGAGATATCGCCAGAGTTCTTGCCTAAATCCGCAACTTGCCTGGAAAAGAAGTTGGATAAAAATTCGTCAGCTGACGAGCTCAGTGAGTAGCAATGCATGTATATTAAATAAAGTAGAAAGCGGGGATTCAAATAATTTACCATTAAATATAATTTGGCATACGAGGTGTCTAGCAGAATAATGAATTAATCAATGAAGCATTTAACCAATAAATATTCTTGGTGGTGATCACAACATTGACTCCATCAATAATGGGAAACCACAATCAAACAGTACCATGACCAAAATAAATCTCATCAAAATTGGATCCAATATCGAACTTAGAGTCATCAGGGTTGGCAGTCTGTGGTACTTTTCCCTAAGACGATCCGGCAAAAGAAAGTCGTTGAGCTTAGGGTCATCGGCCTAACACGGTCTTTTTCCCAGTGGTTAGGGTCACCAACACGAAGAGGAATAATTTCCCTGAACTTCCGAAATAAATGTTCCTATTAATATCCACCAAGTTCTCACCAAAAAGAATATTAACAATTGATCTCAGAAAATTCATCGCGCCAATTTATAGAACTTATAAATAGTTTTGAGTCTCCGAATAACATTCATATAAATTTCTGAAGGAAATTCTTTTAAGGGGCACATGGATCTTTTGAAAATATGTAACATACCTCACTACTCACCTGGGTCCAAACATAATGCATCTCGAGTACGCAAAAAGATGCTAACCTGAACAAAGAGAATATGAGCTTTGTTTGGTTGGTAGTTTAGTTTAGTTTAGTTTTGGCAGTGGATAGAGAGAGAAATAGGGTAATAATTGGAGAAAGATATAGGGTAATGAATGAAAAATAAAACTAAAACTAAATAAAATGACAACCAAACACAGTGGAAGAACAATATTATCGCTAACTGTATCATCATATCTAATATATGAGTCATATGACTATCTAAAAAGATGAAACCTAAAGCTATAAACCCAACTTAACTCCAAACCCAATAATTTGTTTCCCTCAACGAATGACCATGGCTAGACACCTGTTCCAAAACTAATAACTTCACCTTCTAATAATCAACTACATGTTTGTTCCCGGCCAATATACTGGGCACATCCAGAGCCATTGTCATTCATTGACATGGCATCAACAACCCCATGGCAAGAACCATATACGGCCAAAACCCCACTGATCACAACATTTAAAATGGAACTCATACCGAAGTCATCATTCACAGCACACACATACCACCACACCGTCACACACATCGCACATCTCTCTCTCTCTCTCAAACTGCATCTGAGTGGGTGTTCCACTTTCCCTTCTTTTTTAAAAAGTATTTTTTCTTCAATTTTCAAACTCAAATATAATGAAAATGAAAAATAATTTTTTAATTTTTTTTGCACCGTATAAAAGATCTCAATGAGATCTATCAAACAAGATCCATATTAGTAAGAAAATTATTTGCGTAAACACATGATTTTTGGGCTTGAAATTACCTTCATTTTCTTAAAAGTTCTTTTTTGAGAAACCGGAACAAATTAGACACTAAGAAAAAATGTGTAACCAATGATTCTGACACTCTCTATCAAAAGGTAATACTCCAACTTAATGGAACCAATGAAGAAGAACATGAATACATACCGCAACTGAGATTGAAAGCAAGATTTTCAAAGGACGCCTCGAGAACCCTTACACGCCTGATGCGGCTCTCCCAACGCCTGCTCTCAATATTCGATCTCTTATAATATAACCCTAATATAATATAACTGACCCACGTTCTCCCCTAAATAATAGGTAACCACTTACTAAAAGTATTTAAATACGGTACAACACTAAATACTAAAACTATTTAGACTTTAACCCCAATACTATAATAGTGTTGACAATAGTTATACTATGCGGGGAGAGAGAAGATATCACTAAGGATCCAAACCATAAAATCATCTCTTTTTTTTTTAATGACATAAATATAATTATTAGGAATAAGAAAAGACGGGGTGTAACAATTCTGTGTTTCTATCTTTGAATTGGATAGATATATTTTCGAACACTACGTACTACTACTACTTTAGAATTTTTCATTTATGTTTCATTTATAATTTATTTGTTAGACTAAACTATTGTTTGCAATATACAGGAAACGAAACAAGACAGAGGACGGGGGAGAGGACGAGGGAGAGGGCGTCAGGAGAGGCAAGAGGAAGTAGACGATGAGGTAGTTGGTCCACAAGACCGGACTTTGTTAGTGGATTTTAGGAACCATGTTGCTGCTAATATTTGGAGGGGTAGGAACCACAAGACCGTTGTTGAAACTGCATTCGCATGGACGTAATTTGAAGAAGTGGTCAATAGCAGAGGCAAATGAGAGGTTACTTGTGAGGGTCAGGCGTTCAGGGTTGTTTTCACTTTTTCAGATTATTTCTTCATACTGCAACAAAGTGTTACTGTCTGCCTTTGTAGAGAGGTGGCATCCGGAGACGAATAACTTTAAATTTGGATTTGGGAAGATGACTATTATACTGGATGACTTGCTGCAACTTGTTCGGCTTCCAGTGGAGGGGTTAGATGTGCACGCAGTGGATAGGACGAGGGAGGAGTGTTTGGCAATGGTACAGAGGTGTCTTGGTGTGACGGAGGACGTTGCGAAGGATGAAGTTACAAAGAAAGCAAGCAAAGAAAGCCTCTTCCAATGGTCGTGAATTAACTCAATCGGTAGAAGGATATATGCCCTGACTACAAGATAATCAAGCTCAACAACTCAACCAATACTAGAAATAAGCTCATTATATGGCTCTCTCTCGCCAGTGAGTTCGGCTTCTCATTCATTTCGAATGAAAGGAAAGAGCTTCTAGTTTCTCATATACCGAAAAAAGAGGCGGTAGAACGCAAGAAAAGTCCTCTAAGGGAAGAACATCCACACACATGTGGGGTAGACTCAAACTCCTGACCTCCTAATGAGATGCAAGAGTCCTGACTAACTGAGCTAGCCCCAGTTGGTTGAAATTGAGCAGTTAAGCAGTTTCGCCCTACAAATTTTAGAAAAAATTCTTACCGATATTGGGTTGAACTATTTTTTTTACAGGGTTATCATAAAAAAATATTTTAAAAATAATAAACTGTTCGAATCATCTCTATGAAACACAAAATCGATATGTGCACGATATGTACATGCTCTTGTGTACCTATAGTTTTTTCCGCTTTTGAATTGTATCAGAACTCAAAGTTGAATTTAGCCTTCTTTCCCGTTGATGGGAATCCGAACGGCGCACATTGGAAACGCGCGTCTAGAATTGCTTTGAATGCTAAACAGTAAACAGGCCTCTGTTTTCAGGGACCTCGAAGCTTGAAGACGCGATTTGAGTTTGTCAATAGCCTCCACTCCTCCGGTCTTATGAACGCGAGTGCGAGTTGAAGATGCGTAATAAAGTTCGGGTTTTAGAACCTGAATTTTGTAAATATTTTTGAGTTTTAAAACTCGAATTTTTCTAAATTTTTCAGGAATGTGTATTCGACCATATCGGAAAAAAAGATTTGAAGAGTGGTGTTGGTGATGGTAAGTCGCTACAGGTGGTGGTGATGCGGCGGTTATGGAGGTAGTGACGATGGTGCAGCAATTGTGGCTGACGATGGTGGAGGCTGGCCGATGATAGTTGTGGAGGATGCTGGTGGTTGTGGTGACATTGTGGTGGCGTGTGTGGTGTGGGGGTGGTGTATTGTTGCTGTGGTGATGGTGGTGTCAATGGAGAAGATGAACAAAATGACAGCGTAGAAGAATCCATAAGGGGAGAATTGGTTTTTGGGTATGGAAGGGCAAATATGGTAGTTTAGGAGTAGGGAAAAATTCAAAATACACCCAAATCTTTACTCTAAATTTCAATTAGATTCCTAACCTTTCAAAAAAATCAATTTTACTCCCAACGTTATCTTCCATTAATCAAAACGCCCCCTTCTGTCCAAATGACTAACGGATTTCGTTAAAGGCCTTGTTAAATAGCGTCCCGATCGAATTTCGATGATCCGAACCACTTAATGTGATCAGAACGTGATTTTAATGGTACATGTAAGAAATCAGCAAAAAAAATGACCGGAAAAGGCTTCATCTAAGCTTCTTCTTCTTTTTTATTGAACAGTTCAATAAAAAATTGTTCGGATGAAGCCCTATCCGGTCATTTTTTTTGCTGATTTCTCACAAGTACTTTTAAAATCACGTTCTGAACACATTGAACAGCTCGGATCATTGAAATTCGATCGAAAAAGGGGAGGTGTGGACAGATCCGAATTTTGTTCAAGTCAGGGCGTCCGAATTTTGCTTTGGTCCACACCTCCCCTTTCACGATCGAATTTCAATGATCCAAGCCGTTCAATTTGTTTAGAACATGATTTTAAGGGTACCCATGAGAAATCAGGAAAAAAATTGACCGGAAAGGGCTTCATCAAAACAGTTTTTTTTATTGAACTGTTCAATAAAAAACTGTCCAAATCAAGCCATTCCCGGTCTTTTTTTTTCCTGATTTCTCGAAGGGTACCTTTAAAATCACATTCTAAACATATTGATCAACTCAGATCATCGAAATTTGATCTGGACGCTATTTAACGGAGCTTTTAATGAAATCCGTTAGTCATTTGGACGGAATGAGGCGTTTTGATTAACAGAAGCTAACGTTGGGAGTATAATTGATTTTTTTGAAAGGTTGGGAGTCTAATTGAAATTTAGTGTAAAGGTTGGGGGGTATTTTGAAAATTTTCCTTAGGAGTATTATTTGGGTTGTATGTACTATGTTGCAAAGGGTGCGGCTATTCACAGCCTCGTATTTTCTCCCTTAGCCCATTAAAAATTTTCAACTACCGAAATATGTTTCGACAGTTAGTTACCGAAATTGAGACACATTTTCAGCATCCAGTTACCGAAATATATCTTATTTTTGTTGTATGCATTTCCGACATGTAGTTACCGAAATATAATCTTGTTTTCAACAGCTATTTACCGAAATGTATATTTGGCAGTTGTTTACCGAAGGTTGAACATATTTTCGACATGTAGTTACCGAAATATAATCTTCAAAAAATTTTAAAGGGGCTATGGAAGAAAATACGGGACTGCGAATAGTCACCCCGTAGCAAATTGTATGCGGTAAATTCGCAATTGTATTGTATTTAGAATCCCCCGAATTTTACTATTGGAATCTCTCATGACGCGGTTTCAAAGTACGCTGCTATGAGTACATACATAATAGTATATACCCCACATACTCCTGTGTACATATTGCTCGTACAGGGTTCCACAAAGATGATCTCATCTGTTGATTTTGTTTAAAATTTAATTATAATCTCCATAAAAAAATAGTTCAATCAGATAGAATATGGGCTTTTATGAAACATTCTGAGACAATTTAGGGCTAAATTCTGAATCAAAACTGGATATTTCATCAATGCTACGTTTGGATGCCGGAGAAGGAAGGGGGATAAGTTATAACCCTTCCCTTAGACCTGGGCCCATCTCTAAGACCTGGTTTGGGAAGCCAAAACTCAGGGTCTTCGTTAATCCCCTTTCTTGCGGAAGACCGGAGAAGAGGGCAATGAGGGGTATTATTTTCGGATAGGGTTTGAGGTGTCCATAAATTATCCCACCAATCCCCCTCTTTCTTGGACGATTTTACCCATCCTAATCCCCTCCCACAACCCCCAACCCTCCTGGGTTTTCGTCTGCAGACAGCGAAACAGGAAGAAAAAGAAGAAGAACAAGAGGAACACCAGAAGATTGGAGATCGAACCTGTGACATTCAGCCGGAATCGGAGAAAGGGAGTGTTGTAGTTCTTCTTAGTCTTCTTCTCTGCCTCTTCGTCTTCTCTCTCTCTCTCAAGCGCTGCCTGGAACTGGAAGTGATAAGAACAAGGGGAAAGAGAAAAGAAAAATTATCATGTGCATGTGTGACCATGTGCTCTCATATTCTCTACTCATAATCAATTACTCATTTTTTAGCCGGATAGAATAGAACGAGTGACAATTAATTTGGGACGGAGGGAGTACTAAAATACATATTTTTTTATTAAATTATAAAATCTAAATTAAAGAAGGGTATTAAAATTTCCCCACTAAAAAAATGAAATTAAAAAAATGCTTTTTTATTTTTTATACGTATTAAATTAATTAGTTAATTAGTAAACTGAATTATTATTGTTTAATTATGAAAAAGTAATTAAATATATTAAATTTCAATTTTATATTTAATTTAATGACTAATCTAATTTAATACCATACAAGGGCAAAATGGTTATTTGACAGCTTTTTATATCATCCACCCTTCCTTATACCCCTTATTAATCCTCCATCCAAACTAAGTATTATTTAATCCCTCTTCTCTAATACCTCATCCAAACAACCTACTTCTACTATTTAATTCCCCTCCATAAACATTGCATCAATGTGGGCCATCTCTTATTAACTAATACCCCCTACTATCTTATCCCCTTATTAACTAATATCCTCAATTTTTCCCCCGCATCCAAACGGGCCGTTATTGACATCAGGTTTGAGCTGATTTTTTAAAAATAGATCCTAAACAAAACAGTCTTGTAAAAATGAACCCCTCTGATCATTTTTGTGATTTTTGTGGGATACGGTGCTAGTCCAGTAGTCCTCTCGAAGAAAGAAAGGAATAATCCATATCTTTTCCGCATTTTCTCGGCAACCAAACAGAGCAATCGAAACCATCCAAACTAAAACTCATCCAACAGGCAACAACCTCACTTCACAAGGGTCTGGTGTAAGTTATACGTAATGTTTTCTCCTCATACAAAGGAACTTTACTACAATTAATGCAATCACATATGTACGAGATATGAACGTTCTTCACAGATTCAATCCAAGTACTGCCTTTCCCTACTCCCGTATAAACCTGATGTGTCGTCGTATTAGCTCCCTACACCAGTTCAATTCAAGGATCACAGGTTGTGTCAAGGGTGGGGATGTCGAGGCTGCGCGCAAAGTGTTTGATGAAATGCCCCAGAAGAACCTGGTGACTTGGAACTGCATGATATCCGGGTACGTTAGGAACGAAATGATCCGCGAGGCTCGTGAGGTTTTCGACACGATGCCAAGTTGGAATGTTGTGTCTTGGACCGCGATGGTGAGCATGGGTATGCAAAGTGTGGGAGGTTGGAAGAAGCGCGTAATTTGTTTGATGGGATAGATGATAAGAGTGTAGTATGTTGGAATGCTATGATAACTGGGTATATAGTAAATGGAAGAGTGGATGAGGCTAGGGAGTTGTTTGATGCTATGCCAGTTAAGAATGATGGCCATTTTTCTAGAAGGATGTTTCCGTCATGGGATGGTAGACAAAGCCGAGGAGTTGTTTGATCAAGCTCTAGTGAAGAGTGTTTCACTTTACAATGCTATGTTGTCTGGTTATGTTGACATGGGATATCTTGAAGCTTTGCGGGAGCTATTTTCGAGAATGTGTGATCGAGATGTGGGTTTGTGGACTGCAATGATAACTTTCTTGTCAAGAGCTGGGGCTATGGAAAGTGCTAGGGTCTTGTTTGAAGATATGCTTGATAAGGAAGCAGTCCCTTGGATAGCAATGATTCGTGGTTATATACATAACCATCGTGTTGAGGATGCTCGGAAGTTATTAACTGAAATGCCTCATCGGGAGACTGTAGCTTGGAATTTGATGATATTGGGGTATGTTCAGAATGGAAGGTTGGAAGATGCTCTTGATTTGTTCACGCAGATGCCGAGACCAAACATTGTGTCGTGGAACTCAATACTGCAGGGATATGTGCAACAAGGTGATGTGAATAATGCTAGAAAGTTTTTTGACGGAAATTACGGAATGCCATTAAAAGATGAAACTTCATGGAATATAGTGATTGGAGGATATCATAGTGATGAAACTTTTGTTTTGTATTCACATATGTTGCAAAGTGGATTCAAACCTGATCAAGGAACACTTGCCACTGTAATCCCTGTATGTGGTGCACTTGCTGCGCATGCTTGGGGAAGATCAATGCACCTATATGCGATCAAGGTCGGTTTTGAAAGTGATACTGTTGTTATTAGTTCGTTAATTTCTATGTATGCCAAATGTGGCTTTTTGAATGATGCTGTTTTAGTATTTGAAAGGATGATTGATCGGAATATAGTAGCTTGGAACGCGGTAATTGTGGCACAAGAGTGTCATGGTTGTGCCGTTGTGCTTTTGAAGCCCTCAATCGCTTCGTTTCGAAGATTAATGCTGGAATTGCACCAGATCATGTGACTTTTCTTGGCATCTTGACTGCATGTGCTCATTTAGGTCTAGTTGATGAGGGATGGAAGTACCGAGGCTATGCAGAACAACTGGAATCTAATTCCGAAGCCGGAACATTATGCTTGCATGGTTGATCTCCTTGGTAGATCAGGGTTGCTGGCAGAAGCTTATGAATTAGTTAAACAACTGCCAGTGGATCTCCCAGCATATACATGGGAGACCTTACTAAGTTGTTGTAGAGTTGATGGAAATTCTGGACTAGGACAATTTGGTTCGCAAAAGCTTGTAAATAGGCAACTGTCAAACGCACTTGCGTCAAATATAAATGCTGCGAAAGGGATGTGGGAAGATGCGGCTAACACTCAGGCAATACTTAACCATAGTGAATTCAAGATAGAAGTTGCATGCAGTTGGCTTGAACTGAAGGGCCAGGTCTGTCAGTTTTTGAGCAATGAAAAATCTCATCATCGAATGGAGGACATACACGCAGAGTTAGAAAGTCTTTCTGTAATCCTTAATGAATTTGAATGATAAAACATTTTTAGCAGCATGTTTTTTTTATTCTTCCCTGTAAAATAGTCTCCATGTATTCTCCATTCTACATTGCTGTAGTTTTTGGATTATAGCTAATAGATAATCCGGTCTTATATGGCATCACAGTAGTGTTCTTTCACTGTTTTGGTGTAAAAATTCTGCAGAATTTGTAGGAGAATATATATTTTTGCAATGTGCATTCAATCCTGGGTATCGTTCAATGTATTCCAGCATATGGTTTTGAAGAAGTTATTTCTGAAGTGGCGGTCTTTGAATTCCTTTCTTGACAAGAGAACTGTTGAGTTTATATTTGACTTCTCAGATTTTTCCAACATGCATTTTGATTCGACTCTTTCAGGCTGCATATAATGGATAATGTTCTCTTTGAACCAAGCATGGCCTTTATCTTGTGTGTACTATGATTCTAAAAGGTCCCAGGAAAGTAAACCTTACTGTTGCAAATGTACCAGCTCAAAGGAAAATTTTGTACTAGTCCTCACCCTTTTTTAGTAGTCCAACTTTCTTGAAATAGCTTTTGTTCATGGAATGAATGCCATGTTTCTTATGGATGGATTGGTGCTGATTTGCATTTCAATCTTCTTGCTGCTATGTTCAACCTTTAAATTTTTTTGCATGTGCCATTGATCTCATTACCTACGGCTTTGTCAGAGGGTCCTGCAAGAGCACCATTCCTTATGATCTCAGCTTGATAGTAGCTTCTTCAATACCAGCTAAAGCAAGATGCCGCCTAGGCAACTGGTATTTGTTTGTTTCGTTTCCCTGACAAAATTGCCAGTTTGTCATACCATACCCCTTTTTGATTATATTGTTTCTTAATCGCCCTCTGAGGGAGAAAAGTGATTGTTTTGTTTGCATTCCATATCCATTGTCAAGAGGTACACATTTGTGCACATTGCTATTGGAGCATCACGTGGCCTTTCTCCAATAGCACTTGTTCCTTCTTCTGTATGAGATAATAAGAAGTTAATTTCTTTTCCTTTAGCCCTCCTTCCAGAAATTGAGAATTTTTGTTTCCAAAAATAGGACATCAGATGAGATCAGCTAATGGGAAAGACAATACAGCATGGGTGTTCTGGATAATTATCTGCAATGAATACTTTTTTATCTGTCGGGTCTTTTCTTAATTTCCTTCCTTACAACCGAGGACTATTTATGATTGCTTTCCTTGACTGCCCTTGTCTAGTTTATTCCACCTCATCTATAAATCACAATCTGCCTTTCATGAATGCTTAGAATTCCGTTACTGACTCTTGTTCTTTAACTCAGAAGTTATCTTGAAATCGTTTGCCAGCTTTTGGACTGATATATGTAGGGGGATTCACTTGCCTATGCTGACCTCATTTGGCTATACTGTGGCGATATCTTTGTGCATCCACTCCAAACTACAAAAGCAACATCTCCAAATTCTTGGCTGTCCAACAAGCAGTGATGTCAGACATGCATATTTTGCCAACTCTTTGCTGAGGTCCTTCATTGGTTCGTTTAAAGATTTTGTTTTTAATTGACTTTGGATTCACCTTGCCGGTATTTTAACTGATATTTCCATACTTCTTTCCTTACGTTCGACTGTCATCCTTCACTCATAATGGGGCTCACTTCATAATGCGGAGGAGTGCAGAAGATTGGAATTTGGCGGCGGAAATAGCAAGTTTGTAGCTCAATGAAATGGGTAAGTTACTTAAATAAAATTTTCGTTTGAGCCAAACCGACTTAGTAATTCTTCAGTTCTTGGTAGATAAAGTGGGAAATGGATAACACAGTATGCAATGCGATCAATTGTTTATCTACTTTTCTTAAGCCTGTGAAATAAGATTAGAGTGTGTGGCCTATCGTATGCCAGTGTGCTGGGCGAGGGGATCTTGTTTTTATCCCCATACTGAGACAGCAAACCATAGTACCCAATCTTAATTAGGATTATAAAATGGTGCAAGGGGGTAGGATAGCCGATAGCTTTTCAACTCTTAAGTTGGCCCTCGTGGAAAGCTATAATTAAGAAGCCAAATGAGCCTTTTGAGGTCATTCAATGTGATCTTTAAAAGTCTGACTTTAGTTGGTGCAGCTTTTGAGAGAGAGAGAGAGCAATAAATAAGAAAAAGGTGAGGGAGTAGTTTAATATAAATAAGAAAAGGTGGAGTTGTTGGTTGGGGAGACGTTTCAATTGAGTTGTTGTGATTCACAGGACATGAGCACTTTCCGCATTGATTTCTAACCTCTTTTTGGTTTAAAGAATCCAAAAGGTGACTTTTTGCTTGGCATCTTATTGATCCTTTTCATGTGACCTTTTTCCCCCGGAATTCTTATATGCAAATTCCGAAATTTTTATGCTTGGCTCCTTCTTGATTCTCCTCATGTGATCTTTTAATCTCTTTCTCTTATCCGATACTTTATTCCCCGGGTTACATCTGTGTCTAATCAAATTTGTATGTATATGCATGATTTTTCACCAATTTTCACACCGTTAATCCAATCCATCCTTCAATCTATTGTTCAGACGAATCTGACCGATAGGTAAAACTGTAAAAGTCATCCATTTAATTGTAGTTTCCTCTTTCTCCCTAGTATATCAGTCACTGTTCTGCCATAGACATTTTCCCCTCTATTCTCCGGTTAATAGGAGTTGAGTTTTGTTCACCCTCCACTTAAGAGGGTGAACATTATTCTCCTTCCTATTGGCTGAAATGATATGAACCCTACCATAAAGTGATATCATGCTTGCCAAAAAGTGTATGATAAGCATGACATCACTTTGTGGTGGGGTCCACACCATTTCAACCAATGAGAGAGGGTAATGTTCACTATCTTTTAAGGAGGGTGAACAAAATTGCACTATGTTAATAGTGAAACATCTAATGAATGACAATTGAGCGCTTCATTCTTGTGTTTTTTAGTATTTTGGGATAGAATGATTAGTTTCTCCTTTTGTTTATGAACCTTTATCATTGATGATCGATTGCACATGCCTTGTCTATGCTCTCCAAATGGAATAAATAATTCAGCGGATTGTCAAGTGGCATATGTTGTTGATGGGGCATATAAATCTGTAACGATGTCTGAGTGTATGTATCTAAACACATACTAGTGGAACTCTCAGGGAGACAAGAGCTACATGCCAAGACACCAATCGTTACCAATTGTTATTGTAATATAGGTAAGAAGTTGGATTTATATGCATCAAAAGTTGCAGAAGTATCCGTATTCGTATCCGTGCCTTTTCATAAAATTAACTGTTGATTCACTCTGTACGTACATGTGTATGTATCTCTATTCCGACAGGCTCACCCTAGGTAATATATGAACCCCAACCAGTTCCATCTCCGGCGGCGGATTCACAACCCAAGTTCTCGGTGGTCTCGCAGCCACATCCACCACCACAATCCTCCCACCGCCACCACAAACCGCGCAAACCCTCCCCCTTCCAGCCACTATCTGCTCAGCCCCTTTCAACAGCTCTGACTCCTCCAACACCACTTCCCACGTATCGTTATCAGCGTCATACCTCCTCAGTTCACCCCTTTCCTCGTCCACGACAAACATCTCATCCCCTCCATCCACGGTGGCCGCCACCGCTCCACTCCACCCTGCCAGCATTCCCTCCGGCATGTGCTCCCACTGGTCTTTTGCTACGTCGTAGACGCTGCCTTGTTTGACGCTTTTGCCCTTCACATTCACCATGCAGAGCTTCCCTCTAGATCCTATGGCTTGCACATCTTCTCTACTAAAGCTACTGTCTTTAAGCGCCGCCATCTTTTCCCATTTCCACTCTCCATCCTTCTTGTTCATGTCCCATTTCTCCATAGACCGCGCCACCTCACTCTGGTAGTGGGACCCGATCCCGCTTGCTACGTAGATTGCGCTTCCCATTGAGCCGGCAGCGCACCACCTGTTGGAACCCAGCAGACGTTAGTGGGATGAAAATAAAAGGAAAATGCTGATTGTTGCAAAAAATGATGTTAACTAAAAAGTATATGAGGAAAAAATGATGCTGATTGTTTTCTCTGATTTTTCTTTTCTTTCCATAAATTCAGTCTACTGTTTGGGCTTTTTCGGTTCAAGTCATGCATATATGAAGGCCGAAGAGATATAACTTTAATCACAACCTGCGTGGGGTGGGCAGTGGTGGGCCGTAGAACCAGTGATTCGAATTGGACAGAGGGTCGAAGACCAATGGGCTAGACAGAGCCGGCAGGAACTGGTCGTCAGTGGCGGCGATAAGGACGAGTCGGCCAGCAACCGTCAGGGATTGGATCGGGAGGGTCCGGGATATGAACGACGGATGGCGGTGGAGGAGGCAGAGAGGTGGTGGAGGGCTCGGCAGCCTCCGCCACGCCGACGAGACAGGGTCTAGAGAAAAGAACTCAATAGATTTAGAGTACTGCTGGTGGTGGTGGATTGTGGGGGAGAGAAGGGCGTAGAGAGAGAAGAAAGGAGGGAAAGAAGGAGAGTAGATGAGGCGGCGCCACGAGCGGCACACGGCGTGGAGGAGTGAAGGGTGGAGGGAGGAGAGGCAGAGCTGGGCAAGGTGGTTTGGCAAGCCTGGAAGGAGTAACATGGACTCGTGATCATTTTCGTTGCGGTCGGAGTTTGTATTCTTGAAATCCTTTGTGGGGTTGCAAATGGATATGGCTGTGGAAGTGGCTTCAGCCGTGGCCATGGGCAGATTGATGGGAAAACTCTTCGATCTCCAGTTTCAATCAAAGGGTGTTCTTGGGGGGGTCCTCCTTTTATCCTGTTTGATTGGGAACCTGTTTGGGGGAGGTTGCTTTGCTTCTTGGTTAAGTCCTCGTGTTTGTGGGACCGTTCTTATGCAAGTTGAGGATAACGAGTTCATAAAATAAGCATCTTGATCTCAACAAAAAGTGATTTCTTTTTGTGTTTTCTCTTTCAAAAGTTATTTGTGTTTGAACGGCATAGAGCAGTCTGTGTAATCTCAGTCATCCAAAAGAGTTTTTAATGGATAGATTTTGGTAAAAGACTCTTTCCAGGAAGAGTTTGTTTGAAATTGTGACCATTAATTACTGAGATGAACGGTCAAGAATCGAGATAGGACTGTAGATGCTTCCGAGAAGCATGGTTAGGGATACACTCCAATTAAATACTCTAGGACTCATAATTAGGAGTTGGTGGTGGTGTAAGGACCACATAGTGTTCATTCAGTAGCCTGAGGGAAAAAAGAAAAATTTCCCTCCTTTACCTTTTTCTAATTGGCTACACCCTTGGGTCAAAATGGACCATTAATAGCTCCTAATTGGCTACATATCTCGTGTGATAATGCATCAATAATCGATTTCTTGTACATTACAAACTTTACGAGATTATTGGTCATATAATACAGATATAATTTCTTCACCAACTGAGTTAAAGAAAATTCCAACATAAACCAAAATAATCCTGGCTTAATTACTTTTTTCTCAACCTTGGCTTGAACCATAAGGTTGTGACACATTTAGGGCACTACCACAGAATGAGGAGGCATAACGTTGAGATGCTGCCAAGAGTATTCTTTTTATGTCTCTGTTTCCACTTTTTTCAGTTCAAAAGACAACAGTTTCTCTGTCTCCATAGGCGCATGCGTGGGGGTGAGAAAAAGGGTGGCTTTGCTTCTGTCACCAGCTACAATCATAACAATTGGCTACCATCATAGAAACAATTTTAATTCAAAGTACTCTGATCACTTAATGATGATAGAGTAGTTTCCTTTCCTTTCCTAATCTTGATCAATAGCTATGAGTACCCTTTTTAGCTTGAAACGAATGGTCACCAGCTGGCTCATCCAGCAGCAGTACTTAATCCTGCGTTGGAGGTTCCTGTTAGGATCAAGCGCTTATAAAATCCGATAAAGATGCAACTTTATTTTCTTATACTAAAGCGTAGCAAGCCCCAAGCACCACGGTTCGATCCGCAGGATGCTGGTCCGCGACCAACATTTCCGAATTTAAATTGACGGAGAAACATCGACATCCTTAATACTAGTAGTAAGCTAGCACGCTAACTTAATACAGACAAACTATCAACGAGAAGGCCACGATTAATTAAGGAGGCCGATATCGATGAAGATTTGTCCCACAAACATAATCTTTGTGTATAATCTCATCTAACATGATGAGGAATATGCATTTGTAAAATCAGAATATAAGTCTTCATGATCAATCACATAAACTTCACTGCATGCGCCAATCATCAATCCAAGCTAATTCATACTTATACAGTAACATTCCAATCTCAGTGCTTAATTGGAAGGGTGGGAAATGATCGATATTTCCAAATCTACTGTGATATAAATGCACTATAAATTTATTTTCATCGTCCAAAGATCATATTTTGAAGATTCACCGGACCTTGTGTATAAACAAACTATATAACGTGCATTTATAAGAAAGTGGAATAGAAATATGATCTCATTTTCATCGAACTAATACCACCATTTCTGTAGCCATCACAAGTTCCGGATGATTGATCCACGAGAGGCTTCCCATCATCTCACACTTTCCTGCATAATAGGTCGGTTTTTTGCCAGAAATAATAAATCGCATCTTCCCAGATGGAAGTATTTTCAAGATGAAGCCGCTAGGGTCAACGGCATTTCACATTCCTTGGAGGAGGCGACCGATACATCGCCGGCGCCGCCGTCGTGGTGGCCATCCCGGCTACTACCGCCGCCTCCCTCGTCCATGACAACCACCGCACCGAACTGCACTTGCCGCTTTCCGGTGGGAGAATTCCCCGGAGAGTCTCGCACGGACGATGACGCGCGCTTCGCGGGGGCGGCGGGCGGTCTTCTGCTGACGTCGCGGTTGACACCCCGTCCGTCGTCCCGCCGGAAGCAGGATTTGATGAAGGTGTAGATGTAGGTGAAGAACCAGAAAACCCATGGGAAGCTTATCAAGATCAATGCCAAGATTGGAAACCAGGGCTGTGAGCCGTTGACATCGGAAAGCCACATAATGAGGAGGATTCCACCGGTTATAGAGGAAACGAAGAACACCCCAGATATGATGGGGACTCTAAGATCTCTATGCCCTTCCTCCTCCATTCTTGTTTTTTCATGCAAGACAATATATCCTCTCTCTCTCTCTCTCTGACCTCTTTTCTCTTTCTCTCTCTATCTTCCTTGGAAGTTTGTATAGGGATCTTTTTCTCTCTGCATCACTTTCTTTCTGTTTTTTATTTTTTATCCTCTCCCTTGTTTGTTTCTCTATCTAGGGTTTGAGTTGCAGAAATCCAAGGACCCTGCAATGAGGTGGATGAACTCCCAAAAAAGAGCGTTTGAAGCGGGTGGTTTGTTTTGCATCCCAGTGTCTGGCTAAGATTTTATGTAGGAGTTCTATTTTCAATATCAAAAGTGCGACACCCTCCCTTCCAGAATTTTAGTCCATTTTTTTTTTTAAATAATGTTATGGACGCGCCTACCAGCCACTTCTCAATCACTCATCTCTCACATATGTATGGGCCCATCCCACAATTAAATATGTTGGGCCAACGCATATGTAAAAGAGAAGTGATCGGTAGGAAAATACGTAACATTGTTTCTTTTGGATGTCGTAATCTCGTCTATTTTGACTAGTCAAGGAGAAAATAGTCAATCATTTCCCTATGCGCCCTTCCTCTAATATTCAAGTTCTCACACGGAAGTGGAGGGGAAATTACGCGTACCCCAAAAGGTTAACATTTGGAAAAGATCGAAGGGTGATTTTGGCAATTTATGTTATTCTTAAAGGATGCTTATGGCGCTCCGTTAAAATGTTGGAAACCTAAAAATGAACAAAAGGAATAATAACAATCCCCATACAATTCACCTCAAGATTTGTATATTTTGATTTTATTACTACCATGTCAGAAGTACATTAAAACTAAGAGCAAAATTGAAGATAATTCTTTCTTCTTTTTTTTCCGGGTAATGCAGAGTGTTCCAAGCTAATTTGTGCGCCCCTCGAACTAATCCTTACAACCCCTCTCACAACCGTTTTACACGCTTACACGTGCAGACGAGGAGAATCGAATTTGAGACCTAAATCTCAGGTCAAGACCACTTGGCCAGCTCCTTGGAAATAACCGGAAGTGAACTTTGACAAAACAACACCACATGAAACACAATCGCATTTGTAATGTCTGTAGAGTCTAATAGTCTATAGACTGCATAGCACTCAACAAATCCTTGTATAACAAATCTTGTTATCATAGGTCTTCTGCGTTTTCTTCATTCGCAAATACACAAGTGCTTTGCTCATTTACGAGTTTACGTTTTCTTCATCGGCTACTTTTTGACCTAATGTTCATATGATTTGAATTACGGACAAATACAGGGAAGGCATGCAAATCTCAAGTTCTATATCTATAGCAATTACAAGAGCTATTCAAGCCCAATGATGGTAAGCTGTTTAAGAGCAAAGTTACAGTCTCAGATTAACAAACACGAGGAGTGCAACATAATGCTAGCGCAGATAATAACATACCCAGAATTTGCTGGTATACCGTTCACTAGCACTGTTAAATTGGTGACAATGAGACAAGGCTCCAGGCATAACCATGTGAGACGGAATGCAGTGAATCCAGGTAACGGCTTCCAATTAAGAAGGTCGCTCCAGTCTCGACATTGTGAGCGATAAAGGGGCCTGGGTTGTGAGAGAGACGGAAGACTACCACTTGCCCATTGTTCACCCAAGCTTTTGGCAGGAAACGCGTAAAATCAGCACGCCGAGAAAACCAGCCCTTGAACATGCCGCTTGATTTATATTTCGGAACATCAAAGTCAAACGTGTAGAGCTTCCTCCATCCGCCACTCATGGGATCAGACAATTCCCATACATCCAATAACGTTCCAGATTCTAACCTAACTATACAAGAAAGATAGTTCCGCCTTACTAGGTAAGAGACAACATCTTTATCACTGCTATGTGGAACTGTTGGGCCAGGAAACTCATAAAATGTTTCAGATTGTACATCCAAAGCAACAATTGAAGCATACCGGTCGTAAATGAGATAAAGAAATCCGACAGTAGATAGTCTAATATCAGGAGAGTGATTTCGACCAAGATCAGATAACTTTTTACTATCAATCAGTCTCCATGCTTGATCTTTTCCAACAGTAACTACCATCCAATCGAAGAATTGGCACCCGTGGGACAAACAGGTGAACACAACCTTATATTCTCTTGCTAAATGAGAACATGCTAATGAGTAATAAAAATGAGCTGGACGGCAACCAGGTGGAGGTGGTGGAAGAGTTACCTTTTGCTTTGTGAGAGGATTAGCAACACATACCGCTTGATCATTAGTAACATGATTCCCATGAACCATCCTGTTCTGCCCTTCTGTAAACAGTACTAGACCATCACATGTAGCATCAATCTGACATCGAAATAGATACCCTAACTCTATCGACCTCGTAGCATTCATTTTCCCCACCTCGAAGTATTGAGCACGCACACTACCATTGTTGTCGACGATCAGGCCAACACTAGAATGAATCAGCTGTTCTTGAATGAAAACAGGGTCACAGACTATGTTATACCACTGCCGACAAACATACCTCATCGAATTGTAAAGAATATCGGCCGGAATCCAAACAAGGATGTTGAATATGATCTCTACGGGAAGGGAAAGTATGATGCTTCTCTTCTTTTCCTTAGTATATTCAGCGGTCTTATAATGTGTATGACCGACTCTCTCAATTGGAACTTTTCCTCCAGTCATCTAACAAATTATGATACATAAACCTGTCAGATCAGACAAAGTCTTGATCCAAAATTAGAAAACTAAAGCCACTAAGGAGACTGACTATCCTAAACAAAAAATCACCAGCAACCGAGTACTAAATCCATTTCATTGGCAATTGGTGGTCCTTTGAAGATTATTTCACAAAGGTTTGCTAGTTTACAATGCTTATCGATGAAGTACGAACAAAATGACAAGTTAAACCAACATGATTCTAAAAACCAAATAGTTTTACACATTTAGACAATATGGGTTTCATCCGGTTAGTCTGTGCCAACTGAGAATTAAGCTAACACATGCTTCAAGAAATTAGGAACCACATCGGACAGTAAAACATCTGGAACCTAACCATAAACTGTTTGGTTTCACAGCTCTATCACTAAATATATATCTAGTTGGCCATAAATGATTCCCTACGGCTGCAAATGAACCGAACTGTTCGTGAACTGTTTGAGAAGCGACTCGTTCAAGTTCGATTCAGGTACCAAACGAGCCAAACCTAAATCTCAATTTTAAGCTCGTTTAATAAATGAGATGTACCTAAACCTAACAGTATTCAGCTCAATTAGGCTCGCGAACTAGGAATATATGTATGGATCTCATAAATTTCACTTATAACCTTGAATCTGTATAAACTTTTACATGTACATAATGATAATTTTATTACTTCTACATGTATAAACTCTTAAACGTACAATAAACATAAATTTTAATATGTTTTCATAATGTTGAATAATATTTTTGACTCGTTAAGGCTCGTGAACAAGTTCGAATTCGACTCAAATCTAGGGAGGCTCGGCTGGTCAAATTTTCATTGAGTTCAAGCTCGGCTCGAGTTTGCTTAAATACTTGATGAACGAACCTAAAGCTCGGCTCGGTTCTGCTCATTGGCAGCCTAATTCCTACCCAATTACAACCATTCCAAAAGTCTACAAACGATTTCCCAATCTTTCTACCAGTCCATACAACTAAATACAAATCGCATGAATTTCTCTAAATTCATGCTTTCACCCCTCTTTATTGGTCGGGAAACTAGTGCTCTTCAAAATGCCTACGTCAATGAAAAAAGACTACAAAAGCATCGAAGTCAAGATCAACAAGTCGTCATATCCCCTCCCCAATTCAAAACCCTAGCTAGAAGCAACAAACTCAAAGCCAAGCAAACAATTAAATGGCATTTTCAATAGTATCAAGCAACAAACAGGTGATGGGTTTCTATTACCTTGTTCGACTTTTTCCGCCTTTGGGGGTTTTACTCTCTCTCTCTCTCTCTCTCGGGAGAAGAATGCTTGGGAATAAAAGAAAGGACCAAAGTGAAAAAAAGAATCACTCTTCCCAAATCTATGCAATTTCTGAACAAATCATACATTTTGACATTTTCATTAATTCTGCTGATTTTGCCGCTCCCTTTTTTATTAACGTCACCCTTCTGCAAGTGTATAATACACTTGCAGAGGAATGACGTTAACAAAAAAGGGAGTGGCAAAATCATTTCCCTTAATTAATCAGTCAGATTGTTTAAGATAATTGAGGAAGTGCCAAGCTAGAGAATGAGGATACTGGGATCAAGTTGATGCCAAGCTGGCCTCTTTTTGTCTTTGTTCTATTATAGCTGATGTGAGTTAATTAATGTGCATCTCGAGTCTGGCCTATACATCTTTTCGTTTTTTTTCAGTCACACCTTATACATTAGCGAGGATTAGCAGAGTATTAGTATGTTAGTCAACCGATATTTTATCAACTACAAGTTTTACGAATTTTGTTTTTGAAGATTAGAATCCAAATCAGCTTTGAAAAATAGTTGTATATTTTTTATTCTCAAAAGACAAAAAACCTCAACCTTGATGAAAAATTCACGGATCTACAAAACCAAACTTTGGTGGATATGGAGGTAAATAAACTTTAGTATCGGTCGAGGTCTGACTCGATGAAATCTAGAACTTCTTATATACAAATTCTAACTGTGTATCTTCTACTATTCGTACTTTCTTATTCTTACTACTAGTAAGAATAACCTTTTTGGATGATTTTCGATCGAGCAACATTAATGGAGTCTGATGAATTATGCTTAGGCCCGGGATCTCGTAGCACAGGACTGTGATGCCAACGTGAGCCGTCCATATCTATCTACAATATTTGTCAATGATATATTCAGATTCTCACCTTATTGTAGGTACTTATAGGGCTATGGGGCTATTTCATTTGATTTAATTAGCCCACAAAAATTATTTTTGAACCGCTCGGATTACGCACTACACCCCTGTAGTGCACTGACAGGATACCGAAACGCCTCTTACTATGTGATGACTGTTTTGGAAGAACTTTTCTGTGTTCTAGTTACGTGTGTTCTTGTACCTTTGCTCTCTAACTTTCTCTGTCGTTGGCTTCAGCTGGGTAACATTTTTTTCTCTATCCAGGCTTGCTTAGATTTTGAGCTAGTAGTATCCATCCCCCAATCTTTCACTTTCTTAATCAGTTCATTTCTCTTTTCCTAAGCCAAAAAAAAAGTACATTTCTCTTCTGAAAAATCAAGTCTTTATTATTATTTTTTTGGTAATTTGTTTAAACTTTAAAGTAGGTTATCGATGCAATCAACTGTAACAAAAAAAGGTTACATCGTGCTCCAAGTTATTTCGACCCTATTTGTAATTATCTCGAGAAATATGCTATTAGCAATTTTTTCACTCGATAGATGTTTAGCCTACTACTAAAGAAATGGGGAATTGTCCTTCTGATTTCTATTCTCTCTCTCACAAGCACCAGATATAGAAGTATTGCCTGATCACACACAAAAAAAAAAGAAAAAAAGGAAAAAAAAGTGTTGAGTTGTCTGCCAAATGCATCAGTTGGCAGTTTGATTAAAAGACCTTTAATTTCCGGTGGAATTCTAAAATTGGTTAATCTTTCACAATTAATGAACTCGTCGTTAATCTTTCGCTAATGATCACTTGGCAATTTCAGTAAAGATCTCTGGACAGAGAATTTCCACAAATTGTGTTTGATCTTTCTGTCAACTGTCAACCGTCCATTAACGACTCCGACCTTAGGATTTGAACTTCCATCTCACCTAGCGGGAAAAAGAAAGGAAATTAAGCCCAACACGTCGGTGATTTCTTTCTTCTTCTTCTTCTTCATCGGACCCCTCTACAAATTCCCCTCATTTCGCACCCTTGTGACAGGGAGTTCGAGTTTTTGTAAAGACGAAAAAATGTTGTCTGGCAGTAAGAGTACTTTCTTCTTGTATTTTTTGCTACTCCTAATTGATGGCATTCTCCACTGCCATGCTTGGGGCACTGCCCGCCATCATTTTGTTGTAAGTGTTCCCATTTTCTGGCCTAATTTACTTCTACTTTTCGATACGAAACAAAAAAAATATAGCGGATGATCACACACAACAATGTGCGTAAGAAACGCACCCTTACCGGACCTTACGTCGAAACATATGCTCTTATTCGGCCTCCCGCACGCGTCTTTATGTGTGGCGTCGCGTAATTTGGCTTGGTTAAGGAAAGGTTAATTAATTGACCTATGTTGGTGCTTTGAGAGTCTCTGCCACCCCAAATTTTCAAACAAAGCTGCCTTGTGCTAGCAAGCATCAACAAGGAGTATTAGCTAATTTAACTAGTCAACGTTCCACATTTATACTATAGCTAATTTTACTAGTCAACAAGGAGTAGCTAACATAGCTTTTTCGGCTTTTTCTTTGCATTTTGTTTCGTTTCTTGTATTTTCGGGACCGGCGCGTCCTTTGTACTAGTTTGTTTATGATTATGAATATATGTTTTTTGTCTCCTTAAAAAAAAAAAGTTTAAAATTCCGTGTGCGCATCCGTAATTCCTTATTGCATACTTGCTAATCCATCCCTTTGTAGGTGAAAGAAGCTCCCTACACAAGACTCTGCAAAACAAAGAACATTTTGACGGTTAACGGCCAATTTCCTGGACCAACTCTCTATGCCTACAGAGGAGATGAAATTGTTGTTGACGTTTACAATAGAGGAAAACACAAATATCACTATCCATTGGTACCTCAAAACATACTTCTTTTTTTTTTCTTAACCAGAACAAAATCATTTGTACTTGGAAAAAAATCCTTTGTATTGATTTAATTTTGCAGGCATGGGGTGAAGCAACCGAGGAATCCATGGTCGGACGGGCCTGAATATATCACGCAATGCCCGATTCAGCCGGGCGCCAAATTTAGCCAAAAGATCATATTCAGCACAGAGGAAGGGACGATCTGGTGGCACGCTCATAGCGATTGGTCGCGGGCGACCGTCCACGGAGCTATTATTGTCTATCCAAAGTACGGCACCGGTTACCCTTTCCCTAAGCCTTGGGCAGAGGTGCCCATACTACTAGGTATGATGTTTTTTTTTCCTTTACTATCCTTGCTATTGTTATATCTTTCTGGCGCGTATAATCTGGTCCGAACGCTTGAGTTATAAATTTGTGACTATATATACGGGGGGTCACATACATGCAACATCAGATTTTAAATTGTCTCGGAAAGCGAAAAGTCAAACAAAAAGTCTAGGAACACAATTTTAAAACACTAGCTCCGGGCACAATTGTATCCTGAGCCATTTGATGTATGCCAGCCAAGTGTATCACAGTAAGCGTTTGAGAAATTCAATCCGCCTGTTGACAAACCACCTATCCGCCTGGCCAGGAAAATATGTGCTTTTGCCAGATTTTGGCATTATATTTCATCCAAGTTTGGTATAATTTGGGTAAATAATAAATTTCTTAAGAATTTAATTTATCGTAGGTTATTATTGAGGATTTGGTCTTGTATTTGCAGGAACGTACAAGCTAAACGTCAACATGGCCAAACTTACCTCCTCCGCATTATCAATGCCGCCTTGAACACAGTTCTCTTCTTCGCCATCGCGAAACACAATCTCACGGTCGTCGGAGCCGATGCGAGCTACACCAAGCCACTGACAACAAACTACCTCACGGTAGCCCCGGGCCAATCTTACGACGCCTTGCTACACGCGGACCAATCACCCGATCACCAATACTACATGACCGCCCGAGCCTACAGCAGTGCCGCTGCCGCTCTTTTCGACAAAACCACCACAACCGCCATCGTTCAGTACCGAAAGAACCACCGTTATCCTCGGTCTCTGCCGCCTTGCTTCCCCTATCTGCCCTACTACAATGACACTCGTGCTTTTATCCACTCTGTCAAGGGGCTAAGAAGCTTGGCTAACGGAAGACACCCAATCTCTGTCCCCACCAAAAATATCACCACCCACCTGATTTCAACCGTCTCAATCAACTTATTTCCGTGCCCAAATATCACGTGTGAGGGGGCAAACGGGAGCCGCCTCGCGGCAAGCATGAACAACATAAGTTTCGTGACCCCATCGATCGATATACTCCAATCCTATTTTTACTATCACATTACGCGCTCGTTTGGTACATGGTTCCCAAGTGTCCCGCCATACATGTTCAATTTTACCGCGGATATCTTGCCACTGGATCTGGAGATATCGAAGAGGGGGACCCAGGTGAAAGTATTGGAGTACGGTTCGACAGTCGAGCTGGTGTTCCAAGGGACAAATGTGGTTGCAGGCATTGATCATCCAATGCACATACACGGTTACAGTTTTTTCGTGGTCGGATCAGGACTTGGAAACTTCGACCCGTATAAGGATCCTTTGACATACAATCTAGTCAACCCTCCGGAGCGCAATACCGCTATTGTGCCTAAGAATGGCTGGCTCGCCATTAGATTCAGGGCGGATAATCCAGGTTCGTGCAACAATTTATTAAAGATGTGTTACGTTGGATTCAAAATTTTGGATACGGCATGACAAGCTAAAATTAGATAAGTACGTATCTTAGGTAAAAAATAAGAACCAACCTTGTCGGCACAAATATAACCAAAATTCAGAAAATATTAATAAAACACAAAAAATGATTTTTTTTACTCATACTCATTAAGTTTTTTGCATTACAGGAGTGTGGTTCGTGCACTGTCACTTAGAGCGCCGCCAAACATGGGGGATGGATACAGTGCTGCTGGTTAAAAATGGAAGACACGTTAATGAAACTCTGCTACCACAACCGCCTGATATGCCTCCTTGCTGAAGCTTTTAGGAATTCCTCAAACCTGAAATATTCTCTACTGTTTTTGTGTTGAATGGAACAATAATGAGGATTGAATAACACTGTGAACCGTAATGATCTGTGTGCAGCATATTTGCTTAATTATCAAAGCATCATGTAATTGAAATTTGAATACATTCTTGAATAGCGTCAAAGGCTTTTGATTGTTTCCTAATATTTTATCTTATTTTATTTTACAAGTCAATCGCATTGATATCATTTCGTAAAGCCCAACGACACTTATAAAGAGGTCCACCTAAAATACAAAGATAAAAAATTAATATGCAACAAGATAGACAAACTAACATCAAAATAGGATAATACCTAATCTCTTTCATCGAATCATGAGCCCATACGGCAGAGCAGAACTTGCACATTTAGGCCCCGATTTGTTATGGGGAATAATTACAAAAAAAAGTGGTGAAAAATTAGCTTTGGGCTTTGAACCATTTAGGCTCCGTTCCGTTAAAAGAAAATAATTACATATTTTTTAAAGTAAAAACAGAATATTACGAAAGAATGACTCGTCTCGTAATTAAAAAAAATAAAAATAAGTAACTACTTGAAAAGGAGGAGCCTCGGCGAAACGGGCCCTTATATAAACGTGGGAAAAATTCAAAATACCCCCCAACCTTTACACCAAAATTCAATTAGACTCCCAACCTTTTAAAAATTTCAATTTTACTCCCAACGTTATCTTCCGTTAATCAAAACGCCCCCTTCCGTCCGAATGACTTACGGAATTCGTTAAAGGCTCCGTTAAATATCGTCCCGATCAAATTTTTGATCCGAGCCGCTCAATGTGTTCAAAACGTGATTTTAAGGGTACTTGCAAGAAATTAGCAAAAAAAAAGACCAGGAAGGGCTTCATCTGAACAGTTTTTTTTATTGAATAGTTCAATAAAGATGAAGCCCTTCCCGGTCATTATTTTTGTTGATTTCTCGCGGGTATCCTTAAAATCACGTTCTCTTCACATTGAGCGGCTCGGATCATCGAAATTCGATCAGAAAAGGGGAGGTGCAGACCGAAGCAAAATCCGAACGTCCGGACTTGAACAAAATCCGGATTGATCCGCACCTCCCCTTTCCCAATCGAATTTCGATGATCCGAGCCGCTCAATGTAAAGAGAACGTGATTTTAAGGGTACTCGCGAGAAATCAACAACAAAAATGACCGGGAAGGGCTTCATCTGAACAGTTTTTTTATTGAATAGTTCAATAAAAAACTGTTCAGATGAAGCCCTTCCCGGTCTTTTTTTTTGCTAATTTCTCACGTGCACTCTTAAAATCATATTTTGAACACATTGAGCGGCTCGGATCATCAAAATTTGATCGGAGCGATATTTAACGGAGCCTTTAATGAATTCCGTTAGTCATTCGGACGGAAGGGGGCGTTTTGATTAACAGAAGATAACATTGGGAGTAAAATTGAAGTTTTTAAAAGGTTGGGAGTCTAATTGAATTTTGGTGTAAAGGTTGGGGGTATTTTGAATTTTTCCCTATAAACCTTGCGAAAGTCCAGGCCTTTCACAACGAGATTCGCTCGTGTGTTTGGACGAGGTAGATTAGTGGAAGCGTAAATGGCAGCATCAACGTCGGCGTCGTCTCCGTCCACTTCAAATACCGCCGGCGACTACTCCACTCGCGACCTTGTTAAGCAGGTATATACTCTCTCTCTCTCTCAAGCAGAGTTAGATGCATACATACATACGTGTGTATGTAAATTTGTTTCCTTTTTTCCTTTTCAATTACACAGATAATGAGCCACGAGGTTGCTATTGCGGAGCTCAGCAATCTTCCCTCGTCAAGGGTTTGCCAAATTCCACCCGCTTATAATAAATTCTTTTTCTTATGTTATAAATGTGGTGTATGCATATGTGATGTGATGCTTGCTTCTTGTGTAAAACCACACAAACCCACATAAAATTTTCGAGGGAAGCTTTACGGCACCATTAATAGTGGAAAGTAGTATTAGCTCTGGAAATTGGCACTCTTAAGTATTCTTGGTGGTCCTGTTCCAAATAGGATGCTAGGTTGTCAGTTTAACCTAAATTGAAAACAGGGTTTTGTCGATTATTTTCAAAAACACACTGCAAATTGGGCTCTATAGGAAATTTGTCTATGGGTATTTAGTAACCGACTAACCGCTGGTAGACTTCAATGGCCAAGTTGTACTGGTTATGAAGTCATTTTGCTTAACTATTGTTTTTTCTTTAATTAATTCAAGTGTCACTTAACTAAAAATGGACTTTTGATTAAGATCTACAAAATTTCTAATGTTTGGCAGGGGAAAGAAAGTGAGGATTTATCATGAATGATGCACATTATGAAGGAGACCCTGCACATCATTCCAAGAGTAGTAACTTTTAACAGATAAATTTATAATGTTTCTTCAGAGTGGGGGAAATGTTTACTTTGTTCTAGTGTTTAGAAGGCATATGAGAAAAGATTATAACCATTTTAGAGAACCCCCAACAAACTCTGAGCGTGTCAATGTCTTCCACTCTTCATAGATTTGGGGGCTATTGTCTGAGACCTGTGTGGGCTGTGAAAGGAAAAATTATTTGAGCATGAGGTCTTTTGTTTCTTGAAGAGAATAGTAACTTTTGAGTATGTCTCAACAATTCAACATGCACTTTGTTCGTGTTCTTATTCTCTGGACGAGCCTGTAAGGAGTTATTTTTTCTTTTCTCAGTAAGTGAGGTACTGAGGTTTTATTTCTTAAAGGGGAAGGCCGTATAATAGAGCTGAAGAAAAGCATATGTAGGGAAGCAAAGCAAAAGCTAGCAATCTCTAACTCTAACAAGCAACAAATACCAAAACGTGGGCCTTATAGAAGAATAGAATTCTCTCAACCGGTGAGTCTAGATCAAAGGTAATAAACCCCTCACAAGTCACAACCTGAAGGCTTAGCATCAATTTTTATTGCAATTTCTTCTTGTTCTCCTCCCTCAATCAGGACCCTTGTGATTTGGGTACTTGTAACTGCATACAAAATTACAAATGGTATTCCATAGCTGAGTAGATTGTCAAGGTCCAGAGGATTACCAACATTGCTAGCCACAAAATCAACCAAATCTGAACCCACGTGCACAGAACTAGTACCCTCTGGTTGCAGTTGGCTGCACCAACCCCACATAAAGAGAAACTTTTGGTGCCAAAAGAACCACAAAGACAGGAAGATCCACCTCCTAATCAGTTGCAGTTTACTTCTGCACATACTAAACTTTTTCTGGATAAAAAGAGAGGAAAGGTTATGTGCAAAAGAGAGGAGGCCCAGGGGTTTGGGCCAAGCTCAATTCTTACCAGCTATCCTTTGATGGAGAGCTTTGTCCTGTGGATCCTTCTGGCTGCTAATTGCTTAATGATCAATGTTTTACAGTTGTGTGACATGTCATATATAGTTGGCTAGGCTTTTCTTTGCCATGTTGATCAATAAGTTCACAGAGAAACGATTGCTTTGCTTGATACAGGCTGTCTATCAGAGAAATGGGAACATTTTTTTTCGCACTTCTGTTCTGAAGGCAACCACATTTGAACAGAGTGAGATTTTCCTTCTGCCCTCCTTATAAGTGCTTTTCAATGCAGATTTTGGTGCATAGATCCAGACACTGATGTGTCCAGAATAATCCGATGCACGTGGGCCCCTTTTTATTTTTGTAGGACCCACGTGCATCGGAATCAATACACGGACTTTTCCTATAAATTATGTCCTCATGTGTTTGTTGTTTATTACTTGACAGGACAACTTGATGCAGCTAAAGCTAAGCTACAGAAGTTAAATTCAGCTTGATTGTGATTAGAGGCTAGAGCTCTTTATGGTCTGCCAACTATTGTTGTTCTAACTTCTATCTGCTGTGGACATAATGGGAAGGGTCTTTTCTCATAGAGATCATGCTGTATACTACTCTTTAAGGTTGTCATTTTTGAACAGATTCATATTTAATGTACCTTTGGTTACAGAAATTCTTAGTAGTAGATAAAGATCACTTGAGCAATTTATCCTTGACAAAGAAATTCTCGTTCAATGGTGAGAGGAATCAGGCTTTGAATTGAGGATCATACATTTCCCTTTTGTTATCACATTTTCCTTGACCCAAACGTGGGTATTGATGGCTTCGTCCCTATTACTTCCCTTTATAGGTTTACTCCCGTGTCTTACGCTTAGTCACATAATCCTTCAAACACACTTTCATTGATTTTATCAGTTTGGGTTTCAGAGATGCTTTCACGCTCGTGCGCGCCGTGCTCATGAATTATGTGAGGTAGGTCGTACTTATATCAGATATCTTACCAGGCTAAAGCCTTGGGCATAACAACTTCAAGCGTCAAAAGGAATTGAAGCCTTGAGTCCATTTCGATCCGATATAAAGTTTAATGGTCTTTTGTTCACTACCCCACAACATTAGCCAATCAGAAGCCGGTCGCCCAACGTTCCTCATCCTCTGAAGCCTCCTCAAGGCTTTGTTTGCGATTTCTAGAGGGAAAGGAAAAATCGAAAGGACATATAAAAGAAATACTCCACTATAGTAACAAATTGGAGAAGCCAAATTTATTTATTTGGTCTTTCCTCTCATTTTCCTTTCCCTCCCCAACCCGATGATGCAAACCAACAGCTTGAATAAAATTCCTTTTACGCAATCCCAAGAGCCTTGCATCTGAAGCTTAAATTCATCTACTTACAACTTCCACATTATTCAGTATTTGTAGCAAACTATCAGTTGAAATAGTTAATAAGGTAGCAAACGTAGCATGCAGATAGTCACTGGATGCTTATACATAGTAAAATGGAGCAACGGTTCATGTGAAGGAGAATTACAGAAGGCTTCACTCAATTGCTTGCCCAGATCTTTGGAACATCATTATTGCAAGAGTCACAAGGGATGCATAGACCGCATTTGGTAACTTCTGCACCACCTTCCCTACAACTGGGACGCCTTCCGTTGCCCTCTTTGTCAATAATGCAACTGTTGGAGCTACTGCCAACGTAATGATCAGTCCCTGACTGACAGTGCTGAACGTATCGGCTGTTAACTCCTTCATAAATTTTGCAAACTCTTCGCGGTTGAGTTCTCCATCAAGGTTGATATCATGAACCTGAATGGAAGCAAAATAAAATGTATGAAAGCAAAAAAAGAGAAAAATGAAACGTGTCTATGAGTCTTCACGAGGTAGAGGAAGTTTCAAGCTAAGTTGCATTAGACTCGGATATGGCTTTCAGGTGAGGCTACGTGTGTTGCATTCTTCTAATCACCATTACAACAACGGTGAGTGAGACATGGCCGAATAACCACAAAAATCTTATATGACTGAATCATTTCCTAGAATAAAATGGCATATGGAAGTAGAATAAAGCAATTTTATACATAATGGATAGTGACTGCATCTATTTCGACAAACCCCATGCCTCTCCTAATCAGCTACCCCTCACCATAAGCAAGAACTATGCCTGCGTGGTTAAATGAGACCGCCCGGGAAAAAAAAAACTAATTTAGCTCTCCGAGTGTCCAGTGTCTATAAAGGTACTACACAGAGGTAGAAGACTCCACATAAAAGAGGTTTCAGCCTTCAAAGATCATAATATCATGACAATTTGCTATCAACCTAAGTCGTGATTATTATAAAGAAAAGCACATCTCCTATATCTCTGCTTTCATTGCCATATTTTAGAAGGTGATTAGTTCGTGCAAGCCACATCCTTTAATCCTACAGCATCTAGCTCCAGCAGCATCTATGGTTCCTCGAATAATGTGATATCTCACACTCGATAAATCCTTAATCCTTACCCCTCTTACTAAGACCCCAAATTATTCAGTGACCCAGCGTGGTTCCCCCTTCATAGTTGCTTCCATTTAACAGAACATGTACCATCATGTCACGAGAAAAAAATTACATTAACACATTGGATCAGATTAGCTGAGTTGACACATTCTGATGAGGTAGGTGTGAATGCTGTCTGGACATGTTGAGGACATTTTGTTAATGATGGCATCTGTATCACATTGCCTTCGTTGCTGAAGTCCGTTTGGAATTAACTTGCTTCATTTTCTAAGTATGATATGTTGATGACTTCTATCTTTTCCAAATACCATCATGTCACGAGAATGACTAACATGTCTCCAATGTCATTTGACGTGAGCGGTGAGCCCAAACGAATCTTGTGTCGCATGTGTACCAATGTAATCCAAGGTATATAAGCGTGAGGGAAACTTCACTTTAATAGATAACTTTTGAGGTTGAGTTCTACCCAGTACCCAATACCGTACTATATGACATCAAAGTTGGATACCAGGGATGGGTAGGGTGTGTGTCTCTAACCTGCACTCGGCAGGTGCTACCGAGTGGAGTGAGGGCCCCAAAGTAATACTCCCTCCGTCCCAATTTAGTTGTCACTTTTGGGGTTTCGCACTTTATAAGGGAACATAATTATTACATGTTTTATCACTTGAATTTCCTATTTTACCCTTCATTCTTTTATTGAGTACTCCTAATTTGATGGTACACAAAACTTCCCTTTTTTTTAAAATTAGGCGCCAAAATGGGAAACTAAAACAGAGTAGGAGTAAAATTTGTGGAGAAAAGCTGCCAGAAGACACGTGAAAAGGAAAAAAGCACTAGTTTTGGAATTCAAATCTTTTTTTACTGTATCATTTTGGTAGTAATGATTGAAAAATGGAAGGGTAAAATTGGAAATTTGTTAATCATTACCCATCTAGTTTTGAAGTGGAACAATTATTTTGGGACGGCAAAAAGTGCTAACTGGGACAAGTAAATTGGGACGGAGGGAGTATAAAATACATAAGCATGAGGATACCTTCACTTTAAAAGCTAACTTTTAGGGTGAGTTCTACCCAAGACTATGTAACAAGATCACCCTGTATGGTGACACCTAAAAAGCACAACAAAGAAGTAAAGAACACTTGCCAACCTAAGCACCATTCATCATGATTGCGACCACAACTAGACAACAAATTCGACAAAAGAGGAGTGAAAATATAATGCGTAGTCTGCTTGCACATTAACTACAGCCCTTTGTAACGAAACTACTATGGAACGTGTAATTCATCAAGACTACGAGAACATACCTGCATCATGGCTCTAACTTGCTCTTTTGGAGGGGGGTCAAAATGAGGCCCAGGCAAGCGCTTGTTAATATCACTACACGAAAACAATGTAATCTATATGAGACTTCATCCAAAAGCAGCTGAACAATACAAATTTCTTTGTTTTTTGATCTACTCTAAACAATAAATGAATGAATTCTTTTGCTAGTATTTTAACAAACCACATAAATAGGTAGAACACATTACTTGAACACAAGTAGCACAGCAATGTACAGCTCTTCAAATGTCAAAGTAGCTCTTCCTGAATCATTTTTGAAATGGTCAAAAACACGGTCAGTTATCTTTCTCACTTGCTTCCGCCTCCACTCCTTACCTGCACAATGAGTTTATACTATCATGCATGTGATCATTCAAGTCTCTGTTAAGTTATATGAATAGGTATTCACAGTTTATTTGCAAGCTACACAAAGTAAGAGACAATGACTAAAAACACAACCAATGAACTGATGGTCCAATCTCCAGGCAGCAGCAGAGTAAAAAGAAGTTTCAAATTCAAGGAGTTATTATGCCAAAATATTTAAGTTGCCGTTCCAGAGTTAGATTTCTCAGCGCTGAACAGCCTTGAAGGACATTTTATATGCCTTGCCTCCTTGGTGAGTTCCGAATAAATTGAAGAAAAAGTTACAATACAAAATAGACAGCAACATAAACTAAACAAGGCTAGGAAATTGCACCCAAAGAAAGAGGTAATTAATCCCAATATCAAATTCATGCTATCAACAACGTAAAGAAACGGGAGATAAATTTTTCTGAGATTAACAAATTTGCGAATCCCCGTAAGTCTCTTCTAAGGAGTTTAAGAAAGTTGCAATACATCAAATCCGAAAGGGAGTTTAACATAACATGAAACACGGGCTTATCTGGAGGAGAAGCGACAGTACTGCTCATGACTACGTTTATAGACATATGAAACACCATCTGATTACTTATGTTGTTCTACATGCTGTGTTTCCAAATCAAAAGCACTACAAGATTATTAAGTTAGCAGCAGAATATATTCAATTTGATTTCCAATAACCTAAATCAATTTTTGATTTCCAATAAGCTAGTAAATCTTTGATATTCAACTTCTAGTTTTATCACACAGCACCTGAGTTGAGCTACGATTCTGTGCCTAATACTAAAAATCACGTAATAGAAAGACCCAAATCAACAAGATACATTTACAAAAAGAATAACCCAGGTAATTAAAAACGCAATATTTGTGGACCTGTAGCAGTATATTTATTGGCTTCCGATTCAGAAATTCTTAGAAAACTCAAATTCAAACACAAGCTGGAGAGAGAGAGAGAGAAGTGGGTAAGGTTCGTATTACCCTGGAGTTTCTCTAAAACTTGTCCCATGACTCTGGAGCACTGATTCAACAATAATTGGGCAGTGGGTAGCCCTTTTTAGGGAGCGAAAAATAGAGAGAGGAAATCAGAGGAGAGAGAGAGAGACCTTGGCAGCTTGTTAACTTTTTTTTTGGATCCGCAGCTTGTTAACTGAATCTGGGTGAGGAAGTTTCGTGTGCTTGGCATGTACTCAACAGCCTAACTCCACCATAATTCATGTGACATTTGTAGCTTTATATGGTTTTAGATTAAATCAAGGGATCGGAATGGGATAGAGTGTCGGATCAAAAAAAGAATGGGATGGAGTGGATTATCAGCAGCCCCTACCCACTAAAACGGAAACGTTTTGGTGAAAAAAAAAAATTTCTTAGAAAAGTGATTATGAGAGTTTTAAAAACAAAATTTGATTATGTCTCTTTAAAATAATATGATCAAAATAATAAGATCTTCATATCCATTCAAACAGATTAAAAATTAAAGTACTTAATTTTTTAATATATAAACGGTCTATAAAAAAGTACTCAAATTTTCACTCCGTTTGAATTGATGCAAAGATCTTGTTATTCTAATCATATTATTCCAAATGGTCGTAATTTATTTTTATCTCTAGGGCTCTCGTATTAAGTATATGCTCTTTATTTAGAACCCTGTGGAGCAAAAATGTGATTATGAGAGCCTTATAAACAAAAATTAATTATGACCCTTTAGAATAGTATGATAAGAATAATAAAATCTTTGCAGTAATTCAAACAGTAATTCAAACGGAGTGAAAATTTGAGCACTTAATTTTTTAAGACCGTTTATATATTAAAAAATATAGTTAAAAAATTAAGTGCTCCAATTTTTAATCCGTTTGAACGGATGTGAAGATCTTATTATTCTGATCATATTATTCTAAAGAGACATAATCAAATTTTGTCTCTAAAACTCATAATCACGTTTCTGCTCCATAGAATTACAAATAAAAGATAATAATTTTTTTTCACCAAAACGGTAATGTTTTAATACTAGTACTGGGTAGGGGCTACCGCCTCAATGAGCTCAGCAGAGCCCCGGGTCCCTATCGGACTAATCCCTCCTGTATATAAAGAGCCAGTTTGGCTTTCCAAATTTGGTATGGCTATATTACCAAAATAGCCTCCACCAAACCAGTTTTGGAACTTCCTCCACTTGGTTTTAGATGCACAAGGAGTAATTAAACACCGTACACGTGGATTGTTCATTCGTTTGTCCATACATGAACCAAAGAAATCTCCACTTTTTATCTTTACATTTACATTACAGAAGAACCACGAGAAGATACAAAAGCACAAACGCCCATAGTGGTTACGCTCGCTCCATTGACGTTCTTCATTTTCGTTGCGGTGGTTGATTTTGCTTGCAAGACGTACAGGTCAGTTCAGTTACTATATTCTAAGGGCATGTTTAGATGCGGGATAAGGATTATGGATATTAGTTAATAAAAGATGACCCACATTGATGTGAGGTTCATTGAGGGATATTAAATAGTACTTGGTTTAGATGAGGTATTACAAAGGGAGTATAAAATAGTATCTGGTTTGGATGAATGATAAATTGGAGGTATAAGAAAGAATGAGTGATGTAAAAAACTGTCAAATGATCCTTTTGCCCTTGTGTAGTCCCTAAATTAATTATGTATTACGTTTTATATATAATTGCAAATTTAATTATTCTTTCACAATTTAAGCCGTAATACTTATTTCTACTAACAAATTAACAAATTTAGTATAATTATTAATTTTTTTTTAAAAAAATGTGTTTTTAAAAAAAAAAACACATTGTTTGATAGCTAGAAATGTGTCCATCAAATTAACACATTGTTTTATTTCTACCAACAAATTAACGAATTTAAAGTGTTTTTTTTTTAATTTTTTTAAGTGAAATTTTTTCAATACCCTTCTTTAATTTGCATTTACAATTTAATTATGTGTGCATGTTAATTTATTATGGGTGGGGCGTATGATAGCACATGGTCACACAAGCACATAATTATTTTCCTTTGTTGTTTTTAAGTGTTTTTTTCTTAATTTGTTTTTTTAAAGTGGGGAACTTGTAATACATTTCTTTAATTTATATTTATAATTTAATTATGTGTGCATTTTAATTAATTATTGGTGAGGGTGTATGATAGCACATGACATATGCACACAATCATTTTTCTTATTCTACTCTTCCTTTATTCTAGGAAATGATACGGAGGTAATCCAAAAAAATGTAGGGAAGTTGTTTTAAAATTACATTAATTTTAAATTTCAATGTGTTTGTATCAATTTTTAGAATGCAAATATCATTTTCCTATTTTTATCACTGTTTTCTTTATTATTGTCACCGTTTAAGAGAGAGAGAGAGAGAGCGCGAGAGACAGCAGCGGCGGCGGCAGAAGAAGAAGAAGCAACAACAGCTACGACTGGTTCGATCCCTCCTCTCTCCGACCTGTCCTTTCTACGATCTGTTCTTCTTGTTACTGTTCTTCTTCTTCCTATTTCTTCCTATTTTTTATTTGTTGCTCCAAAAACAAAACCAATGGTTAGGGGTTGGGGAAGGGGGATAAGGAGGGGTGGAATCGTCAATTTTTGAGGAGGATTAGGGGTATAAGTTATGGATACCTCAAACCCTACCCATAGGTAAGACCCCCGAATACCCCTTTCTCTGGATTGCTATGTTTCCTATACTTTGCTTGACCGTTTCTGCATGTCATTGCTTACCCATTTTCTTTCTATGTTGATATGGTGTCTGTGTAGTTTAATGCTTCATGTATTTCTTCTGTTTTTTTTTGGGATTTATGGAGTGATGGGCACCAGCTGTTTGATTGATTGTCTCAATGAGTATTACTTTTTGGAGAAGATCCAAAACTCAAGCTAGACGTTGAAAAAGAATATAGTGGCGAGTTATACCAAGATAGGAATTTTGGGTTTTGGAAAAAATATCTGATAGGGTTTCACTTACCTTCAAGTTTCAAAATTTGATGCATTGTGCATTCACTGGTAGTTTAGTAAAGATAACAAAGCTTGAAAAATTTAACCAAATTTTTTTGAAACGGTTGTAGGAGAACTACAAAAATGGTCTGTCAATAAGTTCCACAAGAACTGTGATGTTGTCGAAAAATAAGTTCCATTATGTAACTCTTTTAGTTTTGTGATGAACTTTTAGAAGTATTAATTCTTTTTTGAAAGAGTGTAATTGAGTTTAGATATGGTCAATTAAGTATAGGATAGTTAAGGTAGTTTTCATCAGTAGTGTTTGCATGTAGAAGTGCAGATTATTAGTTTCAGTGGAGAGATAGATTCCAAATTTCAGAGAATTAAATAGACGGTGAAGTGCAAGAATTGCAGAATTGATGGAGATGAGAAGCATATGCTAATAGGCGGTTATTGCTTTTGGAAGAACAACAAAGAGTTTCTGGTACTCAGACTTGATTGCTCGATTAGATCAGATTAGATTAAGATCACATCCTTATTTTTTATGTGCGCAGTAGATAGTGGCAATGGGATTAGTGTTGGTGAAACAAATCGAAAGAGGGAGAGTGCGCTATAGCTAGATGGGGAAACCAATGAAGCAAACAAACGCCCTCACGGATTATATTATAGATGGAGGAAAGAGCAAAGTACTTCTCAACTCTCATCACTCAGTGGAAATATTTCCCAAGGAACTGTACGAATGGATTCGTGGAATGGTTCCTCTCTAACATTTGAACTTGGTTAGCATTTTTGAATTCCCTATCGCTTAACCCTCAACTTTGTAGAGTTTTAGATAGATTAAGCAATATGTATGCAACCTTATAGTTCTATTTGCCTTTGTGTCAAACCATTTCTTTAACGACCATGGTGTTTCAAACCATTTCTTTGACAACCACAAGTACCAAATTTGCCAACGATGTCAACCTCTTCCAAGAAGATGACAATCTTACAAATCCTCCAGAAGAAACTCTGGGATCACCATAATTGCAGGAAATTGTTTGGAACTTTTTGGCAAATATAAATCGCCTTAAAACTTTATTTTAGTATGTGTTGGGCGTCCTGTTCAACACAAGCACCACAGCTGTATAGATCTGAAGTATCTAACTAGGGATGTTATAATGGATTGTGCCCTCCTTTTGGTAACAACTGTTAGTATCCCTCCTACACGTATGCTTTTAGAAACTAATGATGTTTGGTGCTGATGGAGCAAAACCCAACGTACCCACACCTGTATATGTGCTAAATTTAGTGACCTCCTGTCCGTTGCTTTTTTTTTTTTTTTCAATTTCTTTGTATTGGGCCTCAAGGCGCGCAATCATCTCACTAGTTATTATGAAAATGATCACAACAATAGTGCATTTCTTTATCTTCTTTTTTTTTTGAAAAATTATTCCTTGCTTCTCAAGCATTGCTCCAAACCTCACAATAAAATGTGAAGCTCATTTTTAAGGAAAATGATTTTCACACTCTTTTTTGTTTTATTCACATGAATTTACAATATTATCCTTGAGTGTATGAAAAAGTATATTGAATAAAGATAATAAATTTAAGTGGATACACAAAAAAAAAAGTGAATTGTAAAAAGGGAAGTTTGAAAATCAATTCCCCATTTTTAATTGTATGAATCCTCACATTACTGTGAAAAGAGTCGAGCAATGCGCTAGAGGAACATAAAACAATTTCTCCCATTTTCTTGATTATGACCATCAATAACATAGTACTTAATTAACTACATTTGTATTTCGTTACAACTTCTTGAATAATAGGGTTAGATAGAGGGGCATATTACCACTTTTGTCATAAGTATCACATATCTAGCATTGGTAGATAGAGGGGCATATTTAATCAAATAAACAAGACATAATATACATGACCATTTGTTATATGAGATTTTGGATGGTAGGATAAATTAATATCAAGCCAAAACATATTGTTGAGAACAATATTGTAAACAAATAATGGAATTACCATTTTTGAAAAAGATATAGCCACAAACCACATGTTTTCCATACACAAGCATTATCGGTTGGATGAGTGCAAAGAGCGGATTTTTGAAGTATAGGGTTGTAGTCTAAATAAGCAATTTTTATAAGGGGTAGAGTTGTAAACAAATTTTCAGTGTTTTTTGCCCTTGCAATTTTCACATAAAGGCCTCCGAAACCCTCGTTCAATTAGGGCCAAGGGGTTTGCACTTTGCAGGATATCATTTGTAAAGGAGAAATTTGAGCACAATACTCCTCTCCAAGGTTCATACTCTCTACAGTTATCTTCTCCTGTGTGTTGAATCGATGTTCGAACTCGACCCTGTTTGATCTTGTACTGGGTCTTCAACTTTCCAAGTGTGGTTTTACTTTCACAAAATTCGGGCTATTACTGAGTTTAATTTTTGAAGCGTTTAGAATTTTGATTTCTTCCAGCTTCGCAACCACTAACCCAAGGGGTTGGCCTGGGGTCTTAGCGTGGGATTTAGGTGTATCTTAAGGTCTCAAGTTTAATTCTCCTTGCCAATAACTCTTGGGGCCACCTCACCCCACATACGTTTAAGCATGTGAAATGAATGGAGGAGGGGCTGTAGGGACTAGTCGGAGGTGCGCACAAGCTAGGCCCGGACACTTTGCAAGGGCCTGCATTACCGGAAAATTAACTTCGCAACCACTGGTAGTTACAAAATGATGTTTTTAAGAAGTAAAGGCATGCTTTTTTTTCTTTTTCCTACTTTGGGTCGTTGGAGGCAATTTTGTTGGCCCCCTTCTGGATTTCAATTTTTTTTGTGTGGCCACTATCTTAGTTTTGAGCGGTCGCTTGGGACCATGGGACCATGGACTGTACTGAAGAAAGGGAAAGACTTTGAGTCCATAAATCTTCAGCCGTCGCATTGTTTTGGATAATTCTTTTATCGGTTGCTTCAGTTCCAATAGTGACTATTTATGTCCTGTGCGTAAGAAACCACCAGTAAACCATGCATTTCTGCTTAGCATCCTAGACTCGATTTACTCCTTCCAACAGATTTACCCCTTCCACTAAAACATACTGCCGAACTTCTTGTTGGGGGTTTAATTTAAGATGTACGCCAATGGGACAAGTTAGTAAAGTAGCTAGGCTCCTGCGGGGGTGATTTATACTTAAAAAATATTAGCTATATCTTCTGCTGCCCATGCCGAGAGGATCTTTTATGTTCTTTGAAATGGCGAGGCAAATATTAACAGGCTAAAAAGAAAGAACTTCTTCCTGCTCTAGAAGTAGGAGCGGCACATAAAGCGAGACTAGCATTTTGACCATTATCAGTGTTGGATTCCCGGGTATATACCTTTTTGAGGCTTTTGAATAGTCATCACTCATCAGTATCATTCTTGGACTGATTCTCATGTCTTGGATTGTGTAATGTGGTGGATTTGGTTATCGATGGGCTTGCTTAATGCCTATGCTAATGGTGTTTCCTTACTCACTTTTCCGCTTATGCTTCTGTTGCATTGCTTCACTTGTTTCATCAATGTTGTTTTAGCAAAATTATGTACTTATTACTACATTGTGGGTGTGTGCTGGTAGAATATCCCCGGTTATGAACTAGACGGCTAATGGATTTGGGTGATACTTGAGATTGGGAAAGTTCAGGTGTGACAAAATACATAGTGCTTGTAATGTGGGGTCACATTTTCGAGCTATTGCAAATGCTGTAGAATTTTGTTAAGTCAGAAAAAGATTTTTGAAGTGGATATCGTGAAATAAGAATATGCATGAACATTGCAATAAATGAATTTGATTTGGCTTCTTGTTATGGGGATGCATGTGACGTTATTTGGATGTATTTTTCGTTGGATGAGGAAATGTTGTTGGTTGATGTAAATCCCTATTCTCAGTAAATTGATGATTGTTTTTTTTTGGGTAAGTTAAAACTTTTATAAAGCAACCAACCAAGACCAACAAGAGGTCAAAACCTCAGTACAATCAGAGCCTACCTATCCAACTAGGAAAAGTAAATCCAGAAAAAAAAAAAACAATTACAAAGGACAGAAAATCCTAGAACTAAGGTTCCAGGATGTAACAAGAAACTGATTTGTATTGCTATGCTTAACATTCCTCCACGAGCATAAGCGGCCTCGGACTTCCTCAATAATTTGGTTCCCCAAAGATTGAGCAGGCATACTAACCCCTTGAAACTGTCTTCGATTACGTTCCCTCCAAATCAAATAAATCGAAGCAGCTATGGAAAGTTTATAAACACGATTAGAACATGAATCAGAATATCTGTGAGCGTACATCCAATCCAATTCACTAGCCAAACCAAAACAGGGCCGCTGAATATTGTTCTTGTCAAGCACCATCCGCCAAACCATTTGAGAATATGAGCACTCAAAAAACAAATGGTCATGAGACTCCTCCACATCTTGGCAGAGCAAACACATCCCGTCCACTGGTAAACCCCAACTGTGCAGTCTATCCTTGGTAGATAACCTTCCGAGAATTGCAAGCCATTCAATGAAAGACCAACGAGGGACATGGCTTGGAAACCAAACACACTTAAACCAAGGAACCACTGCATACCTGGTACGCAGAGCATGCCAAGCTGACTTAGTCGTATACACCCCAGATTTATGAAGTAACCATCTCACAGAATCAGGTACAAGAGGGTTGGGCATCAGAGAAAGTTCAGTACTAGCAACAATTTGCCTAGTGATAGCACACCTTGGGTTAGGCCAAACCCAAACTCCATTATGAATGATAGAAGCTACCTTAGCAGTCGCAGCTCTACCTATGTTAAAACCCACATACTCCTCAAATTTTTTGTAAAGAGGCCCCAACGTATGCCAATTGTCCACCCATAGAAAGGTAGACTTACCATCCCCTACAATATACTTAATCCAAGGCCGAACAGTGTCTCTTAGATTAAGAAGTTTCCTAATAGTCCAACAATCATCATTTGGAGGGTTAAAATTGATGATTGTTGTTAAGAATTAAACATTGTTCTGCTGTTTTACATTAGGTATAAATTTCTCTTCAAGGGATAAACTTGCGGTCGAGATGATTGAGGTACTTTTTGATGATGCTATTAAGGTGGATCGTCTAGATCCAGATGGTAAAAAGTTTGACAAAGGTATGTTTATGGAAGCATCACTATTGGTTCCATGTAGATTCTGCTTTTTATCTGTAGCTCGTTAATGGTACCTGCAACTATATTAGAAATGGTGGAAGAAGCATCTGTGTGTGTGTGTTGGAATTTTACTGTTCTTACTCTTCTGTGAAATCTTGGCAAGTGCAATTTTTTTTTTTTTTAACCTACTCTGAGAGAAGGAATTTGTAAACATGTCACCATTCTATTCAAATGGCCTTCAATAGATGAGGCAATCAGTCATACATTATATGTGATCTACAAAACTTTTGGGTAAAATGCACGGAATCTGGGGACACTGCCTTCCGCCTGCACCCTCCCATTCCCCACCCCTTATTGAATGGAAGAATAAACCCAGAGATGGGAGTGTATGTCTTCACCTGCAGGTTAATATTGACTATTTCTTGTCCATATTAGATGGTCTTTGTGGGGTTGGTAATCCCCTATCATGGGTTTAATCCTCTTTTTCAATTGAGAGTCACATGTTGTTAGGGTAATGATCAAAAAAAAAAAAAAAACATGTTGTTAGGGTTACTGAATTTGCATGTTACCTGATGTCCTTAGAAAACCAATTTGTTTCTCACTCACGGACATAGTTTCTTAGCTCATCGGGTCAGGTCATCTGGGCTTTGTTTAGGGTGCTACCCAATTTTGTAACCTTGGTATTTAACTTTGAGTGCCTGTATAACCAACTTTCCTTAGCACTATTGGACTTGGTTTATTAGCTCATCTCTTTTTTTTTTGATCAGCGAAATTCAATGTTGTTAGAATAGTTAGTTAGCACCTTTGAAGAGGAGTTGAACTCCTGACCTTCCTTTCTCCGGCACTTAAGTGCACCCCCCCATGCCGTTTGGTTGTGCCTCTTTATTAGCTCATCTCTTTGGGTCTTATAACGGTACTACCCAATTTGTGAAGCATGGTATTTAACCTAAGTGCATATATATAACCTCTTTTTAAGCACTTGAAAGTTCTTGGCTGGGAGGGCAGTGTAGTAGGGGCTAAGATGGCAGTATATCCTCTGTCCTTTGTGGTGGTGGGCCGAACATGGTCTGTGATGGAACATTTCCTTTAAGATTGGGATTGGAATAGAAACCTAACTCAGGTTTGGTTTGCGGAAGCTTTTTATCCTATCTGCCCTTCTAGCCCTGTTCTTTGTATCCTGCCTACATGGTTCCGTTACCGTAATTGTATTGCTTCATGAACCAAGGTGCAATGTAAAGTTGTCTGATTAGTGATAAGGCGGAATCTCGACTTTCAAATTCAGAGTCAAGCATGTTGATGTACAAGAACTATTGATTACTAATGGGAAAACTCTCAATTGGTGTAATGCTTATTACATTCTGCAAGAACACATGAATCTGAAAGGTGACAATTTTAGTAAACTTAAGCCAGTATAAGTTACCTCCTCTTCCAAACAATTTCTGATGTGCTTTAAATGCAACAACTAGAACCTTTCAGGTTGCATGAAGTGCTGTATAATGTCTCAGATTTTTCATCTTTGTATGCTTTTATTGAGGTGTTTCCATAGTTAGGTTTTAAGTGGATACAGCATGATGGATGATGAATCTTTTTTTCTGATTTTCTCATACTCCACAATCTTGACATTGCTTCAAGGTAATGCTTGTGTAATGTGGCTAATGAAAATAATGCGTTGCATAAATGTGTCCTTTAGTTTCTCGCATTGAAGCACAGAGCGAGGAAAAAGATATGCACATACAGCTAGATGTGAATACAGAAGTTTATCCTATTCGTGTCGGGGAGAAGTTTAGAATGGCATTAGCTCCAACTCTAAATTTGGATGGATCGGCAGTGACTAGCTATCTACCTGAGGTAATCTGATCCTTATAGGTTATAGCTATCTCTCGTAGCCTTTTTCTCTGTTCAATGGATGGCCTGTTTGCACCTCCAATATTTTTCAGCTTGTAGTTACTTGTTAATGCTATTCAAGTTGAACTCAAATTGGTGGACACCATGACATGAAAAAAAGATAGTTTAATCATAGTTGGACTGAAAAACACTTTAAATAACTAAGATTTGTATAGGCCTTGCAGAATCCTTCTTATCGTGATGATGTGACTTCCTCTCACCAACCAATTGGATGAGTTGGGTTATTTTACTTTGGAATCTCAGGAACAGGACTACATGGTCATTCGGTTCAACTTCCTTCAAAGCAATGCACCTACCATCTTACCATCTTACATGCATTGGATACAGAATTAGGAGTATCAAGTTGTCCAAATTAAATGCATCAAATTTGTACGAGTGATGCTACACAACCTAACAAATAGGACATACATAAAAATGAGATTTTGTAGCTCATGTTGAACTCCTTATCCCTCTCTTGTATTTTCTTGAGACGAGCTATATTTACTTTGATGGTCAAGACTCAAGAGACTTAGAGTATGCAAAAGCTCCGCCTTTAAATAGATAAGAAATGGAAAAAATACTTCTGTGACGTGCTTGGAATTTTGTCTCCAATCCTCTCTTTTGCTCTAATTTTCCTGAAGTATTGAAAGCCTAATATCATTAACAAATGTTGCTCTACTCTAATTTCAGGGCAAGTCAAAATCACTTGCTGACAAATTCGAGTATGTCATGCATGGATTGTTGTACAAGATGTCAGAGGATGATTCATCTGGAACTGTGAAAGTGTATGTAATAGTCATCGTGCTCTTGTTCAAAATGTCATAGTTAATCATACAACATAAATGGATGTGCCGCTGTAAAAATTATATGCTTGTATCTAATACAAGACATCAACTATTTTTCTTGATGAAGATATCTTTTCATGATAGAAATTAATTTGTCCAAGTGGGGATGGCACGAATTCTCCGTCTATTGGTTAATTTTTTTGTTTTGTTTTTTGGGCTTCAGGATTGCATACATTTCTTTTGGTGGACTTCAACTGATGCTGAAGGGGGATCCGAGTCATATGAGTGAATTTAAGCTTGATCAGAGGCTGTTTCTTCTTATGAGAAAGATGTGAAGCAAATCTAAATTCGTGAGGTTGCCTCTCTTGCAAAAGAATATCGGTGTCCAGAACTAGTGGTGGCCATAACTTAGTTCTTACTAGTGTTTGTCTTAACCTTCTACTGTTCATTTACTTTTGGACGGTGAAACTTCTCCCGAACTTGAACTAGTTGTTTTCACAGGCGACATTTCAATAGACCTCTTTTGCTATTCTTGTGATCATTCTTTTGCCCTCTGTTGTTCCCTCTTAGTTCTGGGTGGGAGAAGATTGGAAAACATGGTTGGGTATCATCTTCAATACGATTATGAAGATTTAAAACCAGCATTGAAAAACGTTGCACATAGAGCCTGGGAACCTGTAGAGTCTGCCTCCAGGTGTAAATAAAAGAGCTGGTAAGTGTGGATTTCCCCTTACCTATGATTCTCTTCATTCAATCATGCATACCACTAACTATATATATCATGCGGTACTCCAGAGGGATAGAAGACTGAAATTTCATTACACTAGTTTAGCAATTAAACAGCATTATTATCACACGGGGGCATGCAGACGTAATGGTACCAACCGGTCCTGAAATTTTACACCAGAAGATCCGGAAGTGTTTCCTAAAAACAAACAAACACACTTCAGAAGCAAACCATAAATAGAATTAGAAGTCCAACCCTTAAACTTTATTCTGCCCAACTTCTTACTTAGAAGTAGGTCAAACTAGAAGTCCAACCGTCAACTTTACTCTGCACAAGTTCTTCCATAGTAGCTTGTATCCCGCCAACATATTGACCCTCGTCAATCTCATTGCCCACCATGTCTCCAACAGTACTACTGACACCTTTTACCCCGCTGTCTTTTTCATCCTTCAGGCTAGAATTGCTTCTGTCTAGCTCCTTCGGTGTGCCAAAGTGCAAAAGCAAAAGCCAGACATGGGTGAGAAACTCTCCCCCATGTTGAAGCTCTTGAATGTGGTTCTTCACTGGCCATTTCCTCGCGGCATCGCACAACATCTCAACCCACATGCTGCCCATGATATCCCACCTCTTCGGATTCTCCTTCATATCTAGAACAAGTCTTTGTGCCCTGATCACCAGTGTGATACTGGTGGTATTGCCCTCATTCCCCTCATTCAATACCACTCCTCCATGAAAAAGTTTCTTCATATCAGCAGAATCTTGCATAATCCCATTGTATTTGTTGCAGAAAGGAAATTTATCAAGACATGCAACAAGCAAATACATCATGTAGTCGGAGAGGTTTTTGGCCACTTTCAGCTTCACCTTATCCTTACCAAAAATTTTAGGATGATCCAACTCGTAGCAAACTTCGGTAGCAACGTGCCAGATGACAATACTTTGACCAAGTTTTAGTTCAATACTCCGCTTGAACTGCTGCCCACCATCATACCTTAAAAGGGTCCCCTCACCTCTTTTCAATTCTGAAGTTGGCAACTCATCAACATTTGCGACCTTCTCTGTTGAAGTCTGCACTGTATCAACATTTGCAGTTTTCTGAGTTGATGTTTGGGAAGTATCAACATGCGTAACTGTATTTGTTGAAATCTGCAAAGTATCAACTGCAGCTTTCTCTGATTTCTCGCGAAGGTGACGGATGATTATATCTTTCAACTGTTTGTCTGGACTCTTCTGTAAGCTGAATCTCTTCAACATTTTTTCCCTGCCAAAAAGCCACTCCCACTTCGTATTGCACACAGGAGGCTTGTAGTTTTCGCAGAAATCCCGCAAATTGAATTGCCCCATTACCCCAGACCACCTCTGGCTTTTAGAGTTTAGAATTTCGTGTAGAAAGAGAACCCAAGTAGTCCACTTACTTCCATTCTTATATGCCCAAACCATGGCCCAATCCGAAACAAGTTGCTCAATAATGCCAGCTATCTCCAGAAAAATGGCTCCAGCTAACAGAATGATGGTTACAATATGATCACCTTCCAAATACCCGCGAGGCTTGTCGCACGTGATGTATATCACAAGCACAGAAACAATCAATGAGAAGCTAAGAAATCTAAGTACGCTTCCCCAAATGGTAAAAATAGTGCCTACCTTGCTGAAGAGCATGTCATACATCAAACCCAACTCGATCTCAATCAATTTGAAAGCATCAACACTTCCCTTTTTAACTGAGTCACGGAACCTTGCTTTCAAAATTCCCACTGTCCTCGCATCAGTCTTGTAACTTGTATTATGAGGCAATAAGGTTTGGAACCAGGAATAGGCTAGGAGCACTAGGTTTGCAGTCGGTCCTGAAGCACTGATTGTGTCGATTTTGTCTAAATCTGACTTAACAAAACCCTTGTAGTCATGGGATCTTGACCTGACTACCCACACCCTCTCTCCATACTTGATAATACCAGGAACAAACACCAGCAGGGCCAGAAGAGACAATCCTTCCTTATTCCAGGTTACTATTAGGGCATAAGCTGTTCTTAGGCCTTGGGTTAATAGTCCTATAAGGTGTCTCATCCACAATTGATTTTCCTCAGCACGTAAGACGGTAATGGTATCCGGACCGCCGAGATAGAACAAGATCAGAGGTGCCCACATCACCCTCAGCGATTCTTCGCCCATTGTCTTGTTGGAATGCCCCTTTTGCTTGATGGAATTGTTCTTACTGTTATCGTCAACTTTGATCTTGGAGAGCTTTCCCAGAGCAATTGTTGCCAACAAGTCCGAAAATAAGTAGAGTAACCAAATACTCGCAATCATGATCAACGGTGACTTATTCTTTCTGCGGAGTCGTCCGAAGAAATGAAGGTATAACTGAGCAATGAGGATGTAGAGAATTAGAATCCTCAGATCCCATTCTTCCCACCATATCCTCAGGGCTCTCATACCATTGTCATATGAGTTCTTGTTGAACCCGCAAATCCTGTAGCACGGCATGGTTCTCTCTTCACTCTGTTGCCATGAAGGAAGAAAACAGAAGTAAAATTGAAGCAGTGCTAGGGCATTAACTTGAAACACTCATGACTTGCCTAGTATAGTTTTATGTTTTTTTCAACGGCATTTTATTACTCCCTCCGTCCCTATTTACTTTTACACCATGGTTTTGCATGCATTTTCAACGGCTTATATCTCTCAACGTATATTATGTTTTTATGTTTTTTAAATCATTGTCTTATAGACAAAATTGAGATCTATCAAACAAGATTCATATTGCATATTTTTAGTAATATATGTTCAGAGATATAAACCGTTGAAAATGCACGCAAAACCGTAGTGGACAATTAAATAGGAATGGAGGGAGTATTTTTTTAAATGAGGTTCATAACTTTCAACCATAAGACTCATAACTTATATTGTAACCAGTCATATAATTAAGCTAAATCGACTTTATAAAATCGATTAACTTCTTTATGATTAAACAACCAACTAATAAATTGATTGTGTCTGCAGATAAAACCAACTGTGCTAGAATGTGCAAGACCAAAAAAAATTGTGCTAGAATTTGTTTACGTAACCGAATTGTAAATGATTGAAGACTTTGACTACAAATTCTATTTTGGTCAAATAATCGTATACAAATCGATCGGAATATAAGTTATCACCACCTCGATCGATTTATTTACAGAGCGTATACAACCCGGGAGAGGAGCCGAGCCGCTATACGTTTTGTTTTTCGCGATATTGAGCCGGTCACGATATTTTCATGAGACTTGCGATATAATCCCGGTAGGAGTAGTTGATATCATGCGATATTTATCCGTATAGAGTCTATAGACGATACAAATGATACTATATAGATGGTTTGGGGCGTTAAGTTGATTTTCAGACGTTATATTAACGGAAACAAAGATATACATTTGCAAAAATTGGACAGATTAGACGATAAAGGTGATACATATTTGACGATATCAGACTTTTTATTTTCAATCGATAACAGATGATATAATAACTCCAACCAAAGATTACATCAAGATGAAAACTCGCTCTAAGACAAAGGATCAAGTAACCAAGACGGCGAAGATTCATGCCACAGACTATACTCCAAACCATCTAAACATTTTTCTGCAGAAACAACTAAAACAACCCAACTGGGAGAAACCTAGTCGGAAGAAAAACTCACGGCAACACGATATCAAACTTAAGAGATGAGATATTGGTTTCCAGAAGAGATCTAGGCGATATTTTGACGATAACAACTCATTTCAAGACGAGATAATGATTTCCGAGCGGACCAGAATTGGACGCGATTTTTCGGCAAGAAACGTTTTTTTTGTTGTTGTTGTCAAAATGGTAGGAGTTGTATTATACCAGAAACAACCGAGTACATCAACGATCGAAGTTGGATATCGTTTTAAAGGGAGTAAATAACCAAACAAAGAGGCCTAGCTACCCAAGATTATCACTAGATCCTTGCACCAGATTTTGCTAGCGAGTCGGCCATGACTGACCTCCAAACAGAAAGAACAACAAACCCTCAACTGCGGTAAAAACAGCCACACGATCCAAGACCAGAAACCCTGCACCCAAAAACTCCCATAAAAGGAAGAGAAATCAAACCAACAAATCCCAACCCAAATCAACATAACCTAAAAATAACCGAACCAAAAAAGAAATAGGAAAATAAAAACCCAACCGAGAACTTTGTCGTCGGAAGCCGTCGCACCGAATCCGTCGGCTTATACGCCAGATAAGCAAAGCCAAATCATCTCTTCTTCAAATCTGCACCAGATCGGCCCTAGCAAGCACCGGATGGAGGGTGGTGGTGGTGAGGGTGGGAGGAGGTGGAGCTAGAGTGGATATGGGGGGAGGCGTAATTGGAGCATGAGGAGGTTAGGAAGTGAAGAAGAGGAAGGCTAGAGTGAGGAGGGGAGGTGGAGGTGAGAAGTGACGGCCACCCCCACCCCTAAAGAAGCAACCCTAGAAGGAGGAAAAGTTTAGAGAGAGAGAGAGAGAGAGAGAGAGAGAGAGAGAGAGAGAGAGGGGTATCCTAGTTTGCAATAAACGTTGTTGAAGCAAGATTTTGGCGATTTGTGTCCGAAATTAATTAAAATGGTGAGATGTGAAGAAGACACACAAGATTTACGTGAGTTTTTGGCTCTACGAGGCAATAATCGTTGAGAAGCACAGACGTGCCAATATAATGGTGAGACATTTGCAAGAAGAGCTCACTAGGCTCAAAGCAAATGAGACGGACCAAGATTTGACATAATTTTGGTAAGATGAACATGATTTTTTTATGGGCCAATAAAAAAGAGATATTTGCAGTCCCAATGTAGGATGTGATGTGTGGACGAGAGATAGCCAAATCTAAATCTGAAGACAAAAAATATAGCGTAAATCATCCTAAGTAGGAACTTCAACGTTCTCTCTCTAAAATCCCTATGCCTTCTCTCTAACCTTTCCAGCCGCCGCTCCTAGGTTTTTCTTGGGGGGGGGGGGGGGCGTCGCCCTCACCAGCGCCGCGCCTCCTCCTCCCCTCCTCTGATTCCCTCTCCTTCTCTCCCTCCCTGAACTCTTTCTTTCCGCTTTCTCCTCATCTTCCACCCTTCGTTTTCTGATCTTGGCTCTTTTCCTTTATTCACAAAATGATGGGCACCTGTAACGAGATGGTGTGAGGCGGCGATGCTGGTGGTTTTGGTCGGGGTTATGGTTCTCGACACCCGCTTTCCTTCTGATCGCTTGTGGGTACCGTTTTGGCGGCTACTTGGCGGTCGTTTCGAGGGCTTTCGGTTGGCGACGAGGGCGGCACTGGTAAGGATCTCTAGTTTCTTCAGATCTCTCTCTTTCTCACCCTCTTTTTTCGACCCCCTAGATTGCTGGTTTGTGTACATCGATTTCTGGTTACCCTTAGTTTCCCCCGTTTCTGGTTACCCTGAAATTAAAAAGAAATGTAGTATTTTTGTAGTTAAAAAACTAGAGATGAAGGTGGATATAATATGGACAGGGGAGGTACCGATGTTATATCCAGATGGCAAACACCAGATATATAAGTATTTCTGATATATTATCTTGAGTAATAGCATATATCTCGTCAACAAACAAGCGATTGTTTTATACTCTCATTTGATTAGATTGGCAATTTGATTGCACTTCGTGCCAATCTGAAATAGTAACTTTTAGTCCCACAAAAATTTGATAACTTGAAAGCAATAATAAGCATCCCGTAACTTGAAAGAAATGATGAATAATTGTCGTTTGATGTTTCTAATGTTAATTAATAGAAAAGTTTTTTAACACCCTATCATGGAATGGTAGGATTACTAGCACCGATATGAAGATAAAAAAAGATTAAGATCGCGGGATGCGAATAGTTAGGAGGAATGATGTGGTTATGAATTATGATAGAAGGTAACACTAGCGTATTTGGCATTTATATACCAAAATTATATTTTGAGGTGGTAGTCTGAAAAGAATCTGAGTTTTTCTAATATCACGAAACACAATGAGTGACAAAGCTCCATAAAGCATGTAACTGGCCCAAATTGATTGGAAGTTAAAGGATAGATTTAGTTTGGTTTATTCTTGTGAAATAAGAGAGAAGAAATATTGTATTGAATTCGATAATAAACTGTACAATGAGGTTCCTATTTATACAAGATGAGGGAGCCTAACTATGGAAAGAGAATCAATCTAATTACAATCAAATCATAATCAATTACAATAATAAGAGATCAAGAGAATCATATAATATCATAATCATATCACATCAAGATATGATTACGATTACGATATTATATGTTTTGATATTCTAACATCCCCCCTCAAACTCAGGTGGTAGTGCAGACACCAACTTGAGTTTGGATACCAAGTCATTAAAACGTCCAGGAGGATGAGCCTTTGTGAAGATGTCTGCAGTCTGATCGAATGAGGATACTGATAAAAGGTGAATGCTACCCTGAACAACATGTTGTCGAATAAAGTGACAGTCGATCTCAATATGTTTGGTGCGATCGTGAAATACATCATTGCGGGCAATCTGAACAGCACTCTGATTATCACAACAAAGAGTAGTAGCAGTGGAATGAATAACACCCATATCATTGAGGAGCCAGCGAAGCCATATCAACTCTTGAGTAGTGTCAGCAATAGCACGATACTCTGCCTCAGTACTAGAACGAGAAACAAGAGATTGCTTCTTACTTCGCCAAGAGATGAGAGAGTCACCAAGAAAGAAGCAGTAACCTGTGGTAGAGCGACGATCAGTGGTGTCACCAGCCCAATCAACATCAGAATATGCACATAACTCAAGGGAGGAATGTGCTGAATAGTAGAGGCCGTGAAATAGAGTGCCTTTGACATAGCGAAGAATTCGAAGAACAGCGTGAAAATGAGTCGATCGAGGAGCAGACATGAACTGGCTAACTATGTGAACGACATAGGCAATGTCAGGCCGGGTGACAGTAAGATACACAAGACTACCAACCAATTGGCGATAAAGAGTGGCATCAGGGAGTGGTGTGCCATCCAGAGGAGTGAGTCGAGTGGTTGGCTCAAGTGGTGTAGATGCAGTCTTGTTGTCGATGATACAAGCACGACTAAGAAGATTAGAGGCATACTTAGCCTGAGTGAGATAGTAGCCATCGGATGTAGATGAAATCTCAAGACCTAAGAAATAGCTCACAGTACCCAGATCCTTCATCTGAAATTGCTTGCTGAGGAAGGCCTTGAGATCAGAAATACCAACGTTATCATCGCCAGTAATAATCATGTCATCAACATAGAGAAGAAGAAAAATAATACCACGTTCAGACTTCCGGATAAAAAGTGCAGAATCATACTGGCTAGAAGAGAATCCAAAGTTTTGAATAGTGCTGCTGAATTTGGCAAACCAGGCACGTGGAGCTTGCTTGAGACCATAAAGAGCGCGATTAAGTTTACACACTTTGTTCGGGGGATGATTATACCCAGGTGGGGGCCGCATATAAACTTCTTCGGTAAGATCACCATTGAGAAAAGCATTCTTGACATCCATCTGATTTAGATTCCACTTACGTACGGCAGCAATCGCAAGTAAACTCCGAACAGAAGTGAGACGAGCAACTGGTGCAAAAGTTTCCTTATAGTCAATACCATACTCTTGAGAAAAACCCTTTGCAACCAAACGAGCTTTGTAACGCTCTATAGAGCCATCAGAGCGAGTTTTTATCTTGTAAACCCACTTAGAACCAATAGGAATCTTGCTAGGAGGAAGGTCAACGATATCCCAAGTGTGTGTTTTATCCAAAGCCTGTATCTGCCATTGCTTGCTGCCAAAGAGGGTTAGAACTTGCCTCACGGTAGGAGTGAGGTTCATGCTGAGAAAGAATAGTAGAGAAACAATGATAATCACGAAGATGAACTGGTACTTCCTTTACCCGAGTAGAGCGACGAAGTGGTGAGTCATCAGATAGAGTTGGTGCAGGAAGCTCAGTAGGAGGAGAGCTGGGTAATGTAAAGGGCTCATTGGGAGCAGAACCAAAATGTGAAGGCTCAGGGAGGGATGAGCCAGAAGGTGTAGGAGTAGAGCCAGGAGGTGCAGGAGTAGGATCATCAGACAGAATCGACGCCTCGGGATAGACCGTAGAAGAAAGCTCAGAAGAATCTGTATCAACATCATCAAGAAATATATCTACAGAAGGGTCAGTGAAGAACAATGAAGTAGACACAGGGGGTAAGTGAAACTTGGACATGGAAGAGAACATTTTGTGTTCCCAAAATATGACATGTCGAGAAATGCGAAGGCGTTGAGAAGAGGGATCCCAACATTTGTATCTTTTATGCTCAATCGAATACCCTAAGAAGCAACAGAGACGAGCACGAGGTTCCAATTTTGTACGCTCATGGGGTTGTAAGAGAACAAAACAAGCACATCCAAAAACCTTAAGAAGATCATAGGCGGGCAATATACCATATAATCATTCATAAGGTGACTGATTCCCAATGGTAGGGGATGGGACACGATTAATGGTATAGACAGCAGTGAGAGCAGCCTCCCCCCAAAGTCGCTCAGGACAAGAGGCATCTATAAGAAGGGCACGGACAGTATCCAAAATGTGTCTGTGCTTACGCTCAGCGCGACCATTTTGTTGAGATGTGCCAGAACATGACCTATGTGGCAAGGTTCCATTTTGGCGAAGATATTTTAAAAATTCTGTCTCTTTATATTCCATGGCATTATCAGCACGAAAACCTTTGATTGGGCGAGAAAATTGAGTTTGAACCATTTTGGAAAAATCATAATAAATCTGTTGTACTTCAAATCTATTCTTCATGAGATATAACCATGTAAAACGAGAATAATCATCTATGAATATAACAAAATATTTGGAACCGCCCATGGTAGTGTTCGGTGAAGGTCCCCAGATATCAGAGTGAACTAAATCAAAGGGAGCAGAGGACAAAGAGTCACTCGAAGGAAATGGCAATGCTGGTTGTTTAGCAAGTTGACAAGAAAGACAATCTACGTGTTCATCTTTTACATGTCCTAAATGTCCACTTGAAACTAGGGTACGTATTCGACCAAAAGACGCATGACCCAATCGAGAATGCCAAATACCAAGAGAATTAGAGGAATTAGACGTAACAGAACATTTCGATTGACTCACAGAATGAGTGGGAGGTGCAATAGAGTGAGATGGAATATGAAGATTGATGAGCTCATACAGGCGTCCAACCTTACGGCCTATCCCAAGAGGTTTTCCTGTCCGAGGATCCTGCACATGACAGCCAGTAGCAGAAAACATAACATTAAGCCCAAGGTTACATAATTGACCAACAGATATCAAATTTAATGTAAGTTTAGGGATCAAATATGTATCAGATAGAGATATGGTGGAAGTAGAGACATCACCAATGTGACTGGCATGTATGTGTGAACCATCAGCTGTTTGAATGGCTGGAGTGTGAGGGGCATGCGATTTGGAGGAAAAAATGGATGAATCAGAGGTCATATGATTACAACATGCGGAATCGAAGAACCATGATGATGTACCCGTGGCAGCAGACAAGGCAGTAGAATACTTACCAGACTCGGATAAAATACCTGACTTTGAGAGAATATCTTTAAACACATATGGCAATTCACTTTTGGTGAACCGAGTTGTAGGAGGGTATTGTTTGAGACCTTCCAAAATGATACTAACATATGGCGTTATGGCAAGTTGCTCCATAATGCGAACACAAACTGCCATAAGGAAAATAAACATGGATTTATGGTGCACTTACTGTCAACAAAAAAAAAATCTGTGTCTCAGAGTTTTGTCTTCGTGATTTTTCTGTGTAAAAGATTTGGGCTTGTGTGCACTACTCAATTGCTTCGACAATTCACACTCAACCATGTATATAGTTGGTTTTTTCACTTTTTCTTCTTGGTAAATGCACAGGCATAGAGAAATTAAAATATATAGAAATGCATCAAAAAATTCAATATTCTTCCAATGACGTCAGAACTATGTATTGTCCAAGGTGGAGGGCACCCCAGGAAGTGGTTGGTCTTCTTCATGTGGAAACAGCTACATTACAGACTCAAGTATGGGTGTCATTAGTCAATGGAGGAGCCTATTTCGGTGTTGTATTCATAGAAATTTGTATGTCAAACAACACAGATAAATTTCACGTCTCAAATGATATTTAAGTTTTAGCGTTGAGTGGTGTTTATAAATGAACACAAGTAATGAATCAATTAAGGAAGCAATGGAGCCAAAGACAAATTCTTTGGTCACTTAACATGGCATCAAAGCTTTGGTTTACGGGAGGTTTTGGGGGCAAGTCTCTGTTTATATTTTCCCTTAGTTATACCCTACTTATCCCCTTTGCGCTATGGTTCCCTCTATGTTCCCATGTTTTCATCTCAGTGCGCAAGTGGGAATGCAGATGCGAGAGAATGTGGGATTGGGTGGATTGATATATATTGTTGAGTGCATTTCCTAACCTCAGACTTTGGGACAATTGATGACTTAACATGCGAAAATGTGAGTTTTATGCATAGGAATTCCATTATATCAGACTAAATCAGTATAGGGAATGGGTGCACATGTCCAGCTTAACATGTAGACACACATCTCCCAGAAGAAGAATTGCAGGGGTTTGAAAATAAATACGAGGTTTCATTGTGTAAGCTAAAAAATCCGTTTGAAAATCATTCATAAGCCACTGAAATGTGTGGCACCCATAGAATCCGAAGCATGTCCAGGTCCAGAATAATAATAACAATAACAGTACCCATGTAAAATATGGGTACGGGCGGGGGAGGACCGGAGACAAACCCAACTTTGGCCATATATGCACAAAGTGACTGCTCTCAACACGTATCACCACAATAATAGGACACAATCGGAGGTTCGCTCAACACGTATCACCACCTTCGTAGTGCTTAAAATTGTCTGTGTTACATTAAGTGATAAACACTAAACCCGTAAAATCAAGATTTACAATTTTCCTTCCAAACTCATTGCTGAAGGCTAAAAGACCTACTTGACCATAAAGTCAACCGCCTAATTGCTTCGATTAGGAAAACCATCAGAATTCCATATGGAAATGAGAACCAAGCACTTTCCTACCTAAAAGTAAATGCCTCAAATAGAAGTGTCTTGACCTCGCCCTAGACATGCTTAAGGTGCTCATCTATGTTACATGGATCCTTCATTTTGGCTCAAGTACCCGTATCGATGTGTCCGACACCCGTATCCTTTTGGACACTCGGATCCTCTACTTGTTAAGAAACTTACAGAAAAGGAATATCATATTAGCTAGAAAAGCGATAATTCGAGTATTTCACATAAACAGGAAATAGGGAAATATCAAAAACATAATTTTCTTAACCCTTTCTTGTTTAAATACATTTGTAAACATAATTTACGGTACATAATCTGAAAAAATTATGCAATATATAATACAAACATGAGTTCAGGACGTGTTCCCGTACCCGTACCCAAGTTGGTGACACATATCCACGTATCCTAAGATTTAAGTTTAGAAAGGTCCGACGCTTGGACTTGCACCTGCACCCGATACTCGCACCCGAGTCCATGTAACATAGGTGCTCATAATTCATAAACACTTTTCAAAAACAAAAAGCCTGGCTAAGCTCCTAAAATTAAGGCAGGTAACAATCACAAAGAATCCCTCCTCCCCGAGGTTTTAAATAACGATCCTGAGATATGTACCAGTAACAGTTGCGGAGTAATGATATCGGGAGTATCGAAAGACTTATAACTGAAATTGGTTGCTGTGGTCGTGAATTTCTTAAAAAAATACTTTTAAAAAAGAAAAGTTAAAGTGCCTAAATCACCCGTAACGCTCGAGTCGGCCGTAGCGGCTGAGAATTGGTCCATCTGTAAATATTTTCCATCTCACCATCATATTAGGGTGTAACAGTATTGGAAGGCTCAAAAACCGTTACATAACTGTAGATATTTAAAACCTTGCTCCTTCCCAAAAATAATGGAATTGTGAAGTCGCAATATTACGACGCCCCTCAAGACACGCAAAAGCTCCATCTTCACGCGAAGCATTCACATCACCCTTAGAAAGCCTCCTAGATTACCAATAATGGCCATCAAGTGAAAGGGTATGTATTAGCTAGAGGTGATTTCGTATGTAGAAGTACTTGATTCCAACAACTAAGGAGTACAGACTCATCCCTAGGAAATACCTTCAAACACATATAAATCCCGAAGAGAAGCAATAAAGCGTGCTTTCCAAAACATCATTCTAAGAGGCATGTTTTCCTTCATGACATCAACTCATCAAGCTTTTTTTGCGTCATCAAATATCCAAATCAATGGATACACACTAACATCTGCAAAGACTAGATAAAGGTACCACAAGTCCACAACAGTCTTTTTCCACCCTTTTCTTTTCATAGTTTTCTGTTGATAAGTAAGCAACATGCCACAAGCAACAAAAGAGGGAAATCAAAAGAAAAGAAAAAGTGGCTAGTCCTGATTGAAGGCAAGCAAAGTAGTTGAATCTTCATAGATGGATAATTTACCTGAAAAAGGTTGAGTCTGCTTCAGTTGCGACAGCCTTGGCTAGGTATGACTTCCCTGTTCCCGGTGGACCGTACAAAAGAAAAGCCCTCCATGGTCGCCTCTTGCCTAAACAAAACGAGCAAAAATCAATATTGCGGGACCAGGTAACTTATGGGATATTGTTGCCTCCCAAACCTATTGAAAACATAACGCAAGATCAGATAGCAAAACCATGATTTCACCATTCAAAACTACACTACAACTAAGCGAAAAATGTTGCATCAGCAGCAAAAGAATAAAAACACCATTTGCCCCATCTCCTTATCCCCATAAGTGACAAACGAAGCACCTATCACACACATATGCAAGATGAGTCCAAGCAGTTAATCACAAGGCATTCTACCTATCAGCCTTTGTCAGACCGTTGCAAAGTATAAAAGATATTAAGCAGACATCAGTCAAGCATAGGCATTAACCTTGAGAAGTCACTTGTGGAAGTCGTTTATACTGGTTTATTGACAGTCCATAGGTCTTAAAAATGAAATGCTAAAACAAGCTAGTGTGAGGTGGAGTAAGAAACAAATATCACCAATGCACGATGGTTTGTTATAACAAGACTGCCACCAAGTTACATTACAATTATTTCAGAGTAGAGCACTCTATAATTATAAAGGTCCTTCGAATTTGAAAACATGTAGTTAAAGAAGTGGGTTGTGCATTTAAGGTCAGAGTTCTGTGTAGTGGTCGGGGTGAGAGTCCTATTCATGTTATTGTTAGGAACTGAAGACGAAGATGATCTGAAGCATAAAACTATGGATTGACAATTATATGTAGTGTGATGTTGGTATTACATCCATCCTTGAACAAGACCACAAAACTTAAACAACATAATTGTGAAACCGAAAAAAGACATATTCAATAAACAAACAGACCCATTCAATTTGATTACTTAATTCCAAACCCAACCAAATCTATCCAAACTCAAAACGAAGCAACTAGCTCAATCAGTAAGCAAATAGAACCAAAAAAACAACACGTAGCAAACTCACAATCTACAAGAAGGGAACAATTCAATTTGAGTTCTTGTACCTTGATAATATATAGACTCATTAATCAAAAATGACAGGATGACAGCTATCCTGAAACAACAGTGTAATAGAGTCGTAGGCTAAAGAAAATATGTAACTCTAACACATCAACAACCCTGGTACAAATAAAGCATTCGCAATATTGAACTGTTCATGTACATACTTATCCTTCAGCAATACCTCACAATTCAAAAAGTTTGCACTCACGTCACCCAAAGAAGTTAATATTAACAATATTTCTACCTCATTTCTTTCAAGAAAGTCCAGAATTGAGATTTATTTATCCCAAAACCAATCAAATTTTATCAAAACTAAAAACATAGCAACCAACCTAACCACTAGCCAAACACAGCCAAAACCAATACATAGCAAACTCACAACCCAAAACATAAAGAAACAACAATTCAATTTCCAATTTATGAAACAATTGAACTAACCAACAAAGAACTGTGGGAATTTACAGGAATAGAATTAAGCGTAAAATGACAGCTATCCTGAAACAACAATGTAACAGCCTTCTTCTTTAAACAAAACATTAGTTATAGGAGATCAAGTTGGTGTTAAATATCCTTGGAAACCATTAGTTTGTACTCAGTGCCATGTCTTTGGGCACTCTGTCAGTAGTCATAAGAGTCCTCTTGTTGCTACTGGCTTTTTTCCACAAGAACTGGGATGATGATGTTTTTCCCAATCTTTTCAGCTTGTTAGTGATTTGTTACTAGACTTTTATTCAGTATCTGGCTTAAAACCAAACCTCCAAAAGAGCAGTGTGTTTCATGCTGGGGTTACTAAAACACTATTACATCACTTAATCAGAAATTAATGACTTTTGCTAACAACGGTTGCTTCGCGCTCTCGAGCCCCGCCACATCATTCCACTTCACATTGGGCTTCGCCTGCTCCCCGTCCTCCCCCTCCCCTCCCCCTGCCCCGTCCTTCCCTTTCGTCTTCGGCCGGGCCGCCACCGCGGCGTCCCCGTTTGCAGCAGGCCCAGGCCCGCTGCTGCCCTCGTCGAGCACGGCCCTGATCTCCTCCGCCCGCCGCATGTACTCGTTGAATTTCTGCGTTAACGCCTCCTTGATCTGGGGGTTCTTCTCGTGCTCGAGGAGGGTCCTGATGCACTCCAGGGTGTTCTTGTACAGAGGGAAGGCCTTGGCGTAGTTGCCCGCGTTGTCCTCTTGCACTGCTTGCTTCACGTACTCGACCGATTGCTCCTCGAAATTCCTGTACATCTTTCGCGTCTGTGCGACTGGAATGGGAAACCCAGGCTCTCGGATCAGTTACCATGTGAAAGTAATTTTCAGAAGAAGTTAGTAAGAGCAACCCCAATGGGGATGGAAAAGGGGTTGTCATAGTTATTATCCAGCCCTAAATCAAAAACCAGCTTTCCAATGGGGATGGATCCGGGGATGGAAAATAGCTTTGAGTTATATGGGGATGGATATATCCATCCCTAGATGCATCTTTCCATCCCCTCCAGGTCAGAAAATCAACTAATTTACCAGAACAACGGACGGCCGGAGTACCTGAGTCGGCGGAAAATGACCGGAAAAACTTGAACTTCGCCGGAATCTGCAAATCTTGAATATGGAGGTGAGGAAGCAGGAGATGAGGGGGTCCGTGAGATGGATGACACCGGCGGGAGTTGGGGTCGAATCTGGAGGTGATTTCCGATCGGGATGCAAGGGTTTGGATGAGGGCGAGGGTTTGGATCGGCAGGGGATGGATGATCGATCGAGAAAATGAAAGGCCGATATTGGTTTGTTGACCAGTAGCGTGTGACTAAGTTCCTGGTGCGCTGGGTTCGATTCTTGTTCCCTGCATTGGGGATTCTTTTTTACCTCAGGCTGAAAATTGATGATGTGGCCCAATCAGAAAATAACTTGCAATTAATGCTTCCGAAAATTAACTCCTTTCTATTCCTTTTCAATCTCTCTCTCTCTTTGTCCATGAAGTGGAATGGTATTTGTCTATGTATGCAAATATAAAAAATGTACATGCATATGTATATTATTTTTACAAAGGACTCACAATAGTTATTTGCAATTTTGCATATATGTATATGCATTGCACATGCACCACTTTAAAAAACTTCAATGAACAAATTAACCAATTTTTAAGTCAGATTTTTTATTTTTCCAAGTTGGTTTGTAATGTTTCTCTTTTCATTTTATTATTAAAAACAATGAACAGTGATCAGAAGAAGAAAAATAACTGAATGAAAACTAAAAACAAATGTAAAGGTATTATAATCTTTTTTTGAATCAGATCATGCTAAATCATAAAATACTATAACTCGGGGATCGGATTAAAAAAAAAAAAAAAACCAGGGTTAAATTTTATTTTATTTTTGATATAATTCAAATTAAAAGTACAATGTAATCTTGATTTTTTTTTACTGTTTTTTGTTTTTTTATTTTGTATGGCTAAATAGTGAGCGGGCAACCAAGCTTAAGTTCGGGCTTGGGCAACCCAAACGTCGGTGGTGCCCCTCTCTCTCTCTCTGGAATTTTAATTCCATCAATTGGCAGTTTTGGTTGTCAAATTTGTATCTTTCAGTTTGTCTTTTGGTTTTAGGATTGTTTTCTTTTGTTTTGGTTTTGAACTGTTGGATTGTTTTGCAGCTTTCGTGCTTCTTGTGGTATTTTTGGCTGGCTTCCTACCTTCCTATGGGTGTGGTTCTCGGATGACTTTTGCTGGTGTTTACATGATCCTTTTAATTTTTGTTATCATCTTCAAAGATTAATAAAATCTTCTTTTTGCCAATTGAAAAAAAAAATTAAGGCTCCGTTTGTTTGGACGTAAAATATTTTACCTATTTTCCGGTGTTTGGTTGTGTAAAAAATAAGAAAAACATTTTACATGTAAAACATTTTCCATCAATTTGATGAAAATGACTTACCCTTAAATCTTACGTAAGTTATTTTCCGAAATAAACCTGTTGCCTTCTATTGCAATTCTCACTGCTTAGTTTTCTCAATCGTCAATCCTGACCCACGTTCAATTCCAATAATCTTATATCTCTCCACCGTTTAAGCTCCCCATCTCTCTCTATACTATTTTGTTGATTTCTGAAAATTATTTCAAATGCCAACCAAACACCGAAAAATAAAAGTTTGAAGTTTGTTTTTTGAAAAAATATTTTACATGGAAAATATTTTACACTGTAAAACATTTTACATTGAAACAAACGGAGCCTAAACGTGTGGATAACATTTCATAATAGATAGATGACATGGTTTTCTTCTTGTATAAGTAGCTTCTTGCCAGACCTAGACGCGGGACTATTCGCTACATCCGACTGGATGCGGACGAAATATGGTGACCAAAACAAAAGACCAATTAACCATTTTATTAATCTTACTTTCAAGGATACATATATGTCATATATCTCTTGGCTGATGCCACTATATATGGTAGAATATCTAGATTTCAAAATCATTTTCTCGTTTCGTTTATGAAATCTCGCGTACTGAAATATATATAGATGTCACATGAAATTTTTTGTAAGATGTAGTACTCAAATGTGATCACGATAAATGACCGACCCTCTTCATTTTCTTCTCAATTTTCTGCACAACCAAACAATACGACTTTTTTGGGTGTGTGTATATTTGGATAGACCGACCCATCAACTATAGTATCAACATCATTTCTATAGGAGTTGAACTCATAATCTCACTGTACTTACTTAAGTATAGTTACACAACTGTTTGAAAAAATGACTGGGACGCAAATTTTCGTGTTTTGAGTTGTTGGATGTGTATGGGCTCACATGTACTTAATGGGATTCATGTGCATCGAACAGATCTGAAAACCTCTCTGAAAATAACATTGCTCGATTATCTTGGTGCGTGCAATGTGAACTATTTTTTTGTGCTTATCTGTGTGAAATCTTGAATTCCTGGATTTAAGCTTTTTAACAGAAGCAATCCGATTTATAAGCTCTTTAAAGTTTGAGGAAATTGATTTTAGCACTCTAAAAATTGATGGAGGGGCTCCAAAACGACATCGTTTTGTGTATTAACACAGTGCAGTTTTGGAGCCCCTCCATCAATTTTTGGAGTGCCTAAATCACAATCCTTTGAAGAATTCAACTATACTTATCCTTTTGCAAAAAAAAAGAAAAAAGAAAAAAGAAAAGAAGAATTATATTTCTCAATTAGTATATATAAAAAATTCGAAATTATAATCAACTCTGGGCCCATGAATTCTTTTGGGCCTTTGGGCTCCCGTCCCTCTCTTGATGAGATTTAGGCCTGGGCCTTGTCCGTCATTTTCCCCTTGATTTAGGCTGCGAGTAGCGTATAAGGTTATGGGCCAGTTGACCCATGTGACACATCAATGAAAGACGCTGAAAATGTATTTATAAACGTATTTTTCCATCTTTGCTAAATAGTTTTTGCTCTTGGCCAACATTTTACTTTTCGAATTTATCTCTTCAAGAGGAATGACTAATCAATAAACGTTGGCAAAAAGTATAAAAATTCAGGAAAGACAAACAAAATGATACAGGAAATTGAGGAGAAACGCAGCCTTATTTACCTCGCCACTGGACTGGTATGCTGAAGGTAATCTGACTGGCTAATTTTTTTTATTTAGTTAATCTTTTGTATTTTAAAATTTATTTTTGTTAATTTAGAAGGTATTCAAATATTATTTAGAATAATGATTAGGGCTGTAAATAAACTGAGTCATTCGTGAACTGTTTGAGACTCGACTCGGTAAAGGCTCGTTCGAATTCGATTCGTCCACTTAACGAACCAAACCTGAACCTCAATTTTAGGCTCGTTTCATAAATGAACCGAACATGAACATAGTAGTATTCGGCTCGCGAACCTGGAGTATATGTATATCATGGGGATTTTATATAGTTACATAGTGAAAATTTTAAAACTTGTACAAGTCTATACGTTTACAATTACTAAAAACTTACTTATGTATACATTTTTATCAATTTATATGTATATAAACGTATTTATGTACATACTAAAGTTTTTACTTGTAACTTTAGACATGCATGAGATCATAAATATATGATATTATTGGGTTGTTAAGACTCATGAACAAGCTCGAGTTCGACCCAAACCTAGGCAAGCTCGGTTCGAGTTCGGTTCGTCATAATTTTCATTAAGTTCTGCTCGAACTCGAGTTCGCTAACAAACTTAATGAACGAACCTGAACATTCTAATATTCGGTTTGTTTACAGCCCTAATAATGATCAGTAGCATATGAGGAATTAAGCCTTAGAGGCCAGTGCACTGCTTTCGGAGACAATACGGATCCTTTCGATGGGCCTGATCTGTTTTGATGGGCCTGATCTGTTCTATTGCGAACCTGGATCTCTTGGGCCAGCATGTTGTTCACCACACTATTCGATGATTTTAGGAAAAATGACGGCCCATGACGTGTTTTGATAATTAATACTACCTGCCAAGAACATAATGAGAACATTTATTAATGCTGAAAATATCCTTGGCGGATATTAATTATCAAAACACGTCATTGGCCGTCATTTTCCCATGATTTTAAGATGCTTTCAGCAATAAAAGTCAAACTATTTGAAGAAATTTAAAAGCAAAAATCAATTATAACCAAATTGAAGTACGTGATTAAGTTTTTCAAAATATCCTTACAACTTCAAATTTCAAATACTTGTGTGAAGAAATGATAGAGCCACTAAAGGTACTGTAGCCAGGGCTCAACAACTTCTTCCTAGGTGATGGGGGTGTCGTTTTGGACACACAACTCGTGAGCTCCGTCTTCGACACCTAGCGTTTGAATAGTAGAGTAACGTAGTACTGTGAGCAAAATGACTCCAAGTAGATAAACTCGATCTTACCTTTCTATAAATCATAACCATTGATTTGCTTCATAAATCCTACGGCTCTCCCTCTCTCTCTCTCTCAAACAATATTAATTGCATAATTGCCACTAATTAGATCTCACGTTGCGCCGTACCTAACAAACCCTAGTTACATAATAATGAGTAAATTAAACAAGTTTATATCATGTGAATTCAATTAATGGTTTTGCACGTTCTCTGTGATCAGTGTTGAGTGTTGAGTGTTGAGTTTGTACTCCAGAGGGATAGAAGACTGAAATTTCATTACACTAGTTTAGCAATTAAACAGCATTATTATCACACGGGGGCATGCAGACGTAATGGTACCAACCGGTCCTGAAATTTTACACCAGAAGATCCGGAAGTGTTTCCTAAAAACAAACAAACACACTTCAGAAGCAAACCATAAATAGAATTAGAAGTCCAACCCTTAAACTTTATTCTGCCCAACTTCTTACTTAGAAGTAGGTCAAACTAGAAGTCCAACCGTCAACTTTACTCTGCACAAGTTCTTCCATAGTAGCTTGTATCCCGCCAACATATTGACCCTCGTCAATCTCATTGCCCACCATGTCTCCAACAGTACTACTGACACCTTTTACCCCGCTGTCTTTTTCATCCTTCAGGCTAGAATTGCTTCTGTCTAGCTCCTTCGGTGTGCCAAAGTGCAAAAGCAAAAGCCAGACATGGGTGAGAAACTCTCCCCCATGTTGAAGCTCTTGAATGTGGTTCTTCACTGGCCATTTCCTCGCGGCATCGCACAACATCTCAACCCACATGCTGCCCATGATATCCCACCTCTTCGGATTCTCCTTCATATCTAGAACAAGTCTTTGTGCCCTGATCACCAGTGTGATACTGGTGGTATTGCCCTCATTCCCCTCATTCAATACCACTCCTCCATGAAAAAGTTTCTTCATATCAGCAGAATTTGTATTTGTTGCAGAAAGGAAATTTATCAAGACATGCAACAAGCAAATACATCATGTAGTCGGAGAGGTTTTTGGCCACTTTCAGCTTCACCTTATCCTTACCAAAAATTTTAGGATGATCCAACTCGTAGCAAACTTCGGTAGCAACGTGCCAGATGACAATACTTTGACCAAGTTTTAGTTCAATACTCCGCTTGAACTGCTGCCCACCATCATACCTTAAAAGGGTCCCCTCACCTCTTTTCAATTCTGAAGTTGGCAACTCATCAACATTTGCGACCTTCTCTGTTGAAGTCTGCACTGTATCAACATTTGCAGTTTTCTGAGTTGATGTTTGGGAAGTATCAACATGCGTAACTGTATTTGTTGAAATCTGCAAAGTATCAACTGCAGCTTTCTCTGATTTCTCGCGAAGGTGACGGATGATTATATCTTTCAACTGTTTGTCTGGACTCTTCTGTAAGCTGAATCTCTTCAACATTTTTTCCCTGCCAAAAAGCCACTCCCACTTCGTATTGCACACAGGAGGCTTGTAGTTTTCGCAGAAATCCCGCAAATTGAATTGCCCCATTACCCCAGACCACCTCTGGCTTTTAGAGTTTAGAATTTCGTGTAGAAAGAGAACCCAAGTAGTCCACTTACTTCCATTCTTATATGCCCAAACCATGGCCCAATCCGAAACAAGTTGCTCAATAATGCCAGCTATCTCCAGAAAAATGGCTCCAGCTAACAGAATGATGGTTACAATATGATCACCTTCCAAATACCCGCGAGGCTTGTCGCACGTGATGTATATCACAAGCACAGAAACAATCAATGAGAAGCTAAGAAATCTAAGTACGCTTCCCCAAATGGTAAAAATAGTGCCTACCTTGCTGAAGAGCATGTCATACATCAAACCCAACTCGATCTCAATCAATTTGAAAGCATCAACACTTCCCTTTTTAACTGAGTCACGGAACCTTGCTTTCAAAATTCCCACTGTCCTCGCATCAGTCTTGTAACTTGTATTATGAGGCAATAAGGTTTGGAACCAGGAATAGGCTAGGAGCACTAGGTTTGCAGTCGGTCCTGAAGCACTGATTGTGTCGATTTTGTCTAAATCTGACTTAACAAAACCCTTGTAGTCATGGGATCTTGACCTGACTACCCACACCCTCTCTCCATACTTGATAATACCAGGAACAAACACCAGCAGGGCCAGAAGAGACAATCCTTCCTTATTCCAGGTTACTATTAGGGCATAAGCTGTTCTTAGGCCTTGGGTTAATAGTCCTATAAGGTGTCTCATCCACAATTGATTTTCCTCAGCACGTAAGACGGTAATGGTATCCGGACCGCCGAGATAGAACAAGATCAGAGGTGCCCACATCACCCTCAGCGATTCTTCGCCCATTGTCTTGTTGGAATGCCCCTTTTGCTTGATGGAATTGTTCTTACTGTTATCGTCAACTTTGATCTTGGAGAGCTTTCCCAGAGCAATTGTTGCCAACAAGTCCGAAAATAAGTAGAGTAACCAAATACTCGCAATCATGATCAACGGTGACTTATTCTTTCTGCGGAGTCGTCCGAAGAAATGAAGGTATAACTGAGCAATGAGGATGTAGAGAATTAGAATCCTCAGATCCCATTCTTCCCACCATATCCTCAGGGCTCTCATACCATTGTCATATGAGTTCTTGTTGAACCCGCAAATCCTGTAGCACGGCATGGTTCTCTCTTCACTCTGTTGCCATGAAGGAAGAAAACAGAAGTAAAATTGAAGCAGTGCTAGGGCATTAACTTGAAACACTCATGACTTGCCTAGTATAGTTTTATGTTTTTTTCAACGGCATTTTATTACTCCCTCCGTCCCTATTTACTTTTACACCATGGTTTTGCATGCATTTTCAACGGCTTATATCTCTCAACGTATATTATGTTTTTATGTTTTTTAAATCATTGTCTTATAGACAAAATTGAGATCTATCAAACAAGATTCATATTGCATATTTTTAGTAATATATGTTCAGAGATATAAACCGTTGAAAATGCACGCAAAACCGTAGTGGACAATTAAATAGGAATGGAGGGAGTATTTTTTTAAATGAGGTTCATAACTTTCAACCATAAGACTCATAACTTATATTGTAACCAGTCATATAATTAAGCTAAATCGACTTTATAAAATCGATTAACTTCTTTATGATTAAACAACCAACTAATAAATTGATTGTGTCTGCAGATAAAACCAACTGTGCTAGAATGTGCAAGACCAAAAAAAATTGTGCTAGAATTTGTTTACGTAACCGAATTGTAAATGATTGAAGACTTTGACTACAAATTCTATTTTGGTCAAATAATCGTATACAAATCGATCGGAATATAAGTTATCACCACCTCGATCGATTTATTTACAGAGCGTATACAACCCGGGAGAGGAGCCGAGCCGCTATACGTTTTGTTTTTCGCGATATTGAGCCGGTCACGATATTTTCATGAGACTTGCGATATAATCCCGGTAGGAGTAGTTGATATCATGCGATATTTATCCGTATAGAGTCTATAGACGATACAAATGATACTATATAGATGGTTTGGGGCGTTAAGTTGATTTTCAGACGTTATATTAACGGAAACAAAGATATACATTTGCAAAAATTGGACAGATTAGACGATAAAGGTGATACATATTTGACGATATCAGACTTTTTATTTTCAATCGATAACAGATATATAATAACTCCAACCAAAGATTACATCAAGATGAAAACTCGCTCTAAGACAAAGGATCAAGTAACCAAGACGGCGAAGATTCATGCCACAGACTATACTCCAAACCATCTAAACATTTTTCTGCAGAAACAACTAAAACAACCCAACTGGGAGAAACCTAGTCGGAAGAAAAACTCACGGCAACACGATATCAAACTTAAGAGATGAGATATTGGTTTCCAGAAGAGATCTAGGCTATATTTTGACGATAACAACTCATTTCAAGACGAGATAATGATTTCCGAGCGGACCAGAATTGGACGCGATTTTTCGGCAAGAAACGTTTTTTTTTTTTTTTGGTCAAAATGGTAGGAGTTGTATTATACCAGAAACAACCGAGTACATCAACGATCGAAGTTGGATATCGTTTCAAAGGGAGTAAATAACCAAACAAAGAGGCCTAGTTACCCAAGATTATCACTAGATCTTCGCACTAGGTTTTGCTAGCGAGTCGGCCATGACCGACCTCCAAACAGAAAGAACAACAAACCCTCAACTGCGGTAAAAACAACCACACGATCCAAGACCAGAAACCCTGCACCCAAAAACTCCCATAAAAGGAAGAGAAATCAAACCAACAAATCCCAACCCAAATCAACATAACCTAAAAATAACCGAACCAAAAAAGAAATAGGAAAATAAAAACCCAACCGAGAACTTTGTCGTCGGAAGCCGTCGCACCGAATCCGTCGGCTTATTCGCCGGATAAGCAAAGCCAAATCATCTCTTCTTCAAATCTGCACCAGATCGGCCCCAGCAAGCACCAGACGGAGGGTGGGGGTGGGGGTGGGAGGAGGTGGAGCTAGAGTGGATATGGGGGAGGCGCAATTGGAGCATGAGGAGGTTAGGAAGTGAAGAAGAGGAAGGCTAGAGTGAGGAGGGGAGGTGGAGGTGAGAAGTGACGGCCACCCCCACCCCTAAAGAAGCAACCCTAGAAGGAGGAAAAGTTTAGAGAGAGAGAGAGAGAGAGAGGGGGGTATCCTAGTTTGCAATAAACGTTGTTGAAGCAAGATTTTGGCGATTTGTGTCCGAAATTAATTAAAATGGTGAGATGTGAAGAAGACACACAAGATTTACGTGAGTTTTTGGCTCTACGAGGCAATAATCGTTGAGAAGCACAGACGTGCCAATATAATGGTGAGACATTTGCAAGAAGAGCTCACTAGGCTCAAAGCAAATGAGACGGACCAAGATTTGACATAATTTTGGTAAGACGAACATGATTTTTTATGGGCCAATAAAAAAGAGATATTTGCAGTCTCGATGTAGGATGTGATGTGTGGACGAGAGATAGCCAAATCTAAATCTGAAGACAAAAAATATAGCGTAAATCATCCTAAGTAGGAACTTCAACGTTCTCTCTCTAAAATCCCTCTGCCTTCTCTCTAACCTTTCCAGCCGCCGCTCCTAGGTTTTTCTTGGGGGGGGGGGGGGGGGGGGGGGGGGGGCGCTGCCCTCATCGGCGCCGCGCCTCCTCCTCCCCTCCTCTGATTCCCTCTCCTCCTCTCCCTCCCTGAATTCTTTCTTTCCGCTTTCTCCTCCTCTTCCACCCTTCGTTTTCTGATCTTGGCTCTTTTCCTTTATTCACAAAATGATGGGCACCTGTAACGAGATGGTGTGAGGCGGCGATGCTGGTGGTTTTGGCCGGGGTTATGGTTCTCGACACCCGCTTTCCTTTTGATCGCTTGTGGGTACCGTTTTGGCGGCCGTTTCGAGGGCTTTCGGTTGGCGACGAGGGCGGCACTGGTAAGGATCTCTAGTTTCTTCAGATCTCTCTCTTTCTCACTCTCTTTTTTCGACCCCCTAGATTGCTGGTTTGTGTACATCGATTTCTGGTTACCCTTAGTTTCCCCCGTTTCTCGTTCATCAAGCTGTCTGTGTTGCTTTCCCCTTCGGTTTTCTGCTGGGTTCTCCGAGGTGTGCCTAACGGCTTGGGTGGGCTTACGGCGGTGGTGATGGATGGCGTGGTTGTCTGCCATATCACTGTTGGGTGGTTTGGTTTTTGCTTAACGGCTGTGATGCTTCTGCGGCAGTTTATGTGGGTGTCGGATCTGTCTGTTTCCATGGGGTTTACCGGTGGTGGTGTGGCGGAGCATGGTGGCAGGGATCTGTTGGCTGGTGGTTGCTGTCTGAAGCGGTGGGCGGCGGAGGGTGGCGGTGTATGGATGTGCTCAGATTAGTGAGTTAGGTTTAGGGTTTTCTTTGATTTGGGCTTAATTGTTTTGATCTGGGCTTTTGGCCTTTTGAGGTTTTGTGCTTGTATTTGTTCAATCTGGGCTTCTAGGCCCTTGGGTGTTCTAGGCTTTGTCCCTTTGAGGTTGGGCTTTGTCCCATTTGGCTGTATTTGTCCAACTTTTTGTTGGATTCCCCTCTCCTATCCCCTTAATAAAATGTTACTGTTGCCTATCAAAAAAAAATCATCCTAAGTAGGTGACATATATGCCTATATAGGTATGGCTGAGGGGGGTGAGATTTGTGAGGGAGAGGTGAGCTAGAGGGAAAGAAACTCCCTGTGGCGTGTGGAGCAAGAAGAATTACTTTTGGTGACCAATCGATTTTCGTCGCTAAATAATTAAATTTCGTTACTAAAAGGATTGGTGACGAAATATATTTTTTACCATGTTTTGTCACCTAAGGTTGTCGCTGCAAGTGTAAGGTAGTTTTTGGTGACGAAAAATGTTGTCACTAACGTATACTTTTGGAAGGCGACCAAACTAGAAAAATAACATTCAACTCAGTTGTAATTGCTACAACTCATATTCAAACCCTCAACCTCTGGTACCTTAACTATCACTCTTTCCACTAGGCCACTCAACATTTCATCAGTATTTTTGCTAAATTTAATATGTATCGTCATTTTATAAATAATTTGTAATTACTGCATAATACAAATATATTACATCCATCATATATTATTTATTCTAAATAATATAATTTTTTCAAAACAAAAAATAAATTAGCCTTGGATTTAGTGAAAATACAAATTTCGTCGCTCAAAGGTATATTCTTTTCTCCAAATGTTACCTTTTGGTGAGGAAAAGAAGATTTCGTCTATGAATGGATACTATTAGGTGACGAAAGATTAATTTTGACGCCAAATAGTATATTTGAGCGACAAAATTCTTTTTCGTCACCACAAAGGTTCTATTTGGCGAGAAAATTCAAATTTCATCACGAGGTTTTATCACAAAATGTCACTTTTGTTAAGAGACATAAATTTCAGGATATAAGTTAAGAGACATAAACTTCAGGAGTAATAGATTCACTTCTAAAGCAGCAGAATGTTGGAGAGAGCGAGAGAGAGAGTACATACCGAAACACTTTAAGATCTTCAGAGGGTGGTTATAGGAACTTATAGGGAGTGTATATATATATATAGACAAGAGATCGGCCTTGTTCTAACTTTTAGGACTTTTTTCAATTTTGTCCTTATTTGATTTTTTTTTTTGCATTTATTAATTTTACGCCTCACTTTTTTACTTTTTGATTCGTCTAAAAATTTGAATAAGGACAAAATAAAAAAAAGTAGAAAAAGTGTTAATGGAATGGCGCCGGGGTTCACGGAGGCTCCGCGCAATCACACCCATCCGTTTCAACAATCAATGGTTGAGATCTGTTTTTAAACTTTTACCGGTAATAAAAATTTCTGATCGGTAATAGTTTATTTTTAATCCAAAAAATCAAAAAAACTTTTGAATGCACGAGATTGAGCGCCGTAAATCTTATTTACGGAGACTCCGTAAATAAGTTTTTCTCATATATATATATATATATATATAATTCATCAGAGCAATAGGAGTACACAATTTATAGCTGAGGATTGGTGATTTTTTTTTTGATTTATTTATCTAAATGGAGTAGTATAAAGAAAACCTATACGGAGTAGTTGAGCTCCAAGAGGGGTGTGGAATAGGGAAAATGCTATGGTCCATGAAACATATCCATGAAAATGAATTAGACGTTTCAGTGAACCCTATTTTGAAACAATCTAATATAAATAAGGCTCCATGTGATAGTTGAGCCTCTCTGCAACAGAAATTAATTTTTGGACGTTTCAGTGCTTTACAATTTATTGCTAAGTACATACTCCCTCCGTCCCAATTTACTTGTCCCAGTTCTATTCTAACTGGATTAAAAAATTAGTTATATCTTTAAATTGGTAATGAATTTTATATCCAATATGGATCTTGTTTGATAGATCTCGATTTGTTCTATAATACAATATTTTCAAAATCACCTAAAACATTATAAATTACAAGATATAATCAATTGAAAAGTGGCATGAACTCCCAAAAGTGACAATTAAATTGGGACGGATGGAGTAGTTTGTTATGTCTGTGTCGGGTTGATAATGGCCCTGTACTTGATTGGATTTGTACAGCAGGGGATCCAATGTCACAAACTTCCACATTCCAAAATAAATACTCTCTGTTCCATAATGTTGGTTCTCTTTGAGAGTACGTGTTATTTTTTAATTGATTATATCGTACAATCTATAATCTTTTAGGTGATTTTAAAAATTTTGTATAAAAGAGCTCATTGAGATCTATCAAATACGGAGTAAGATTCATATTTGATATAAAAAATATTACTTATAAATTAAAAGATATAGCTAATTTTTTGAGGTTTCCAAAAAAGGAAAAATGACCAAGAATTTGGGACTGAGAGAGTACTAACAATATTTTTTAAGAATACAATTTCAAGCTTAAAAATCATATATTTATGCAAATAATTTGTGATAACCCAAATTTTAACTTGAACATTAAAATACGATAATTAGAAATTTATTATAAAATTCAAACACGACAGTTAGATTTGGAATGAATTTTAATGTTAACGGTAGTTTTTAAATATTTCCAGAAAACGAAAACCAGACAACGTAACCGATTGGAGACTGAATATACAGACTATACCCTTTTCAATGCTATAGATATAAATTATTAGAATTGTGGGTTATGAATTATTTTGTCGTAGATATTTTCTCCAAGCCAAACTAGAAGCTTTAGGCATGGTATTTTTCTGCCAGCAAAATTAGGGGTGCTAATTGAGCCAAACAAGTCAAACACAGCATTGTTCAGGCTTGGCTTGACTCCTTGTTACCATTGTTCAAGCTTGGCTTGAGAACTTTTTGGGACTAATTGCTTAAGCTTGGCTTGTGTTTGAAATTTTGTGCTTGTGAGAAGCTTGACTTGGCTTGTGAAATATACAAGCCAAACTCGAGCTTCCATGCATGAGCTTAGGCTCATGAAGTTTCGAGCTTTCAGGAAGAACAATTAACCTAGAAAAAGCAAGCTACATAGAGATTAAATGGAAGGAGGGAAAATGAAGTATGTTACCACTTAATTACCTCTAATTTTTGTGGAGAAAACCCTAGCTAGAAGAATATGATAGCAGCCCCAAATTTGCTCAATATCTCGTTCGAATTGCTCCATGTAAGAATTATATATACGATTTAATGTAGCCCTAAATTTCTATATCTCACCGAGGAGGTTTTCTTTTTTATGCAATAGTACTATATAAAACTTGTGACATATCTATATTGAACGTAACTCATATATTATGTTTTGGAATATTTTTTAACGTGCCCTATATGTTTATTATTTACAGAATGACTCCTTTGTTCACAAGCCTATCGAGCCAAACACCCGTATGTTCAAGCTTGGCTTGAATTCATAAACAAACAAAAAAACGTGATTGAGCTTGGCTTTATTTTTTGTAAACAAGTTTGAACAAGCCAAAATTCAAGCCAAGCTCGAGCTGTTTGGTTCGTTTAGTAGCCGTAAGCAAAACTCATCCGGTGCTTTAATGCAGACAAGTAGTTGGTTGTGAAGTTATGGTAGAATAAATAATAAAATAGTTTAATATATATTTTCCTATTGTAGTAACTCTTCTATAAATACCCACAGTATACTCAAATTGTGTAATTGTCCAAGCATCATACTCATACCTTTGCCTATTTCCTTCTTCTTTTACGCCAACACCATCACCTTACCTCACGTCTCTTTCTTCCGGCCGAAAACCCCTCTTTTCTCCCACAACTCTGGCAAAACACCTCCATTTCCAATCACCTCTGGCCACCGCCTTTGCCGCCGGCTAATGGCTCTCTTCCTTTACACCCATGATCACCACCACCACTCGAACCAACTCTACCCGACACCACCGCTACCTTTCATCACCTTCCCACCACCGCCGTCACTCGGGTCCACTTCCAGACAACCCTCGCACCTTCCTTTTTCTCTTTCGTGATTTCCCTTCCTCCCATGCTCTCCCTCACTCTTTCCGTAACACACACGGTCCCTAATCTATCAACTCGCGACAACTCTCACTCCCTCTCTATCATAGTTTTGATTTTGAAAAATGTTCGAATGTGTGATTTGAGATTGGAGCCGTCGCTAAGGATTTTCACGAGTCACGGGGTTCCAACATACTAAATCAATAAATTGTGTGAAGACATTGCAAGTAGAGCCCTGGAACCTTCTCCGGGTGTAAATAAGAGAGCTGGTAAGTGTGAATTTCAACATACATTTCTCTTCATTCTGATCATCCAGTCAAATGTTACAATAGTTGAGCAATTACACAGCATTTATATATATATCACAAACTGGCATTCAGACCAACCCGTCCAGAAATTTTACACCGTTACCTAAAAGCAAACACACTTAATTCAGAAGCAAACCATAAATACAAACATTACAATTTTAAATAATTTCTCTCCCATTCGATTACGGAATCAAATTAGAAGTCCAACCCCCAACTGTATTCTGCTCAAGTTCTTCCCTAGTAGCTTGTATCCCGTGCTCGTATTGACCCCTGTCATCTTCATTCTCCTTTAATTCAAGTAAGGTGCTACCGGCACCTTTTACCCCGCTGTCTTCTTCATCCTTCAGGCTAGAGTTACTTCTCTCTAGCTTCTTCGTTATGCCAAAGTGGAAAAGCAAAAGCCAGACATGGGTGAGAAACTCCCCCCCATGTCGAAGCTCTTGAATGTGGTTCTTCACCGGGCATGTCCTCGAGGCATAGCACAACATCTCAACCCACATGCTGCCAATGATATCCCACCTGTTCGGATTCTCCTTCATACCTTGCACAAGTCTTTGTGCCTTGTTCACCAATGTGGTATCGGTGGTGTTGCCTTTATTCTCAACCCCTTTCGATCCAGACGATACCGATCCTCCAGTGTTGCCTTTACTCTCAACTCCTTCCAGTCCAGACGATACCGATCCTCCTCCATCGAAAAGTTTCTTCATATCAGCAGAATCTTGCATAATCCGGTCGTATTTGTTGCAGAAAGGAAATCTATCAGGACATGCAACAAGCAAATACATCATGTAGTCGGAGAGCATTTTGGCCACTTTCAGCTTCACCTCATCCTTACCAAAATTTTTAGGACGATCCGACTCATAGCAAACTTCGGTAGCAACGTGCCAGATGACAATACTTTGATCAAATTCTAGTTCAACACTCCACTTGAACTGCTGCCCATGTTCATACCTTGAAAGGGTCCACTCACCTCTTTTCACTTCTGAAGTCAGCAACTGATCACCAACATTTGCAACCTTCTCTGTTGAAGTCTGCGCCTTATGGTCCGTATCAACATTTGCGGTTTTCTCAGTTGATTTTTCGCGAAGGTGACGAATGATTACATCTTTCAACTGTTGGTCTGGACTCTTCTGTGAGCTGAATCTCTTCAAAAAAAATTCCCTGCCAAAAAGCCACTCCCACGTCCTATTGCACACAGTAGGCTTATAGTTTTTACAGAATTCTTGCAAACTGAATTGCCCCATTAACCCAGACCACCTCTGCCTTTTAGACATCAGAAATTCGTGTAGAAAGAGAACCGAAGTAACCCACTTACTTCCATTCTTACATGCCCAAACCAAGGCCCAATCTGAAACAAGTTGCACAATAATGCCAGCTATCTCTAAAAAGATGGCTCCAGCTAACAGAATGATGGTTATAATATGATCGCCATGCAAATGCCCACGAGGCTTGTCGCACTTGATGTACATCACAAGCACAGAAACAATCAAAGAGAAGCTAAGAAATCTAAGTATGCTTCCCCATACAGTGAAAATTGTGCCTACCTTGCTGAAGAGCATGTCATACATCAAACCCAACTCGATCTCAATCAGTTTGAAAGCATCCGTAATTCTAAGTGAGTCACGGAACCTCGCTACCAAAATTCTCACTTCGCTCGGATCACACTTGTAAGTTGTATTATGAGGCAGCAAGGTCTGGAACCAGGAATAGGCTAGGAGCACTAGGTTTGTATTCGGTCGCGAAGCACTGATTTTGTCGATTGTGGCTAAATCTAACTTCACAAAACCCTTGTAGTCATTGGATCTTGACCTGACTACCCACACTCTCTCTCCATACTTGATAATACCAGGAACAAACACCAGCAGGGCCAGAAGAGACAATCCTTCCTTATTCCAGGTTACTATCAGGGCATAAGCTGTTCTTAGGCCTTGGGTTAAGAGTCCTATGAGGTGTCTCAGCCACAACTGATTTTCCTCAATGCGTAAGACGGTAATGGTATCCGGACCCCCGAGGTAGAACAAGATCAGAGGTGCCCACATCACCCTAAGAGCTTGTTCGCCCATTGTCTTGATGGGATTTCCCTTTGGCTTGACGGAATCGTCCTTACTGTTATCGTCGACTTTGATCTTGGAGAGCTTTCCAAGAGCAATTGTTGCCAACAAGTCAGAAAATAAGTAGATTAACCAGACGCTCACAATCATCATCAACACTGACTTACCCTTTCTACGGAGTCGTCCAAAGAAATGAAGGTACAACTGAGCAATGAGGATGTAGAGAATTAGAATCCTCAGATCCCATACTTCCCACCATGCCCTCGCGTTTCTCATACCATTGTCATCCGACTTCTGGTTGAACTCGCAGATCCTGTAGCACGGCATGGTTCTCTCTTCTATTCTGCAATGAGGGAACAAAATTAACAGTACGTAGTAATAAAATTGAAGCACTGCTAACGCATTGACTTGAAACCACTGACTTGCCTAGCACTAGTTACCACATCACTAAGTAGTTCTCCTGCGAGTTCCCGTGATTGTCACTTTTCGTATTATAGCTAACCCATTACCCATGCCTGGTTTGAAGTATTAGTGATACGTAACAGTATCAGTAGGTTACGGCCGATATTGCAGTGTAAGGATAATCGCATATATATTGGTGATATGTAATGGCATCGGCCGATATGTAATGGCCGATATTGCAGTGTGAAGGATAATCGCATATATATTGGTGATACGTAATGGCATCGGCCGATATGTAATGGCCAATATTACAGTGTAAAGGATAATCACATATATATTGGTGATTCGTAATGGCATCGGCCGATACGTAATGGCGGTGAGGTCCCGTTACAGCCGATATGGGCCATTATGGACATAATACGGGCCCTTAACAGGCAAAATATGACCGTTACAGTAAAAGGGTAGTTAGAGAATTATGGATCGTCATAATTGGTATTAGAGCTTTGGTAATTTGGATCTTATAATGGGCTCGTATATCTAACATTTGTTTAGATGATTCAAAATTACAAAAGTTTCCTTTGTTGGGGACCAAATTTGGGTCATATTTAAGTAGAGGTTTATTGTTTTGGCATGTTTCGGTTTGTTGAATCAGCAGTGGATTAATAGGATTAGCTGCTGCATAAAGGGGTAAAGGTATTCAAAGTAGGAGTAATTGGTTGTGAGAATCTACCAAGAGGTCTTTGGCCAACGACATTAGGCGTGCACTTAGGTGGTAGGAGAAAGGAGGTCAGGAGTTCAACTTCTTTGGTTCGGTTATGTGTTTCTTCTGTGGCGAATGTTGTGCCCAGAAGGTTTGTGTATGGGAGTGGGGTGCTTTCTTGCTGGCCTCTCCCTTGTGGCTTAATTCGTCCGTTGTGTTGTGGGGATCTTGCTCTTCTTGATGTACTGTTTCTCCTATCAAAGAAAACTCCTAACATTTTGACCAAAAAAAAAAAAAATACTAACTTTCACTGAAAAAAAGAAGTTTGGGAATTGATTATTGTGAAATGATGTGTTATGATTGTGTATAAAATATAACCATAGCATGCTTTAATATGGGCTATAATGTTCTTGGTCACTAAGAAATCTAAAGCAAATAGGAAACATGCATTATAAGAAATCAGGTGGTTAGGGTTTAGGGGATGGTTTGGGTGGGTCGGTCCAGATTTGGACCGGGTTTGGGTGTTTCTGGGCTTTTCTTTGTTTTATCTAGGTATGGGTCGGGCTTTATTGTCTTATTTGTTTTGGACCATTGTGGACCCTTTGGTGGTTTGGGCTTTGCTCTTATAGTGTATCTTTCAATATTTTGTTGGATCCCCTTTCCCTTTTCCTGTTTTTTTAATAAAATTCATCTTTTGCCGATCAAAAAAAAAAGAAAAAGAAATCAGCCCAACTTAGAAACATGAATAATAGAATCTACAAAACATGGTAGCATAATATTTCTCAATATTATGTTAACATCCCCTCTCAAATTCAAGTAGGTCTACCAATTTGAGTTTGAAAAAGGCATGAGAAACCAAGAACATCCAAGCCAAAAAGAAACTAGAAACAACTATGCCAAGCCAAGAGAAACCATGAGAGCCAAAGAACAACCATATATGATGAAAGAAGCCATGACAGTAGAGATTTCAGGTAAAATCCGAGTGCACAAGCCGGTTAGATATTATTATGAGTTCCTGGCGGACGACAACAAAAGTTTAGGCCGCCCGCTGAAAGCGAAAATTCCACAAGGCCTAGATCTTATAGCTAGCTTTGATACCATGTGAAGTATGAGAGAAAAGATATTTTATTGAATTCGATTATAATATGGTATCAGAGTTAGGTCTTGGGTGGCCTCATCTCTCGTGGGAGAGTCTTTGTCGCCCGAAGCAAATCTCTTGGTCAGCTGATCAATTCGCACATTCACGTGCATCTGAGCTACACGTGAGGGAGACTTTGTCCCATATCACTCATCTAAATCACCCAAGTTTGGTTAATATATTCTAACAATTGTTGTGAAGTTTGTGATGAATTTTACGACGAATTATTATTGAGAGTCAATTCACGAAATTTGAAACTATGGAATCCAGGCCTGTGTATCTAGGTAGAGTAGTTGAACTTGTTTCATGTAATAGTATGCATCGAAGAAATTTAGTATATATAATCAAATATAGTATGAGTAATCGACCGTTATGTCCGCAGATGAAATCAATCGTTCTAAAATTTGTGTGGATAACCGAATTGTGAGTGACCAAAGACTTTGAGAGAGAGAAAAAGGTCTCTACTGTCCCGAAGAAACCCATCTCAGGCTGCAGTTTGGGGGGAGGCCGCCGCCTCCTCCCCCCCCCCCCCGCCTCTCCTCTTTCTCGTCGACGTGTTCTCCAGGCCCCCAGGTCGCGGGCGGCGGTTCGTAAGGACGGCGAGGGTTCCTCAGGCCGGCTCTGCCGACGGATGGTGGCTCCTCTGGCCCGGTCCTCTTCCTTCGTCTCCAGATCTGTTGTTCCTGATCCGGCGGCGAGCTTAATAAGGTGTGTGGTTGGTGTTAGGGGTTTCCGTTTTGCTTCTGTTTTTCCGTTTTCTTCTACCGGCGGGTTTCCCCCGTCCGGTTTTGTACCAGTCTGGGTGCTCCAGATCTGGTGGGTGATGGTGGTGGGCAAATAACCCGGCGCCTATTGAGGAATGGTCCGGTGTTGGTGGTCTTGGTGTTCGGATGGCTGTGTTTTTGGGGCTGGTGGGTTCCGGTGGTGGCGTTGTTTGGGATTGATGGTGGTCTGGTGGTGTTGTTTTGGGCTGCAGCAGATTTCGGCTGGATGAATATAGGTTTTTTGGTCGCCGTGGTCCGGTGGTTTTCTTTTCTCTTCCTGGTCAGGCCGGTGTTTTGTCCTGGAGACCTATTTCATTTTAGTTGATTTGTTGTTTAGCCTTCAGATTTCAGCGATGCTTATTTTTTTACGGGTTTGAGCTGTGGATCCCTTTAGATCCTCTGTTATCTGGACCGAGATTGGTTCTTATGTACCCGCGTTATCGCGGGACCTGCTTCGGCAGTAAGTGCCTGAGATCAACGTTTAGGTTGCTTTGGTTCTCTCCTGTATCTGTTCTGAAATCTGTTTGCCCGATGGGCTTGTGATGAATGAATGACTTTTCAAAAAAAAAAGGAAAAAAGACTTTGACTATATGAGAATGCTATTTCGGATTAATAATCGAATAAAAATGGATCGGAATGTAGGTCATCACCACCACCTCGATTGTTTTATCTGCAGAATGGATACGACCCGAGAGAGGAGCCATCTGCGATACGTTATGTGCAATACGTTACGTTTTATACGATATTGAGCTGGCAGTACTTTGCGAGACATGCGATATAATCACTTTAGGAGCTGATATCAGACAATATTTATCAAATATTTACGATACAGATGAGATATAGCTGCTTTGAGGCGTTAAATTGATTTTTGAGATGATAAATTAACGGAACAATTATAGATTTTCAAAAATTGGACGAATTAGACGATATCAATGTGATAAATTGACGAAATCAGCCTTAAGAGATGAGATCGATCTTGGTTTCCAGAGAGATATAGGAGATATTTTGACAATAACAAGTCATTCGATAAAATGACTTTCGAGCAATATTTTGGCAACCTGGGCCAGGATTGAAAAAAAATCAATGGAAGACACAACACGGAGCAGAATTGGATGCGATTTTGCACGGAAAACAATGTTGACGCAAAATTTTGGCAATTCATGTGCAAAATCAACTTCAAATTGATGAGAAGTGAAGAGTATGGACAACAAGACGAAAACCGTTGAGATGAAACGAGATGTGCTAATACAATCATGAGATATATATTGCTAAGATCTCACCAAAAAGAAGACGAAATGAATCAAGACTTGACAAAATTTTGGTATGATGAACGTAATTTATGACGAGGCAATGAATTGAGATATTGCCTGCCGCAACATGCAAAACGTGATGTGTAGACGAGTGAAGAGACAATCAAGCTTAAGAGGGAGGTAGCGGTTGTTCATGGCTAAGCTTGATTGTAAAAAAGTGAGCGAGGAGGAAAAAGGAGAGGTGATTTTTTGAGGTGTTTTATTGTGTTCAAAAGGTGACATATATGGAATTAGGGGTGGCAAGCGGCTGCGGTCGCTATTGTAACTGGTTGAAAAATGTTATTATTGTTGTAGCAATTTTATTTTTACTGACAAATTGTACAATCCCGCCACCACTAGATAGATTTTCATATTATTAGAATTATAGTAGTTCTTTAAAGAATACCTATAGAAGTAGTTCGAAGTCATTTTTAATGACCTAGCTAGTTGAAATATCAAAAAATACTAAATTGAGAAAAACTAAATTACGTAATTTGACTCTCCTACCTAAACCATCTATTTTTTATTAATGAAACAAAATGCATTGATGAAACTTCACATAAAAGATATTTGCTCATTATCAATGGAATTACTCATTCTCAGTACATCTTTAAATTATCTTGAGATGATTATACATCATTTAAAGTACAAGATATTTGTAAGCCTGCTGACAAAATGTTATCCTTCGAACTTCACAAAGCAAATGAAGCTATATTTGAAATTTCAAATGAAGAGTAAAAATTTGATATTTCTATGTACGTATCATTAATTAGTTATATATAATCTGGCTACCATTTTAAAGTTGTGCCAAGTTTTGAACAAAGTAAGAAAATTGACAATTTATCTTTCTAGCTTGCGCACAACAGGATGACGTGAAGGAGCGTCGAAAAAAATACAAGATGTCAAGTTTTAATAGATAGATGTATACAAGAAACATCGTTTACCATATAGATTTTGGGAAATAATTTTGCCACTCCCTTTTTTATTAACGGCACTCCCCTGCAAGTGTATTTTTGGTGCAAAAATACACTTGCAGGGAAGTGCCGTTAACAAAAAAGAGAGTGACAAAATCAGCAGCCTAGATTTTATTTCAAACTTTTCAAGTCAATAAATATTCTATCGAGCCCCGATTTTTAATTTACCCGTCATTGCTTTCAAAAGTTGGGTGTCAACACATTCTTATTGTCGTTCATGTTTCTACGTTTTCTATTGCTAATATGCGTATTCACCACTGCTAAGTAAGATTTTTGACTCCGTCCCAGTGTTAGATTGCGTGGGGAGAGGTGAGAGAGAAAGTGAGATGAGTGAGAGGAAGTCCCCGTGGCGTGTGGAGCGTGGGTGTGTGTGTTTGTGTACAAAATTTCAGGGATATTAATGTAGTACATGACAATCCTCTCACTACATCTCAGAAATCTCTGCGCGCGACATATACGAGAGCTATTTTTTTGGACAGTAGTATATAAACTTCCTTAATGTCGGTCCAAATGTGACAACAATATTACTAGCAAGTACTAATAATTTCACTTCCAAAGCATCGGAATATGTAGAGAGAGAGAGAGAGAGTACCGCGAATTACAATACTTTTTGACCGTCTGAGGGTGAACAACTAGAAACTACTAGAAGCTGTGAGACTTGGAAAGTCACTGGCAGGCCGCAGGAAGGAGAGAGAGAGAGAGAGTTATAATTTAGCAGAGCAACGGGAGCACATCTAATTTATACTAGTAGTAGTTGAGGATTTGTGAAGTGTAACTGTAAGGAATACACTATTACGTACTTCCTCTGTCCTAATTTACTTGTCTCAGTTCTATTTTAATTGGATAAAAAAACTAGTTATATCTTTATATTGATAATGAATTATATACCTAATATGGATCTTGTTTGATAGATCTCGATGTGTTCTATAATACATAGTTTTTGAAATCACTTAAAACATTATAAATTACAAGATATAATCAATTGAAAAATGGTACGAACTCTCAAAAAGGACAATTAAATTAGGACCGAGGTAGTACATATTAGCTAGTACTACTAATAAAAAAACAATGAATGTATACATGTGTGAGAGCATCTCCATTTCTTACTCAAATTTGAACTCAAACTCAAATTTGAGTAAAAATCATTCGAAACATGTACACTACTCCACTCCTTGCTCAAACTCATACCAAAACTTTACTCAGATTTGTCCCCAAATTTGGTTTGAAACCAAATCCTTACTCAAATTTTGAAGGCTATTTTCTCTCCCTCAAATTTACAACTATGTCATTAATGAAATCTTTACTCAAATTTATGCCTGAATTTGCATTTGCCCATTGGATTGCTTCATACCAAATCAAGTTTTTACCCAAATTTTCTCAACTTTGGGTAAAAAATTGAGTAAGGAGTGGAGATGATCTGAAAAATATAAAAGAAAATATATTAGTCCAAATGAATTTGTTTTCAAAGTATAAAACTTTGCAAATACATGAACTTCTACCGTTGCTCTTGACCATCGAGCATTTGAGCAAGGTTTCATTAAATATAGAAAACTAAAACCAAGAAAGTTAAAGAGCTAATATCTTGGCATTTTTTTTATTTCTAATTTACTTGTTCATTTGAAATTCGTGCATGAGAGTAAGATCTATCAACTGAAGGTTTTTTTTTTTTCGGCAACAAAATTTTATTATAACTCGACAAAGGGTACATAGAAGCGGCCTACTCTAGATATACAAGGAAAGGCTTGAATCATAGAGAAAGCCAAAGAAAAGAAGAAAATAAGGGGGAAAAAAATACATCCAACGAAAGATTGAATGAAACCACTAGGAGATAAACATAAACAACCATTGTCACAATCAAGCAGCTTCAGCAAGAACCCTTGAGACATTTATCTGGTAGGTCATGGAGAGGCAAAATCCGGCATCATGTCGAAGTTATTTACTGCACTTTAAAAGTCAGAAAATGAAATTTTTTCCTCTAATAAAGGAAAGGTGATAGTACGTTTTTAATATTGAAAAAGACAGGAAGACATTGGAGATCTAGGTGAAAGGGACGAGGGTGGAAGAAGCCAGAGGCCTGAAGGGTAAAGTGAAGCTTTTAGCAATTGAAATTATCTTCTCTTTCATTATTTTTCAATCGGCATCTTCTTCTTTTAGTGTTCCTTTTATTCTATCCTGCACAATTTCAAGTGGGCCGGGGACCAATACTTTTCACAGTTGGGAAAATCTACAATACACACCCTTTAAAAGGGTGTACCATATGGACCTATTTTGTGGTTTATTCATAACATTTTAGTGTATTTCGTAACTTTTGTTCTAGAATTCATAACCTTTTATCAGTACGATTCGTAATATTTTCATTATGATTCATAACATTTTAGTGTATCTCGTAACTTTTATACGATTCGTAACTTTTTAGCAATACGATTCGTAACATTTTCTCTATAATTCATAACATTTTGGGGGGTGCATATGATACACACCCAAATAAGGGGTGTGTATTGTAGTCTTTCCCTTCACAGTTTGGAGGGAATATGCTGGAATACCACCCTTTGTGCCGTTCTTTGATCTATCTGGAAATCAAGAAATGATCTTATTTTCAAGAATACAATTCCACATGTTGGTGAAATGGTTGATCTTATCAAACTCATAGTAGCCATTTGGGTTAAAATAAGGTGCAATCTTGCTTCCTATTCCATTGAAGACTTAAAGGACAAGTTTTAGAGGCTTAATTTAGAGATGAGTTTTTGGGTTATAGTGAAAATCACAAATTTTCCACGCAATCAACGCATAAATTTAAAGATACTAAGAACATTCGTGAAATGCCCATCAATTAGATTATGAGTCAAAGTTCTAAATCTCCCAAAAATAAAATACAATCAATAGATTATGTATAAAATAGATCAATAAAACATTTTACGATGGATTATTTTTGCGGCGAAAGTTAAGTATATTTGTTAAGGGGTTCTTTTCGTAATTTTTTGAGACTGATAAGTGTGATATACTACGTATTTCATAAGTATATGTCAATGGGGGAATATTTGTGCAATTGTTGAGGTGTTAAATGAAATATGTCATAAATTGATAGGGGTATAAATGCAAGATTGGATATAATTCAAGTGGTCACGTGACCCTTCTGGCCGGGCTCACATTGAATCTGCCCCTGCATGCAACCCACAAGACTGGGGCTGATGATCGAATGACTATGGGAAGGCTAACCAAAACAAGCATTCAAAGACAGAAAAACCAATAAGGTAGAAATCGAGGAAATGAAAACCTCGATCGATCTACATGCTAATCACTCTTATCGCGCACTGCGCCTCTTTGAAGTCTTCAACAAAGTAATCGATCCCACAAATCATACGACATTGCCACTTACGATATTTTGTTGTGCTTTTAAACCACAAACAAGACCGCAAGCGAAACCACTTGGGTTTGGGGAATAATTTTTTTTTTCTTTTATAGAAATTGAAAACAATAGTAGCAGTTGGGTTTGTTTTTTTTTACCTTTCATACTTTTTTATTTCGATCTATTAACTTTGAAAAAATGAGTGAAGGAAGATTGAATCTAAGTGCTACGAGTCATGAAAGACAAGGTCGACCAAGCGGGAATCGTCCATTCACCATATACACTTTGCGGCCTGTTTGCTGGGGTAGATCGAAGAGGGTGTGATAAGGGTGGGTTCGAGATAAGCTAAGAATGGATCTCTTCTTATCCGGTGTTTGGTTCGCCCATAGCACCCAGAGTATTATTTATCCTTCAAATAAGGTAAGAATGCTGCACATTCTCAGCTTAATTATCTCACCCCACACCCTATAGTAAGCTTATCTGGCCGGGTGTGGGCAATTACCAATGTGCCCTCGAAACCCTCCAAGTCCGAGTCCTTTTTATATTCCCACTGCAAAATTATGGAAGGGTAACTAAGTAATTTCTCACATGATTCATTTATCCACCCACTTTTATCCCGCCATATTAGCTACAGTATCGAAAAACTACCATCTCCATTCTACTTTAAATGTGCCCTACGGGTATACGTGCAATTTCAAATCTCAAAAAAAAATATTGTTACATATTATTTTTTTATTTTCTTACATCAAATTGAGCACTTCAATTTGGTGTAAGAAAATAAAAAAATAATAAGCAGAAATATGTTTTTTATTTAAAAATGGACGAATCTCCGTATGAGACATTTTTAAAGTGTGACGGAGAGAGTATTTCGTAGCTAATCATTGATTCTTAACTGATCTCATCCACCACTAATTCTCCATCATTCTGTCTCCCACATAACCTTAATTATTTGCTTGCCAAATCAGCGCCAACTCGATCAATTAGATGAAATAATAGTGGCCTTCCAAAAAACTGACATTAACATCTACTTTACCAAAAAATAAGGAGCTTAATACTCAACTTTTTGTCTTCTTCTATGAATTTTGGTACCCATCTTTCGCTTTCATTTCAAATAATAATTGAGAACTGCATGTGCCTTTCAATAAAAAAGAAAAAGTAGCGAACTTTTATTGTCACTCATGTTTTTTCCATTTTTTTTTCTTATTCTTCAGTGATTTATCTAAAAGTTAACTCTAATCTTTATTACAATTTCAAAGATTAAAAGTTAACTCTAGTAAAACTTCTTAAAAAGGTGTCGTTGTGCTGGAGACTTGTTTTGTTGCTCTGTTAAACAAAGATTCTCCAAGTTATGCAGCTTGCTCTATATACAATTCTTTTCTCCAAGCTATTCAGCTTTGGCGACTTTAATGGGTGTTTTATTCAAAAAAATATTCGCATTTGTTAGTTTCGCATCAAATTTTTTGTGAATTATTTGGTTCGTCTCGACAAGAGGAATCGAAAAAGTAAAATATTGTGATCCACCCTCAATTCTTTGGATTAAAAAAAATTTGGCTTTTAGCTGGTTTTTGTCTATATTAAAAAAAAAATTTAAATTTGGACCACAATTTTATACTTTTCCGATGCTCTCAAGACTAACTAATAATCCACAAAAATTTGACGTGGAACCAACATATGAAAAAAAAAAAATTGAATAAAGACAAAAGAAAAGTCAATTGACTTATTTAGCCAAAACACCCCTAAGTTAATTGCTAATTTTATTTACATATAAATTCAGTTGCAACATGCATCCATAATCTTTTTAGGATTCTGAATGAGAACACGGAAGGGTGAAGCACGTATACTTGTCCAAAAGTTCATTATTGAAAAACATAATGTTAAAAAAAATTATGCTCCCCGCATTCTTATGTTTTTAAGTTTTTAGAAGAGAATTGATTTTGCCACTCCCCTTCACTCACAAAAAAAAAATCATCTAATAAAGCACAATGTACAGTGGCACATTAACAAATGGGGAGTGGCGAAATCACTCCCCTTTTAGAACTATGCATATAATTTTGGGGAAATTACAGTAAGCCCCCTCCAACTATACCTCAGTAACGAGTTGCCCCCTCCATCGTTTGACTCGGACACTTAACCCCCTTCATCTTTTATCGTGTGACACTTAAGCCCACCCGTTAGTGAGCCGTTAGAGTGAGCCGTTAGTGGGGCTCTGCCCAGCTGCCAAAACGGTACCGTTTTGGTTAAAACCAAATTTCTCACCACCAATTTGCAATCCTATGGAGCAGAAACGTGATTATGAGAGCCTTAGAGACAAAATTTGATTACGTCTCTTTAGAATAATATGATCAGAACAGTAAGATCTTCACACCCGTTCAAACGGATTAAAAATTGGACCAATTAATTTTTTAACCATATTTTTTAATATATAAACAGTCTAAAAAAATTAGTGCTCACATTTTCACTCCATTTGAATCGGTACAAAGATCTTGTTATTCTTATCATATTATTTTAAAGGGTAGTAATTCATTTTTAGCTCTAGGGGGCTTACTGTATTCAAAAAATTAGGTTTCGATCGTAATTTTTTACTTTTTAGATTCCTTTTATCATGACGATGCAATAATCTCTAAAAAATTTATCAATAACTAACAAATACGAAAAAAATTTGAATAAGGACAAAAAAAATAAGCCAGTTGGCTTATTTAGCCGAACGAGGCCTAAGTGTAACAGCTCACTAACGGACCCGGGGGCTTTGCTGCCCCAGCGGAGCAATAGCCCTTACCCACACTGCAAAAACGGCACCGTTTTGGTTAAAACCAAATTCCTTGCCACCAATTTGCAATCCTATGGAGCAGAAACGTGATTATGAGAACCTTAGAGACAAAATTTGATTATGTCTCTTTAGAATAATATGATCAGAATAGTAAGATCTTCACACCTGTTCAAACGGATTAAAAATTGGACCAATTAATTTTTTAACCATATTTTTTAATATATAAACGGTCTCAAAAAATTAAGTGCTCAAATTTTCACTCTGTTTAAATCAGTACAAAGATCTTGTTATTCTTATCATAGTATTCTAAAGGGTTATAATTAATTTTTGTTTATAAAGCTCTCATAATTACATTTCTGCTCCATAGGGTCCTAAATAAAGAACATATACTTAATATGAGAGCCCTAGAGCTAACAATGAATTACTACCCTTTAAAATAATATGATAAGAATAACAAGATCTTTGTACCGATTCAAACGGAGTGAAAATGTGAGCACTAATTTTTTTGAGACTGTTTATATATTAAAAAATATGGTTAAAAAATTAATTGGTCCAATTTTTAATCCGTTTGAACGGGTGTGAAGATCTTACTGTTCTGATCATATTATTCTAAAGAGACGTAATCAAATTTTGTCTCTAAGACTCTCATAATCACGTTTCTGCTCCATAGGATTGCAAATTGGTGGTGGGAAATTTGGTTTTAACCAAAACGGTACCGTTTTGGCAGCTGGGCAGAGCCCCACTAACGGCTCACTCTAACGGCTCACTAACGGGTGGGCTTAAGTGTCACGCGATAAAAGATGAAGGGGGTTAAGTGTCCGAGTCAAACGATGGAGGGGGCAACTCGTTACTGAGGTATAGTTGAAGGGGGCTTACTGTAATTTCCCCTATAATTTTAAATGAAGACACGTGATTTGGGCAATCTCTATCATTATCGGAGGTGTTAATTTTTTATAATATACATAGTACTACCATATAGAAAGACTTTTGACCCCACATCTTTGTAAATGATATACTCCATTTATTTAGCTAAAGAAATAAAATAAAGACCAAGGGTCAATTAAGGTCGGTCCATCCTTAGCTTTTGTAAAAGAATGATTTCTTTTTTCTTTATGAATCATTGTGTTCTCCTTCTTAATTTCCTTGGGAAAATTGGTTAGGAGGACATAATATAGGAACTTATGATGCAATAAGGACATGTATAGTTTCCGTACTGGCACCAAGACTTCTGTCCCCTGTTTTCCAAAAACACCCCTAACTCATAAAACACGCTCAAAACCAAAATAAACCCACGCTAGAGAGAGGGAGAGATCTGTTGATGTCTGTGGACCAAAGAAGAGGCGGCAAAGGTGGATAGTGCCGGCGGCGAGGAGAGGCGATGTTGGGCGCCGGAGATGATGACTGAGAAGGAGTCGTCGGAGCCTTTTGTCGGAGATGGAGTTGTTGCTGAAATCGTCGGTGCCGAAACGTCGTCATGTGGGGCAACTCATTCTCTTCTTCAGAGCCAGACAGCTTGGGCCGACTGGTTTCACAACAGACGTTCTCAAATTTAGACATTTTTTAAAACCTCAATGGATGATTCTTACTATATAATTTTGAGAAATGAAAGTGATGGAGCAATGCCTTTTTGTCTTACCAAGTATTGACTGTGATGTCTTCGGTGAAATAATACAGAGAACAAGGGTGGGTGGGGGATAGTGGAAAGGGGACAAAGTTCTCTTGGGAGTAATAAATTATTTGTCAGTCTTTTGGGAGTAATAAAGAGTATAGATTTTGATAGATAACCATATCAATTGATTTTGTTTGTGATTATATAGAGTACATAATTCGCAAAGATAATCATATTTGTTGATCTTTTTTAAAACAATATACAGTATAAATTGATATGGTTATCTATCAATTGACAGATAACCTTATTTGTCAGTCTTTTGGGGATAATAAAGAGTATAGATTTGGATAGATAACTAAATCTGTTGATTTTATTACGATTATATATAGTACAGAATTTGCAGAGATAACATTATCTATTGGTCTTTTGGAAAAAAATGGTAGTATGAATTTAGACTGATAACATTATTTGTCAGTCTTTTGGGAGTAATAAAGAGTATAGATTTTGATAGATAACCATATCAATTGATTTTGTTTGTGATTATATAGAGTACATAATTCACAAAGATAATCATATTTGTTGATCTTTTTTAAAACAATATACAGTATAAATTGATATGGTTATCTATCAATTGACAGATAACCTTATTTGTCAATCTTTTGGGGATAATAAAGAGTATAGATTTGGATAGATAACTAAATCTGTTGATTTTATTACGATTATATATAGTACTCCCTCCGTCCCATAAAGTTTGGCATTTTCAGGAAGGCGTGTCATTTTTAAATTGCATATATCTTTCAATTCATAATGTTTTAGGCGATTTTTTGAACTTTGTTTAATAGAACAAATTAAAATCTATCAAACAAGATCCATATTACTTATAAAAAATATTACAGATTAAAAGATATAATTAATTTTTTCATAGGGCTGAAATAGTGAAAGTGCCAAACTTTATGGGACGGAGGGAGTACAAAATTTGTAGAGATAACATTATCTATTGGTCTTTTGGAAAAAAATGGTAGTATGAATTTAGACAGATAATATTATTTGTCAGTCTTTGGGGAGTAATAAAGAGTATAGATTTTGATAGATAACCATATCAATTGATTTTGTTTGTGATTATATAGAGTACATAATTCGCAAAGATAATCATATTTGTTGTTCTTTTTTTTAAACAATATACAGTATAAATTTGAACTAATAACCATATCTGTTGCTTTTACTATAATAATAATAATACGTATAATGTTATATATGTAACAGATATAGTTATTTGTCCAAATTTATACTATGTATTACGAAAATGACAAATAGATAAGGTTATCTTCTCTGAAATATGTGCTATGTCTAATCAGAATAGAACCAACAAATATGGTTATCTATTCAAATTTATATTTGTATTATTCTAAAAGACAAAGTATCCGTGCTATGTCTAATCAGAATAGAACCAACAAATATGGTAATTTTGGTTATCTGTCCTTATTTGTGCTAATTTATTTTTGTATCGTCAAAAATAAAATAACAGATAACATTATCTGCTTTAATCTGTTTTCTGTATCTTCTAAGATAAAGCAACAGATAACCATATCTACATTAATATATTATTTGACTCACCAAAAATAAAACAACCGATAATATTATCTTTAAAATAAAGGAACCAATAATATTATCTCTGTCAATATATTCTTTATATCTCTCCAAAATAAAGTAACATATAACCTTATATGTGCTAATCTATTTTCTGTATCTTCAAAAACAATTAACCTTATCAGTGCTAATTTATTTTGTGTTTCTTGAAAAATAAAGCAATAGACAAAATTATATCTCTACCAGATATATACTTGGAGTTATTCAACTGAGAAGTACCCTAAAAAAAGGAGTTATTCAACTAAGAACAACCAAATCTGACAAGAGATAAAGTTATTTTTAACATCCCTTAACAAAAACAACTCAACAAAATAAAGCTACGAATTTACTACTATATTAAATTCTGCAAGATGAGACTTTGGTACTCCCATAGCTTTGACTTTTGTACTATGTTAAAGTTTGGCACAGAGTTCTCTTTCAATGGCTCAAGTCACAAAGCTATTCGGTTGATAGGTGTCATTGGCTCACATGCCATGGCTGATATCATTAATGAGTTGGTGGCTGTCATGTATATTGTTTTTTCTTTCACTTCTATATGTAAGAGAATACCATTTGCTCGACAACGTGGACTTCAACGCCGTCTGTCTGCGGCCACATTCAGTAACTCTTGTCGAGAAAAAAAAAATATCCGGTACCTCTTCAACATCTACGCCATCGACACCATGACATACAGCCTCGTCTTCCTCCGTGTCGACCGCCGCCACATTCCCGGCCCGATCGCCATCTTCTCCAAACTCCTCTCCGTCTGCCACCGCCACAGCCACCGGCTGCGACCTTACCCGCCACTGTAGCGCCGACGCCACCTAGTTCCTCTTCATTGACGATGGCAGCTGCGACGTCCTCCTGTCCATCGGGGAGAGAGAGAGAGTCTTCTTAACAATGGATTCCGCCCTTTTTAAAAACATAGCATGGAGTAAATGGCCCAATAAGAGAGAGAGAGAGGCTACACTCCCTTGTGCTGAGTTGGCACTTTCATTAAAGGCAATTTTGTCTTTTCACGGACCCTAGACTCTAAAGTATTTTCATTAATGAACTCTACACATTACAAAAACTTATGTTGGACTAAATGTGATTTTAGACACCTACTTTTGGATCTTAGGCTAATTTTCTGAATTTCCTTTTGGTCAGGATAATGTTTCATATAGATTTTTGCTATAAATGTCACAATTTATTTATCATCTTACCTGCGCCTTTTTTTTTTTCTTCTTTTTTTCAGACGACAAGACTAATATTAGTATGATAGTAAGTTGGATTACTACAACGTTAGGTTGACCGTTGCTCTTTCAGTTCGAACACATGACCTTACCCTCAAGACTGAAACCCAAAGGATAGACCGTGGGTCTAATGCCTAGGGTCGAGCTATGCCAATATTTTTGATTAGTGTAGCTTCAGCTTTTGATTAATCAACTAAAATTATTCAAAGAACTATAAAATATATGATTTATTTTTACAAAATATTTAGATAGTGAGTTTTGAGAGGCTCTACTAATAAGATATTTCTTCATTTTTATATATGTTACTTGATAATCATTTTTTTTTATTGAAGCGGTAGAAGAATAAAAGTTCGGAATTACATCAAACGGAAGATAAACAGAATCATGTTAAGTCCAACTCATAGCCTACTAAGGGAACAAATAACTCCGTTCAGAGGAAGAAAGAATTATCAATCTCTATTTCTGAAAGACATTGACCTTATGATCTCTCCTCCAATGAAAGTGAACAAGGGTGATCAATTGGGAAAAAATTCAAAAAACCCCTGAACTTTGAACCCAATGTCAAATAGGCACCTGAACTTAAATAAACTTCAATTGAACACCTGAACTTTTACTCCGTTATTCAATTCCATAACTTTCCTAATGGCAACCGCTGAGCTGGGGTTAACTGGTTCTTGAAGTTGGTTATCATCCTTCAGGCACCACATGGGCCACGCAAGCTCATTGGCCGTAGGCCTCATTTTATTTTATTTGTTGTTTTCCTTTCTTGTAAATGCAACTCGTGTTGCATGTTTGAGGGATTCGAAAGAAAAAAGAAAGGGAGCCAAATCTTTGCTTCTCTCATTCTAAAACCAAACATCTCTCCTTCCATCCCAAGCCAAAAGGTCGAGAGCAAAGCTCTCATTTTGTCACTCACATAAAACCTCCCTGCCCCCCCCCCCCCCCCCCCCCCCCAAAAAAAAAAAAAATCTCATTCCCCAAACACAAGAAAAATCTGTCTCTACCACACAAAAAAATAAAAAAAATCCCTTTCCCCAAACACCACTGGTGCGAATCACCTTCTAGGTTCCGCAATGGATGCACAGTTTGTCCTCAGCATTTTGGGAGCTCTCGTTAGTGCTACCAGTGGTGTTCATTGTGTGAGTTTGGACGATTTCTGGAAATGGTAAGGAATGGAGAATTTGAAGCTTTGGAAGAGAATATTGGGGGCGAGGACCACATGCTCTATTTTAAGGCAAATGAATCAGATCTAAAAAGGGGGGAAATTTTCTAGGGCTTTGGATTTTCCCTCCAAAAAACCTATGACTCATCCCATTTCCCTCCCATTTGAGCCCAGTCATGTGTATAACGTCTGTTAGTGTCCAGTTTAGCGGTTGTCATTAGGAAAGTCACGGATTGAGACGGCATGGGGTAAATTGAATAACGGAGTAAAAGTTCACGTGTTCAATTGAAGTTTATTTAAGTTCAGGTGCCTATTTGACATTGGGTTCAAAGTTTTGGGGTTTTTTTGAATTTTTCCCGATCAATTGATCTAACTCCCGTAGGTTTTTTTTGATAGGCAACAAGATTTTATTAGAACTCGACAAAGGATACATCGAGGGAAGACCAATTACGGACTACAGAGGATGAGGTACCGTAAAAGGCCTAACTCCCGTAGGTTAATAATCATTTCATTAACATATATAGAAATTCAGTTGCAACACACATCTATAATCTTTTTGGGTACTGATGCCGCTTTTGGCCTTATCCTCTATGATGTATCCTCTTTTATTCTCATATTTTCTTTGGCGAGGAAAAAAAAAAACTAGAGACATTCACACCCTACTATATCAACTAAAAAGTCCTGCATGTATGATTCTTTTTTCGTTCTTTTGCATGGCCAAAAAAAAAAGAGGTCGTGTATGATTCTGTATGACAATACAAAACGCATGTTTTTGTTAGATTAAAACTGTATTTAGTAGCTGGTGTGATTCGTCTCCTAAGATTAACCGTTGTGTGCGTAAATTGACTTGGACACATGAGTTATAAAAAACAAGATTAAAACTCTATTAAAAATTATGAAGAAGAAAAGGCATATAAATGTAGCTAGCGCTCCTCATATTCTTATGTTTTAATTAAAAATTTTTTTTTTGCCAACCGATCAATAACAGATGATATTATAATTCCAACAAAAGATTAATCAAGATGAAAACTTGTCTTTAGACAAAAGACCAAGTAACCAAGACTATACTCCAAACACTAAACTTTTTCTTGCAGAAACAAGAAATAACCCAAAACAACCCAACTGGGAGAAACCCGGTCAGGAGAAAAACTCACGACAAAAAATCGGGGAGAAAACCTTCACAAAAGGGAGAAGAATAAGCAAAGGATCTCAAACCAACAAGAAAATGAAAAAAAAAACCTCGCCATCATCATCCAACATAGATCTCCAATTCCGGTGACCCAATCATGCACAAAAGCTCCGCACCCATAGCCGTACATCTGAAACGCACCACCAGAGATGAGTCACCGGCAAATGACGAATATGATGGAGGAGGTCTGGGGTAGAGGAACCTGGGAGGCCAAGGCGTCAAGAGGCGTGAGGGGAGGATGAGGGTGGAGAGTGATGAAGGAGGGGAAAAGAGATTCCGGCCGATCAGAGTCTGACGGAGAGAAAAACTCCATAGGGGAGATTGGCCCCCTCTCTAAGGTGGAAACCCTAGGGCTTCGGAGGGGAAGGGAGAAACAATGAGGTGAGAGAGAGAGAGAGAGAGAGAGAGAGAGAGAGAGAGAGAGAGAGAGAGAGAGAGAGAGAGAGAGAGAGAGAGAGAGAGAGAGAGAGAGGAGTCTATCTCTGTTTTAATTTAATTTAAGCTCCTTAATTTCTAATGAAAACACGTGAAATTGGAAAGCTTCTTTTCATTGCCGGAAGTGAAATACTTTTTTCGAATTGGATTTGAAAAGGTTAAGCATCTTTCATTATCCAATAAACATATATAGAAAGAATTTTGACCACACTTTTCTATCTACTGAAAAAAGAATGAGCACTTAATTTCCATCTAAATAAAGTAATACTACGTAGGAGTAGTAAAAAAAAGACCAAGACCAAAAGTCTGGTTATAATTCCGTCACGATTACTAACACTTGGGAATAGCTAACATACTGAGGAGTGGAATGTGATATCTTCATCCACCAATTTCATATGCGAAATTAATTCCCCCCAAAAAAGAAGATCACGAGAAAGAAACAAAAAAAAAAAAAAGCATTGATTTTCGCATATCAAAAGTGGAGTGAGGGATTGATTTTTGCAGTACTTCACCTTTTGAGTGCAAATAATAATTTGTAGAGTGCGAAAGTCAAGCATGTTGATGTACAAGAACTATTGATTACTAATGGGAAAACTCTTGGTGTAATGCTAGTATTACATTCAACAAGAACACATGAATCTGAAAGGAGACAATTTTAGTAAACGCAAGCCAATATAGGTTACCTCTTCTTCCAAACAATTTCTGATCGATGTGCTTTAATTGCAACAACTAGAATCTCTCAGGTTGCATGAAGTGCTGTATAGTGTCAGGAGATTTTTCATCTTTGTATCCTTTTATCAAGGGTTTTCCATAGTTAGGTTTTAAGTGGAGACAGCATGATGGATGATGAATCCTTTTTTTCTGATTTTCTCATACTCCATAATCTTGACATTGCTTCAAGGTAATGCTTGTGTAATGTGGCTAATGAAAATAATGTGTTGCATAAATGAGTGTCTTTTAGTTTCTCGCATTGAAACACAGAGCGAGGAGTATGATTTGCACATACGGCTAGATGTGAATACAGAAGCTTTATCCTATTTGTGTCGCGGAGAAGTTTAGAATGGCGTTAGCTCCAACTCTAAATTTGGATGGTTCGACTGTGACTAGCTATATACATGAGGTAATCTGATCCTTATAGGTTATAGCTATCTCTAGTTAGCCTTTTTCTCTGTTCAATGGATGGCATTACCTGTTTGCGCCTCCAACTTTTTTCAGCTTGTAGTTACTTGTTAATGCTATTCAAGTTGAACTGAAAGAAAAGATAGTTTCATCATAGTTGTCTCGCGGTTGCAGAATCCTTCTTATGGTGATGATGTGACACCCACTTACCAACCAGTTGGATGAGTTGGGTTATTTTACTTTGGAATCTCAGGAACAGGACTAGATGGTCATTTACAACGCATTTAATTAGGTCAACTTGAAACTCCTAATCCCGTTTGCAATGCATGTAAGAGTGATGCTTCTCTTTTGCTCTTATTTTCCTGAAGTATTGAAAGCCTAATATCATTAACAAATGTTGCTCTACTCCAATTTCAGGGCAAGTCAAAATCACTTGCTGACAAATTCGAATATGTCATGCATGGGTTGTACACGATGTCAGAGGATGATTCATCTGGAACTGTGGAAGTGTATGTAGATGCAATAATTTTAGTGTGTGTATACCCACATATATTTCTGCTGACTTATTTGAGTGGGAAACCGACGATAGTCATCCTGCTTTTGTTCAACATGTCATAGCTAATCATACAACATAAATGGATGTGCCCCCTGTAAAAATTACATGCTTGTATCTGATACAAGACATCAAATATTTTTCTTGATGACGATATCTTTTTCGTGAGAGAAATTAATTTGTCCCATTGGGGATGGCACAAATTCTCCGTCTATTGGTTAAGGATTTTTTTTTTTTTTGGGCTTCAGGATTGCATACATTTCTTTTGGTGCACTTCAACTGATGCTGAAGGGGGATCAGAGTCGTATGGGTAAATTTAAGCTTGATCAGAGGCTGTTTCTTCTTATGAGAAAGATGTGGCTTCTTTTGCAAAAGAATATCGGTGTCCAGAACTAGAGGTGGCCATATTCTTACTAGTGTTTGTCTTAACCTTCTTCTGTTCATTTACTTTTGGATGGTGAAACTTCTACTGAACTTTAACTGGAGTAGTTGTTTTCACAGGCAACATTTCAATAGACCTCTTTTGCTATTCTTGTGATCACTCTTTTGCCTTTTGTCGTTCCCTCTTACTTCTGGGTGGGAGATGATTGGAAAACATGGTTGGTTATCATCTTCAAAACAATTAAGAAGATTTGAAACCGGCATTAAAAAACCTTGCAGATGGAGCCTGGCTTGGGAACCTAACATATGATTCTCTTCATTCAATCATGCATACCACCACCTACGTACGTATATCGTGCTGTACTCAATAGTGATAAAAGACTGAAATATCATTACACTAATTTAGCAATTAAACATCATTATTATCACACACAGGCATGCATACATAATAGTGTTAACCGGTCCTGAAATTTTACACCAGAAGATCAGGGAGTGTTTCCTAAAAACAAACAAACACACTTCAGAAGCAAACCATAAATAGAAATATTACAATTTTACAGCATTTCTCTTCATTTGATTATCGAATCGAATTAGAAGTCCAACCCTCAACTTTATTCTGCTCAACTTCTTACTTAGAAGATCCAACAACTCCAATCACCGGCAACTTTATCCTGCGCAAGTTCTTCCTCAGTAGCTTGTATATCATTTTCACCCTTGTCAATCTGATTCCCCACAATGTCTCCAACGGCACCACCGGTACCTTTTGCCCTGCTGTCTATTTCATCCTTCAGGCTAGGCTTGCTTCTCTCTAGCTCCTTCGGTGTGCCAAAGTGCAAAAGTAAAAGCCAGACATGGGTGAGAAACTCTCCCCCATGTCGAAGCTCTTGAATGTGGTTCTTCACTGGGCAATTCGTCGCGGCATCACACAACATCTCAACCCAAATGCTGCCCATGATATCCCACCTATTCGGATTCTCCTGTATTTCAACCAAAGCCAAAACAAATAGCTCTTGAAAATCTGTCCCTCGACCATCAAAAATTCACAGTCATGATTGGCTTGAACTCACACTCCATGGTTAAGTGTTCACCATTACTCTTGGGTTTCTTAACGGATGGAGAGGGACCATATTCTACATCGACCATCTATGGTCTAAATAAAAAACTCTAGTTGAATGACTATTTTCATGATTTGACTTGCTTGAGTTTCAAATTTTCAAGCCCCTCAAATTTTATAGTTAGCTCTTCTAAAAATGAATTTTTCCCCAAATTCATTGGCGGCAAGAAAAGGCAATCAAAACCATTTCAATTGCACAATATCGATTGGCTCTAGTTTTTCTTGGAGGTCTGTCAAAATAAATTCGTTCTATGCAAGGTGACTTCAAATCAAATGGAAAAAACCATCAAACTGGCTTAAGCCAAATAATCATCCATGCATACATCTATTGACATAGAAGACCACATAATTTCTCCTTTCAACAGAACACACATTTTTTGTTATTGTCTGTCGAAGGAACACCTCAATTTATTGGATTTTAGTCTAACAAAGCCATTTTAATAGCCTTGTATATATGTCCAACAAAAGAACCACAGCGTGTTCTCATTCCATCTAATGCATGAATCAAATGGCTAATAATTAGGCATTAAAGCCCTTAGGGATATCCTTCTACATCTGTTGTGGCATTAAGAACACTTAATTTCCATCCATGATCACAAGTGGCATTAAGACGTACACTTTTGTATACAGAAAGCCAAAGGCCTAACATCCAAAGATGACAAATGGCCTGTCGATATCCACATGCATGCCATTCGACTGGCCCAAAAACAAAACGGCTTCTGTCTTTTGTATGTTAGTAAATTCGTGGCTTCTCTGACAAGGCCAAATCACGTCAAACATTTTTTTTTTTAACACAGAGAGGTTGGGGAGGATTCTCTGTCGATTTGTTTTTAACCGGAGAAGATATCCGTATGAGATAGGCCGTAATGGTCTTATCCCTCTTCCGAGCATTGAACTGGCCAACAAATGGCTTTCTTTGCCCGTAAATTGTTCAAGCCTTGCAAGGCTTTTCTGTCGAATTATACTCAACTCCCTTCGAGTTTCAACACCAAAGCCATTTCTTTGCATAATTTGGCTTGAGTTTTCCCCCATGCAAATTCCATATCAAAAAGAGGGCTATTTATCGTTTCATACTTCGGCCACAACCTTAATGGAAGGCCAAAGATGGTATCGACAAGCCTTGATTATAGTCGACAAGCCCTGATTACAGTCGATGGTAGTGGCCTTCTTTTCTGTCGAATTATTTTTATGATTCAACTCGCTTTGAGTTTCAAACTTTCGAACCACATTAAGTTTTAGAATTGGCTCTAAAGATGAATTTTTGCCCCCCATGCAAATTCAATATCAAAAAGAGGGGTATTTCATTTCATAGTTGGGCCAAGTATTTTCTGATTTCGTGTAAAAATCTGGAACGAAATTAGCCATTGGCCTTTGTTTGGCCAAAATATGTGTAAATGCCATTTTCATTATTGGCTTTTGTTTTCTCCATGAAAACCTCCACATCTCTGAACAATGGGTAGGAAACCATTATCATAATTAACGGCATTGGGGGCAGTCTCAAATCAATTGATGCCCCCAGTGAATGCTCTAAATTATGGCCAACGTTTCCTTTTTCTGTTTGAACAGAGACCAACTATTACAATTTGACAAATGGCTTCTCAAGCCATTTATAAGCCATACCCTTTCAAGGCTTGTACTGGGTAAATCATATATATACGAGAAAATAATTTATAAGCAAAAGGCCAACTTTTGGCCAAGGATCTTCTAATTGCCCCATTATATCTGAACACAAGAATGTTCGACTGATCAAAGGCTTCTCATTCTGTCGAAATTTGTTTTTCTTTTTCCGGAATGATTCCAAAGTTGGCCATTAAATGGCCGTTATTCTATTTTCGCAAAATGTTCAAGCCTCACATGCAAGGCTTGCATTTTCAGTCGATCGTTGCCATTACTTCCGATTTAGTAATGATTGCCCTTCCTCGAGCGCCAAAATTGTTTACCAATTTTTCCTTCGATCGAAATCAATAGAGATTTCGGGAAACAAAACCAACAACAAAAATAAGGGCGAATGCGGCTTGTCTCCACAAACGGATTTGAGGTTCCTTGCTGTATTTTAGGACTTCACCGGAAAAGAAATGGCGAATGAATCAAATGCTATTTTTGGTGGTGATGAATCGACTCGTAAAAGAAGACTGTCACCCGCCAATCTTCAAGAACGGGATCGACCCATCGATTGGGCAGAGTGGATTAATGGTTTAGTGAAGTGGGGTGGAGCGGAAGAAAAATAACAAATGGACTTTGTTATTTTTCCAAGGTATCGATCTATCGACACGAGTGATACATCGAATGTTCTAAGTTAGTCTTAGAATATGAATCCTACTCCTAATTATAACCCAAAAGTGGGTTAGGAAGACAAAAATTAAGAACAAAGTTAAGACTTTGATTTTGTTGAAGGAGTTTACAATAAAGCCAAAAGAGGCTATTTATAGAAAAACAAAATGTGTAGGAAATAACTTCTTAACTTCTCACTACTCTTCATTCTTCTAATCATCTTCCAAGTGTCCAAATAACTTTCCACAAACTCCAAAGTGTGTAGGAGCATGCCACTTGTCCAAATAACTTCTCTTCAACTTCAAAGTGTGTAGGAGCACGCCAAGTGTCCTACATGCAAAAAACAATAATAAAAGAAATAATAATACTAGTTCTAATATTAATACGAATACTTAATAATAATAAAATAGGTTGCATTACCATAAACGCCACCTTTCGGTCGATCATTGACAGGCGGTGAAATATGGTACAAACAACGAGGCTCCCGCCATTGCGGGATCTGAGAAAAGGTTGATGTACGCAGCCTTACCCCTACAAGCAGAGAAGCTGTTTCCGCGACTCGAACCCGTGACCTCTAGGTCACAATGGAGCAACTTTACCGTTGCGCCAGGCCCTCCCTTCATTGTGAAGCTTTCTGATTAGAGATAAAGGCGAAATCTCAGACTTTTAAACTCACAGAATCAAGCAAGTACAAGAACTATTAATTCCTAATGGGAAAACTCTCGGTGTAACACTTATCACATCCAATAAGGACACAGAGGAATCTGGAAGGTGAGGTCCTCCTAGGAAAAATTTAGTAAAATCAAGCCCATCTAGGCTACCTCTAGTTCCAAACAATTTTAAATTCCCAGAGTCAAGCATGTTTGACGAACAAGAACTATTAGTTACTAATGGAAAAACTCTTGGTGTAATGCTTATTGCATTCAACAAGCACACATGAATCTGAAAGGTGAAATCCTCCTAGGACAATTTTAGTAAACTCAAGCCAATATACGTTACCTCTTCTTCCAAACAATTTCTGACGTGCTTTAAATGCAAAAACTAGAAATTATCAACAAAAAAAAAAAAAATGCAAAAACTAGAATCTTTCAGCTTGCATGAAGTGCTGTACGGTGTCTGAGATTTTTCATCTGTGTATGCTTTTATCGAGGGGTTTCCATAGTCAGGTTTTGAGTAGATACAGCATGATGGATGATGAATCTTTTTTTCTGGTTTTCTCGTACTCCATAATCTTGACATTGCTTCAAGGTAATGCTTGTGTAAATGTGGCTGATGAAAATAATGTCTTTCATAAATGCGTCTCTTTTAGTTTCTTGCATTGAAGCACAGAGTGAAGAGAATGATATGCACATACAGCTAGATGTGAATACAGAAGTTTATCCTATTCATGTGGGGGAGAAGTTTAGAATGGCATTAGCTACAACTCTAAATTTGGATGGATCAGCTGTGGAATAGCTATATACCTGAGGTAATCTGATCCTTATAGGTTATAGCTATCTCTTGTAGCCTTTTTCTCTGTTCAATGGATGGCCTGTTTGCACCTCCAATATTTTTCAGCTTGTAGTTACTTGTTAATGCTATTCAAGTTGAACTCAAATTGGTGGACACCATGACATGAAAAAAAGATAGTTTAATCATAGTTGGACTGAAAAACACTTTAAATAAATAACTAAGATTTGTATAGGTCTCGCATAGTTGGACTGAAAAACACTTTAAATACTCCGTAACTAGGATTTGTATAGGTCTCGCAGAATCCTTCTTATCGTGATGATGTGACATCCTCTCACCAACCAATTGGATGAGTTGGGTCATTTTACTTTGGAATCTCAGGAACAGGACTAGATGGTCATTCGATTCAACTTCCTTCAAAGCAATGCACCTACACCATCTTACATGCATTGGATACAGAATTAGAAGTATCAAGTTGGCCAAATAGTTTTCTATACCCTTATCAATGCTATAGATATAAATTATTAGAATTGTGGGTTATGAATTATTTTGTCGTAGATAGTTTCCCCAAGCCAAACTAGAAGCTTTGGGCCTGATATTTTTCTGTCAGCAAAATTAGGGGTGCTAATCGAGCCAAAAAATCAAACACAACATTGTTCAGCCTTGGCTTAACTCCTTCTTACTAGTGTTCAAGCTTGACTTGAGCTTGAAATTTTTTTGGGACTAATTGCTTAAGCTTGGCTTGCGTTTGAAGTTTTGTGTTTATGAGAAGCTAGCTTGGCTTGGCTTGTGAAGTATACAAGCCAAACTTGAGCTTCCATGCATGAGCTTAGGCTCATGAAGTTTCGATCGAGCTTTCAGGAAGAACAATTAACCTAGAAAAAGCAAGCTACATAGAGTTTAAATGGAAGAAGGGAAAATGAAAAGTATGTTACCACTTAATTACCTCTAATTTTTGCCGAGAAAACCCTAGCTAGAAGAATATGATAGCAACCCCAAATTTGCTCAATATCTCATTCGAATTGCTCCATGTAAGAATTATATACGATTTAATGTAGCCCTAAATTTCTCTATCTCACCGAGGAGGTTTTCTTTTTTATGCAATAGTACTATATAAAACTTGTGACATATCTATATTGAACGTAACTCATATATATCATGTTTTGGAATATTTATTAACGTACCCTATATGTTTATTATTTACAGAATGACTCATTTGTTTACGAGCCTATCGAGCCAAACACCCATATGTTCAAGCTTGGCTTGAATTCATAAACAAACGAAAAAACATGATCGAGCTTGGCTTATATTTTTTGTAAACAAGTTTGAACAAGCCAAAATTCGAGCCAAGCTCGAGTTGAACTCGAGTTGTTTGGTTCGTTTAGCAGCGGTAAGCAAAACTCATCCGGTGCTTTAATGCAGACAAGTAGTTGGTTGTGAAGTTATGGTAAGTTTAATATATACTATTTTCCTATTGTAGTAACTCTTCTATAAATAGCCACAATATATCCAAATTGTGTAATTGTCCAAGCATCATACTCATTACTACCTTTGTCTATTTCCTTCTTCTTTTGCGCCAACACCATCACCTTACCTCACGTCTCTTTCTTCCGGCCGAAAACCCCTCTTTTCTCCCACAACTCTGGCAAAACACCTCCATTTCCGATCACCTCTGGCCATCGCCTTTGCCGCCGGCTACTGGCTCTCTTCCTTTACACCCATGATCACCACCACCACTCGAACCAACTCTACCCGACACCACCGCTACCTTTCATCACCTTCCCACCACCGCCGTCACTCGGGTCCACTTCCAGACAACCCTCGCACCTTCCTTTTTCTCTTTCGTGATCTCCCTTCCTCCCATGCCCTCCCTCACTCTTTCCGTAACACACACGGTCCCTAATCTCTCTACTCGCGACAACTCTCACTCCCTCTCTATAATGGTTTTGATTTTGAAAAATGTTCGAATGTGTGATTTGAGATTGGAGCCGTCGCTAAGGATTTTCACGAGTCACGGGGTTCCAACATAAATCAATAAATTGTGTGAACGGTAATTGTGGTTCGCACTATCGAGGTGAAGACATTGCAAGTAGAGCCCGAGTGTAAATAAGAGAGCTGGTAAGTGTGAATTTCAACATACAAGTCATACATACATTTCTCTTCATTCAATCTTCCAGTCAAATGTTACAATAGTACACAGCATTTATATATATCACAAACTGGCATTCAGACCAACCCGTCCTGAAATTTTACACCGTTACCTGAAAGCAAACACACTTCAGAAGCAAACCATAAATACAAACAAATACAATTTTCCATAATTTCTCTCCCATTCGATTACGGAATCAAATTAGAAGTCCAACCCCCAACTGTATTCTGCTCAAGTTCTTCCCTAGTAGCTTGCATCCCGTGCTCATATTGACGCTTGTCATCTTCATTCCCCTTAATTTCAAGTGAGGTGCTACCGGCACTTTTTGCCGAGCTGTCTCCTTCATCCTTTAGGCTAGAGTTACTTCTCTCTTGCTTCTTCGTTATGCGAAAGTGGAAAAGCAAAAGCCAGACATGGGTGAGAAACTCCCCCCCATGTCGAAGCTCTTGAATGTGGTTCTTCACTGGGCATGTCCTCGAGGCATAGCACAACATCTCAACCCACATGCTGCCGATGATATCCCACCTGTTCGGATTCTCCTTCATACCTTGCACAAGTCTTTGTGCCTTGTTCACCAGTGTGGTATCGGTGGTGTTGCCTTTATTCTCAACCCCATCGAAAAGTTTCTTCATATCGGCATAATCTTGCAGAATCTCGTCGTATTTGTTGCAGAAAGGAAATCTATCAGGACACGCAACAACCAAATACATCATGTAGTCGGAGAGTATTTTGGCCACTTTCAGCTTCACCTCATCCTTACCAAAATTTTTAAGACGATCTGACTGGTAGCAAACTTCGGTAGCAACGTGCCAGATGACAATACTTTGATCAAATTCTAGTTCAATGCTCCACTTGAACTGCTGCCCACAGTCATACCTTGAAAGGGTCCACTCACCTCTTTTCACTTCTGAAGTCAGCAACTGATCACCAACATTTGCAACCTTCTCTGTTGAAGTCTGCACCGTATCAACATTTGCGATTTTCTGAGATGATGTCTGGGAAGTATCAACATCCACAACTATATCTGTTGAAGTCTGCGAAGTATCACCAACTTCAGCTTTCTCTGATTTCTCGATAATGTGACGAATGATTGTATCTTTCAAGCGATGGTCTGGTATCTTCTGTAAGCTGAATCTCTTCAACATTTTTTCCCTGCCAAAAAGCCACTCCCACTTCGTATTGCACACAGGAGGCTTGTAGTTTTCGCAGAAATCCCGCAAATTGAATTGCCCCATTACCCCAGACCACCTCTGGCTTTTAGAGTTTAGAATTTCGTGTAGAAAGAGAATCCAAGTAGTCCACTTACTTCCATTCTTATATGCCCAAACCATGGCCCAATCCGAAACAAGTTGCTCAATAATGCCAGCTATCTCCAGAAAAATGGCTCCAGCTAATAGAATGATGGTTACAATATGATCACCTTCCAAATACCCTCGAGGCTTGTCGCACGTGATGTATATCACAAGCACAGAAACAATCAATGAGAAGCTAAGAAATCTAAGTATGCTTCCCCATACGGTAAAAATAGTGCCTACCTTGCTGAAGAGCATGTCATACATCAAACCCAACTCGATCTCAATCAGTTTGAAAGCATCAACACTACCCTTTTTAACTGAGTCACGAAACCTTGCTTTCAAAATTTCCACTGTCGTCGTATCACTCCTGTAACTTGTATCATGAGGCAATAAGGCTTGGAACCAGGAATATGCTAGGAGCACTAGGTTTGCAGTCGGTAGCGAAGCCGGTCGTGAAGCACTGATTTTGTCTATTTCGTCTAAATCTGACTTAACAAAACGCTTGTAGTCATGGGATCTTGACCTGACTACCCACACTCTCTCTCCATACTTGATAATACCAGGAACAAACACCAGCAGGGCCAGAAGAGACAATCCTTCTTTATTCCAGGTTACTATCAGGGCATAAGCTGTTCTTAGGCCTTGGGTTAAAAGTCCTATGAGGTGTCTCATCCACAACTGATTTTCCTCAACGCGTAAGACGGTAATGGTATCCGGACCCCCGAGATAGAACAAGATCAGAGGTGCCCACATCACCCTAAGTGATTCTTCACCCATTGTAATATTAATGTTGGAATGTCCCTTTGGCTTGATGGAATTGTCCTTACTGTTATCGTCAACTTTGATCTTGGAGAGCTTTCCAAGAGCAATTGTTGCCAATAAATCAGAAAATAAGTAGAGTAACCAAACACTCACAATCATCATCAGCACTGACTTACTCTTTCTACGGAGTCGACCGAAGAAATGAAGGTATAACTGAGCAATGAGGATATAGAGAATTAGAATCCTCAGATCCCATTCTTCCCACCATTTCCTCAGTGCTCTCATATCGTTGTAATCTTTTGTTTGTTTGCAGATCCTGTAGCACGGCATGATTCTCTCTTCTATGCTGTAACGAGGGAAGAAAAACAATTAAAAATAAAATAAAATTGAAGCAGTGCTAGCGCATTAACTTGAAACCACTGACTTGTCTAGTATAGTTTTATGTTTTTTTCAACGGCGTTTTTTTCTTTTTTGGAACGGCGACTATTGTTGTATGGTCTTAACACTACATAGGTCAGGCAACGACGATAGATAACCTTTTTTTCCTGCGAGTTCCTGTAACTGTTACTTATCATATCATAACTAACCCATGCATAGTTTGAAATATCGGTGATACATCACAATATCGGTCGAGATGTATTGGTATTGGTAGGTTATGACCGATATTGCAGTGTGAAGGAAATTCGCATGTGTATTGGTGATACTTAACGGCTATAACGGACCCGTTACAGGCAAATATGGCCGCTACGGGCGTTAAAGTATCAGTAATTTTTTCCAATTTTGTGCGGAAATTTTAAAAAATTCACGTCTCTAGTGACCGATACCAGTACATTACGACAGTTACACCCGGAAACCACAATATCGCAACCGATACCGTTATGGATATTGACATTTTTGAACCATGAACCCATGTGTATGAGTGTAGGGGCTGGGAACGACTACAACAACAACAACAGACCCATCTAGTCCTCATTCATTGGGGTTGGGGGTATGGGTGGGAAAAGATTGGAGACAGACCTAACCTTTGATACACACCACTAATAATATCGTTTTTGGAAGGAAAAAAAACTGCGGATGGTCAAAGTTTTTAAAAGTTACTTGTCTCTTGTTTGTAGGTTTCGTAGGAGAGAGATAAATTCCAAATACATAGAACTATCAATAGTCACTTGACACGAATCCTTTAGACTAAAGCTTTTTTTTTTTCCTCAATAAAAAAGGGCAGGTTAAATTGAATCAGCGCAGTGACTCCCGATCAACTAGGGAATCCACCCGACCTAAAATGTTAGGATTTCAGTTATACAACTTGTTAAAGCATTCAACTCCAAAGAATGGAGAGGCCGCCTAGACTTATATACTAGTTTTGAAGGAGATAATTAATCGATGTGAGACAAATTCCAACACTCTCCCGCATGTGGAGAGATCAATAAAGGATTCAGAACACACAGATCACAATGAAATAGAGTGCAACTATGGCACATACAAATGGGAAAGGCCTCTGAAAATTTAACTCTGATACTATGTTAAAGTATCTAACTCCAAACCAATTGGCAAAAGAGTGGAGAGGTTGCTTGGCTCATATACTAGTTTTGGAGGAGATAATTAATCGATGTGGGACAAATTCCAACACAACTAAGTTGGCCGGAAAAGAATATTGATCTGTCACCACGCCGTGGGCTTCGTTATTAGCCCCCGCCAAAGTGCAAGTTACATGGGAGTCCCCTCTCCAACCATCATGATCACAAGTATCGAACTTAACACCGGTTGGATTGATCAACCTTTCACTAGCTACTCCAATCACTTGAACTACTACCTTGGTGGACTTGGGATTAAGTTAACATTCTAACGGTTGCTACCATTGCTTCAATACACCTAATAAAAACACACTATATGCACCGAACAAAGGGTATTGCAGCACATCATCAAATGCTAGCTTATTTAACCAAAAACATACATAAGCTGGACCGCAAATATCATAAAGCAGTTCATAACTAAATTTTATATGCCACAACAAACTTAGCCGACAACCACAAACGATCATAAGAAAGCCACAATCATTCATAAGAAAAAAGGCAAACATACCACAAATTCTCATATTACTTGCCTCAAACAACTATAACTAACGCCAAAACCATTCGAAACACTAGGTCGGAGCCTATCAAAAAAAAAAACACTAGGGCGGGCCAATGAGGTTCATAACTTTCAACCAGAAAACTCGTAACTTATACTGTAACCAGTAATTTAAGCTAAATCGACTTTATAAAATCGATAACTTCTTTTTTGCAGCCAATTCCAAAATCAATCAGTAATAGGTTTTAGAATCGATTCTTGTGAAGTTTGTAATGAATTTTTCAATAAGTTTTTTTCGGGAGTTAATTCATGAAATTTGAAGCTAGCTACGAATCAAACATGTGCTTTTGCATAGAAGAATCCAGCATAATCGATTTTTTTTTTTATCGGCCAGCATAATCGAATTTAATATGATTAAACTATAAACTCATAAATTGATTGTGTCCGCAGATAAAACCAATTGTGCTAGATTGTTCAAGACAAAAAAAAAAAAAAAAGTACTAGAATTTGTTTACATAAAAAAATTGTACTGATGTTCATGTTTAGCCTATTTTTCTGTATTTTCGGTGGATTCCTGTATTTGCCCGATGGGCACTTTGTAATGAAATGAAGTTGACTGACTTATAAAAAAAAACCGAATTCTAAATGATTGAAGACTTTGACCACAAATTCTATTTTGGTCAAATAATTGTATAAAAATTGATCGGAATTAATCTACGTCATCACCACCTCGATTGATTTATCTACAGAGCGTATACAACTCGAGAGAGGAGCCGAGCCGCTATACGTTTTGTTTTCTGCGATATCAAAGCCGGTCACGATATTTAATTTCATCAGACTTGCGATATAATCAATGTAGGAGTTGATATCATACTATATTTATCCAATATAGATTATACAAGTAGATGATTTGGGGCGTTTATAAGTTGATTTTCAGAAGTTATATTAAGGAAACAAAGATGCATTGCAAAAATTGGACAGATTAGACGATAAGGTGAACGAAGGAACCGGAGGGACACCACACACACGACCCACACACCGATTTCAGAAAAAAAAAAAAAACTCACCATTCTGTATATACACACATATACAATGGGTTGAAAAAATTCTCCGGGAGCCTCATACCAGCATCCTGCCGGGAGCCATACCGGCTCCCCACTCTTCCTCACATGATCCTGTCTCACAACTAGGTGCTGGCTCCCCACTCTTCGTCACCTCCTGGCTCCTGCTCATGGGGTAAGCCTGGGAAGCAGCAGCTTCCGGTTCTCAAATTTTGGTCCAAAATTGAGGCCCCGGTGTACTATAATTTTCATATTAATATTAGAACGTTTCTAAATAAATACACAATTGTATCTTATTTTCTTCAAAAACTCTTGCAATAATATCTTTTTACATTTATAATGTCATAATTGTATCCTTTTAGTTTAATTTTTTGGTGTTAATTTTTTACTTTTATCATTTTAAAAAAAAATTGAATATAAAAGGGCCTCAGTATAGAAAATTCGTTTCGAGCCTCCAAAATATATAAGCCGGCCCTACTAGGGGAGCTACAACCAGCTCCCCAAACACGCACACCACTCGGCTCTCTCCACTTTTTAATTAATATACATAAAGGCAAAGAGAACAAAAAAGAAACAAGTGGGCATTGGGGGAAATTATCCCATGCTTCTCTCACACATGGGAGAAACCCCACAATAATGACTTTGGAGCAATATTTTGGTTAACTTGTGGCCACATAATTGACGAGAAATCAACGAAGGAAATGAGCGCGGACCAGAATTCGACGCAATTTTGCGGCAATAAACATTGTTGATGCAAGATTTTGACAATTGGTGTCCGGGTTAATTAGAATGGTGAGACGTGAAGAGGACACATACAAGATTGACGCGAATTTTTGGGTCTACAAGTCAAAAATCGCTGAAATACACGGACATGCCAATATAATGAAGAGTTCACTAGGCTCAAAGTAAAATGCCAGAAACATGCCGTCTCCTTCACTTGGCATATCCTGATCGAGCTATAACTTTGCAAGTTGTATTGTGTCTGTGTTGTTTAGTATTAATACATGTTTCTGGTGTGTGTTAGTGTACAAAATTTCAAAATATAAGTTAAGAGACATAATTTTTATAATTTACATGATAATCCTCTTACTACGTTAGAAATCTCAGCTTTGTTAATTTGGAAAGACCGATACTTGTTCCAAAAGCAAGGGAGGTTTGTGGTATTTCAAAAGAGAAAAACTTCCTTACGGAGGCTCCATAAAGAAGGTTTACATGGAGGTGAACAATTTCACCAGTTCAAAAGTGTTTTGGGCCGGCGATCCAAATTTTAAATAAATTAATTATTTGCGTGAATAGTTTAAATAGTAAATTATTCGTGCAAATAATTTATTTAATATTCGGACCGTCAATTACGTAGATGAACGGTGAAATGGGACGGCACGAACACCTCTTTTACGGAACCTCGGTAAAAAAGACAACCTCATTTCAAATCAAAAACCTCAATGAAATCACTGGGACCTGTATGTAAGTGAAATCTATTCATTTTTTTAATTGTTTAATTCTCCCCGCCCAATCCGTCCGAAATCACTGGGACCCGAGAGCTTTGTCTAGAAAGTACTATAATTAAAAACTTCTGAAACATAGAACAACAATTTAGTACTAGCAAGTTGGAGTCCAAGAGAGCACAACACTTCTTAAACATCAGATTACTGGGGAGAGATAGAGAGAGAGGGGGGGAGTACATACCGAAACACAATACTCTTGAAAACCGTGAGAGGGTGGTTATAGGAACTTGAAAGTGAGAGTGTGAGACCGAGAAATTCACTATAGCTTGCAATGCGAGAGAGAGAGAGAGAGAGAGAGAGAGAGAGAGAGAGAGAGAGAGAGAGAGACTTTAGGGAGTGTTAATTTATGAGAGAGAGAGAGAGAGAGAGAGAGACTTTAGGGAGTGTATAATTTATCAGAGAAACGGGAGCGCACAATTTATAGCTGAGGATTGGTGAAGTGTACGTACAACATTTTTGGTTCCAGTGTATGATAGTACGGAATTTGTTACTCTACTAGTGCATGCCCGTGTCTGAAGGCACGATGCAATGCATGCCCATGTCTGAAGGGATGGCGCAACTCTTTCTAAACACAATCTAAATGAAGTATCAAACACCGGTTGTTTCTAAATTTTAAAAAAAAAAAAAACACTTTTTTGAATTTTTTTGGAATACAACAATCGTTTTTAACTCCATCTCATATGGAATGAATTCCGTGTATGTGTATGTCCCCAGTCCCACCCCATATGAGAGGACGTTACAAATAACCGTTAAATGAAAATGTACCCATAGGATAGAAGCCAAGGTAGAAACTTGGAAACCTTTGATCTGGTTTATCTCTTTGTAACGTTCAAAATTTAAAAATAGCACAGAGAATGTAGAAGGTTGTTTTTTTTTTTTTTTTTTTTGGGGGGGGGGGGGGGGGGGGGGAGGAGGAGGAAATCACATAGGACTACAATGTAAATAAACTTGAACAGGGCGGTTTTGGGGACCTCTAAAAAAACACCCCAAATCTTAATCTCATAGTTCCCGATCAAATTTTGATAATCCGAGCCGCTCAATGTGTTCAGAACGTGATTTTAAGGGTGCTTGTTAGAAATTGGCAAAAAAAATAACTGGGAAGAGCTTGATTTGAGCAGTTTTTTATTGAACCGTTCAATAAAGTTCAATAAAAAACTGTTCGGATGAAGCCCTTCCCGGTCATTTTTTTTGGCTGATTTCTCGTGGGTACCCTTAAAATCACGTTCTCATTACATTGAGCGGCTCGGATCATCAAAATTCGATCGGAAACTTTGGGGTGTTTTTTAGAGGGTTTTTTAGGGTTTCCCGGAACCACCCCGAAATTTGAAATCAAAACAAAATTGCAAAATCAAACATTGACCCAAAGTTAAACAATCCCGTGATAGATTGGACAATGGTGGGAGCTTTGCAATCGCAATAGCTTTTTAAATTGAGAAAAAAAAATAGAGTCAACCTTGTTTCAAATCGGCTGCGATTGGGAGTGTGTGCAGAGAGAGAGAGAGGAGAAGGAGGAGTCGTCATTGATCTTTCCTTGGATTTGTGACCAAAATTGATCTAGAGAGAGTATTCATTCTCAAGAAAATCACAGGGCTGAGGAGGGGTGTCGGCTTTGGGAGCGGAGAGCCAGAAAGGGAACGTAGAGAGAGAGAGAGAGAGAGAGAGAGAGATCTCAATTTTAAACGTAAGATCTGATTAGTGACAATTATGTAATTACCACTGTTTGAGAGAGGGGGAGAGAGAGAGAGAGAGCCGTAAGATTTATGGGGGCAAATTAATGGTTGGAATTTATGTAGGACATAAGATTCAAAAACCGTTCTCCCTTATTATATATATATATAGATTTCGTTGGCGGGATAGTCAATAGTTTTGCAATTTATTTTAGTTGTGTTCAAAACGCGTTGCGTCGGCAAACTCTAGTCTTCCCATAACAAATTAAAAGAGAGTTGGAATAGGAAAAATTAGAGAAGATTTCGCCTTACTTCGGAGAGAAAGAGAGTACTAAGGTTTCAAAAATTACTTCATTTACCATGAATGCTCAGTAAAACCCACAATGAATGGCACCATGAGGTTTCCACCTCATCCGGAAAGAATTTATTCTCATAAAAAACAATTAAGGGATACATGTGTGAGAAATATAAAAGAAAATATATTAGTCCAAATGAATTTGTTTATTTAAACAATAGTATTAAAAGGAAGACCTTAGCTAGTTGGTTGGAGAGCTATAAACAAGTAATAGTTTCTTTTCTTTTTTAATAGCAGTCAAATTGATGATTTTAAAAGTAGAAAACTTTGCAAATACATCAACTAGCTGCTAACGTTCGAACAAGGTTTCAATAAATATAGAAAACTAAAACACAGAAAGTCAATAGATTTTAGAGTTAATATCTTGGCATTTTTTTATTTATTTATTTCCAATTTACTTGTTCATTTGAAATTCGTGAGAGCAAGATCTATCAACTGAAGTTTTTTTTTTTTTTTTTTTTATCGGCAACAATATTTTAACTCCATTATAACTCGACAAAAGGTACATCGAAGCAGCTAACTCTAGATACAAAGAAAGGTTTGAATCATAGAGAAGGCCAAAGAAAAAGAAGAAAATAAGGAGAAAAAAGGGAAAAATTCAAAATACCCCCAACCTTTACACCAAAATTCAATTAGACTCCCAACCTTTTAAAAACTTCAATTTTACTCCCAACGTTTTCTTCCGTTAATCAAAACTCCCCCTTCCGTCCGAATGACTAATGGATTTCGTTAAAAGCTTCGTTAAATAGCGTCCCGATCGAATTTCGATGATCCGAGCCGTTCAATGTGTTCAAAACGTGATTTTAAGGATATATTCCTAAAAAATCGGCAAAAAAAATGATCGGGAAGGGCTTCATCTGAATAGTTTTTCATTGAATAGTTCAATAAAAAACTGTTCAAATGAAGCCCTTTCGGATCATTTTTTTTGCCAATTTCTCGCGAGTACCCTTAAAATCACGTTTTAAACACATTGAGCGGCTCGGATCATCCAAATTCGATTGGGAAAGGAAAGGTGCAGATTGATCCGGATTTTGTTCAAGTCCGGACGTCCGGATTTTGCTTCGGTCTACACCTCCCCTTTTCCGATTGAATTTCGATGATCCGAATCGCTCAATGTGATTAGAACGTGATTTTAAGAGTACCCGCGAGAAATCAAAAAAAAATGATCGGAAAGGGCTTCCTCTGAACAACTTTTTATTGAATAGTTCAATAAAAAAACTGTTCAGATGAAGCCCTTCCTGGTCATTTGTTTGCTGATTTCTTCGAGGGTACCCTTAAAATCACATTTTGAACACATTGAGCGGCTCGGATCATCAAATTTCGATTGAGACGATATTTAACGGAGCCTTTAACGAAATCCGTTAGTCATTCGGATGGAAGGGGGCGTTTTGATTAACGGAAGATAACGTTGGGAGTAAAATTGAAGTTTTTAAAATGTTGGAAGTCTAATTGAATTTTGGTGCAAAGGTTGGGAGGTATTTTGAATTTTTCCCGAGAAAAAAAATTCATCCAACGAATGATTGAATAAAACCACTAGGAGATAAATGGAAACAACCATCATCACAAGCAAGCAGCTTGAGCAAGAACCCTTGAGACCTTTATCTGGTAAGTCGTCGAGAGACAAAATCCAGCGTCAAGAGTGAAGGCTTAGACGTGTAGAAATCAGCAGCAGCACTGGAATCCAGTGTCGAGGTGATACGTTTTAATATTGAAAAATCAGCTCAACCCGATATCGGTAAAGATTTTTTTAAAATAATTTTTAGGGTCAAAACTGAGCAGTTAAGTGGTTTCGCCCTTACAAATTCCGAAAAAATCTTTACCGATATCGAATTGAGCTGATTTTTTATAGCGCTCCATAAAAAAGTATTTTTAAAAAAAGAGCGATTCGAATCATCTCTGTGTGACCCGAGGTGGGCCCATAAAACTGATATGTACACGGTATGTACATTCTCATATGTACCCATAGCTTTTTCCATTGAGAATATCTTCTTCTTTCATTAATTTATTCTCTTTATCGTCCTCTTGAAGTATTCAACGGAGTAATCCCACAAATCATACGACATTGCCACTTACCTTCCCACAAATCAGCCGATCAATTTAAAGAAAAATTCGGTAGGTAATTGTTTCTTCACCAAATGAAATAGATTCAGTTAGACATATTTATCAGTTTGATTTTTAAGAGTGATTGATGAGAATCTGTTCAAATCGATTTAGGAAATGTTTATAAGGATTTGGACAAATAATTTGGTTATAATTATTAAAGAGAAGGCGAGTTCAAGCTTCCTTAAGCTAGGCCCCGTTCCAATAAGATTTTTATTTTCTAAGTACTGTACTTATTTTCCGTTTTACAAGACAGATCATTCTCTCATACTACACCATCTTTAATTCAAAAAATAAGCACTTATTTGAAAAAATAAGTACCTATTGCTTAAATTGGTCTTTCCCTATCGTCAATACAAGGGAAAAAACTCAACCTCCTTTACACTTCTTTTAATTTACGGATACTGATAAATTTCTCCTCCTTTTTTTTTTACATTGATGATAAATATTGTTTTCGATAAAACTTGGTATTTTTGTGAGTAAAGAATGAAAGTGGCATACGCAAACAAGACCGCAAGCGAAACCACTTGGGTTTGGGGAATGGTTTTTTTTTTTTGGTCTTGTTAATATGTGCCCTAGGGGCATATGTTAGGATTGCATTAACTCTTTTATTATACTCTACTTTTTTATGGAGAATAAAAAGTTATGGTAGAATAATAAATCCTTTGGTGGGAAAAGAGTACTCGCTATGCGAGTAGATCAAGCCATTCCGCAACCCACGCTCAGACCCAAATGAGAAACTGGACAAAAAATTGCAACCATCTTTTTTAAAGACACAGTGTCGAGATGATCCGAACCACTTATGTTATTGGTATCGTTGAGAAGATCATTCATGGAAAAATTCATTTTGATCGGATATCGTTAGGTATCAAACAACATTGTGTTTTTAAATTTTTTTTTTGATACATATACCTATAGATGTTTGAAGAAGATAAATTTTTTAATGAATAAACTCCTCAACAAGCCCTATAAAATGACCGGTTCAAATTATTCTATTATGAACTTGGGGCATACTTAAAGTATTTTTTAAAATGGTTGACTTTTTATCGTTTTGATTCATTTTTCAATTCTTCCACTGAGACGAACTAAAAAGGTCAAAAAAAACTCGATAGCACATTGCTGGCAACTAAACAAATAAAATTATGAGCATCTATTTTGCCTCTTCATAATTCCGTTAAACTTTGGGTCAATAACCTTTTAATCATTTTGTTCTTGCTTTATGAAAGTAAATTAACAACGTATTGCCAATAAAAAAAAAATTAATGACGAATTTTTCCAGAACCATGTTTGTTCCCTTTCTTGCGCCCGCACTTGTGAGAATTGGGAGCTTGAGAAATGGAAGTTGAAAAGATTGAGAAAAGCCAAAGGGTATTTTGGTCTCACAGATCACTACGTTGTTTTACTAGGCAGATATTTGTCTGGCGCATTAACTAGTTTCGCTATTTTCCATAGGAGTGGCTTTATGTGGTCTCATTTAATGACCATTATCATGTGCCTTAGAGCATCCGCAATGGGTGTGTTATATTTATGTATCAAAATGTTTGTTAAGGTATGTGTTAGGATAAAAAATGGGTCCCACAAGTGTGTGTTAACTTAGGAGTGTGTTAAGATATATATGAGTACCTCAATGGGTTAGTTAGGAGTGTGTTAACTCTTTAAAATAATGTCAAAACAATGGCTATAATAAAAAAAAGTAGTGTGAGCATTTATGTTTTATGGGTGAAATTTGGATTTATAGAGATAGGGCCCACTTATTGTTTGTTAGCTTGGTTGCCAAACTTAATAACCATGCTAACACACTACTAGATTTAGCACACTCTAACACACATGCATTGTGGCACAAAAAACACATTTTTGTTTGCTAAGTCTTAGCACACACAATTAACACACTAGTTAGCACACCCATTGTGGATGCTCTTAGGGGCACACATTAAAAAAAACCATTTTTTTTTATATAGACATTAATTGAAGACAAAAGTAGTAGTTGGGTTTGTTTGGTTGGGGTGGTGAGAAAACACAACCCTTTCTTTTCTTCTCTCACTAATAAGGGAGACCACTCCCCTTTTCTTTTCTTCTCTCACCCCTTCATCCAAAGGAGCTAGTACCCGAAATATTGTTTATCCTTCTTTTTTCTTTTTTTCTTTTTTCAATCGTCATACATCAGCGGGGGTTAGTGGGGGGTGTTAGAGTTAGCACGGAGTCCAGAAGCTATCCATAGCTTGGGACCCCAAGGGTGTTGCTCCAACAGGAGTCAAACCCAGGACCTCCCCCTTAAGGGAGAGATGACATACCAACTGCACTGGGCAGTGGTTGTCATATTGTTTATCCTTCGAATAAGGTAATTAAGGCTCCTGCATGGTTCTTAGCTTAATTATCTAACCCCACACCCTATGGTAAGCTTATCTGGGTGTGGGAAATTACAAATGTGCCCTCAAAAACCCTCCAAGTCCAAGTCCTTTTTATATTCCCACAACAAAATTATGGAAGGGTAATTAAGTAATTTCTCACATGATTACTACTCCCTCCGTTCTATTTTAAATGTACCATACGGGAATACATGCAATTTCAGATCTCAAAAAATATACTTATATTGTTACATATTATTTTTTTATTTTCTTACACCAAAATAAAGTGCTCATTGAACTCTTAGCTCTTTTAATTTGATGTAAAAAATAAAAAGAAAAAATATATTTTTTTATTTAAAAAATGCACGAAATTTTGTAGTAGACATTTAAAGTGCAAAAGTATATCATATCCACAACTAATTCTCCATCATTCTGTCTCCCACTAAACCTTAATAGTGGCCTGCAAAAAAATGGCATTAATTGGTACCCATCTTTCGCTTTCATTTCAAATAATAATTACCTTTCAAAAAAGAAAAAGAAAAAGTAGCGAACTGTTATTTTCAGTCATGTTTTTGCCATTTTTGTTCTTATTCTTCAGTGATTTGTCTAAAAGTTAACTCTAATCTTTGTTACTACAATTTTAAAGATTAAGTTGACTCTAATATAAATCTTCTAAGAGCATCCGCATCCGGATTGCTACTCCACCCTTTAAACTATAATAACGAGCAAAACACCATAAATAGGACTGCATCAGACTCAGCTCTTGGATTTTTATTATGAAAAATCTATAACTTTGCTACAGTCACTAGTTTAATTAGATTAGCCACTATTATTTCTCTCTCTCTCTCAGGATGTATATGAATATTTAATGGGGTGGGTTTGAATATTTAGTTAATTGAGTAGAGAGAGAGTAAAGAGCTTGATTTTGCGTAATTATGTAAAAGTAACTAGCTAAAGTAAAAAAGTGGATTTTGAGGATTAATTTCATCTAAAATTTGATGAGGCTGATATGGATGCTCTAAAGGTGTCGTCATGCTGTAGACTTGTTTTGTTCCACTGTTAAAATCGATTCTCCAAGTCATGCAGCAAATGCTCTATATACTACGGAGTACTTCTTTTCTCCAAGCTATTCAGCTTACTCTCAATATAGTTGGTGACTTTAATGGGTGTTTTATTCAAAAAAATATTCGCATTTGTTATTTTCGCATTAAATTTTTGTGGATTATTGGTTCAACTCAACGAGAGAAATCGGAAAAGTAATAAATCATGATACACCCTCAATTTTTTGGATTAAAGCCAAAAATCTGACTTTTAGCTAATTTTTGTCTTTATTCAAAACAAAAATTAAGTTTGGACAACAATTTTATACTTTTTCGAATTTGACATGAAACCAACAAATGCAAAAACAAAAACAAAAAAAAAGCCAATTGACTTATTTAGCTAAAACACCCCTAAGTTAATTACTAATTTTATTGACATATAAATTCAGTTGCAACAAGCATCCGCGCGTAAGCTCCAAACCTATTTTTTTTAATAAAGACAAAAATAAGCCAATTTTTTCGTCTTTATTCAAAATAATTTGGGTTTCGATCATATTTTTGTATTTTTTAGATTCCTCTTGTCATGACGAAGTAATAATTCAAAAAATGTTGACGAAAAACTAACAAATACGAATTTTTTTAAATAAAGACAAAAAAATTAAACTATTTGACTTATTTAGCTGAACAACCCTTTAAGGAGCTTAATATATAGTTAACACCCAACTTTATGTCTTCTTTCTATGAATTTTGGTACCCATCTTTCGCTTTCATTTTAAATAATAATTGAGAACTGTGCCTTTCCATTTTTGTTCTTATTCTTCAGTGATTTGTCTAAAAGTTAACTCTAATCTTTATTACTACAATTTTAAAGATTAAAAGTTGAGTCTAATAATCTTCTAAAGGTGTCGTCGTGCTGGAGACTTGTTTTGTTGCTATGTTAAAATCGATTCTCCAAGTCATGCAGCCATTGCTCTAAATACTTCTTTTCTCCAAGCTATTCAGCTTACTCTCAATATAGTTGGCGACTTTAATGGGTGTTTTATTCAAAAAAAATATATATATTTGCATTTGTTAGTTTCGCATCAAATTTTTGTGGATTATTGATTCGTCTCGACGAGAGATATCGAAAATGTAAAAAATTGTGATCCACACTCAATTTTTTGGATTAAAGCCAAAAAAATTTGGCTTTTAGCTGGTTTTTGTTTTTATTCAAAAAAATTTAAGTTTGGACCACAATTTTTTACTTTTCCGATGCTTTCGTCAAGACTAACTAATAATCCACAAAAATTTGACGCAGAACCAACAAATGCACACAAAAAATTGAATAAAAACAAAAAATAGTCAATTGACTTATTTAGCCAGAACGCCCCTAAGTTAATTGCTAATTTTATTGACATATAAATTCAGTTGCAACACGCATCCGTAATCTTTCTAGGATTCTGAATGAGAACACAGAAGGCTGAAGCACATACTTGTTAAAATGTACTACTCCCTCCGTCTCTATTTAATTGTCCACTACGGTTTTGCATGCATTTTCAACGGCATATATCTCTCGACGTATATTGCTAAAAATATGCAATATGAATCTTGTTTGATAGATCTCAATTTTTTCTATAAGACAATGATTTCAAAAACATAAAACATAATATACGTCGAGAGATATAAGCCGTTGAAAATGCACGCAAAACCGTAGTGGACAATTAAATAGGGATGGAGGGAGTAGTATAATAAAAGGAGTTTTGTTAATGTATGCCCTAGGGGCATATGATAAAAGCACATTAATTGCTCCACATTACTCCACTTTCATGGGGAATGTAACACAAACAATGCTAAAGTAATTAATCATGTTTTGGAAAGATAAACCTTTTTTTGTTTGACGAAACTACCCTAGCTACCCAACAAACAAAAACCTACTGTAAAAGTTAAGAATTGGCCAAATAAACATGAAAACTTATTTGGAAAAAATGTCTGCTCGTGTTCTCTCGTAAATTTTTGGAATATAATTTCAACAAACTTAATTATCAGACCTAACCACTTTACAAAGTTCCAATCGGCCGGTACATTCCTTTTTTTCAAAATTACATATTAATATGCTAATTAAAAGTCTGTTTGAATTTTCTTGACTACTAATTTATCTATTCTTTGGCTTTCGCGATTTTTTTTCGAATTTTTGATCAAGAGAATTTACTTAGCTGAATTTTTTTTTTAATGAGAGAAAACATAAAAGTAAAAGAAGGCTAAATATTAAATAAAAAAAAAGGTTCAAAAAATATAACATTAGCCCACACAATAAGCCAAAAGTATAAACTTTTTGGCTTAAAATCTGGTTAAGAAAAATAAACAATAACTTGTTTCGGAATCAAAAGAAGTGCTGCAATACCCTTCCATTTTATTTTATTTTTTGGCTTAAACCCGTAGGAGTTGGAAGACCTTAAAAATAAAAGGAGTTGAAAAGATAGCATGTAGGGAAAAGTAAAAAGGGTAATTCCGTCTCACCATAAACAAGTTTTCCAGCTAGTCAATGTTGCCTAACCTATTTATTACCTTTGTGAGTTCCTATATACTCCTGAATATAGTTGGCATCATTAAATGAGTATTATCATATGCCCCTATAAATAGTACTATTACATACGTGGCATCTTTCATTATATAATATAAATAGTACTATTACGTACTATGATATATAAAGACTTTTGACCCCACATCTTTGTAAATGATATACTCCGTATATGATTCGCTAAAGAAATAACATAAAGACCAAGGGTCAAGATCGATCGGTCCATCCTTAGCTTCGAAAAAGAATGATTTCGGCTTTGTTTGGTTGGTAGTTTAGTTTAGTTTAGTTTTGGTAGTGGGTAGAGAGAGAAATAGGGTAATGATTGGAAAGATAGGTAATGATTGGAGAGAGATAGAGAGAGAAATGAAATTAATAATTGGATATATAGGGTAATGATTGGAAAAAGATATAGGGTAATGATTAAAATACTAAACTAAAACTAAAGATTAATAATTTTTTCTTTTTGAATGATTGTGTTCTCCTTGATTTCCTTTCTCACATCTTTTGCCTTTCGGTCAGGATAACATTTCGAGAATAAATTCTTACACTGCCGGTGTAAACATTTGTTTTCTCCAAATCAATTACATCGCGCCACGTTGCAAAACAGTGGTCCCAATCAATAGAACATGGCGACGTGGCTGTTTACACCATATATTCACTGCCTATCGATGATCGACCGAAATGTGGCATTTATGGTAATGCAACCTATTTTATTAAGTATTCGTATTCGTATTAATATTAGAATTAGTATTAAGATTTCTTTTATTATTGTTATTTGCATGTAGGACACTTGGCGTGCTCCTACACACTTTGAAGTTGAAGAGAAGTTATTTGGACACTTGGAAGCAAATTAGAAAAATGAAGAGTAGTGGAAAGTTAGGAAATTATTTCCTGCACATATTTGTTTTCCTATAAATAGCCTTTTTAGGTCTCATTGTAAACTCTCCAACAAATCAAAGTCTATCTTTATTTATTTTAATTTTTGGCACTACTAACCCATTCGGGTTATAATTAGGAGTAGGTTTCCTATTCTAAGCTTAACTTAGGATCTTTGATGTGTCGCTCACGGCGATAGATCGATCGTTGAAGATTGATGGAAGAATCTCTTTCATCCTTCTTCTTTCTTATCATCAATTTCACGTTTGACTCGACCGCCATTCCTCTTCCGGTGAAATCCTGAAATACGGCGTGGAAACACGGGTCCGCCTTTGGAGACAAGCCGCATTCGCTCTTATTTTTTGTTGTTGACATTGTTTCCCGAAATCTCTATCGATTTCGATCGAGGGAAAAATTGGTAAACAATTTTGGCGCTAGAAGGAGGGCAACATTACTAAATCGGAAGTAATGGCAAAGATCAAGTGTGTAAACGAGACCCTTAAATGGAAGGCTTGAACAATTTGCTAAAAGAAAACCGGCCATTTGGTGGCCAATTCCTGGATATAGAGATCCATATATTATGATAACAGAGGAAACTAATTTCCGGCAAAACATGGCCATTTGTATTGGCTTTGTCTTTTGTTGGACAAAGGTCTAACAAACTGTATTCCGTATGCATGGATGTCGGCATCCTATGAGTGTCGTCGGCCTTCAGTTATGAAGAAACAAAATTGGCCAACACTTAGGCCAATTTATGTAAGGCCCCAATCTTATAAGAATTTTTATGCTGAAATCTAGCTTTTAAGAATTTTATTGCCATGCATCGATCGATCAGTGCCATTAGTTTGTGGCCTCGTTTCCTTTTCACAGGTCTCTAGTTTCTAAAATGGCAATGTCGTGTTTATAAGCCTTGCATTGAAGGCTTGATCAATTAAATTGTTCAAAGGAGGCCGGCCATTTATTGGCCAAATTTTTGGAACAATCTGCCATTATGATCAATAAAACATTCTGCCCATGAAGATCTTTGGTCAAAAGGGGCAACCAGTCGAGAGTGAACAAATATCCTCTCCAATGTTCCCAGAATGATAAATAGACCTCTTTTTGACATCGAATTTGCAAGGGGGGCAAATTCGGCTTTGACGTCGAGACTCGAAAGGAGTAATTTTCAGTGGATTATATCAACTAGGGAACAAAATTATTTCCCAGTCTTGCATTGAAGGTTTGGACAATGTCTTTGCCTCTTACAAAAAGATTCGACCGAGGAAACTGCATGTGAGTATTTGCTTCACAGTGTAATCAATTTTTGTCTTTGCCTTTTTTATGAAGGTTAGCCATTAATTGGAACAACTTTTGGATATTTGTCGATATTCGACACAAAAGATGAACCTTCCAAGAGGAATGGGCTTTACAGCCGAGTGAGTAAAATAGAAAGCCATAACAGTAGTTTTGAAGGCATGGGGGGCAAAATTATTGGCCTACTCGACAGCCCTTTTTGGTTTGTCTTGAGAATAAACCATTTCGTCCTGTCGATTTGAACATTCTTGAGTCGATAATGGACATGCAAGGCTTATGATTTTTGGTGCCATTTGTGTTTTGACATGTCTTGTTGGCATCAATATCCTTGTCAAGTTTTTTACCAAATTATGGATGAAAAACAGACCCCTTTTCAACAAGGAATTTGGGGGGCAAAAATTCATTTTTAGAAGAGCCAATTATAAAACTTAAATGGCTCAAAAGTTTGAAACTCAAAGCGAGTTGAATTATCTAGAGTTTATAATTTAGACTATGAATCGTCGAAATAAAATGATACCTCTACTCCATCCATACTGGTATGAAAGTAACTTCTGAGCAGGGGAAGAAGCAATCAATCTTTACTTTTGAAAGAGATTGACCCCTTGACCTCTCATATGAAAGTAGGAGTTTTTAAATATTCATCCTCAAACCTCATCTTATGTAAGTATTCATCCTGATTATTTTGAACAATTATGTTTCCATCCCCGCTTTTTAAATAATCCCAAGTATGCCCTTTATTATATAGATATATTGACTATTATATATATAGTATATGTAAATATAGACAGAGATTTTTGGGACTAAAAACTAATCTTTAAAGTCTTGTAACATAATTTTAGGTAAGCACCCCTATTAAATCCCAAAACTTTCGACAAAACAATTGAAACCCATGTAAACTTTCCATTTAATACCCATTTTCTCAACCCCGCCCCCCCCCATATCCATGTCAATCAGCCCAAAATATCTCAACATTCACATCCTACTATATCACAAGGCATGACAATACACAAGGCATGTTTTTGTCAGATTAAAACTGTATTTATTATCTGGTGTGAATCGTGTGATTCATCCCCCTAAGATTAACTGATCAAGATGTGCGTAAATTGACCTGGACACATGATTTATAAAACCAAGATTAAAACTCTATCAAAAATTATCTTGGAAAATTATGAAGTTGAAAAGGCATATATATAAAAGTAGCGCTCCTCACATTCTTCTGTTTTACTTTAATTTAAGCTCCTTAAACTATACTTTCGAATGAAAACACGTGAAATTAAAAAGCTTCTTTTGATTGCCGGAAGTGATATATTTTTTCTTTTGACCAGACTTTCGAAAAAAGAATGAGTACTTTAATTTCAATCTAAATAAAGTTGTAGTAGAAAAAGACCAAAAGTACTGTGGTTATAATTCCGTCATGCATCCGTTACTAACACTTGGGAATATCATACTGAGGTGTGGAATGTGATATCATCATCCACTCAACTTCATCTGAGAAATTCCCCCCAAAAAAGAAGATCACGAGAAAGAAAAAGAACACTGATTTTCGCACTTCAAATTTGGAATGCAAATAGTAATTCATAATGTGCGAAAGTCAAACTCCCGAAGAAAACTTTTTTTTGATTGGCAAAAAATGAATTTTATTAAAAACGGGAAAAGGGGAAGGAGATCCAACAAACAGTTAGATAATACACCACAAGGCAAAAATGGATAAAGTTATGGTACATACTTTAGAATGTGTTGTGAGAATGGATAAAGTTATAATAGCTACTCCAAAAATGATACATACTTTAGAATGTGTTGTGAGAATGGATAAAGTTATAATAGCTACTCCATAAAATTTTGTATTTTCTACCAAAAATAATGGTACGTAGGCCTCTACTCGTGGGGTTTAGTTAATTACAGTGAAATCCTAAATACTCTCGTCAAAAGACAAAACATATTTTACGAAATGTAACCAATTATGGCCCCGTTCTGCTAAGATTCTTATTTTGTAAATATTTATTTTTCGTTTTACAAGAGAAGTCATTCGCTTACAATACACCACCTTTAAATCAAGTATTATGTGTTTCATGTATCATCAAGTTAATTTTGGAGATTGGACCCTGCCCAGGTTTTTTACTTTCCCTAATGCATTCCACATAAATGGTAAAGTCACCGACTCCAATTAAAATGCATTTTAGTAGACACGTCTTTCATTTTTAGGAATTTTTGAAAAGCATTAGTCTTCAATGAGTGTTTTTTTTTTTCCCCTCTAAAAAACCATGGGGTCCTCCGGTATTTTCACTCCTTGGACTTACAGATCAACTTTGTGAAGTGACCATGGGAAGACACTAGTTGTGCACATAATGCACAGGGGGTTACAGGTGCGCGAGCATGAAAGCTTCCTTCAAAAATCTACCAAACAACTAAAATTCGTGAGTGCAAAGATTGAAGGCACACGCGCAGAGTGAGGATCGAGAGCGAGCAAAATGCCATTTTGAAAGACTCTATGTGACCAAAAATTGATATTTATCTTGTTGGGCCGACCTGTGAGCCCATGTTGCATTTTTGGGGCCAAATCAAATGTAAACAGACAGGCTCTTGTTGGGCCGATCTGTGAGCCCGTTTTTCATTTTTGGGCCAAATCAAAATGCATTGTTGTGTGCCAAAACAAACCTAAAAGAACTTTTCAAAGCCCATCTTCCCAAAATCATTAGAAAACCTTTTTCTAGTCTCTCTCTCTCTCTCTCCTCCTCCGCTAAGGCCTCGGCCGTTGGCAACCTCCGGTGGTCAACGACGGGGCATCACATAAGGTTAGGGTTTCGAACCACTTCTCTCTTGTTTTGAGTTATTTTTGCTGATTTCCCAATGATTCGTACCTCTATGAATTTATTCGATGCATTCGGGGAGAAGTTTAGAAGTTTACATGCATCAAAATTTGTAAGAGTGATGCTATCCAAGCTAACAAACAGGGAATACTTAAATAATTAGATTTGTTGATATTATATCTTTAAGATTAAAAAGAACGTAACTGTAGCAACACTTTTAGCTTTCTCATCAAAGATCCTGACATTCCTTTCTATCCATATATGATAAACTCCGGCGGCCAAAAGCTAGTCTACACGAAATACTCCTGCAATTCATGAAGCCCAACTTAGGTATGCATCCCTAGATACAAATCTTCTATGCTCCAAAAATCTAGTCAGTCTCTGGAGTAGGAACAGTCAAAAAACAAATGTGGTAGGGTTTCACCAAAGAGAGAACACAGCATACATTCTGAATCCACACTCATCATACCCCAATTTCGTAGCCTTTCCTTAGTAGATAACATTTCGGTCTGACTTTAAATGTATCCTACGGGAATTCGTGCATTTCCAAACTCAATTAGTACTACAATTTAGTGTATTAAAAAAGAAGAAGTAATAATATACATAAATATAATTTTGCGTATTTGAAAATGCACAGATTACCGTATGAGACATTTAAAGTGGGACGGAATGAGTATTAATTTAATTAAAGTAATTTATCTAATAAACTATAGGCTGCACTTTCAATTGAAAAAGATTGGAAAAAATTGGCTGGGGGGGTAAGAGAGGCCGGAAGGGTACTTGCCAAGTAATGCTTTTAGCAATGGTAATTATATTCTTCTTTTATTCCATCTTACCATCTTGCATATTTACAAGTGGAGGACTTTCACGTATCGATGTCGTAGAGAGACTAATCAAGCTTTATTTAAATTTCAAGGATCTTTATTTTATAATAATCTATCGTCGCGAAGAAGATACATTAATCAAGGTTTATTTATAGTAACGGTCATTGGAAATCATCGCTATAGTCCAGTTTTTAGTAACGTTATTAAAAACTGTTGCTATAGTCTTGTAATCTAGTAACGGTTGCATGAAAACTGTCGCTAGAGTCCTGTTTCTAGTAACATTTTGCAAACCGTTACTATACATCATCTATACCGACAGTTTTTCCAAGGGTTACTAAAAAAACCGTTGGGAGATCCCAAATTTCTTGTAGTGTCATTTTCAGGATATGATATTTGACTTTGTAAACTCAATATTTCGAGGCCGATCAAAAAAATACTCCATATTTCAAAATACATAGTTCATTTCATATTTAATCTTATCTTTTGCAATTTTAGGCTTAGATTTGGATTAAAACGTCAGTTTGACTCTCTTTTTTGTCTTTATTCAAATTTTTTTCCCATATTTGTTAATTTTGCGTCAAACTTTTGTGACTTATTAATTCGTCTCAACGAGAGAAATCGAAAAAGTAAAAAACTATGATCTAAACCCGTATTTTTTTGCAAAAAAACAAGAATAAGTAAAAAAGACTCTCTTTTTGACTTAATTTTTTTCCTTTATTCAAAAATTTTGAATTTCGATCAGAATTTTTTATTTTTTTGATTTCTCTTGTCGAGAAGAATTAATAAGTCACAAAAATTTGACGCAAAACAAACAAATTCCCAAAAAAAAAAAATAAAGACAAAACATTTCAATCCAAACCAACTCTTAGTTATGGATGGAGTCCACTTTGGTCGTCGGATAACTCCAAATAAACCAAAAATACAATTAATTTATAACCATACACACAATCCTCATGTGAGAGAAGTTTGTGTATTTGTATGTGAAAAATTTGTGTGATTGTAGCACCGCTGCCAAAAACATTCCAATAATTCTACTCCACTGATGTCCTATTTCGTTGCAATTAAAACAAGCGTACGGTAGTTGGCTCTCACGAGTCACGCTCACAACGATCAATCAAGGTGCTGTACTATCTTTTTCTCCTTTTTAAATACACTTGCAAAATACTGTAGCAATGATCAATCAAGGTGCTGGTAGTTGGCTCTCACGAGTCACGCTCACAACGACAGCTTTAAAGAAAGATACTACTGTAAAACATAGACATACAGCATTGGGGCCCTAATTTGACAATGTCGAAGGGCCGGTAAGAGTGCTTCGGCGAAACTCAACCGTGAATTATTTGGATGAACGATCCGAATTTGTCCTAATGAATGTGTACTACGAGGAGCTATCTTGTGATGCTGATTACATCTACGAAGATGTCATTGAGGTCGTCAATATGAGCCCCACTGTGATGGTCACCTTCCATTTGTCATTGAGTCATCGATATTAGCCCCACCATGATGTCACCTTCCACGTACTATGATTAGCTAAAGAATGGAGTACAAAATACTATAAAACAAAAGACCAAGGACTCAAGGCCGGAGTCGGTTTAAAAAGTTAGACGATTGGATTGAACATCTATAAGTATCGGATTGAATTGATTTTTTGCATGAACCCTCGAAAAAATATTTTACATTTAATGAACGGCTCGGATTATTTTTGTGGGACTCTTAGTAAACCCCATAACGAAATCTTTACACAATCTGTACACATATTGTCTATGTGTTGTAGGGCTCTAGTAAAACTGGACGGGATGGTAAGATGACTATAATGGCCTTTCTACACCTACCAGTGGTACCCTTTTCAAGTGTTTAAACAAAGAGCTGACGGTTTTAATAACCCATCATTTAGAGGGATATTTTGGGTTTTAGCATAGGATGATTTTTTTAAACAATAATTCTAGTGACACACCCAAACTCATACCCAAACACACACTCATACTCACATGAGTGGTGAGCCCCATACACACACTAGAGTGTGTAGTGTGTGTGGGACCCACCACTCATGTGAGTAGTGGGTGTGAGTTTGGGTGTGGTACTAGCACCATTGTACCCCTGTGCCTCTTCATGACCAATCAACACCCAACGACACGTTCTCATTTGTATTCTTTATTATTAAGACAAAACCATGCTTAATTAGATCATTATATGCTACTTACACAAATAATACCTACACCACTATGTGATCTTGAATTTCGTTACTATATGAGTTTTTGTAGCAAACATCTCTTCAGAGTGGTTCTATAAAAGTCTCGAGTGATAAAGTCAGATGACCGATGCATGAATCGTGTCGAAACGGATCAACAGAGACCGAGAAATTTACGTGGAGACAAAAATTAATTCAACATCAAAATAGATTTATCAATAAACAAATATTTTCTTTCAAAAAAAAAAAAAATCAAGCACAATATTTGACTTTCAATCTCCAATTAATAAGTTTCAGCCACGAGTGGCAGTGCTTTTCCACCTGCTTAAAAACCACATATATCCATATAAAAATACAGGGTGGTCCTAGCTACTACATCATCGATACTAGGGGTAGTATATTCTGTAGCATCATCACATGAGCTATTCATCAGATTCAATGGATTGGATTAATGAATAGTCGTAACATGATGTTCATGATCACACTCTCCTAATTTGTAACACCGCTGCCAAAAATATTACTCCTACTCCACTGATGTCCTATTTCGTTGCAATTAATTAACACAAGCGTACGGTACAGAAAGACTTTTAAAAGGGGGAGGAGGGGGTTGGAATAGTAGCAATGATGAAGGTGCTGGTGGTGTGGTGGGCTGTCACGAGTCATGCCCACAATGACAGCTTTAAAGAATGATAAAACATAGACATACAGCATTGGGTCCTATACTTAAAATTTTTCATAGTAGAGAAGAAGTCCAATATAATTGGCATCTCTCAGAATGGATCGAATGTGGCCGGCCCCAAAATACAGTCCGTTAAAAGTTTAGGAATTCGAAGGGATTTGAGGAGGAAACAGAGATGTTGTAGGACGCTTTCTTGTAAGTGCACTCCTGTTGGGAAGATTTGAACTGTCCATCTTGGTAATATATGGTTCAGATATGTTTATTAATTTTGACCGTTAAGAGTGTTTCGACGAAACTCAACCGTGAAGTGCTGGGATGAACAATCCGAATCTGTCTTACAGAGTACTACGAGGAGCTATCTTGTGATGCTGATTACATCTACGAAGATGTCATTGAGGTCGTCGATATGAACCCCACCGTGATGGTCACCTGACTCACCTTCCATTTGTCATTGAGGTCATCGATATTAGCCCCACCATGCTGTCGCCTTCCACGTACTATGATTAGCTAAAGAATGGAGTACAAAATAAAAGACCAAGGACTCAAGGCATAAGAATGATTTCTTATTTCTTTTTGAATGATTGTGTTCTCTTTTTGTAATTTCCTTTCTCACATCTTATGGATTTTAGTCAGGATAAGGTTTCATACAGTACTTCTTCAGAATTTCGCATCCAAAAAATTAGAAAAAAAAAACTTACCGATATCAGCTGATTTCCTATAGGGCCCATCAATGATTATTTTAAAATTTATGGGTATTTTCCTGTATTCTTGTGGAATTTTGAGTAGGCCCCACACGTGTGCGGTAGAAATGTGCGATAAGCCTAGACTTTCTGGTACTTATTTGCTACCAATCCTGTCACAAGTTATTTATCTTCTTACCTACATATTTTTTTTTTCCCAAACAACAAGATATTAATTAGTGTGATAGTGAGTTGGATTAATAAAATGAGTTCGCGTTTGCTCTATGAGCTTGAACCCATGACCTTATACTCAAGACCGAAACCCAAAGGATAGACCATATATGAGCCTAAAGCCTAGGGTCAAAGCTATATGCCAATTTTGATTAGTATAACTTCAGCTTTTGATTAATCGACCAAAATAATTCAAAGAATTACTATTAAAATATGGTTTCTTTTTATAAAAAATATTTAGATAGTGATTTTTTAGAAGCTCTACTAAGATCCTTCTTGATTTTTATATGTTACTTAATAATTATTTCTAATTCTTTTTTTCTTAGAAGCGATAGAAGAATATACAAGTTTCTAATTTTCATTAAACAGGACATAATTAGAATCATACAAAGTTCTCATAGCCTAAAAGAAACAAATAACATCGATCCGTTCAGAAGAAGAAACAATCAATCTCTACTTTTGAAAGAGATTGACCCTATGACCTCTCCTATGAAAGTAAACAAGGTTGATCAATTGATCTAATTCTCCAGTAGGTTAATAATCATTTCATTAACATATATAGAAATTCAGTTGCAACACACATCTATAATCTTTTTGGGTACTGAAGCCATTTTTGGCCTTATCCTCTATGATGTATCCTCTTCTATTTACATATAGTATTTTCTTTGCCGAGAAAAATAAAATAAAATCATTAAGTAGACGGTGTTCATTCCCTAAGATTAGTTGAGGTGTGTCTAAATTGACCTGGGCACATGAGTTATAAAAATAAAATATTAAAACTACATGCAAAATTATCTTTGAAAATCATTAAGTAGAAAAGGCATATATGAAAGTAGCGCTCCTCCCATTCTTCTGTTTTAATTTAATTTAAGCTTCTTAAACTATAATTTCGAATAAAAACACGTGAAAATAGAAAGCTTCTTTTCATTGCCGGAAGTATTTTTTTGTAATTGGATTTCAAAAGATTGATGAGCATCTTTCGTTATCGAAAATGATATGACATAGAAAGAGACTTTTAACCACACTTTTGAAAAAAGAAAATGAGTACTTTGCATCTAAATAAATAAAGTAGTACTAGAAAAAGACCAATACCAAAAGTGTGGTTATAATTCCCTCATGGATCCATTACTAACAGGTGGGAATAGCCCTATCCAAAAATGTTTAAAAAAAAACAAAAAACAAATGGGAGTAACATGTACATATTGAGTGGAATGCGATATCATCATCCGCTCAACTTCATCTGCGAAATTCCCCCCCAAAAAAGATCACGAAAAAGAAAATTGTGATTCTCGCACTCTTACAAAAGTGGAGCGAGAGATTGATTTTTGCACTTCACATTTGGAGTGCAAATAGTAATTTGTGGAGTGCGAAAATCAATTTTCCGAAGAAAACTTATGATACAGTATTGTGAGAATGGAGAAAGCTATAATGCTATAAAATTTTGTAATTTCTACCAAAAATAATGGTACGTGTATATAAGTGGGAGATTAGGGAAAATCCTGTAAATACAGAAAAATCCTGTAAATACTCTCGTCAGAAGACAAAACATATTTTACGAAATGTAACCTATTAAAATCCCACTCCACAATCACATGCAGATTCTCATGGAATCCACGAATAAATATTCGAACCCCACATAAATGTGTGATTTCGGACTGGTCCGGAGCATCACTTGGCGATACTCCCGGATTACTCAATAATTACACACCATCCGGACTTAAAACAACTTTTTCCTAGTCTCTCTTTCCTCTTCCTCTACTCGCCGTTGGCAACCCCCACAAGGTCTGCAACCACGGGCACTACACAAGGTTAAGGTTTCGAACCACCGGTGGTGGTAGCCTTTTTTTCCCGTTCATTGTATACATATTGAACACGAATCGTGACCCGCCTCCACATGCGTTCTCAAGTAGTACAGACCTATTTGAGGTGTGAAAGCTACGATAGTGATCATTGTTGTGCTCTTGTTCTACCTGTCATGGTTAATCAAACAAAGCTCTTATTAGTGTTTGTGTTAACCTTGAACCGCTCAACTATTTTCGGATGGTGAAACTTTCTACTGCACTCGAACTAGTTCTTTTCACGGGCGACATCAGAATAGACCTCTGTTGCTATTGTTGCGATCGCTCTGTTGCCTTATGTTGTTCCCTTACTCTGTTCAAAACAATTACTATGGAATATTCAAAATCGGCATTAAAAAGCGTTGCGTACACAGAGCCTGAGAACCCAAGGACTCTACCTGCCGATGTAAATAATATAGTTAGCTGCTAGCTAGGTAAGTGTGGATTTCACCTTTATACATATACAAATTCTTCATTCAAATTTCAATCATCCATACCACCCACAACTGAAATATATTATTACAACACTCGTTGAGCAATTACACAGCATTAATATTACACACAGTACGCATTCAGACATAATAGTGCAAACTGGTCCTGAAATTTTACAACAGACGAACGAACAAGCGTTTCCTGAAAAGTGAAAACAAACACACTTCACGAGCAATCCGTAACTGGATATGTTACATGCGGATAGAATCTCGCGGATCAAACCAACAGGGCAACCCTCGGCCGCATTCTGCTTTAAGTAGTTGGACTTCCAAAACAGGAGCAGTCGCACTCTTTCTCACTGGTATTTCTTGCTTCATCATCCAATTCAGTGCTCCAGCTAGAGCTGCTACTCCTCAGCGACCTGTCACAGTGCATCTGCAGAAGCCAGACACGAGTGAGAAACTCCCCCCCATGTCGAAGCTCTTCAATGTGGTACTTCACTCGGCACCTCCAAGCGGCGTAGCACAACATCTCCGCCCAAATACTTTCCAAAATATCCCACCTCTTCGGATGCTCCTTCATGTGTTGCACAAGTTCCTGTGCCTTGTCCGCAATATAGAGGGTGTCGCTCTTATTCTTAACCGGGTTCCGTCCAGGCAGTACCAATCCTTCTCCGATGAAAAGTTCCTTCAAACGATGATAATCCATCTCAATCTTGTCGTATTTATTGCAAAAGGGAAACTTAGTAGGACATTCAACAAGCAAATACATCATGTAATCAGAAAGCATTTTGACCGCTTTCCGATTCGCGGAATCGCTACCATGATCCAACCCGTAGCAAACCTCGGTAGCAACGTGCCAGATGACAATACTTTTATCGAATTGTAGTTCAATACTCCGCATTAGGCACTCATCGTATTTTTTAAGGGTCCACTCACCTCTTGTCACTCCTGAAGTCGACCACATACCATCATCTGCAACCTTTTCATGTGAAGTCGGCTCCACAGTATCACTGACACCAATTTCTTCAGTTGAAGTCTGCGAATTATCAACATCTGCAGTTTTCTCATGAGTTGAAGTCTGGGAAGTATCATATTTCTTGCGAAGGTGACTGATGATTAGATTTTTCACATTTGGGAGTAGTCTCTTCTGTGTCTCGTATCCCTTCAACTTTTTATCCATGCCAAAAAGATACTTCCACGCCGTATTCCCCAAGCAGTACTTTAAGCAGTTTGTTAAGCAGCGGGTGCACACGTTAGGGTTATGCTTTTTGAAGAAATCCAGGAGACTGAGTTGCCCCATTGCCTCAGGCCATCTCTGACTTTTAGAGAATAGAAATTCGTGAAGTGAGAGAAGCGGAGTAGCCCATTTAATTCGATCACTACATGCCCAAACCAAGGCCCAATCCGAAAAAAGTTGCACGACAATACCAGCTATCTCTAGAAAAATGGCTCCAACTATCAGAATGATGGTAATCACATCATCACCTTCGAAAACACGCCCGGGACTGGGAGGGGGCTTATCACTCTTCAAGAATACCAAAAGACCAGAAACAATCAAAGACAAGCTAAGAAATCTCAGAATGCTTCCCCATAGGGTGAAAATCGTGCCCACTTTGCTGAAGAGCATGTCATATATCAAACCCAACTCAATCTCAATCAATTTGAAAGCATCAAAACTACCGTTCCTAACCGACTTGAGGAAGTTTCTCACCAAATCTCTCACTCTTCTCCCATCACACATGTAATCTGGACAATGAGGCATTAAGGTCTGGATACAGAAGTAAGCTAGGAGCACTCGCTTTGCATTCGGGCGCGAATCACTGACCCTAACTTGGCTTGGATTTAATCGAACGAAACCCCCGTCGTGCTTGTTTCTTGACTGGATTATCCACACTCTCTCTCCGTACTTGATAAGTCCGGGAATCAAAATCAACACTGCCAGAAGAGAGATGAGCCCCTCTATGGACCAGGGTTTGCCCTTCCAGAGTTTCTTTTGGGGAAAATACGACCAGGTTGCTATCAGGGCGTATACTGCTCTAAAGCCTAGGGTAAAGAATCCTATAAGGTGTCTCATCCACAGCTTATTTTCCTGAAGGTTTAAGACGGTGATGGTATCGGGACCTCCGAGGTAGAACAAGATCAGAGGTCCCCACATCACCCTGAGCATCTGGTCGCCCATGGTGGCATTGCCAATGGTGAAATTGCCCATCGGGATCTTGTGGGTATTGGCCGTTGTCGTGTTGGAAGAACTGTCGGTAGCTTTGGAGTTCTTGTTGACTGCGAGCTTGGAGAGCTTTCCAAGAGCAGTTGTTGCCAACAAATCGGAGAGCATGTAGAGCAACGAAACGCTCTTAATCATGATCATTGCCGACTTGGTCTTTGTGCGGTGTCGTCCAAAGAAATGGAGGTATAACTGAGAAACAAGGATGTAGAGAGCTAGAATCCTCAAATCCCATATTTCCCAATTTTTGCTCAGTTCTTTACCTTTCTGTTTTGGTTCATTGCTCTTGATGAACTCGCGGCAGGTCCTGTAGCATGGCATGGTTCGATCTTTCTTCTCTGCTGTAATGATGGAAGAAGAAGAAGAAACAAATAAATACGAATGGATCGAGCGACTTGAAAGCCATTGACTAGCGTAGCACTAGAGCCTACACCGCCGAGAATTTGTAAAACAATAGTGTCCACATCACTGAGACTATTGTGTTCTCTCGACAATCTAAACGTCGGCAACATAGAGGGGCCAGCTGAGCTTCCTTAATTTACCAAGTGTTCTTCTCTTGTAGGCAGTTTATACAGTTTCTTATATTTCTTTCTGGCCTCTAGGAATATTAGAACTCCAAAAGTTGTTTAGATTAAAATCTAAGATTGGATTCCGTTGTATCCTGATCAGAGACGATTTGCAGGTAACCCTATTGCATACTGAATTGGCACTACAATAAAAATGGTCTACCGCGACGAAATTTGGCAACCAACTCTGATTTTCGTCGCCAAATGGTATCCTCGGGCGATGAAATGGTTTTATGTCGCCAACTTGGACCTATTTGGCGACGAAATTAAATTTTCGTCGTTAAATGATCCCTTTTGGCGACAAATTTTACTTTCTTCGTCAAATGGTACTTTTTTTTTTTGATGAAATACGGAATTCATCGCTAAATATATACAAGACTAATTACTTTTTAAATTTTGATTAAATTTTGCCATATCATCAATGAAATGATAAGTGGTGCAGTGGTGGGAGTGGTAGTTTAGAAACCAGAGAGTTTGAGTTCGGGCAACAACAAAGCTTTAGCAACGAATTTTGTACTTTCGGCGATGAATATTATTTGTCGTCAAAGACCGAATTTGTTGTAGCGTGGTGTGGGGAATGATGTCTCAATGACAAGGATTACGGGCCTTGAGAAGTAGTCGTCTGCAAAATTCCTAGACATCTACGTACCAAGCCATTTTTTCAACCTTCGTACTGAGGCTGCCGCGATGAAAGTTTGCACTGGTCATTTTTGTATTAATTTATTCACGAAGGAGTCGTGAATAAATTATTTCCGGAACCATGCAATTTCATCCATCCGTTTCAGCAATCAATACTTGAGATATGTTTTTAAACTTTAGCCGACAATAAATATCTCTGACCGGTAATAGTTTGTTTTTAATCCGAATGACGCGCGAGATTGAGCGCTGTAAACACTTATTTACGGAGCGTTTGTAAATAAGTTTTTTCTCTTGTATAAAAGTAGTACTACTAGCAGAGAATTCCAAGTACACATCCTGTGAGAACTTAGTTTTCGATTAGATAAACCTTTTGGTATTTCTCACAGTGTCTAGCAAGGGGCGAAAAACAATTCGAATAGCCCGAGTCCACATAAGGGGCAAAAAAAATTTCGAATCGCTTGAGTGATCCAAGTAAATTTTGACTCAATTAAAGTTTCGTTCAAGTTCGTTTACTTACTTACCTAGCTCAGTGAGGACTTCAATTTGTTTAACTTAATGGCCATTGGTTAGTGGGATAAATTTTGGATATGGGTGGAGATTTCTCAATTGTGCACCCAATAACATTTCTTTTTCATTTTTTGTCCGAAGAAAATTTTATTCAGGCTCCGTTTGTTTCGATGTAAAATATATTTTTAGAAACAGATTTTAAACTTTTATTTTTCGGTGTTTGGTTGGCAAATGAAAAATATTTTCAGAAATCGATAAAATAGTGGGGAGAGAGAGAGAGAGTTGAATGTGGGTCATGACTGACGATCGATAAAACTGAGGAATGAAAATTGCAGTAGAAGACAATGGGTTCATTTCGGAAAATAACTTACGGAAGATTTAAAGATAAATTATTTTCATCCAATTAATAAAAAATATTTCACATGTAAAATATTTTACTCATTTTCTATACAACCAAACACCGGGAAAATATTTTACACCCTAACAAATAGAGCCTCATCAATGCCATCCGGCACTTACAAAAGCCCGTAAGCAAAGAAAGGTTCCATCAGACATGAGCACAAGCACTAATAGGCTCGGAGGCTCTACAATGCTTACTGCAAAAGTAGACCAATACGAGGTATCGACATAGGGTCTGTAACGATCAGGGTCAGCTAACTTGCTAAACTTTAACCTACCACGTAACTCAATAGGTTAACCCCAAATTATATAGTAGCGGCTCGCAAATACTTATATACGAATTCATTTCTATATTTCCCACCGATGTGAGACTAAGTTGGGGTCTCACAAGGTTCATTTGAGGTTTAGCAATAGAGGATCCTGAGAGAACCCCAGCTTAAACCATGATCAGATGCCGCAGATGAAATCATCAAACAGAAATAGTAACCAAAGTAATTAGCATGCCACCCGACGATCTTGAGAGAAAAAAAAAACAGGACCCTATGGAAAGCCTGCGAGCCGTCTCCATCTCGAGCATACGGACACCTCTCCCGGGTGAACCCCGTTGTCACAGCAGGCTTCGGCGCAAGGAAAAGCAAAGTCGGCGAACCAGGCGACCCACACAGCCACGGCTGGCCCTAGTACGTACTACTTCCGAGAACCAAACCACACATCCAAAATCAAGAGATTTTATTCGCCCACCACCATCACCCACCGGATCTAAGGAAACCAGACCAATACTTGTAGCTAAGTTCCACAAATACCTCTACACATTTAACGGTCAATTTGGATGGAGTTAGCTCCGATGACCATTTAAACATGCATTATAAATGTTGGGGATGCAATATGCGCGATTTGTATTTTGGTAATACTTTGGAGACCATCAGTCAAAAAAAAACCGATTACTCATTATCCTATTTGGTTTCGAAAGAAACTCAAACACGAAAAACTATCAATATCCAGTTGATCATGAATCCTGAAGTTATTCCTATTCTTTTTCCACAGGATTAAGTTGGCTTGCTCGGCCGGGATTTAGGTTAGCATACTAATGTTTGCTACCATTGAAAATAAATTTGGTTTTTCTAAATTTTTTTTTTTTGCTAAGTGTTTTTTTTTTGGAGAAAAATGGATGGATCGTACGATATGAAAGCGATACATTGACAATATCAACCTTAACAAATGAGCTATTTGGTTTTCAGAATAGACTATCCATGTGATATTTTTAACGATGACGAGCAAATGACTTCTGACCAACTACCCGTGGCTAAAATTAATGAGAAATTGACGCATGAAGCGGGACGAAGCACAATCGGACGCGATTTTACAGCGATAAATGAAAATGACGCCAAGATTAATTTGGCCATCGACCCATGCCAAAAATCAATGACAAATTGACCTGATGTGAAGAGGATGGACGAGATTGACGTGAATTTTGGGCAAAAATCTCCGAATAGACGAGACATGCCCATATAATGTCGAGATATTGCTGAGAAGAAGCCCACTGGGCTCAAAGAAGACAAGACGGAGTAAAATTTTGACCAAATTTTGGTAAGAAAGACGTAATGTTGAAGAGCCGAACCACCGGAGCAGGGACGGCAATTATCTCCGATCCGTCCCTGCCTCCGACCTCTCCGCCCTGATCCGAGCGGATATTCTCCGATCCGATGAGCAAATGGGACGGGTATGGTATTTGCTTCCCCGCCCTGTTTTAATCCAATCTGACTCCGATTATAGATATTATATTTTTGTATGTATATGTCTAAATAAATTCCATTGTTATGATATAATAAGAGTAATAAACACTTGTTTATATCTTTGTTTTCTTTATTTCTATTTTTTTAACTCTCATTAATCATCAATATCTTGTTTTCTTGTCAAAACACTCTAAAAAGAACAAAATTAGGCAAATTATCACGGTGAATAGGAACCCGATTATTCCCCGACCCTGGCACCTCCCCGATTTCCTCCGTTCCGACTCTGATCCGATATAAAATGGGGTGGGTTTAGGGGACACTAAATCCAACTCCGACCCGCCCTATTGCCATCCCTACACCGAAGGTATAGGGCTTCCCGTACACTCTAAAGCTACGTGGGCTTTTATTTTTTCACCACTGCGTTTTCTCTCCAGGCGACTTTCCGGCGAGATCCACCAATGGTTGGGTGGACAAAAAAGAAACATGAAACTGGCCAAACGACCCGCAAAAAACCTCCTAAAGTACTCCGAGAACGCGGACAACAACTCAGCAGCAAACCCCAAAACCAAGCAACAACCAAGCTCTGAATAGACCAACCACCCCAAACTAAGAAGGCTCTCCACAGGAGCAAAAACAAACCACAAACAAGTAGCAGAATCAACACAACCTGCAGCAACCCCAAAGAAAAAAAAAAAAAATAGCATCCAAACCAAAACCAGCGTATGACACAGCCCACAACTCCGCAAAAAATGCCCAAGCACAACATTTGCCTCATGGTTTATGTCATGTAGCTTGTGTTTGTGTACCCTTTGTTGAGTTATATATATAGAGAGAGTTCTGATCCAGTCAGGGATTCCTGATTTTGGCTTTGGTACGGATCAAAATCTCAGCCGTTGGATTGTGCTTTCAATGGTCTAGATCCACTGACGATTTTTGACCAGTAAGAAAAATTGTTCGCGGATTTGGACCATTGAAAGTACAATCCAATGGCTGAGATCATGGTCCACATTTTCGCCAAAATCTGGGATCCCTGACTGGATTTGGATGGTATACGGTGTCTGCCCTTACGGCATCTCCGTTATGCCTTTTGTGGTTTTCGATTATGCCTTTTGTGGTTTCGGTTATGACTCTTGTGGTTTCGGTTAAGCCATGTGTGGTTCCATGTTATACAATACATGGACTCACATGGCATAACCACAAATAACAAGAGGCATAACTAGAAACCACAAAAGGTGCAACGGAGACACAATAATAAAAGACACCATATCATTATTCAAAACAAAAAGGGAAATGCTACGGTGTCCACCCGCCATTTGGGAACACCGTAAAAAATGGCATAACTGACCATTACAAGTATAACCAAAACCTTACAAAGATATAACCAAAACCTTTTAAAGGCATAACTCCCAAAATTCCCAGAAATTTTGGGGATTTTGGAGGTTATGCCTTTGTAAAATTTTGGTTATACACATCACTGGTCTTGGTTATACTTTTAATGGTCAGTTATGTCATTTTTTACAGCATCCCCAAACGGCGGGGGGACACCGTAGCATTTTCCAAAAATTGTGTTTAAGTAGGTGCAAGAGAGTGAGATGAGAAAGAGGAATCCAAAGGGATTCTACGCCTACCCGGTGGGGTGGGGTGTGGAGTGTGTGTTTGTGTACAAATTTTAAGGAACAACAATATCAGCAAGTTAATAAATTCACTTCTAAGCAGCAGAATTAAGAGAGAGAGAGAGAGAGAGAATACATACCAGAACAATTATTTGACCGTCTGAGGGTGGTTCAACTGCGAGAAACTAGAAATTGAGACTTCAGAAATTCACTATAGCTTGCAATGCTAGAGGGAGAGAGATCTAGAGGGAGCACATTATTTATAGTCGTGGATTCGGGAAGTGTACGGAATATAAGGACAAAGTGTTAGATCTAAGAAGGAAAATAATTTTTTATGGAAAAATTTCGCCTGATCTTTTACGCAAATCACATATAGACATTTGACCTTAACGAAACATTACATAAACTGACGTATTAAAAAACTCATCAATTACACCCCTGCCGTCAACCTCCATTCAAAAACAAAGGGAAAATATGTTTCTCTCTCCAGTTTTGCTACCAAATACGGTAGGTTTTTTGCACAGAATTTTTGTGGGGCCCATTTTTGGGTCCCACACACATGATCCGATCTTTTTGTAAGTTCTAAAATATTTTTTCAAGCGACCTTGATAAAAATCAGCCTTATTCAATAAACGTAAGTGTTTGATCCAATCTTACAGCTTTTTATTCAAAATTCCGGATTAAAATTCTAAATAAAAAGTTGTAAGATTGGATCAAACACTTACATTTATGCGAAGAAGCTGATTTTTTACAAGGTCATGCAAAAAAATATTTTAAAATTAATGAACGGATCGGATCATTTTTTGAGACCCAAAAGTGAGCCCCACAAAAAATCTGTGTAATACTTGGGATGGGTTTGGATAAAAATTTTAACTTTTTTTTTGTCTTTATTCAAATTTTTTTCGCATTTGTTAGTTTTGGGTCAAACCTTTGTGACTTATTGATTTAGCTCGATGAGTGGAATCAGAAAAGTATAAAATTTTGATCGAAACTCATAATTTTTTGACAGTTTTTGACTTATTTTTCTGTTTTTATTTAAAAAATTACGAGTTTCGATCAAAGTTTTATACTTTTCTGATTTCTCTCATCGAGATGAATCAACAAGTTACAAAAATTTGACCCAAACCTAACAAATGCGAAAAAAATTGAATAAAGACAAAAAAAAGGTTAATTCAACTTTTTTAGCCAAACCCATCTCTTAGTATTGCACAGATTTTTTATGGAGCCCACTTTTGGGTCCCAAAGAATGATCCGATATGTTCATTAATTTGAAAATATTTTTTTGGGTGATTGTGAAAATCAGCTCCATCGGATAAATATAAGTGTTTGATCCAATCTTACAACTTTTCATTCAGGATTTTAATTTGGAATTTTGAATAAAAAATTGTAAGATTGGATCAAACATTTACATTCATCCGATGGAGCTGATTTTTTGCAAGGTCACTCGAAAATATATTTTAGAACTAATGAACGGATCGAATCATTTATGTGGGACCCAAAAATAGGTCCCACAAAAAATATATTCAGAATTTGTGCAAAAAAATCTATTTGGTGAGAGAAAAACGTATTTTCCGTTTGTTTTTTACAGAAGTTGAGGGCATGGGTTAAATTGATGAGTTCTTTAATATGTCAGGTGTTAATGTGATGTTTTGTTAAGATCAGGTGTCTATGTGTGATTTGCGCAAAGGTCAGGTGCTAATATGAAATTTTCTCATTTTCTAGTAAGAAGATTCAACCAATATAGTATGTGTGAGAGGGACTGGATGTTTATTTCAAGATACTAATAATATTTGGATGAGGCTCTTAATGATATCTGATCGAGCTGATTTTTGGTATATTTGTTCTACAATATAGCTCTACGAAGTGAACGTATCCGATCATCGGAACGAGACCGGAGCGATGGCGGTTTGCCGTGCACAGCACCTCCTCCAATCCGTGTGAGAGCCAGAGAGATATAAGCAAAATCTATGGACAATTGGATTTGTAGATTTAAATAGGAGTATTAAAATGGAGACCTTAATTAATTAGCTAATTGGATGGAGAGATATGTATTAAAAATTTATTTTCTAATTAGCAGTCAAATTAATTATTTTAAATATATAAAACAATGCAAATAGCCAAATATATACATGCATGAACTTTCACAGTAGCTCTTGAATCTGGGCGAGCTAGGAAAAAAATAGAAAACAAAAACACAGAAAGCTAATTGATAATCAACAAGGTTTACAATATTTTGCTAAATTTTTCTTTTTTCAACTTGATAATTATTAATTATTGTGTCTATACATATTTATCATACTTAATGTTGCCAACAGAAACTCTTTTTATTAAAGCGAACTCATCAAGTGATGAATTCTAGTGCTTTGTTGAGAGTAAAGTTTCAAGAGGGGTTAAATTGTTGAAATGATGGTAGAGGATATTGCTGATAGGGAGGAGGGTGAAATTTTCTAATTTGGAGGAGGGTGCGATTGATGATATAGAGAATGGAGCCTCTATCTATTTGTGTTTTAATCTCATTTGTTTTTTGTGCTTGTTTGGTTTTTTCCGTACGTGGTTCAGCGCTTGTGGTGCGGTTTTGGTAGTTGGATCTTTTTCGGTTCTTCTAGTTGCTTGTGCAGGCTAGGGTAGTTTTTAGCATGTGTGTTGGTGTTGGTTTTCCTTTTGGTGTTTGGCGTGTTTGCTTCATTTCGGTGTGGCTTATGACTGTAGTTCGTGTCTTTCTGCTGGTTCTTGTGATTTAATTTGGTGTTGTTACGGGATATGGTATCAGAAAGTCTACAGGTACAATTTTTCATCTATATCAGTGGGTACAAACCCTTTTCTCGGCCCATTTTGGGTCTCAAAAAAATAATCGGAATTGCTCATTTTGTTTGAAATACTTTGCTTATGGTCCCTGCAAAAAATAAGCTCAATCCGGTATCGGTAAGAGCATTTACGAAACATCCAAACTTTGCTCTAGAATTCAGGCTTGAATTCTCGGACAAAGTTGGACGTTTTGTAGGTGTCTTAATCGATATCGGATTGAGTTTATTTTTTGCAAGGACCATAAGCAAAGTATTTCAAACAAAATGAACGACTCCGATTATTTTTTTGAGACCCAAAATGAGCTGAGAAAGGGATTTGTACCCACTGGTACAGATGAAAAATCTGTACCAGTAGCATCATTCATATGGTATGGGGTTTTCTTCCTTTTGATCCTAGATGTCCTTAGATGGCGCTTTTTTATTGTGCCCTTCGTACTTTTAATCGAGTACTGCTATGAGTACCAACGGGGGCGTAGGAAAATCGTACCGACGGTCGCGCCGGGTCGTCTCCGGCCACCAGACGGCCGCTCCGAGCCGTTCAAAAATTCTAAAAAAAAACCCGAGGGGGCTCCCGTGGGAATCAACAGCATCCGATGTATATGGGGTGCTTGATCTAAACACCCTTGATCTAAATACCCTATATATGCATGAAAAATAGGGTGTTTAGATCAAACACTCTACACACATCGGATGTCGTTGATTCCCGCGAAAGCCCCCTTGGTTTTTTTTTAAGAATCTTTGGACGGCTCGGATCGACCGTCCAGTGGCCGGAGACGATCCGGCGAGGCCGTCGGTATGATTTCCCTACGCCCCCGTCGATACCTATATCATTTCTGCTTTTAATCCTTCTAACCATTTAAAAGATTGATAAATTTCTTTTGCCGTGAAAAAAAAATTTGTAGCCTACTTTTTCATCTCCATCAACTTTGTATTTTGGTAAGCGACATTAAACCAATCAAAAGGTAAAAAACTGAAAATGAAAAGTCAAAAAGTAAGGGGGTGTTTGGCACCTTCTTTTTCAACTTCTCATTTTCCCTTTTTACATTTTGGCTGTTTGGTTGTTGATTCTCAAAATGGATTTCAGAAAATGAGTTCTGGCACTTGATTCTCATTATTGCCTTTTCCTATTTTGGCTGTTTGCCACTCCATTCCGAAAATGGGTTTTGGGAAAACACATTTGCTCATTTTGCTTAAGGAGAGGAGAAGTAAGAAAGTGGTCCGGAGGAGCTTTTTGCATTTTTGGCTTCTCTTGTAAAATGTATTCTACACATATTCATCCAAACACTTACCATGATTCAAAATATATTCTAACCATAATCTAAGAAGCCAAAAGGCAAAAAGTTAAAAATGAAAAGTCAAAAAGTAAGCTTCCAAACACTCTACCAAATTTAAACTACATTCTGACCAAAAAACTAGAAAGCCAAAAAATTGAAAATGAAAAGCCAAAAAATAACCTCCCAAAATACCTCCTTCTTTAGTCATTCGTGCATAGTATTATGGAATCAATAATTCTAGTACCATACCCACTTACACACTCAAACACACACACCCACACTCATATGAGTGGTGCTAGCTCAACTCTTATGAAGCTTTCATTGTAACTTTGTAAGTGGGTCTACTGACAATAACTTTGTGAAGCTCTTAAACTCCAACCACCAGGGCACTGAAAAATCTCTCTAACTCCAACCACCAGGGCACTATTACGTCAGGGGATTGACGTATTGCTTTCATTTTCCGGTGTCATAAGGCTGCGGCTGGGTTAAAATCATATCCATCATTCAATTGTGTTTGGTTGGGTTGGACAGGACCGACCCAAGGTATTAGGAGGCCCTAAGTTAAATAGTCAAGTGGTGCCTTAAATTTTTTCACAATTAAACAATAATAAGAGAATTTTTTTATATAAAAATTTTACACTTAGAACATGCTTTGATTCAATGGTCTGGGTGTTTGCTTGTGTAGTTTTTTACGCAAGTTCAAAACTCAGCAGCGACAGATTTCGACAAGGCTTTTTTTTGACAAATAAAAACTTAAAAGAAGTTAGAGTAGTAAACGAACCCAATCACAATGTGTGGATTGACGCTCTTCTTACCACTAAATCAAAGGATTGCATAGTTTATGTTGCAAACTAGTATATATAACTACTGTTAATGGGGGCCCTTCTTTTTGGGTCAAAATTTGGAGCCCCGGGCCGAGGCCTCTCAGGTCTTTTCCTTGGGCCGGGCTTGGGGTTAGTGTAATTAAAAGTACGGAAATGCCATCCACACAAATAGTATGTGCACAGATCATGCACATACGGTTCCATAGGGCCTATTATGGGGTCCCCACAAATGATCCAACCGTCCATTAGTTTTAAAATGATTTTCTAAGTTATCACGCAAAAAATTAGCTCAATCCGATACATTTAAATGCTTAATGTAATCATTCAAATTTTCGCTTATACTTTAGAATTTTGAAATCTGAAGAAACATTTAGCCGATTGAATCAAGCACTTAAAGGTATCAGATTGAACTGAATTTTTTACATGATGACTTAGAAAGTCATTTTAAAGCTAATGGACGGCTTGGATTATTACGTGGTCCCCACGGAGTTGTATATGTGCACGATTTGTGCACATACTATCTATGGTTGATAGCATTTCTTTTAAAAGTAAGGGAATGTTTCCACTAACAAAAATCACAAAAAATTTAACACATTTTACCATTTCATTTCCACTAATAAAAAAGTTTCAGTATTTTACCATCTCGTTTCTACTAACAAAAAAATTATCAACAAAAATTTTTTTGTACAGTAACTCTACTGATCACAAACTCATCAACAACTTATTGACTACCAGAAATAATTTGATATTTCTCAATAATTTATTCACTACCGAAAACACCTAACAACTTATTAACCACAAATAAAAATTTACAAATTTTTCACTTCCGGAAACACCCTCTTAGTCTTTTATCGTATGATGCAAAGAAAAAAAAAAACAACCACCAACAAGAACTGCAAGCCAAACCACCTGGCTTTGGGGAAAAAAAGAGTAATCGAAATATATAGTAATATTTATATACGCTCTAGCACTTTTTATTTTGATCTCGTAACTTGAAAAAAGGAGAGTAAAGAGGAGAAATTTTTCGGTGCCCGTGGATATACACGTTGTACCTGTTCGGCGTATCCGGACCGTCCAATACACTTTTGGATGGCTCGGATTGAAACTCTTCTCTCCTCTTACTCCACATTTCTCTCACTTTTTTCTCTCTCCAAATCCGAGCTATTCAAACATGCAATGGATGGCTCGGATACTCTGACCGGACATCACGTGATACCCGCTCGGCACTGAAAATTTTTCCAGTAAACAGACTGAAATTGACTTCCCAACAGAGGTAGTCCACTCACCCTTTCATATCGTCTTCACTAAAAAAGAGAGATACCCAACTGCCCCCTTGCTCTGCCTTTATTACTCATCTATCTTTCAACATCATTTGTAATAATACTACTATAAGTAGTACTACTATTATGTATTTTCACTCATGTTTTCTATTATAATTCTTAGAGGGTTTCAACCTAAAATTAATTGGTAATAGGTGGAATAATCTCTAGAATTTATTAACTAAGCTTGGGTGGCTTAGATGAGTGATGTGGGACAAGTCTAACACTCCCCCTCACGTGCAGCTGCAGCCCGGATGCACGTGGAGCTGACAGACCAGGAGCTGACTGACTGACTCGGGCGATAGAGATGGCAGAGACTTTCCCACGTGAGGTGAGTCCATCTAAGACTTAGCTCTGATACCATGTTAGATTTCTTGGAAGGTTCCAACTTAAAACTAATTGGCAATATATAGGTGGAGTAGCCTCTAAAATATATTAACCAAGCTTGGGTGGCTTAGATGAGCGATGTGGGACAAGTCTAACACTCCCCCTCACGTGTAGCCCGGATACACGTGGAGGTGACTGACCAGGAGCTGACTGACTGACTCGGGCGACAGAGATGATAGAGACTTTCCCACGAGAGGTGAGGCCATCCAAGACCTAACTCTGATACCATATTAGAATTCTTAGAGGGTTCCAACCTAAAACCAATTGGCTGTAGGTAGAGTAGTCTCTAGAATTTATTAACCAAGCTTGGATAGCTTAGATGAACGATGTGGGACAAGTCTAACACTCCTCCTCACGTGCAGCCCGGATGCACGTGGAGGTGATAGACCAGGAGCTGACTGACTGACTCGGGCGATAGAGATGACAGAGACTTTCCCATGCGAGGTGAGACCATCCAAGACCTAGCTCTGATACCATGTTAGATTTCTTGGAGGGTTCCAACCTAAAACCAATTGGCAATAGGTGGAGTAGCCTCTAGAATATATTAACCAAGCTTGGGTGGCTTAGATGAGCGATGTGGGACAAGTTTAACACTCCCCCTCATATGCAGCCCGGATGCACATGGAGGTGACTGACCAGGAGCTTGGGGGAGTGTTAGACTTTCGAGTCAGTCAGTCAGCTCCTGGTCTGTCACCTCCACGTGCATCTGGGCTGCACGTGAGGGGGAGTGTTAGACTTGTCCCATATCGCTCATCTAAGCCACCCAAGCTTGGTTAATAAATTCTAGAGACTACTCCACCTATTGCCAATTGATTTTAGGTTGGAACCCTCTAAGAATTCTAACATTTTCCTTGGCTAATCCCGTTTCTATTGATTGGGTCTTAAGCCTCCAATGATATCTCCCGTTTGTATTGACGAGACCAATTTACTTGTACCTCAACTAATTTCTAGTGGATCATCCACCCGCGCGTCTATAGCGAGCATTCTTGCACGACGACTACTCGTTTCCTCAATTTGCTCGATCTGTTTACGTTGTCTCTCCAAGCCATTCATCTTGCCGATGATCTATATGTGATTTACAAGTTACGTGCTCCACCTATGAGAGGCTATGTCTTGTATGTCAATATTTCCACTCCAATCGACTAACGACCGAGAGAAATAAGGTTCGAAGCGATAAACAACGCCATACGTGTGACGGTTCACACAAGGTGAATTTGTTGGTTACTTGCCGTATTTTAGAACTTCCATAGATCGATGTGAAATGGCACTCTAACTCGGATATCTTAATGCAAAATGGAAGGATAACAAAGAATTTCTTATTGTACTTCAAAGTCTCTTAAACTATCTTAGCTATAACAAAATTACACAGTAAGACTCAACCTCTACTCTGTCAAATCGACCTCATAATCCCACCCTCACTATGGAAATCCAAGGGATCGACCACTGGACTAAAAATTAGCGTAACTTCTGCTTGTGACTTTATAGACCAAAGACAATTTTAAAAATTAGAAAAAATACGATTCCACAAAATATTTGAATAGTGCTTTTTGAGAACCTATATAATACCTACATAATTTTAGGGGCCTAAAGTAGCCGCACGTGGGACTTAAGCCAAGAACTGGCATCGGCTACAAACACTCACACGGTACCCTACTACCATATTAATTACTAAAACCTCCTCTCTGATTGTGGATGAGAACAAACGGAGAATGTGTTTGCTAGATTAAACTATATATGTCAGATTATTTTGTTTTAATTTTTGTTAAAATCCTTGATTTGGGCAACTTGTTATTTGTTCATACGAATTACTAGTTTTGAAGGGATTGAGCATTTCTTAATTTTCTATTGAGAAAAGAAAAAGGGACTTTGATTAGTAAAGATTTTCGAGTTGTCGACCACACTTTTAGATTTAGAACGAAAGGAGTATTTTCCATATAAAAAAAGGAGTAAAAGAAAAGAAAAGACCTATTTAGCCCCCCCCAAAAAAAAATCAAGACCAAGACCACAAGTGTGGTCACCATTCCCTCATAGATCTTTTTCTAGTTCACATCAATCAACTATTGTGAAACATGAATCCTTGCATAATTGCTTGCGGACCAGTTGTTGGAAACTAGAAAAATGAAGTTATGAGCATGCTCTAAAGTACAGTATTCAGAATGTTGCTCAAAAGTTAATCTCTCATAATAAACATTTGAAAGAAGTTTTACAATTCACTCTAACAGAAATTGGAGAGGTGAAAGAGTCGCGCAAGGGTGGAAGAGTACTGGCTTGAATGGTAACTGTCAAGTGATGCTTTTAGCTCCACCAGCTGTTGTTGTAGTCTAGTGGTAAATGACTTACTCCCAAGAGGTTTGTGTAGTCAAGAAGTGTGTGTTTTTAGTCGTGTCGCCCGTCGAATTAACCGGCTATGAGCCCTTGGTGTGAGGTGGTAGAAAACTATCGACATTTGATTCTTCATGGGACCAATCGCGGGTTTGGAGTATTTATGATTACGCCCAGAAGAGATTGCTATTTGCTGTTTCCGGTTGCCTCCCTCCTTCACCTTTTCTTAGAGGGGAAAAAAGATACTTTGAGCAGTCGAAAATACCTTCTTTAATTATTGTTTTCATTCTATGATGCCTCGTTCAATCTTGGACGGAGTCATCGTTATGTTAGTGAAAAACCCTACTTTGCTACTCCAATCAATCAAGCAAAAGTAAGGAATTGAAACAAAACAATGATGAACACCGGATATACATGGAAAACCCTAAATGGGAAAAAACCACGGGAAGGAATCAAGCACTATAGAAAAACATTGTATGGTTACAATCGAACTTACTACAATTGAGAATCCTCACAATTAGACTCAAGAACGATAGCCGAATCCTCGTTCACTGTACCCCGTGCTTGATTGCCGCCTCCTCGAATCCTCAAGCCTTCCGATTACCCTTCCAGAAATCCACCGGAAGCAACTCAATGATAGAGATATTTAAACTTCAATCCCGATGACTATTGCACGTCCCTGAAACCATTGCTGCCTCTTTTCTGTTTTTTTTTTAAACTTCCAAAAAGAAAGACTTTATAGAGCTGCGCATTTTTCTTTTTTTTGATACCCTAGCAGACTAGTAAATGTGTATATATATAACACGCACACACCAATCAACTGGAAGATCGAACGGTCGATCCATCGGTTCCCGCTGCACTAGACTGACCGACAGATCAATCGGTGATCCATCAGTTAACTAGTTTCATTTTGCCTTTGCCAAAACACACGCTTAATTACAATAAAAAAAGATTTCTTCCACTATAATCCTATACAGACTCGCTACGCTTAAAAAATAAAAAGAAATTATAACTCGATAAATTAAGAATGAGATACAAAGAAAATTGCGTTTTGTCAATGGAATTGCCAACAAAAAATTAGTGCCGCTTTTTAGAACTAACAATCTCCCCCTTTGGCACTTCCATGACAAAACACACTACAAGAATAAAGTACCATATCCCAAAAGCATTAATGCCGCTGCAACCACAACTCAAACAAAAACAAGGATTAGATAACACAATTCCTTCTCCCCCTTTTTGTCTTGGAAGGACAAAGGATGAGTGGAAGAACATCCATAAGCCCTGCACATGATGAGCTTAGCCAAGAACAATAGCTAAGAAGCATAAATCACTATCCATTAGCAGCCAATACGCAATATGGTAAATGGGGGATTAAGACCAGAAACAAAAAAATCACAAACTAGAACAACTAATATTCAGAATACATCAATCATTGAAGTCCAAATCAATATCGAAATACCATAACAAAAACCAAAAATACTAAGTCATAGAAGAGCAAATAAACCATCCTGATCTGTTGTTATGACCGACTACCGATTGATAAACCGATTGACCTATTGTTCCATTAATGAAAAAAAAAAAAACCAAAGACTGATGCTAGACAATGCATGCTTAACATAAAAGAACTAAGAAGGAAAAAAAATAACTTGTTAACAAGACTGCCAACATGAACTTAAGTAAAATTTAGAGCAACAAAGGCAACACATCCGCTCTTATCACAATCATTAACAACCATCAACACAGACATAAAAATCAAAACATGAACAAATGGTGTAACGTCTCAACATAGAGATATCGAGAGGATGAATGTAACACAAAACATGGCCGAATGTCAAAGTGTGTGTGTGAATCACGGAAATCATATCAAGCTCAATTCAACAAAGAGATAGGTTCTCATGTACACTTGGAGTTTCAAGACGACTCCCCCTCAAGAAGTCAAACCGAGCTAGGTCCTCAGTATGGTTCAATAAGAAAGAACAAACTCCCCCTCAGAAGCACATTATTTTTCTTTTTCTTTTTCTCTTTGTATAATCAGACAAATGAAATTCTTTCTTACCGTACCCCACTGCCATTTGACGCGAACGCTCAGAGGGAGATTACCTCACCCCAATTGCCCGGTTACTAAGCAAGTGGTCCAACAAGCATACCTTCACAAGGTCTATCCAACTTTTTACGTGAACGCTTAGAGGGAGAATACCTCACTCCAATTGTCCGGTTATTAAAATAATATGGTAGTTCCTTGGAAGCCAGAAGGCCTATACTTGTTTGTGTTGGAAAGCGGAAGCGATACAAATTCGTGCACCGTACAATCTCGATTTTATTGATTTCTAACACAAACACACTTACAAAATTACACATCTCTCACTCACACCTCACAACTCTATTTCTTGTTAAGACTTTAGTTTAGTTTTACTTTGAATAAGTCTTTGTTTTGTCCTAGTCTTTAGGAGTCTGTTGCTTTACCTCTTTTGTAGGAGTCCTAGTAGGAGTATCAATAATGAGGAAGTTTGTTTCAATTCAGTTCCTAGTTTTTTGGTACTGCTGTGAGTTAGTTCCTAAACTAGTGGGTTGTTAGTTCATGTAATCGTCTATTTAAGTGTTTTGAGTTTGCTGAATAATATTACTTCAGTTTCCAGCGTTCATTCTTTCTCTCAATATTATATCAGTGGTATCAAAGCCATAGAAAAACAGGGGCTGAAGTAGATCGTCTCCAATAGAGCAGAAGCTCTTTCTACTCACTCCTGTGTTGCAGCAGCATACTCTAATGGCAGCAGAGAATTTCGTGCAACCCTCTATACCGCGCTTCGATGGTCATTATGATCATTGGAGCATGTTGATGGAGAACTTCCTGAGATCCAAAGAATATTGGACTCTCGTGGAAACTGGTTTTGTCGAACCAGTGAGAGATGCGGTGTTGACGGACGCACAAAAAAACGAAGCTGGAGGAACTCAAATTGAAGGACTTGAAGGCAAAGAACTATCTATTCCAGGCCATTGATCGCACAATCCTGGAGACCATTCTCACCAAAGACACTTCGAAGCAAATCTGGGATGCAATGAAGCAAAAGTATCGAGGCAACGCAAAGGTTAAGTGGGCACACCTTCAAGCACTTCGTGCCCAATTTGAGAATCTTCGTATGCAGCCGACAGAGTCAGTGGAGGGATATTTCTCCAGAACTTTGACGATTGCAAACAAGATGAGAACGAGTGGAGAAAAGATGGAAGAAATCACAGTCATTGAGAAGGTTCTTCGATCAATGACAAGGAAGTTTGATCACGTGGTCTGCTCCATTGAAGAATCGAAGGATCTTGATGTCCTTTCGATTGAAGAATTGATGAGTACGCTGACTGTCCATGAGCAGCGAATTAATCAGCATGAAGTTGTGGAGCAAGCATTGCAGCTACAACACTTGACCAACAACCCATCTTCTCAACATAAGGGTTGCGAGCATGGAAAGGGAGGAAGCAGCACCAACAACAAAGATCAAGGCAGAGGTAGAGGAAGGGATGATAAGCACGGTGGTGACCAAGAATCGAAACCAGTTGACAAATCCAAAGTCAAATGTTTCAGATGTAACAGATTTGGCCATTACCGCTCTGAATGCAGAACCAAGATGCACAAAGGAAAGGGAGCAAAATCAAATTTTGCAGAGGAGGATGAAATTTCTCTTCTAATGGCTTGCAATGTCGCTGAGGAGACCCGTCAAAGCATGTGGTACTTGGATACAGGATCAAGTAACCACATGTGTGGGAACAAATCTATATTCTCTGAATTAGACGAGTCCTACCGTTCATCTGTCAAATTTGGAGATGGTTCAACTATCTCTGTCATGGGGAAGGGCAACGTTCAAATCCAGACCTCTAAGAGCTCCCATCAAACCATTTCAAATGTGTTCTACGTTCCAGGTTTGAAGAGTAATCTGTTAAGTGTGGGTCAACTTCAAGAAAAGGGATACAAGATCATCATTAAGGACGGAGTGTGTCGCATTCAAGATCCAATGAAGGGACTGATCACTAAGGTCAGTATGGCAGCAAATCGAATGTTTCCTTTATCTATTCAGAGAGATATACTTCCTTGTTTTGCTACTGTGGTGAAAGATGCAGCTTGGCTGTGGCACTTTCGCTATGGTCATTTGCACTTCTCCGGTTTGAAGTTGCTACAACAAAAGAACATGGTGACGGGACTTCCACAAATTGATCATCCTTCACGAGTTTGTGAAGAGTGTGTCATTGGTAAGCAACATCGGGATCCTTTCCCAAAAGGAGATGCATGGAGAGCCAAGAAGGTGTTGGAGTTGGTGCATTCCGACATATGCGGTCCCATCAACCCTTCATCCAACGGTAGTAAGAGGTACTTTATTACCTTTATCGATGACTTTAGTCGCAAAACATGGGTCTATTTGCTGTAGGAAAAGTCTGCAGCTTTCTTGGCATTCAAAAATTATAAGGCTCTTGTTGAGAAAGAAGTTGGGCAGCCTATTAAAACTCTCCGAACAGACCGTGGTGGCGAATACACCTCACAGGAATTTGCAACTTTCTGTGAGTTACATGGAATCAAAAGGCAGCTTACAACTTCTTACTCCCGACAGCAAAATGGTGTTGCAGAACGGAAAAATCGAACGATCTTAAATATGGTGCGGAGTATGCTGAATAGGTCGTTTCTCCCTAAGAGTTTTTGGCCTGAGGCAGTCTTGTGGAGTATTTATCTCTTGAACAGAAGTCCTACTATTGATGTCCGAGATAGAACTCCTGAAGAAGCATGGAGTGGTAGAAGACCGAGTGTGGACCACTTGCGAATTTTTGGGTGCATAGCTTACGCACATGTACCAGATGAGAAGAGGAAGAAGCTTGATGACAAAGGGGAAAAGTGTGTTTTCCTCGGAGTCAGTGAGCAGTCCAAGGCATATAAGTTGTTCAATCCAGTCACTCGGAAAATTATTATCAGTCGGGATGTTGTCTTTGATGAAGAGAACATGTGGACAGAAGCTGGTAGCAGTTCTATTCCATACATTCCAGTGAGTTTGGACAACGATGCAGAAGAAAGTCATCCTCAACAAACACTCGGTGATAAAATTATTGGCTCGCAACAACCTGCCTCTTTGGGTCAACCAGCTACAATGTCCGAAGAGGATAACTCAGAATCTTCAACCATGACCAGACCTGAACGTAGCAGAAGGAGACCGGCATGGATGCGAGATTATGAGATAGCGATGGATGAAGAAATTGCAGCCATTGAGAAAAATAATACTTGGGCATTGACAGATCTTCCCAAAGGGCAGAAGTCAATTGGTGTCAAATGGGTTTACAAGACAAAGTTGAATGCGGAAGGGAAAGTCGATAAGCACAAAGCCCGTCTCGTTGCAAAAGGTTACAAGCAAGAATATGGCATTGACTACAAAGAAGTTTTTGCTCCAGTTGCACGGCATGATACCATTCGGTTGGTGCTTGCACTGACAGCACAAAACTCATGGCCCATCTTCCAATTGGACGTAAAATCTGCATTCTTGCAAGGCGAGTTGCAAGAATCAATTTATGTTGATCAACCTCAAGGGTATGTGCAACAAGGGAAGGAGAACAAAGTGTACAAGCTGAGGAAGGCTCTTTATGGGCTGAAACAAGCTCCACGAGCTTGGTACAGTCGTATCGCTGCATATTTCTCAAGGTCAGGCTTTCATCAATGTCCATATGAGCATACTTTGTTTGTTAAATCTGGATGTACTGGTGAGTTGTTAATTGTATGCTTATATGTGGACGATTTAATTTTCACTGGAAGTAGTAGTGCTATGTTTGATGATTTCAAGCAATCAATGATGAATGAATTTGAGATGTCTGATCTTGGATTGATGCATTACTTCCTTGGTTATGAAGTAGCACAAAATTCTGCTGGGATCTTTATCTCACAGAAGAAATATGTTCGAGAGATCTTGGAAAGGTTTCAGATGACGAATTTCAATTCAGTTGGTACTCCAGTTGAGCTTGGACTGAAGCTTACCAGACCATGAAGGAAAGAAGGTTGACTCAACTCTCTACAAGCAAATTGTGGGGAGCCTTATGTATTTGACTGGAACGAGACCAGACATAATGCACGCAGTCAGCCTCATCAGTAGATACATGGAAACTCCTACAGAGTTGCATCTCCTCGCTGCCAAAAGAATTCTCAGATACTTGCAAGGGACGATTAGTTTTGGCATACTTTACGAGAAGGGTGAAAGTTTTGACTTACTTGGCTTCACTGATAGTGACTATGCAGGTGATCAAGATGATAGAAGAAGCACTTCAAGCTATGCATTTATAATGGGATCAGGGGCTGTATCTTGGTCATCGAAAAAGCAACAAATTGTTACTTTGTCAAACACTGAAGCTGAATTCGTTGCTGCAGCGGCGTGTGCATCTCAAGCAATTTGGTTAAGGAGACTTCTTGAAGAGTTGGGCTTTCATCAAAATAGCCCACACTGATTTATTGCGATAACACTTCAGCAATCAAGCTGTCAAAAAATCCAGTTTTGCACGGGAGAAGCAAACATATTGATGTGCGGTATCATTTTTTGCGTGATCTTGCAAATGATGGCACTATTGATCTGATCTACTGCAAAAGTGAGGATCAAATTGCGGATATTTTCACAAAGCCTCTCAAATTGGACGTGTTCGTAAAGCTGCGAAGGCTACTTGGTGTTTGTTCCATGAAAGATCCAGTTTGAGGTGAAGAACTCTTCCTAAACTGACTGTCTGAATAACACTCAGTTTAAGGGAGGGTGTTAAGACTTTAGTTTAGTTTTACTTTGAATAAGTCTTTGTTTTGTCCTAGTCTTTAGGAGTCTGTTGCTTTACCTCTTTTGTAGGAGTCCTAGTAGGAGTATCAATAATGAGGAAGTTTGTTTTAATTCAGTTCCTAGTTTTTTGGTACTGCTGTGAGTTAGTTCCTAAACTAGTGGGTTGTTAGTTCATGTAATCGTCTATTTAAGTGTTTTGAGTTTGCTGAATAATATTACTTCAGTTTCCAGCGTTCATTCTTTCTCTCAATATTATATCATTTCTCACATCCACTAGTGGTGGGGGAGTCCCCCGCAGGGGCTCCCTGATTCTCTCTTCCTCTCTGCTCTCTTCTACTCCTTTTATCTTTCACTTCCCACACATTTACACTACGATTTGTACACATATATATAGGATACAAGCTCTAAATCAAACAAAAGACAAATCTCATGAAATCACCCGTGCGCCTACCAAATTGGACGTTCAAGACCAAATCTTATCCGATCAATCTTTGACAAAATCTCTTAGTCTGATCCAAATTCTTGGCAAAGCCTTTAACATGTTTTTCACGTGTAAATCAAGCTTACCATATTTCGACAGTTTGTGCCTCCAAATGGTTTTCAACTTGTAGTTACGTACGTCTTAATGCTATTTAAGTTGAACCCAGATTCGTGCATGGATACCATAATATATATGAAGGAAAGGAAACCTAGTGTAATTCATAGTTGGACTCAAAATCACTTTTAAATAACTCAAATTTATACAGGCCTCGCGGAATCCTTGTTTCTTTTTCTTTTTCTTTTTCTTTTTACGATCGGGTCGCAGAATCCTTTCTTATGGTGATGATTTCACACGCACTCACCAACCAATTGGATGAGTTGGGTTTTTTTACTTTGGAATCTCAGGAACAGGAATAGAGGTTGGATAGGGAACTGTCAAGTTGATGAATTTATGGTCTCTCCTATGGTATAACCAAAATTGGATAATCAAAATTTGCCACCTTATCTTTTGATTATTCATTTAATGGGTTCTTAAGATTAATAACAATGTAAAGTCCCACAATGGTAATTTTTATTCCATAATCAACAATCCACTTTTAGTAGATAGAGATATAGAGAGTTGAGAATAAATGTTAGTGGTTGGGTTCATTGATAGTGATCGATGGAAGAAGAGAGAAAGAGAGGACATAAAAGAGAGAGTGTAGTCCCCGATAAATTTGATTATCCAATGAGAAAATGGAAGTACTAGTTTTGCTTATGCAAAGACCCAAATTTGGTTATTGGTTAAGACACTACAAGAAATTTGGGATCTTCCAACGGTTTTTTTAGTAACGCTTGGAAAAATCGTCGGTATAGATGGTGTATAGTGACGGTCTACAAAACGTTACTAGAAATAGGACTATAGTGACAGTTTTCATGCAACCGTTACTAGATTACAAGACTATAGCGACGGTTTGTAATAACCGTTACCAAAAACTAGACTATAGCGACGGTTTCCAATAACCGTTACTATAAACCAGACTATAGCAACGGTTTTTAATAACCGTTACTAAAAAATTGGATTAAGAAAAATCTGGTTAATATAGTATAAATATTAGTAGGTGCTTCATTTTACACAAGTGATGTGTTAGCCCAGTTGGTTCTTGCGTGCGCGCAAGAATGCGAGGTCCTGGGTTTGATTCCCAGGAGGGAGCAAAATTTGTTGCACGGTGCCATGCGAGCGACACGTGGGTGACACGGGATTGACACGTTAGCCCCGCGTGGGTGACATGTGGGTGCCACGTTAGCACCATGTGGAGGACATGTGATCATTACGTCCCACAACGGTGATTTTTGAAAATTTTTTTTTTGTCTTCAGCAACGATTATAAGCATCGCTAAATACACCGTTACTAAAAAAAATTTATACCAACGCTCGTGAAAACCATCGCTATACCACTACAGTGACGGATATATGCGATGGTTTGGCCGACGGTTGGTGAACCGTTGGTATAGCCTTTAGTGATGCTTTTTGTGTTCTTTAGTGATACTTTTGACCGTTGCTAGATCCATATTTTCTTGTAGTGAGAGGTTGCTAAGTTTTGATTATATCATTGGAAGCCATAATTTAGACCAACACTGCTAATTTAAAAAAAAAATTTAATATTGGTTATGCCATTGAAAGTACTCTTACATGGATCAAATTTGTAAGAGAGATGTTATACAAGATAACAAATAAGGGTGGAAGACATACTTTATTTTTGCTCGGCATGTAAGACGTACTTTTTTTTTGTTTTGCCACAGCGATATACATCAGCGGGGGTTAGTGGGGGTGTTAGAGTTAGCACGAGGAGACCAGAAGCTATCCATAGCCCTGGCCCCTAAAGGCCCTGCCCCCTGTGGGGCTCGAACCCAAGGCCTTCCACAAAGGGGAGGCAATGACTTACCAACTGCACTAAGCAGGGGCGGAATTACTATTGGGCAAGGGGGGGTCCATTGACCCCACTGGATGGAAAATTTCTATGGAGAGTAATGTAATTTTGGGGGTATTTTTGTAAACTTGCCCTCTAGGATATGTCTTCCAAACATTTTACCCTTATACCCCAACCAAATTACAAGTGTTGCCATTTTCACTTTTTCCTTTTCCAGCCACTTTTTCCTCCCTCCCTCTCTCCTACTTTTCCCTTTTCCAGCCACTTTTCCCCTCTCTCTCTGTCTCCGAAAAAAAAATGGGGAATGAAGATTGAAGAACTCAGTCGGAAGGAAATTTCTTTTGAAACCATCGATCTTGATCACCACCGCTGAAGAGTTGGAGCATTTTTTCAGAGTCATCACTCCTCAAACCCGTTTACAAGTGAGTAGCTTAGTCTTAGATCTCAATTTTCTTTTGTACAAAGTGGATTTCAGGATTTGAACCACAAATACTCAATCTCTCTAAATACCTTTTCTCTCTACATGGATAATGGATATGAGGATGAAAATCAGTGTTTGTGGCTGTTTTTTGGAACTCACTCTTTATGGTTATGGAACAAGAACGTGGGTGACGCCCAAAGGAAAAGGAAAGCATTTTATATATTAGTGAATCTGTGAATGTTTTGTGGGTCTGATTTTCTCATGAAAGCATTTTGTGGTCGAGACCCGAAGAGATATAGGGTATCCATTGGTATATAAACTGTTGAAGTTGGCCTTAGTTTTACCTGTTTCGACTGCTACAGTAGAGATGGCTTTTTCTGCTATGAAGATTGTGAAGAGTCGACTTCGTAACCGGATGGGTGATCAATGGATGCATGATAGTTTGATTGTCTATATTGAGAGAGAGATTTTTGATAGCATTTCAAATGAAGCTATCATGAATCGATTCCAGAATATGACAAATCGACGTGGTCAATTGTAGGTGAAATGATATGTAATGGACGGATATGCTTTTTTGCTTATATATTAGTAGTCGGTATCTCTTTTTGGTTATTGTTCTATTGTTTTTGTTATCTTTCGGGTCATTGTGTACTAATGCAAAATTATATGTGTTGTATATGCTTGACGGCTTGACCCCAGTGTAATGAAATCCTGGTTCCGCCCCTGGCACTAAGTAGTGGTTGTCACATGTAAGACGTACTTAAAAAAGAGATTTTGTTGATATTGCAGCTCATGTTGAACTCCTTGTCCCTCATGTATTTTTTTTAGGTGAGCTATCTCTTTATACAGGCTACATGAAAATTAGGTAATTTAATTTTAAAAAAAACATTCATAAAACAAGAAACTAAGACAAACTAGGAAACATGAATAATAATCTAGTATAAACAGGAAACAAAATAATTAACCCCCAAAATTTTTTGTTGACATAGTATTCCTAATTTCATTTTAATCCCCTCAAACTCAAGTAGGTCTACCAACTTGATTAATGTACTTGATCTGTTTGAAAAAGCTAGGAGAAATCTGTGGGGACTCTGATTTGGGATGGTTCGTTCCTTGGATCTGAGGTTTGAGGTCTGCTCCTGATCTTCACTCTGCTTGCAAAAGAACGCACGACTAAAGACCACACCGGAGGTACTCCGAGATGGTCCTCCGGTGCAAGAATCAGTATGCTTGCCAAGAGAGGGAAAACCAAGAGCTAAGATTTTAGGGCTGTATGGAATGTGTAGAACGTACCTCTTCTAAGAAGGCATAGTGATGTATTTATAGGGAATTCCTAGCTTGGTCTCCAAGATTACGCCTATGCTCGACACGTGTTGGCTGAAGTCACCCTTACATCACATTAGGGTTTTGTAACCGTTTGTTGGATGAGCTGGCGTCTTCACGTGCCCTCATCATTATCCTGATAACCGCTCGGCTGACGTCACGTACGTAATCATGACAACGACTGCTTCCCCCACGTGGGTGAGCTGGAATTCTGGCCCACCACGTCCGTTCAAGGCCGAATGTGGTGTCCGACCGTCCAAGGGTCGGAAGGCCAAACGAATCATCTCGTCAGATTTAGGCGAGAGCATTGATGAAGGACCGTCGGCCTTGCCGAGGTGCGAGGTTGATGCTTTGGAGTTGATTGGATTGTCAGTAAGCCGAGGCGTAATGACGACGCCTCGGGGTGGAATGGACCATTGGATACGTAGCATGGTATTCGCTCTGCACGGTCCGAACCATTTGACTCGGCCTGCTACAAAATCATGAGCTAGAAGCCAAAAGCCAGAAGTGAGAACCAGGAGAATGATTCGGATCGAGACATAGAGAAGATTGCGGCAATATATAGTGCAGCTTTTGAAGTTGTTCTAGCGATGAAGAGGGGGTCAACAGAGACTGATGGTAAGGGAAGCTAGATGATGGCTTGAAAGAGCATGATGGGTGACGATGGAGAGAAGATCGTGGCACAAAGAGTTGATTGAGAGGCGAACTAAGCAAGTGAAAGCGAGAAGAAGTTTTATAGAATATATTATGAGTGCCCGGCGAATGGCAGCTAGACTTAGGCCACCGCCGCCACCCGCCGAAGAGCGGGTATTCCATAATTAATTTGTTCAAGTGGGGATTGTTTTAGTTGAATTCTCTCTCTCTCTCTCTTAATTTTTTTTGGCTTTAGGATTGAAGACATTTCTTTTGGTGGACTTCAACTGATGCTGAAGGGGATCCCATTTGTATAGGCAAATTTAAGCCCGATAGGCTGTTTCTGCTTATGAGAAAGACATGAAGCGAAGCTAATACTCATGAGGTTAATAGCTTCTCGCACAAAAGAATATTGTATCTGTGTAAGGAACGAGTGGTAGCCGTATATAACTTAGTTCTTAGTGTGTGTCTTAACCTTCAACTGTTCATTTATTTTTGGATGGTGAAACTTCTACTGATCTTTCATTAGTTGTTTTCACAGGTGACATCACAATAGACCTCTTTTTGCTGTTGTTGTGTTCACTCTTTCTTTTGCCTTATGTTGTTCCTTTTACTTTGTGTTCTTAGTTCTGGGTGAGAAAAGATTGGAAATTATAGTTGAGGATCATCTTCAAAACACTAGGCCCCGTGTAGTTGCAAGAATGAGAAAATCAATTTTCCTAGGACTTTCTTTGTGTTCAATTACCAAAAAAATATAGAACCCACAACTTCAATTCAATTTTCTCAATGAAAAATACTTTTCTATAAATCCTGATAAAATTAAATAATTTTAATTTTCCTGTACGATTTTTTATCGACAGAACACTCAAAAAGGATACTAAATTTCCTTCAATATAATTCACTTCACTTTCATTTTTCTTAAGAATACAATCCTCACACAACATTTTCAGCAAGTGAAGAGCCTTAAAAGACTACTTGTAGGTGTAAATAAATAAAAGAGCTGGTTAAGTGTGGGATATCAGTCTCTTCATTCAATCTCTCCCCCTCACAACACACATATGTATCATGCTGTACTCCATAGTGCTAAAAGACTGAAACATCGATCATTACATTAGTTGAGCAATTAAACAACATGAATATCACACACAGGCATTCACACTCACACATAATAGTACCAACCTGTCCTGAAATTTTACAGCAGAATATTAGGAAGTGTTTCCTAAAAACAAATAAACACACTTTAAAAGCAATCCATAAGTAGAAATTTTTCGAGCCGACGATATTTTGCTGCAGGGTTATCCCCAAAACCTTGTGAGATCCCAAATATCCTTGACATCTTTCTGCCCATCCTTGTTATCCTTACTATCTTCATCCACCCAGCTAGAATTACTTCTTCCCAGCTTCACCGAATCGTCCAAGTGCATAAGCAGAAGCCAGACATGGGTGAAAAACTCTCCCCCACGTCGAAGCTCTTCAATGTGCTCCTTCACCGGGCTTTCCCTCGCTGCATAGCTGATCATCTCCACCCACACGCCGCCCATGATATCCCAGTCCCAGCTGTTCGAATCCCCCTTCATACCATCCACAATCCTTTGTGCCTTCTTCACAAGTGCGGCATCGGTGGTGTTGCCTTTATCCTCAACCCCTTTCTTGTTCACAGGTGTGGTATCGGTGGTGTTGTCTTCAGTCGCAATCCTTGCCTTGTTCACATGTGTGGTACCGGTGGTGTTGCCTTTATTCCCAACCCCTTCATACGAATTGAAAAGTTCCTTCATATCTTTAAGATTCTGAAAAATCTTGTCGCATATGTTGCGGAAGGGAAATATAGGAGCATATGCAACAAGCAAGTACATCATGTAATCGGAAAGCATTTTGACCGTGCGCACTTTCGGGTCAACGTTACCAGGATCTGACCAGTAGCAAACCTCGGTAGCAACGTGCCAGATGACAATACGTTGACTAAATTCTTGTTCATTACTCCACTTGAACAGCGGCGCAAGATCATCCCGTGCGGGGATCCTCTCGGCTCTTCTCACACCACGTTTCTCTAATATCTCGCAAAGGCTTCTGAAGATTAGATCTTTCAAATGCTTGTCTAGCTTCTTCTGTGAGCTGAATCTCTTCAACAATCTTTCCTTGCCAAAAAGAGACTCCCACGTCTTATTGCACTTATAGTTTTTGCAGAACTCCCGGAGACTGAGTTGCCCCATGAACCCAGACCACGTCTGGCGGTCAGAGATTAGATTTTTGTGAAGAAAGAGAACCGGAGTAGCCCCCCATTTAATTCGATCAATATTGTTACACGCCCAAATCAAGGCCCAATCCGAATAAAGTTGCACAACAATACCAGCAAGGTCTAGAAAAATAGCTCCAGCTAACAGAACGATGGTAATCACGTCATCACCTATGAAATGTTCGGGAAGCTTGTCACGCATTAAGGCTCTCAAGAACACCACGAGCAGAGAAACTAGGAAAGAGAAGCTCAGGAATCTAAGAATGCTTCCCCATAAGGTGAAAATCGTGCCAACCTTGCTGAAGAGCATCTCATATATCAAACCCAACTCGATCTCAATCAATTTGAAGGCTTCATCACCCGTGCGAATTCTTTCGCGGAATTGTGTTACCAAAGCCCTCACTTCGCCCGCATCACATTCGTAATCTTCAACATGAGGCCTTAAAGTATGCAACCAGGAATGGGCTAGGAGCGCTAGCCTTGCCCTGGGTTGGGGAGCCCTGGATTCGTCGATTTCGGGCGTTGAACCTAACGGAACCAGACCCGTGTAATCGTCGTTGGAGTTAGACATGACCACCCACACTCTCTCTCCGTACTTGATGATTCCAGGGATACATAGCAACAGTGCCATATAAGCGATCGACCCGGGCATGAACAAGGTTGCTACCAGGGCGTAAGCTGTTCTCAGGCCTTGCGTTCCGAGTCCTGCAAGGTGTCTCGTCCACAACTTGTTTTCCTCAAAGCGTAGGACAGTAATGGTATCCGGACCTCCAAGATAGAACAAGATGAGAGGTGCCCAAATAACCCTAAGCGCGTCTTTGCCCATTTTCACTTTAGAATCGAGCGGTGGCAACTTAAAACTGTGCGTTGCCTTGTCATAAGTGCTGTTTTTCATCTGGTTGAGGTAGTCCTTGGCGTCGCTGTTGACCTTGAGCTTGGAGAGCTTTCCAAGAGCAATTGTGGCAAACAAATCAGAAAACAGGTAGAGCAACCAAACGTTGACAATGATGAACGATGACCTACTCTTTCTGCGGATCCGTCCGGAGAAATGGAGGTACAACTGGGTGAGGAGGATGTAGAGAATTAGAATCCTCATATCCCAATTCTCCCACAATGCTCTCATACCTGCCATACCGTTGTAATCCCCTGGAGGGGAATGGAACTGGCAGACCCTGTGGCACGGCATGCTGCCTGCAATGAGGGAAGAGAAAACACGAAAACAAAAGTAAAAATTTAAGCAGCAGCGCTAGCGCAATATCGATGGACTTGAAACCGAACAGAGTTGCCTAGCACTAGTAACCACATCACGGCACGGACGAAGTGACAAGTATGTTCTTGACAGTGTACGTATATATAGGGGTTAACCTTTTTTTCCTCTTCGAGTTCCCGTACGTGATTGTTACATTAATTATCATTTGATCATATAAAGCCATGTTCATCTATTCGTGAGTGACTTGTTCAAGCGAAGAGCGTTTGGATAAAATGTATACATGCAGGACAAGGTAAGTTTAGTTTGTATGGGGTCTCATTTCAGCAGAATAGCTAGCTTCTTTACGGAGCTTTTCAATCGCGCACGTCCAAAGTGTTTTTAGACGGTCTAAATTGAAAACCAATTTTGATTGGTCAGAATTTATTGTCACTGGTCAAAATTAAAAAGCAATCTCAATCATTGGTTGCGAGATTGTACGGAGCCGTGAAGAACTTATTCACGACTCCTCCGTGAATAAGTGTCTCTCCTCATTTCAGATATAGCAATGCTAGACAAGAGAACAAGAAGACTGCAAACCCTTATCATGCAGGTAGAAAATTCCAACAACGAATTTCTGTAAGAATACTTACTTGGAGCACTTTCTAACTATGTCTAACAAGGGCCAATGACTTTCGAGTAGCATGAGTCCAAGTGTATTGTGACTCTATCAAAGCTTGTTCGAGTTCGTTTAATTAGTTAGCTCAGGTAGGACTCCCAATTTGTTTAACTTGGCTTGTTAGTATAGGATTGGCGCGTTCACAAACGAGCTGAGCTCGAATACTGTAAAGTTCGACTCGGCTCTTATGCACCCCTAGAGCCATAGATAACCCCCTTAAACATCGGACAAGGCTGTGGCAAAAACACTAATCTAGAGCCATAAATAATTGCTCTTCCTTTGACCACTAACAAACGGCCCCAGAGATTTCCTTGTGGCAGATTAATCTAAGACCATGGATAATTCCCTAAGGGCTCTCTTGTGACAGGCTTTATTTTTTGTCTGGGCAAAGTTTCTAAGGATTACTCATTGTCCTGTTTCTAAAGTTTTGTTGTGGGTTTCGAAGGAAACTCAAATAAGAACAATCAACATCCCCTTCACACAAATCCTTAACTTTTTCTTAGGACTGCAAATAAATCGAGTCGTTGTGAATCGTTCGAGACTTGACTCGGTAAGAACTTGTTCAAGTTCAATTTGTCTACTAGACGAACCAAACCTAAGTCTCAATTTTAGACTCGTTTAATAAATGGTTCGAACCTTAATCTGACTGTATTCGGCTCAATTAACTTGGATACGTATAAACTTAGGAGTATGTATATATATATTGGAATCTAATAACTTATAGTACAATTATAAACTTTTACAAGTACCATAAAACTAAACTTTTTTTTGCTAGGGGTACTTTTTTCGTCTTTAATAGGATGACACTTTAGACAAATAAGATAACTGTTTGATAGGAGTACTTTTTTCGTCTTTAATGAACTTTTTTTGCTTTCGGTCATAATTTTGTAATTTTTAAACTTCTCTCGTCGAGACGGATGATTAATCCAAAAAATATCATTCAAATCTAACAAAAAATTTAAAAAAATTAAACAAAACTAACAAATTAATTAAAGTTTACAAGAATGAGGCGTACGTATAGCAATTATGAGTTGACAGACTTTGGCTTCTATGTCAGGTGGCTGGGGTACTCCTCTAAAACGCATTTAAGATGTGGAAACCTAATGACAAAAATTGTACCAATCTTTCTAGCTACCATCACATTCATTCACACACTCAATCTTTCTAGCTACCATTACAATAAGGGTGGAACCAGCATATACTACACACCCAGTGTGTATAAGCCCCACCCTTGTTATGAGTGTGGGTGTGTGAATGAGTGTGGTGTTAGAATTACTGAAATTGTACCTCGACCAAAATTTGTATGACACGTGTGAATAAACCCCCTTTCATCCCTTCAAAATTCATTCTCCTTTTTTTTTTTGAATGGTTCCTCTATAGTCAGCTTAGTAGGCTGACGATGGTGTTCTGCACGTGCCTAAAAAGGACTGTACTTCTGCGCAATTTCAAAGCATTGCCAGCCTTTTCTTCCCATGTGATTTTTAACTGATGTGAGTTCTTAAGAGCATCTCTAATTCAATACTTCATTTGAGAGTATCAAAATAATGTTTTTTACTCATAAAGTGATTATAGAGAAAATTACTATTCATGTTTACACCAACCACAAACCCTCTATTTTTGTCTCTAAAATCACTTTATGAAAAAAAAACCTTTTTTTATACTCTCATGAGGATAAAAATTAAGTAAGAAAAGCAAACAAGGACAAAAATACTCCCTCCGTCCCGCAAAGTTTGGCACTTCTATGCTTTTTCTTATCCCAAAATATTTGGCTAGTTTGAAAAGTCAATTGAAAAATTAGGTAAACTTCTCACTTTACCCTTTTGCACACTAGACAACAATTAATTCAAACAAACAAAAGTACACTTTTGATTACCCATGCAGTACACTTTCCCTTCAATTTTCAATTTGGGAGGCACAAAGCAGCGCCAAAACCTTTGGCATCTGACACCCAATTTGAAAAAAAGTTGTGAACGTATTTTTTTTGTGACAAAAGTTGTGAAAGTACATATGGGTAACATTGGAAAGTTTGCTCATTAATTGTACATCAATTTTTTTCTCTTAAAAGTTGGATTTCCCAAAAGTGCCAAACTTTGCGGGACGGAGGGAGTATCTTTTAAAAAGGTGAATAGTATTTTAGAGATGGCCTCTATATTTTCTCTCACCCTCTAAATATAGAATATCAAAATTCAATACTCTCAAATGGAGGAGGATTGAGAGGATGGATTAGAGTGCTTTGATACTCTCAAATAGAGATATAGAGTATGGATTGGAGATGCTCTAAGGCAAATTGACCCCATTAATACAACAACCAATGGTTCATCAATTTTCTTTCCACAGCTTTAGCGTGAATATTTTTTTTACGACTTTCGAAATAAAGCTATTTTACCAAACAACAGTGCTAACCACACGGATATTTGCGTACAGATTGTGCACAGATTTTATTGTAGGGTCTATCAGGGGTTCCACACAAATTATCCGATCCATTCAGTAAATGTAAAATATTTTTTTAATTGTTTCCATGAAAAATCAACTCAATCCGATACTTATAGGTGCTCAATCCAATCATCCAACTTTTTATTTAGATTTCCAACTAATAAAAAGTTAGATGATTGGATCGAGTATCTATAGGTATCAGATTGAGATGATTTTTCGCAGGGACCTTTAAAAAAATGTATATTTAATGAACGGTTCGGATTATTTGTGTGAGATCCGTGATGGGTTCTACAACAAAATTTGTGCCTAATATGTGTACAATTTATCTGTGTAGACAGACTTACTGTTTACCAAATTTGGATACCAAAACAAGCTTGCATCAACTCAGGTAAACAATTAACCATTTTTTCTTTACAAAAAAAGTTCACTACAAATATCGAACCACGGTTCATGAGTTATTTATTAAAATTTTATTTTTGTCTTTAAAACTCTCATAATTAAAAGTCTCTACTCTTTATTTGGGATCCTGTAGAGTAGATACTTGATTATGACAGTCCTATAAACAAAAATTAATCATAATCCTTTATAATAAAATAATCTGAAAAATAAGATATTCGTCTCGGGTCAAACGGATAAAAAAATTGGGGCACTTAATTTTTTAACCATAATTTTTAATATACAAAAAGTCAAAAATTAAGTGCTCCAATTTTTATTCCATTTGAATCGGTACGAAAATCTTATTTTTTGATCATTTTATCCTAAAGGGTCGTAATTAATTTTTGTCGCTAGGACTATCATAATCAAGTATTTGCTCTACAGGGTCCCAAATAAAGAACAAATACTTAATTATGAGAGCCCTACAGACTAAAATTAATTATGACCCTTTAATAAAATGACCAAAAAATAAAATTTTCGCACCGATACAAATAAATTTAAAATTGGAGCACTTAATACAGTCTAAGAAAAATTAAACAGACAAAAAATATAAATTTTAATTGATGATAAATAATTTTGGTGTAGTTATGAAAAAGAAAAAGTTGATAGCTAAGGGAGCCACTTATAGTGGCGGTAGACCCTTATAGTGGGAGTAGACTCTTTACCTGCACAAGCTCTCAGAAAACGTACAAAATGTAAGAGGTAAAGGGAGCCACTTATAGTGGCGGTAGATTTTGCCTTAAATTTATGATGTAGACATGTAATAATCATTAAACATGTCATATTATACTCTCTCTTTTTTTTTCATGGGGTCCCTAAAAAAAGCTTATAGGCATTTTATCAGTTTAAATGTCACTATTTTTGGTTTAAATAAATGCTCTCCTTTTTTGTTTCTATAAAAATATCTCATACTATGTTAGTCATTTCTTCTTTTCTCTTTAATCTTGAATGCACTATCGAATGGTTAAAACTGGTACACATAAAATAAAAAAAAGAAGAAGAAGAAGAAACACCTATATTTTATTTTCCTGGGCTTTTTAAATATATTTGTTAATACCATAAATACTTTTTTAGTATTTAAGTTCCACCATAAAAATATGAAGTTATGAACTACTCCTAAAAGAGAGAAAATTTCATCATACAAAAAGCCAATTACAATTTTTATACTTAAGAAGGCCCTACAACAAGCAAAAGTATTAACCTGAAACTGCTAGGAGTGAAGCCTGATATAGGCTAGAGCCAGACCGGCTTTGGGTTAGTGGCAGGCCGGTATTCGGCTCAAGGCCAGGCCGGCTGTGTCGAAGGGTCGGGCCGGCTCATGACCTGAGGTTTGTTTGTTCGCTTATAAATACGTTCCTAAATCGTTTTTAGGGTAAGACAATGCCCAAAAAATCGACTTCGAAAAACGAGAGAAAAACTGCGATATAACTCTTGAGAGGAAAAACTTGAGAGAGAACTTGTAAGATTTTTCATCAACCAATAGTGAAATCATTAAAAAAACTTCCTCAACTACGGTTCAAAGGTGACACATAGAACAAAAAGACGGAGTATCAGCAAGTTGGAGAACTAAATTCCCTTCCAAAGCAGTAGCATATGAGAGAGAGAGAGAGAGAGAGAGAGAGAGAGGGAGGGAGGGAGGGAGGGAGGGAGGGAGTACATACACCGGAATACAAACTATTAGACCGTCCGCGGGTACGTGGTTGAACTTCTCGAAACTAGAAAGCTGTGAGACTTCGAAATTCACTGGCTTGTAAACTGTAATGCAGGAGAGAGAGAGAGAGAGAGAGAGAGAGAGCAACGAAGTGCCTAGCTAGGGGAGTATGTACTGTAATTTATAGTGGAGGATTCGTGAAGTGTATGGACCAGGGAAATATCAATTTTTTCTAATAAGAAGATTGAACGGATTTATGTGTGACAAATCCGACAAATATAAAAGGCATATAGACCCTGTTCGTTTTGGGTGTTGAGGGAAATTTTTAAGAATAATGAGTGAAAAAAGATAGATAAAGAAAATTTATTAAAGACCGTACTCAGGGATTTTGTTTCCCCAAACGAACAAGGGAAAATGAAGGCCCGGGACGTGTTTTGATAATTAATACCCGCCAAGAACAAGCTAAGAATATTTGTTAATACTGAAAATGTTCTTGACAGGTAGTATTAATTATCAAAATACATCATTGGCTGTCATTTTCCCAACGAAACAAGGCCATAGTTACAAATGAGTTTGTTTATTTAAATAATATGTTAAAGAATACCTTAATTATCTCATAAGTTTTCTGAAATAAAATGAAAAGGAAGATCGACCTTAGCTAGCTAGTTAGATGGAGAACTATATTTAATACTCCTTTCATCCCGATTTGTTTGTCCAATCTCGAGTTTTCAACTTATTAAGGAAACCAAATCTAATCCATTGATTTGAAAATCTACATGTGAAGAAAAGCGAAAGATGTATTATTAATTGTGTTCAAATCATAACCTAGCACGCCTTTATATAGGCTACAAGATGCATAAAAAGGAAATACGCATAATAAGGAAACCAAGACTAACTAAGAAACATAAATAATAATCTGCCTAAATTGGAAACATAATTATAAAGCTTAGAAAATATGGCAACATAATATTTCTCAATATTATGTTAACATCCCCCCTCAAACTCAAGTAGATCTATCAACTTGAGTTTGAAAGAGCCAAAAGAAATCAGGAGCAGCCATGCCAAGCCAAGCCAAGAGAAACCAGAAGAAGCCAGGAAAGAGAAATGGCCAGAAGAGCCAAAAACAGTCATGAGCGAGAGAAGCCATAGCAGTAGAGATTTGAAGTGAAATCCGAGTGCACGAGCCGGTTACATATTACTACGAGTGCCCGGCGGACGGCAATGAAGTATAGGCCGCCCGCCGAGAGCAAAAATTCCACAGGGCTTAGATTTTATAGCTCTGATACCATGTGAAGAAAAGTGAAAGATGTATTATTAATTGTGTTCAAATCATAACCTAGCACGCCTTTATATAGGCTACAAGACGCACAAAAAGGAAATACGCATAATAAGGAAACCTAAACTAACTAAGAAACATAAATAATAATCTGCCTAAACTGGAAACATAATAATAAAGCTTAGAAAATATGGCAACATAATATTTCTCAATATTATGTTAACACTACATAATCTGAGCCATTGATTTTAAAATTGAACAGTCAATTTGGAACATGTACGTATAAATCAAAAATGGGACAAACAAATCGGAATGGAGGGAGAGTAGTAGTTTTTTAAATTTGCAATGAGATTGACGACTTTAAAAAAAATAAAAAACCATGCAAACATATACATGAACTTCTACTGTTGCTCTTTATGACGATCAAGTAACGTTTCAATAACTATTTAAAATTAACAAAAACACAGAAAGCTAATAAGGACTTGAGTTAATGTCTTGACATTTTGTTTTCAATTTGCCTGTCCATATTTAATGTACACGGTAGGTCGTAATCTGTTGTATTAATGAACTTCTTACGCTTCCTAAAAAAATACATTTTTTCCCTTGGAAAAAGGAGTTTATTAATATTCGAATAGGGATTACGAAAGATTTTTTATTTAAAAGATTAATGAAGGGACCAAAGGTACAGGTCATCACTACCGAGACCAAATTTCTACTAGTTAGGTACTTCATGAATGTCTCATTATTTTTCTTTTTGTTATTTTAGCTATTGGTCGTCGGATAACGCCAGGCTATTCCTTTTGCAAACGTACGAGAAGATAATGTGGGGTAATGTCTCTTCTTTTAATTAGTCACTTTAATAATACATTTACAATAAAACTATGAGATTAAATTCTTTTCATCTTGAGGACCAAAAAAAATTCTTTCCATCTTAGGCCTCGTTTAGTTGCACGGAAATGTGAAATGATAGAAAAAATTAATTTTTTTTTTGAAATTTTTTGCGTGTTCAGTTACTAGAAAAGTTGTAAGACTCATAGTTTCGACTTTCTCACTATGAAACACTTTCCTTCAAAATAGATCTTGCCAAAATGAAGGAATTATTTGTTTTCCTGCAAATTTTTTTGTCAACAAGTTTTACTGTTAAACTTCTCTCCCTTTCTCTCTCTAAACCTTTGGTAGCTTCCCACCATCGCCGCCGCCGGGGGGGAGGCGTTCCTCTCCCCTCCTCCCCCCGGGCTCTCTCCCCCTCCCGTTTCCCCATTCTCTCTCTCTTTGGGTCAGATTTGATCCCTTCTTCCTCGTTTTGTCTTCGCCGGCGTAGCCTTTCTCACCGTGTCCTTCCCTTCTCTGTTTTGTGGCCTTTCCTGTCGGATCCTCTCCTGGGTGGGTCCGGTCTTGGGCCTAACGGCGTGGTGGAGGGTGGCGAGCAGATGTTTGGGGCTTTAGGCGATTGATTCCCACCAGTCGGTATCTCGTGGGCCAATCGGTTTCGTGCCTAACGGCCTGGGTTTCTTCTGTTGCCGATGACTGTCATTTCTTCTCCTCTCTGCTTCAGATCGTTTTTCTAGATTGCCCTCAGCCTTGGCCTGTTCAGAGGATAGGAGCGTGCGTGCGAAGTCGGTTTTGGTTTCTCCCCAGACGGCGACGGTGGCGGCGGGTTGTGGCTATAGGCTGTTTGGGTGGCTGTGCTGTTTGGTGATCTGCGGCGGTAGTGGGTTGAGCAGTGGTTGTTGACAGGCGCGGTGGTGGCTGTGGCGGGGTTGGCGGCGGCGGAAGGTGGTGTTAGTTTGTTCCTGTAGGGTTTGGGTTTTGGTTTGGGCTTGGGTTGGGTTTAGGTGTTCGGGCTTGGCCCGTTTTTGGTGTTTGGGTTTTTTCCTGGTTTAGGCCCAGCATGTTGGGCCTAAACCAGTTCCTCCGTGTGTTTGGAGATGAGGGTCTTGGATAGTCAGGCCGGTGTATCCTTGATCTTATTTTCTTGTAACTTCGTGTTATAAGTTAATGAAATTTTTTTTTCGCTGAGCAAAAAAAAAAAAAAATTTTTGTCAACAAAACACACATAGAAAAATATTTTTCTTTTTCTTTTTCCTCACCTCACTTCACTTTTTCCGGGAACCAATTTTCCATACAACATTCCTGACAACTGAACAAAACCTTTGGTTGGATTTTCCACCACCGCAATTTGTGGGCCTCATTGTGGGTTTGTTACATTAATCTGAACCGTTCATCTTGTAGGACTTGCAGATTAATATATCCATACAAAAAATTAGTTTCATCAGACATCAATAGATATATCAAAAGTTAAATATTTATTTATAAAATGAATGGTATGAATCTTTAAAGTTAAATTGTACATGATCGGCTATTTTATAAACCAAAATTCAATTTTTGATACACCCATCAATTTTCAGACAAGCTGATTTTTTGCATGGATATGCTACACTGCGGGTCCGACAAGATGAACGATTCAGATCTTAATAACAAACGCACGATGGGACCCACAATATGTGGTGAAAATCATTGGTTTTCCACCCAAGGTAAAAAGAATTTGGTGTACGTTAAATGTACGCCGCAGACGAACATATCTTGGTTTTTTTTTTTATTGTTTCGTAATAATTATGTTTGATTTTTAGGCCCCGTTCCGCTTTCTCTCAAAATCTTCTTTTTGAAAAAGAAGGTAATTTTAAACTCAAATATAACAAAAATAAAAAATAAGTTTTCAATGTTTTTTGCACCGTTTAAAAGATCTCAGTGAGATCTATCAAATAAAATCCATATTGGATGGAAAATTATTTACGTAAATACATGATTTTTGACCTTAAAATTACCTTCTTTTTCAAAAATCCACTTTTTTTTTTTAAGTGGAACGGGTTATAACTAGAAAGAAGAAAATAATTTGATTAGCAGATAGCAACCGAACGAGAAGAGAGTTAAAGTGATGCTTAAAGGATTTGATTTGCTGTTGAGAAATGGTCCAACTGTCCAAAGAGACTTCCAAAGAGGCACCAATTAAAACTAGGGGTGCTCGCGGTCCGGTTCGGTTCGGATTCCTAAGAATCCGAGGACCGAACCGCTAGTCACGGTTTTTACAAAATGAAATTCGTGTCCGGATCAAAAATCCTACGGTTTGGTTCCAATTCAATCCGTGACTCGCGGATCGGTTACGGTTTTGTCCACGGATTTTAGCAAAAATAGAGCTCAAACTTATATCTTGCACTAAAAGGGAAGAAGGTTACATTCAGAATTAAGTTTAACACCGGCCGCCAGAATAGCACTTGTTACTTTGAAGAAACAGAGAGAGAGGAGGAGGAGGAGGAGAAGGAGGGGGAGGAGGAGGAGAAGTAAGAACGGTGCGGCGGCGACTTGAACAAGGAATGAAAATTAGGAAAATTGAAAAAAAAACGAACTAGTGAAACTAAACTAGGGTTACTTGTAACTTATATAAAAAAAACTACTCCCTCCGTCCCTTTATTACAGTCCAGTATTCCATTTTGGGCTGTCCCTTAATAAGTGTCTATTTTGTAAAGTTAGTGGGTAAAAGTTGGTGAATTGTCTATTTTGTCCCTAAAAGTAGATTCCATTTTGAAAAGTTAGTGAGTAAAAGTGTAATGATGATGGGTAAGTAGGGAAAGTGGAGGAAAAAGTTGATGTGAAAGGTATAATGATGATGTCTTTTTAATAAGTTGGAGTTACGAAGCAGGACATTTAAAAAGGGACGGAGGGAGTACGATTTACCCCATATATTTTATGTACATCTACACTATATCCCATTATTAAGATAAAATACTAAAATTGGTAGAAAAATGTTTTAACATTACTAACAATTAATTATATAAAATAAATATCTCACGGTCCGATTCGGTTAATCCACGGTTTCGTAATGAAAATCCGTGAACTGAACCGCGAGTCATGATTTTTTAATTTTTTAATCCGTGTCCGGACCATTAATCCATGGACAAAATCCAAAAGGTACTGATCGATTCGGTCCGGATCGATTTCACGGTTCACCTGATTTTTTGAGCAGCCCTAATTAAAACGGTGCCTTTACCCTACACTGCACCCTCCATTAGCGCTTTCACCTCGCTCTAGTCTAGGGTCCCCCTTCGTCGAAGGAGATTTTAAGTGTGGACTGGGTATCGTGTGGTGCCCGCTTAGAATCATCCGGGCCGTCCATTTTGGTTTTTGGACAGTTCAGATTTGGAAAGAAAAAAAAGGAGAGAAAGATGAGAGAGAGTGTTGAGATGAGAGGAGATAGAGTATTTTAATTTGAGCCGTCCAATACACTTTTGGACGACCCAAATGTGTTCCTCGAACACCACGTCGACTAGGTGACATGGTACCCACCCGGCACCTTAAAATTTCTTCGTCGTCGGGCTCATGCATTTTGTATATTGCTTCATTCTCAATATTTTATTTAATTCTAATATTAGAACAGTTCCATTGCACTGACAAAACAAGACTGATGCAAACTATAGTCACCATGCACTTATTATTAAAGACTTCTAATTTTGCTACTTTTTTTTCTGTTAATGTCACTCTCCTGCAAGCGTATTTTGGAGTGACGTTAATAAAAAAAGGGAGTGACAAAATCATTTACCTTATTAAAATCCTCTAATGCATAATGCTGGGTTTTTTTTTTTCTCCGGGACAATTTACATAGGCAACTATTTTACCAAATATGTCATCCGAAATGATAGACAATATAATAATAAAAGTACTTATTAATGATAGACAAGGACCAAATGGGGAATGGGAGTCGTCCACTCACATGCATGATGCATGCATATCCATTATCCATATATAAACTTGGATATGATTGGCCTCCAAAACATGTACCAAAAGAGAAATGCTAAGTGCAAAAAAAATGGGCAAAAAAAAGACTCTTAAAGTGTACATGAACGGCTTCGATTCACTGTGATGCTAAGTGCAAAGAAAATGGGTAAAGAAAAGATCCTTAAATCCGAGCCGTTCATATACACTTTAAGGATCTTTTCTTTGCCCATTTTCTTTGTCTCTAACACAGCCCTTACCGAAAAGGGGAGGGAGGGATCCCCAACTTTATAATATTTTGTGTCTTCTTCCTCTACTTATTATTACTCCCTCCGTTCTCTAGCAGAGGATCGAAACCCGAAGGTGCGCACTGCCCCACCTGAAACCAGACACCATAATGTTTTTTGGCAGCATTAACAGCCTCTCACAATCTAGCTACCATCATATTAATTAATTAGTTGAACTCCTGGCTCTGTGATTTGGACTGAACAACATCTTATTGCAAAAGACCAAGACCAAAAGTGTGGTTAGCATGCCGTCATATATGTGGAATGTGATATCATCCTCCACTCAATTATTACGTAGTATTATTATTATTATTTTTGATACTCATCCTCCACTCCAATTCATCTCGGGAATTCCCCAAAGAAGTGAGACCACGACAATTCGACACACACTAGTAGATGGAACCATGTTAGATCTTTCCAATTTTTCTCCCAAGAAAATGGTATAGATAAAGTGTTAGTAAAAAAGAAATAAAGCCTCATATTGCTTGGGAGTGAAATGACAATCACTTGATAATATTTGGGACCTCTCCATTATTTGTCAATTGATTTTGAGTTGAATATAAAAATTTCACATGGTATCAGAGTGGGGCCCGTTCCACCCCATATTTTAAAAATTCACAACCCACACCCCGTAATGATAGACCAGTAAGAAGATTGCACGATAATTGGACCCAGAAGTGACTCACACGTGACAGACTTCAAACGCGGCTGCACATGAGGAGGAACTTAAGGAAATAGAGTCGCACATTGCTTGAAAGTGGCTTCAGCCGCAAAAGCTTGGGCTATTTGGGTAGCTTGTTACATGGCTAGCTAGGGTCTGGATGCTCCCTTCAATTCATATCGAATCGGATCGATGCTCTCAAGGTTATTGATCTGCTTAATGGATGCTCCCAAATACATCGTTCCTCATCGTCTCGTAGTCTCTCTCTTTGTGCAATTGTGTGCATAATCATGGTGATGCTTTTTAATTTAGTTTGTTGTTCACAAGTGCAGGGAGGGACGAACAATTAATGTTGACATATATATAACTTTTGGACAAAATTTTGTTCGTTTTGTATTTGTGGATCATTGTGTGTAGAATTAGCTAGCTGAGGCTACTGTTTTTAGTAGAGCTAGCTCAATGGATCCAGAATCCAAGCGAGCCAGATTGGATGAATCAACATCAAATCAAGTTGCTCCAGAGCCTGTCCCTGAGGTTCCTCGCCAAGGTGTGCCATCAAGGTGGACCTGATGAAGGCGTATGATAGAGTTCAGTGGGAGTTCCTCATTGCGGTTTTAAGAACCGTAGGTTTCCCGGAAATTGTTAGCTATGTGAAGCAATGCATCGAAATGGAATTTATGAAATCTTTATTACTAAACTACTTTGTCAAGTTTCGATGACCTTAATTTCAATACTAGCGACAAGCTCATCCCCGGGTATAGGCTCACCAAATCACCGTCTAAAGTCTCCAATTTTTGGCCCAATAGTGGACCCCAAAATATGTGAAACTATTTAATGTTACATAAAGCTAAAGCAAGTATAGGTATCATTGTGGTCCAGTATTCGAAAGGTGACATTTCATCTCGCAAGGTTTTGACCCATGTGATGTTTAGTCCAACTTTTTGTTGGATTTTCATTTCCCCTCTCCCCATTTATAATAAATTTTTGCCTATAAAAAAAAACTACTCACTGCTGCTTGTACACTAAACAATTATTTTTTCCTTCAGTCATAAGTATTTATTAGAAAGTGATGAAAAAATGTCTAACTTGGATGCACTTGTCACTTCCTGGACCTTTTCTCCTCATCCTTTTGTTTTTACTATACTTAGAAACTTTGTTAAAGTAGAGGGATATCATTAAAAAAAATGAAGTATCACCATTATGTGTAACGTTTTTTATCATTAATCACGCACAATTGACAAACTCACAACTTTAAAATGAAATGTTATTATCGGCTTAGATTTATCAACAAAAAAATAAATAAAAAATGATTGAAAGATGGAAAACAACAGAGGTTAGTTAAATACTCCCTCCGTTCCATATTTGAGAGTCCACTATGAAAGTCATGCCATTTTCAAATCAAAAAATCAACTACTTCTGTGTATAATTTTTTGAATTTTTTCGTACCAAATTAAAGTACTAATCGAGATCTTTAAAACGGTGCGAAAAAATTTGAAAAATTATGCACAGAAGTAGTTAATTTTTTTATTTGAAAAGAGATAAGTGAGAGAAAGTGGAATTGTCATTGTGGAACGGAGGTTTAATAGTTTGATTTTAAAAAAAAAACAAATGAGTTTTAGAATACATACTAGAAAATAAAATGGGGCAACTATATACTCTGCAATAGGTGTAGGTGTCTTCCGGACTTGAACCTCACTTAATGTTAATAGTTTACCCCTGAAGGATCATAATGAACTATGTCTTAAACTAGATCCCTTGAGTCAGAGTTCAACATATCACACACACAGTATCAATATTAGACTGCAGTTCGCGGGTTAGTGCTATTAATGGCCATGCACTGAATCTTGATTCTCATAAGGGTTACTAGAGGTTAGCCTGAACCTCATAGTCGCGGCCTCACGACAACACCCACTTAGGTGAATCCTCCGAGGGTACAGTGACGGAATGTACCTTGCGAGAAAATCCTCGCCTTGAATTCATTAAGGGTTAAAACCCATCCTCAACATGTCACTTCTTCAGCACTGTGCCTTAGGAATGAGCAGGAGAACAACACTATATGGTGTCTCCTAATTTTTCTTTAGTGCTGGTATCAAGTCACGCAATATGGATTGTTTTTACCCAATTAATGAATCTCCTTCATGGGATCTCCAGTCACAGAAATTGGGTTATCTTCCTAGGTGACTTCCTGTAGGCTTTTCTCATTCCCCTCGACAATTTTTAGGATCTAGCCTTGTGCTAGTCCAGAGGCAATTACTCCTCTTGGGAGTCAATAATTCTCAATATGCCTCAATTTTTTTCTTTATTATACTTTGCATGCATGCTTCGGCTTCTCAAGCCTTTTATCTATGCAAATCTCAAACTTCGTCTTGCTAGCTTACAAAATGCACCTGTATAAATTTCAAACACAACTCACCAACTTAAAATTAGTATTATGAATTTCTCAATAAGAAATATCCTATCAATATTTTCACAGAAATTAGAACTCCTACATGCATTACTCATTTTCCTTAAAAGGAATAATGCAAGGGCAAGTTAAGTGTGGTCTCCTGTAATGGTCTCTCTTTTTTAATAAAGATTACCACTTTCTATACATGAAAAAAATAGCCTTAAGCCTTAACCAATCGGACCAACGACTTGGGGTTATTCCATACATTGTTGTTACATGCATGTGCGATGAATTTTAAGTGCACCCAAAGTTCATCTATAGGCCAGGGCTAGAGACCTATGTGGTTAATAAATTTAAGTTTTTAAAAAAAAATTAAATTTAAGTTTGATGTATGAAAAAACACTGAACGCTCTTTCTATTCTAGCCTTTTGTAATTCATCTGTAACAAGCTATTTGTTGTGTAAAACACAAACAATTTTAAATATATTTGGCATGAATTATCGAGAATCATACCAACACTTGTGCATGGTACGAAACAATGTGGGGTACTACAATGTCTCTCTTTTTTAGTCACTTTAATAATACATTTACAATAAAACTATGCATGGGAACCGGGTATGTACGTACACCAATTTTTTACCATTTCGTGTACATCAAATGTACACCGCAAAACTGTAACGTATCTTGATACTCTCTTCGTTCCAAAATATTTGTGTCCGATCCGTAAAACGAGAAATAAAAAATAATGTAATTCTTTCAAGAAAAATTTCAAATTTTTTTCATAAATTTAAAAGAACTCATCGATATCGATCTAGTGAATCGTTGGGAAAAAAATTGGAGTTTTTCTTGTAAAAATTGTATTATTTTTACGTCCTCGTTTTGCGGACCAGACAAACATTATGGAACGAAGGGTGTATTTTTTTTTTTTATTGTTTTGCAATAATTATGTTTGATTTTTAGACAGAAAGAAATTAATTTGATTGAGTAGATATATAGATAGCAACAGAACGAGAAGAAAGTTAGAAGTGGTAAGGATTTTGATTGGCTGTTGAGAAATGGTCCAACTGTCCAGGAGACTTTTCCAAAAAGGCACCAATTAAAACGGTCCCCACTTCGTCGGGCTAAGGCATTTTCTATATTGCTTCATTCTCAATTTGTTATTTAATTCTAACATAGTATATTAGAACAGTTCCATTGCACCGGCAAAATAAGATGTTTGATGCAAAATATAGCCACCACTTGCTATTAAAACTCTCTAATGCATAACGTCAAAGATGAAGAAAAAATGGCTAAATCATGGGCTACATTTTTTTTTTTGCTCGGCAAACGAACGATTTTATAAAGCTCGAAAGGGTACATCGAGAAAAGTACAACTTAGCTCAGAGAGCCAATTAAGATACAACAGTACAAACAAAACAACACATCCAACAATCAGTTGGATGAACCACCTGAGGGAGAATTTACAACTTTACTCTCCGAATACCATCTAGGAACACCTTAAAATCCTCCACCGAATACACTTTTATATCAAATTTTGCCTTCATCCACATTCACTACTACAAAATGATATAAAGGTCACGGTCCAAAAACTAAGAAGATCTCACTTTTTGTAAAAGCGTAATAAAATATTATGGACTATAGTTTTAACCTCAGTTTTACAAAAAAACTGAGATGAATTTTTTTTTAATCTCAGTAATTTAAAAAGTGAGATTGTAACTTAAAGAATATATCTCGTTTTAAAAAAACTGAGATTGTATGTAAAAGAATATATCTCGTTTTAAAAAAACTGAGATTGTTACTTAAATATTTTAGATCTCGCTTGGTAAAACTGTGATTGTTTACTTAAAGATCTCATTTCAAAAAGCTGTGATTGTAACTGTAATTAATAACCATTGAAAAATGGTATGCCATGCGGCTCGTAATTAATAACCATTGAAAAATAGTTTGCCTTGCCCAAGGCTCGAACTCGTACGCTCGTGATTTTCACTCAACCAGTACCAACAACTTACAGCTAGCAAGAATCTGGAATATTTTAGGATAGTAAAAATATATATACTATTTCTGACTGTTGCTTATTGAATCAAAGCAACCACGCACGGGCCTGACTTTCTACACAATAATTAAGCGTCTTCATATCACACAGTACGAATAAGTTCTAAACTTAATCAATCGGTTATATTTTAATTTAATGGTCGATCTGAACCATTAGAATTTCATGTCTCACTAATTCCAGCATCGTCACCAAAATTGAAGATCATCGGATATCGGCAATTGCCTGATTGAACTATATTTGATACATCCCGATGCATTAAAGTATTATATTGCAATACTCGACCCCCACTTGGAGTCTTTTTCTTCGATCCGAACCGTCCATCTTTTACATATTATGAAGTAAATCATTCCTGCGAAAACGAAATTAATCGGGTATTGCTACACACTTGATTGGACGGGAAAAATCCATTTTGTTAGTGACATTGTGTCTTGATTTAAAGAAGCTTTCTAAACCTGATTGAGACCAATTTTTTCGAGAATGATATAATTAACAAAGAAAGCAAAAACAATGGTTTGGATCATCGTAATTGTGTCACGGTCGAATGACTACTGTATGTTCACGTAGAGCACAAAACATAGTTTGTTGATAACTATATTGTACATATAGAATTTAAAGGTCATTACCAACTCAAATTTTATAGTGTTCGATCCAAACCGTTAGGATTTCACGTCTCACTGATTCCATCATTGTCACCAAAATCAGAGATCATTAGATATGAGCAATCGCCTGATAGGACCACATTTGATGCATTCCGAGTATATTGCAAGACCGGACTCCCACCAGAGTTTTCATTTTTCAATCCATACCGACTATCTTTTACATATTACGGAGTTCATCATCCATGTCAAAAATGAAGTTGATCGGGGATCGTTAAACATTTGATCGGAAGATAACTATCATCCAAAAAATAAATTGAGTCCTAATCAAGGAGCTTTTTAAACCCAATTGAGACAATTTTTTTTACGATAATGATTTAATCAATTAGCAGAACAAAATCAGCGATATTGATTGTTAAAATAGTTTTGTCTAATTGAGATATGCAAAATACTAATATCGAATATTATTAGAAGATATGTAACATATAATATTAGTAGATAAAGTTGCTTGAAAAATACAAAATTGCACGCAGTTTCTAACCCAATTGCACGCAGCTTCTACTGGTAGATTGATCATGGCGGTAATGGTTTCTAAACCCAATTTTTTCTTGAAAATTTTCCCCACGCAGTTTCCCCCCAATTTTCCCCCCCCCAATTTTTCCCCCCAATTTTTTCGATCATGGCGGTACGACTAACAAAAACCATTATGGAGAAACCCATCTCCTTCAACTCTCTCACTCTCAACCGTTCTGCAAAAAACCTAGAAACGATTTATGCGACAGCTCCTTCTCCTCTCGCTCTCATCTTTCCCTTATTTGCCTTCATCGTGTGACAGCGCCTCCACTGAGTTCTTCAATTACCCTCGGTGAGTACTCCTTTTCCTCTTCAGAAATTAGATACGTTTCGTTGGAGTTCTAGGGTTTTTAGGAGTTGCAATTGTATTCACATGTTTTCTTTCTGATATACTAGTTCATACAATTTCTGAACAATATTTGCCCCCATCACTCTTCTTTCTGATATACTAGTTCATATAATATACTAGTTCATATTATGTAGTGCGCCAATATATGCACATAGGATAGTGTGAGGAATTAATAGATGAGTTTAAGGATGAGTGGAAAGTGTTCCTCTAGTTTACTCCAATTTGGTTCCCTCTCCTTATACTGGTCTCGATTCTTATTCTTTTGCGCATTTTGATTTTGGAGATTGCTCAGAGACATATTGAGTAAATGCAATGGCCATTTCGGTCAATTATCTTCGTACCACTAGTTTTGAAATTGTTTGTCATTTCATTGTCTAATTGCTTTACATGCTAATTGTAATCGGCAGTAAGTCCAACTTGATACAAATTCAACTTACGCTCAATTATCTTTTGTGTCTCCACAGAAAGATCGGCAACAGTGACATGGTTGTGGAGCTTATATCAAGCTGATTGTTAGAAGTGCTCCCTTCAATCCAATAGTATTTTTTTTTGGTAAGCTTAGTTGTTTGCTCTCTACTTATTTAGTTTATATACTTTTAATTTTTTTTTTTTGTGAAATCCTGTTGGTGTTTTTGCATAAGACTGATGGTATAGGGTGCATGTGTGGATATTTGGTTTTCTTAGAAATATGAGAATTGTTTTTTGTACTTCAATCCTCCTCCGTAGTTTTTTTTTTTAATGTTCTACCAGTATAGGTATTTTAGAATCTATAAGAGATGGATAGATCCTGGATGCTCAAGGATAGAAGATCAAAAGACTATGAGGAAGGGGTTGAAAGTTTTCTGAAATTTGCTATTATGCGTGGCCAAGATCCCCAATCCATTCGATGTCCGTGTAGATTATGTGGGAACATGAGAAAACAATCCATTCAAGAGATTAGAAATCATCTCTTTTTCAATGGTATTGACCAAAGTTATGATACATGGATATGGCATGGCGAAGCAGCTACCACCACACCACCACCATGTGTCAATCCGCCTGAGTTTTTTCATGAGAAAATTGAGACACCTCCCTTAAATGTTACAGCAGAGGTAAGAGAAATGGTTGAGGCTGCATACAATGACTACGCGACTGATCCTGATAAGTTTAAAAAACTACTTGAAGATGCTGAAAAACAGTTGTATCCTGGTTGCATGAAGTTTACAAAGTTATCTGCCTTAGTCAGGTTATTTAACTTCAAAGCTGGAAGTGGGTTGTCTAATAAATGGTTTTCAAATCTCCTAGAGATAATCAGTGAGTTGCTACCTGCCAGCAATGAACTACCAGTATCCATGTATGAGGCGGGGAAGACTTTGGCTGCATTGGGTATGGAATATGAGAAAATACATGCTTGTCCCAATGATTGTATGCTCTATAGAAAGGAGTTCAAAGATGAGACTTCATGCCCGACATGTCAAACGTCTAGATGGAAGTTGAAAAAAAATTCAACAGAAGTTAGAACTGGTGTGCCTGCAAAAGTTATATGGTATTTTCCACCTATTCCGAGGTTCCGAAACATGTATAGGTCAGTAGAAACAGCGAAGAACTTGACATGGCATGCACATCAAAGAGAATGTGATGGCCAACTACGTCACCCAGCAGACTCCCCATCATGGAAGTTGGTGGACAACATGTGGCCAGATTTTGCTGCAGAGCCAAGAAACCTTCGCCTAGCTCTTTCTGCTGACGGAATAAATCCGTACAGTTCCCTTAGCAGTAGGTACAGTTGTTGGCCAGTTATACTTGTCACCTACAATCTTCCTCCACGGTTGTGCATGAAGAGAAAATTTATGATGCTAACATTATTGATATCTGGTCCAAAACAACCTGGTAACGACATTGATGTTTATCTTGAACCATTGATTGATGATTTGAAAATGTTATGGGAGGTAGGCGTTGAAGCATTTGATGCTTACCAGCAACAACATTTCAGATTGAAGGCTGTACTATTATGGACAATTAATGATCTCCCCGCGTATGGAAATTTGAGTGGTTGCACGGTGAAGGGCTATTATGGATGTCCAATTTGTGGCGAGGAAACTTCTTCTAGTAGATTGAAACATTCCAAGAAGAATATATATACAGGTCATAGAAGATTTCTTTCACGCTATCATCCATATCGAAGGCAAAAAAAGGCATTTAATGGAGAGCAAGATTTCAGAGTCCCCCCAGTACCGTTAACGGGAGAGGAGGTATTACGAAAGGTTGAAGGGATTGAAACAATATGGGGAAAAAAAAACAAAACAAAAAGTTCACCAAATGACGCATGTACAAAGTGTTGGAAGAAAAAGTCAATTTTTTTTAAACTTGAGTATTGGAAGTACTTGTTAGTCCGACACATCGTGGATACTATGCACACTGAGAAGAACTTTTTAGAAGCACTCCTTGGGACGTTACTGAACATTCCTGGAAAAACAAAGGATGGAATTAATGCTCGCCTTGATCATGTAGCTATGGGTGGACCGGAAGAGTTGGCACCAGAAATTGGAGCCAAGCGAACATACTTGCCTCCAGCATGTTATACTTTGTCTAGAGAGGAGAAAAGAAGAGTCTGCAAAACATTGTCTGAACTCAAGGTTCCCGAAGGTTACTCTTCGAATATCAGAAGTCGTGTCTCGATGGAGGATCTGAAACTTTATGGTCTCAAGTCGCATGATTGTCATGTTTTGATGCAGCAGTTACTACCTGTGGCAATAAGATCTGTGCTGCCAAAGGAAGTGAGATACGCAATTATCAGAATATGTTTCTTTTTTAATGCTATTTGTAGTAAAGTGATAGATGTGTCGAAGTTAGACAAAATGCAATCTGATATGGTGATCACATTATGTTTACTTGAAAAGTACTTTCCACCATCATTCTTTGATATCATGGTTCATTTGACGGTGCATCTTGTTAGAGAAGTTCGACTTTGTGGTCCGGTTCACTTTCGATGGATGTATCCATTTGAGAGGTTCATGAAGGTCTTAAAGGGTTATGTTCGTAATCGTAATTGTCCCGAGGGTTGCATTGCTGAAAGTTATATTGTAGAGGAAGCTGTTGAGTTTTGCACAGAGTATTTATCTGGGTTAGATGCAATTGGGATTCCCACCGCCAGGAACATGACAGTTGATAATAGAGAAATTGAAAGACCTTTACCAGGTGGCCATGTTGTGACTGTTGATTACGAAGCATGGCAGCAAGCACATCATTATGTGTTAGAGAATACAAGCGATGTTCAACCTTATATTGAGTAAGACATTTATATCTCCATCTTTGTTAAATATATTAGGGTATATATGTTAGCTCATCTTATGATACTTTCTTGCAATTCATTAGGAAGCACATGGAGTGGTTGAAGCAAAAAAATCCTCGTCAATCTAAAAGTCAAAAGTGGCTACAGGTTCAACATAATAAAACATTCTTCAATTGGCTACGTGAAAAGGTATCTTATCAATTACAAATCTATCCATCTGTTGCACTAAAAATTTTAGCTAATTATTTAACTATACACAGGTTGTAGAGGAAATAAATTCCGAAAATAATCTCTCTGATGCCTTAAAGTGGATAGCACAAGGACCAAGCCGAAATGTGATAAAGTATCCAGGTTACATCATAAACGGTTGTCGTTACCACACGAAAGATCGCGATAATTCACGAGTCACCCAGAATAGTGGAGTTACCATGGTGGCAACTACAATGCAAGTTACTGGCTACAAGGACAAGAACCCTGTTTATGCAGATATGAGTTTCTATGGGGTCATTACAGAAATATGGCAGCTGGATTATAATGCATTAAGGATTCCTGTATTTAAGTGTGATTGGGTGGACAACAAGAGAGGAGTTAAAGTGGATGAACTTGGTTTCACACTAGTTGAGCTTGGAAAGATAGGTCACAAATCTGATTCCTTCATTTTGGCTTCACAGGCCAAACAAGTTTTTTATGTTGAAGATCAACTTGATCCGAAATGGTCAATTGTCCTAGAACCTCCTCAACGTCGATATCATAGCGACGGTGGTGATGAGCTTGATGATTGGTTTGTTGAGCGTCAAGACATAACACTGCCAGAAGTTGACACAATTGATGATGGATCAGACGACTCTATTTCATCTCACATACGAGCAGATTGTGAAGGGACGTGGATCAACAATACATCATGAAATGACAAATGTTTTGCTCTCTTTTGGAAATAACTTATTAGATTTAAGTATTTAACTATGTTTTATTTGTTCTAGCTGTGATGAGAAATTTTAATTGGCCTCAATTCAATATTCCTTGTTATGTGTCTATGCTTAATGGTTGGAATGTTATGTTTCTATATTCTCTAATGTCAATTTATATATGTCCATGTATCTAAGATATTTTGCTTAGCTATGCATTGTTAGATGCTCTAATACGATGTTTTAGTAGTATTGTTCAACCTCTACTATACCATCCCATCTTTGCATCTCAAACAGGATGGGTTCATCTCAGAACTTGCCTAGTAATGGCCAGGAGACAGTGCTGTCAACAGATCCAAAATGTAAGAAAAGGAAAAATAGGTGTTCCACTCTGAATTTTGCTGATAATGTCGACGAGGATGCACAGTTGTCACCAGATCTGGGAAGTAACATAAGGAGAGGTAGAGGTTCAACATTCCTCCCAGATGTCATAAAGGATAGGAGTTCTGGTGTACGAAAAGTAGTCAAGTACAACAAAAGAGGTCAAGCAATAGGGGAAACAAGAGCAAAATACTCAAGCTATCTTGGAGTCTTGGCTCGCACAATGGTCCCAATAGATCGTACATGGAAAAAGGTGTCAGATGAAAATAAAGAGATGCTATGGAGATGTGTGAAGGTATGTACCACATGACTTCTTTACATTACGTAGACTATAGCTTGAACAATTTCATTAATTGTCCTCTTATAAAGTCCTCCGTTGAAATGGCATATAAAATTGCTCATTCAATGCCGGTAAATCAGACTACATTCAACGTGGATCAACATAGCAGGAAGAATGTTTTATCTGCTATCGCAGCAAATTGTAGGACATTCAGGAAAGCTCTCACTAGGTACATACGTGCATATAAGTCGGATCCTAACATCATTTCAAGACCACCAGCAATTTATAGTTTCGTTGAACGAGAACATTGGGATGCATTTGTTAAACATAGATTGACAAAAGATTTTGAGGTATGTATTCTTTAAGGAAAGTTTCATTTCTTTAAGTAGTAGTCGATGTTGAGCATAATGTATTCATCAAAGTTAACTTATATTCATGTTTAAAATCCATTGAAGAAACATAGTGATGACCAACGAGGTAGACAGAGAGAAAACAAATTTCGTCACAGGCTCGGTCGGAAGGGCTATGCTAATTTTGAACAAGAACAGGTAAGTGATTTGAAATTTATGCAATCACATATGAATTACTGGTTGTATTTATATATTGTGCTCTCAATTACCTTATTTCTTGCTTCTTGTCTAAATTAACTAGTTTCTTATTTTGCAGATAAAGATGATAAAAAAATCAATCGATGGTGCTGAGGATGAGGTTGCTGAAAGTGAGGATGTTGATGATGTTGATGAGATTGATAGGAGCATTTTATGGAAGAAGTCTCGTCAAAATAAAAATGGAGAGTATGATAATGAAGACATCGAGGAACAAGCTGCAATGATTGTAAAGATTCTTCAAACAATTGGTTTGTGTTAATTATTATTTTTTTAATTCTTCTTACAAAGATGGTAATGCTTGTTGTAGGATGAGTTTACCAAACAAGCACAAGAGGGGAATTTAGATCTTGGAGGAAGTATTGACATTCTGGCATTGGCACTATGTAAACATGAACGTTCTCGGGTACGAGGCATAGGAGACTTTGTAACACCAACTGCCTACTTTCAAATGCCTAGACGTGGTGGTCATTCACATTGCCAAGAGAAGATTAAAGCCCTTCAGACAGCTATGTCACAAATGAAAGGCCAATTCCATGCAATGAGTCAACAAGTACCCCACACACCACAATCTGAGTATGTGAGTTCAAACACCATCAAAAGTTATAACACTGGCAGCCCTCAGCTTAATTCTATGACAATGGAGAATATGGTGAGAACACGGAATGACATGCCGCCTGATCCTAAGTCAAAAACAAAAAAGGTATGTTATTTTACCGACTATTCAAGAGTATATTTTTTATATTGCAATTTGTGTTATTAGTTGGTGTTAGTGACTGGTTTCGTCGTTGTAGAGCCAACCATGTAAATTGGCAGTGGGGTCCCTGGATAACATCGTTGCTCACGGAACGATGTTTGAGAAAGTTGGGCCCGAGGAACCACTTCATACTGTACCACTAGGGGAGGCAAATGTCCGGGTGTCTATTGATTTTGTGATTCAAAAAGATGCTATTCTTCCTGTACCCATCCCAGGAGAGATGTATGTTGTTGGAGACGCAACAGGATATCACGTTGCTTGGCCTAAAAATTTAATATTGTTTGGCAATGAGGTATAAATAGCTTATCTTTAAACCTTTAGACGTGTCATTTAATTTTGTGAATGGAGTTGCTGACTTATTTTTGTTGATTTTTGAAATTTCTAACTTAGGGAGCGTCGAAAAACCTTGCAATGGATGGGAATAAGGTATAATATTTATTCTCAAAAGATCTATTAATGTGTTCTTTTCTATAATATTCAGCCTGTTGACTTAGAATTTGTATTATGCCAAATTTCTAACTTAGGGAGCTCCAGAAACACCTGCATGGGATGCGAATCAGGTACTATTTGAATGTTATTTGGAAAGGTTACAATGCACTATTTGAATGGTATCATACGGGTCTTTTAATTAATGTTCAGTACTTGTATTTCTTTAATTTGGAATAAATTCTCATTTGATTAGGCAACTTCGAGCAATGTGGATTCTGATAAGTATTTGGAGTCTCTTCGATCTTTTGACGACTATGTGGAGACGGTTGCATACAAGGAAGCATTCACCATTACGCTCGACGAAGACATGTTTGGGGCAAATGTTGAGGTTCCACTTCAAAGGGTAGATATGGAATATATGTCTCAAATGAAGGAATTGTCTGTTACATGCATTATGTTGTACATGAGGTTAGAGGATCCTTGAATTGAATCTCATTATTTTTTCATCATTTTGACTTTTTATAACAAATTAATTTTTCTTCCTTTGTCAGTCAACTCTACCGTGTTATTAAGTCTGCAAATCTTAGGAGGAAATTTTTTTTCGTCAACCCATGTGCCATTAGCGGGACAACTAAGCAAGGATCGCAATCAGCATTGCTCGCAAGTTTGTTGAAGGATGCTGAAAATGACCAACTTGTTTTTATTCCTTATAATTTGGGGTAACTATCTCAGCCTTATTTACTCCTTGTGTTTAAAAAATGAATAACAAGTTAAGCTAATTTCTTTGTGACTTGTTAAATTTTAGGTTTCATTGGGTATTGTTTGTCATTGATCTATCATATCCTACCGTTTACTATCTCGATTCACTTCACGGTTCAACCAATCCGAACCTTAAACTCATAATTAAAACGTAAGTTTGTGAATTTTTGATTGGATCGATTTGAGCTTTTTTATGCAATCTATTGACCGTCTGAAATATTTCTTGTGAAGTGCTGTAAAAATTCGCGATAATGCAAAAAACATGAGGAGGACTGTTGATTGGAAGGAAGTTGAGGTATATGTTTGATCTACTTGTTCTTGTTTCTGGAATGGTTACAAACGATTTCTCTAATAAGTATCAAATGTTTATGTAGTGCCCGGAACAACCTTCGACTGTTGAATGCGGGTTTTTTGTCATGAGATTTATGAAAGATTTGGTTGCCGATCCAAGCATGCTATACAGACAAGATGTGAGATACTTTCTTAGCTTTTATTATTTTTTTCGTTGGTCGACTTACGCTACTTTTTTGTTCAACTTTAATTTGTTTATCCTTCATGTGTTGCACGTAGTTCAATGGGAAAAAGACGTACACCCAAGCCGAGATTGATGAAGTACGAATTGAATGGATGAATTTTGTTATAGAACTTGATATATGAGGTATGTGTGTGCGTGTTTACTATGTTCATGTATACTAGTTGCGTGTGTGCTAGTTTTGGTGAAATCAGTTGAGGCAACCTTTTCTTATCTTGAAGTACCTAGTTTTGTTGAAATAAAGTTGTAGTTTACTAATCTGAAAGCCTTAACAATGGACCATGCATGCATGATTAGACGACTCAAAAAGAGCAATGGCAAGGGCTAAAAGCATGATTAGTACTCTTTGAATCTCCACACAACTCATGCTACTCGAACAAATATATAGAACCCTCCAATTCTGGAGATAAGAGTATACTTTATAAAGGAAAATTTAATGCTCTGTTTTGCTTTATTAATCAACTGTTGATGGTAAAAGATGCTGTTGGAACTGCTGGTGGTCTAACTCAAAAGTTTATTGCTTCGATTATGGGAAAGATTATTAAACTTGAGAACACTGTTCTCTGGGCCATATATGGTGCTTAGGAGGGGATCTCATTGAATTTAGGAACTCTCAGATCTGTCAGGGCTGCTCCAGAAGGGATACAGCCTTGTTTTGCTGACTTCTATTTGGGGACTCACTTAGTAAACTCTGCTATATCTTGCAATGGTTGGTGTGAAATCTGTTGATATGGTATGGTATGGGAGCTCATGGCTATCCACTTACAGCATTGAGTGGATTTGGATACTTCATTATAATGACCATGTTACATTAACAGATTGGATTCTACTTCTACATTGTCTAGGAATGGACTATGCAGTTGTTTGGAAAATCTGATTGGTGAAGCATCATGCTTCTTTACCTATCTTGGCTGATCCAATTGATAATTAGGAGTTCTTAGTTTGGATTGATCTCTTGTCATTACTTGGGATTGAATAGCATACGATTGTCGTGAGATAGTGTGCCAACATTGTTGGGATGCTATCTTTTTGTGCGCCATTATCTCTATCAATAATATTCCTTTTTTCGCCGTTCAAAAAAAAACTGTTGATGGTATCTCATGAAATCAAATGCTCTGTGTTGCAGATCCTCTATTGCTTATATATTGTTGTTGCTACTGCTCTTTGAGAAAGGAAAGAGTCCAAAGGACAAAGGAGTGATGCAGCTTCCACCTTAATTTGGTTGTCTAGTTTGTTTGTCTTAGTGTTATTTTGCTACGTACAACTGCTGGATTCCAGCTTATGTTTTCTGCTTTGGTAAAGGTCCCTTTTGATGGGCTATGCTACAGTACTTTTCTTTAGTTGGTTTCCATTGGATTGGCTTCTTGCCTATAACAATGATTAATTTCACTATTGTTTTGGTATTAAATTGAGTTGCGTACGTTATTAGTCTTTTTTTAATCAGCAGCCTAATTTAGTCTGTGATAAAATTCCAAAAAAAAAAAAAAAAAAAGAGATGAAATAATCACGGTTTTTCTCATAAACGAGGTCTTTAAAGGCATCAAAAGGTCACAGTTTTTTTGTATGAACTGAGATCAAAAATACTTTTCAATCACAGTTTTTGATAAAACTGAGACTATTTCATTCCAAATAGTCACGGTCTTAGGGAAAATCTGAGATGGTAAGAAGTTAAAGATCACAGTTTTTACTTTTTTAGTCACAGTTTTAATGAGTTTTAATCACGGTTTTTATCCTGTGGTTAAAAGATAGGGACTTTTAGTTACACCTTGATAGACCACGGTTTTGAATGTGAGATTAAAAGTGAAAGATCACACCAAATGATTGAGACCTTTATCTATTTTTGTAGTAGTGATTGCGACCCTTGTTTTAACTAGATCCCCCACCTCCCTCGCCCGCGTTGATGCGTTGTTGAACGCAAAATCGTTTCGAACCAGCCAAACGGACCACATAGTGGCATAAAAACACGCCTCCCATATATACCTCTCCAGATTGTGGAATTCATGATCAAACCACCATGTAGCTAAGTCTAAGACCGTATATGGACACACCCATTTGACGTTCCACCACTCCAGAATTACCGACCACACAACCCAAGAAAAACTGCAGTGAAGAAACAAGTGGTGATTGGTTTCAAGGTGCTCGGAGCAGAAAGGGCAGAGGGCTTGTTGGATTTCGTTTATCAAGTTTCTACTTAGAAGAAGGGATCTCGATGCCACTTTCTCCTTGATAGCCATCCACACAAATATTTCGACCTTTGGGGGACTTAGGTTCCTCCAGAGAGAGCCTAAGAGAGCATTGTTTGGATGGGATGTGAGTTCCCACTTTTCGTACGCTGATTTCACAGAAAAATTCCCGTCCACTGCCCATCTCCATTGTAAGAGGTCAGGCTTAGATGGGTTTAGAACCACTCCTTGAAGTCTCCGTTTCAAATTCTCCAACTCCTGCTTCTCCCTCCCAAATGGTTGTCTCCTAAATAGCAATTCCCAACATCCCCCATTGACGTCTCCCCACATATTACTAATCTTCACCTCCCGTTGAATAGATAAGGAGAATAATCTTGGATATTCCTCTTTGAAGGACATTTCTCCCAACCAGTTATGTTCCCAAAAAACAGTGGCGTTACCTGAATGCACTTGAATTCGAAAACTGTTTCGGATAGAATAGCCCAAGGGAGATGATGAATTCTCCAATGAGCATATATCTGCCCAAATTTTCGAAATTGATCCTGATCCATGTACGTAAGGTAGCCAACAATTTGAGTCCAGTCCATATTTGCCGATGATTACTCTCACCCAAAGTGCCTCTTTATCCTTACCAAATCTCCACCACCACTTAGCCAAGAGTGCTTGATTCTGCTGTAACATTCTCTTCACCCCCAAACCTCCACTATCTTTCCTCCTTCCTATCTCGTCCCAACTAACCAAGTGCATCTTCCTTTTGTCAATAGAGTCTCCCCAGAAAAATTGTCGCTGCATTTTCTCTAACTTTCCGGCTATTGCAACCGGCATTTTGAATAGAGACATAAAGTACACAGGGATGTTCCCAGTGTTAGAGTTGATGAGCATAAGCTTTCCCCCTTTCGAGATATAACGAGATCTCCAAACATTCATTAACTTTTCAAACTTTTCGATAACTGGCTCCCACGTCTTGATCCTACCTGGATTTGCACCCAGTGGTAACCCAAGGTATTTGATAGGGAGTTGTTCCACTTTGCAACCCATAACTTGAGCTAAAGAGACCGCCTCCTCAGGTGGAACATTCACTCCACAGATAGAACTCTTAGAAAAGTTAATTTTCAGGCCAGACATTAATTGGAAGCATCTTAGGATTCTTTTAATGTTAGCCATCTCCTCCGGGTCATTGTTACAGAATAGAATAGTGTCGTCCGCAAATTGTAAATGGGATATACACACCCCATTCCTTCCCACATTAGTTCCTCTGATAATATTCCTCTCCTTTGCTCTTTCCAGCATTACGTTGAGACCCTCTGCCACTATATTAAATAGGAAAGGTGATAGTGGATCCCCTTGTCGTAGTCCCTTTTGCGTTTGAAATTCCTTAGTAGCTGAACCATTGATCAATATCGAACTAGAAACTGATGAGCAGCACTCTAAAATCCACCTACACCATCTGTCCCCAAAACCTAACTTCGATAGCATATCAATCAGAAAACTCCAGTTAACACAATCATATGCCCTTTCAAAATCGAGCTTTAGGAGAAGTCCCCCACGCACACTATTTTTCCAGCTATGGATAACCTCATTGGCTATGAGGACACCATCTAGAATCTGTTTTCCCCCAATGAACGCAGCTTGGGCCTCCCCAATAATTGTACACATATGCTCTTTGATTCTATTTGCCAAGACTTTAGATAACAATTTATACACCCACCCAATCATGCTAATAGGCCTATACTCTTTAAAAGATAACGGACAAGTTACCTTAGGAATCAAAGCAATAAAAGTGGAGTTAATACCTTTGGTAAGCTTTCCATTATCATGGAACTCTGAGAAGAACTGCAAGACCGTGTCCTTCAAGAAATCCCAACCTCTTTTAACAAAAGAGAAATTGAAGCCATCGGGCCCAGGTGCTTTGAAGCTGCAACATCCTTTCAGGGCCGCCAAAATCTCATTTTCCTCAAACTGTTTCTCCAATTCCCTTGCCACCCCCATATCTAGTTTCCTAGCGAACATTCCTTCTAACCCAGGCCTGGTCTTTCTGTCTTCTCTAAAATTATTGCAAAAATATTCCACTGCCGCCTCTTTGATCAGTCTTGGATCCTCCACCATCATCCCATTTACGTTCACAGACCCCACCAAATTCCTCTTAAATCTATTGTTTGCGGTGACTTGAAAAAATCTAGTGTTCCTATCTCCCAACTTCAGCCACTTCACCCTCGATTTTTGTTTCCAAAGGGATTCTGAGAGCTTGGAAAGTCTCCAAAAATCTGCCTTTGCTGAACATCGAATGGCTTTTTCCTCCTCATTCAGAAGCCTATCTTCAGCTAAGGTATCAAAGTAATGGAGTTTGGCTTCGGCATCTTCGAGGGCACAATTAATGTTTCCAAATTCTTCCTTATTCCATACTTTCAATCTGTCTTTGATAGCTCGAAGCTTCTGAACAATTTTAAAGCCAGCCCATCCATTTACCTGCTCCTTGTCCCACGTTTCTTTTGCTACCTTCAAACAGTTGGGGTGAGACAGCCACATGTCCATGAACCTGAATGGTTTTGGACCCCAATCCCTATTATCATCCAAGAGCATAATTGGGCAATGGTCCGAGATAGGTCTAGGAAGTCCCCACTGTGACACCTTAAATCTGTCAAGAAAGGTTTGGGATAGCAAAAATCTATCCAACCTACTGTGAATGGCCCGACTTTGGTAATTAGTCCACATGAACTTCCTGCCCAACATAGGTAGGTCCAGAACCTCCAAATTGTTACAGAACTCCGTGAAGTCTTTCATTCCTCTGTCCACCCCTAAGCATCCCACCCTTTCAGCAACAACTTTAATTTCGTTAAAGTCACCCCCGATACACCATGGATCTTGAGCATTCGATTTAATGATCAATAGTTCCTCCCAAAGTTCTTTACGTAAAACAGCTACGTTTGGTGCATAAATATTCACAAAAGTACAGGGGAAGTCGTTGATAAGCCCTTGTATCAAGATGAAAGATCTATGAACAGTTACAGTAGATGCTTTGAAGAAAGAATCATTCCAGATAATAAGTAAACCCCCAGAGGCACCCACTGAGTTAGAACACGCAAATTCCATGTTATTAGAACCCCAAATTTTCTGTAAAACTGACCGATCCACGGATTCCAACTTAGTTTCCTGAACAAACAAAATATCTGGTTTCCTTTTCTTGATAATCTTCGATAAAAATCTCTTTTTTACCGAACTCCCCAAACCTCTAATGTTCCAAGATAAAATCAGCATAAAACAGAAGGAGCCCAAAATGTCACCCCAGCAAAACTCCTGGGTCAATTAGTTACCCCCTCCCTCTCACGCATGACAGCCACTTCCTTATTTTCGATCTCAATCATCTTTTTTAAAATCGTAGCATCATTAGGTAAGAATGTAACATTCAATTGAGAACCAACAGCCATAGTAGCTCTTACCTCATCAATGATGCGCTGGGAACTCGGACTGAAATCAGCCGAGGAGATTGAATCGGATTCCTCCTCCCCCTGGCCGTCCATCAGCTCTTCCCGGATTTGGATGAGGTTTGTCATTTGTCTTCGTCTTCTCCTTCTGCACTCTTTGCTATTGAGATCCACCATGAGGTTAATGCTTGGAATTTGAGAGGAATGAGCTGCAACAGGGGACATTGGGTTTGCGTTCTGGAGAAACAGATTTGTATCTCTCTCCTCCCTAGGGCTGGTAATGAGGGTATTCTCCTCCTCAGTCACTAGGGCCCTTTCTTGTAGGAAGCCCACCTCACCAACACCTTTTATTTGGACCGGCCCAAGAATTTCCTTTTCATTAGGTGCTAGAGACCGGCCCACCACTTGGGCTTGGGGTCTTAAATCATAGCCCACCATATCTGCAGATTCCTCCACAGCAGATAACATTTCCTCTTCATGAGCCTTGTTTGGTGAACTGGGAAGCATTGAATGCATGTCAGCATTCTTATGCTTTGGGCCCCGAACCTCGTCCTGAACCATCCCTAGCCTCTGCCATACCATCTCCTTTGCTCCTCTGTCCCTTCTGAAACCATCACCTACCCCCCCTCCCTCATAGGTTGAATTTTGAACATGACTTTCCACGTCAGCATTGTCACCTCTCATTTCCGCCATGGCTGGACTCCGACCTCCCTCACCCTGCAACTGCTCCCCTGAACAGAAAACTTCATCCATCTTTTGTACTGGGTCAACCCATTTAGCAATCTCCTCTGAATAAGAATAAGATGATTCCTCCTTGACTAAAACTTCATACCTTGCTCCCTGTACATCCATATGAATCCACTGGTCAATCCGAGAGATCTTCGTCGTAGCGATAAGGATTTTTCCTTTCGCAAAAGCCCGATCCCTTAGAGTCTCCTCATCCACCATGATGAAATGCCCCCACACCTCCCCAATAAGCTTGAAAGTTTCAGCATTCCAAGAGTTAAGGGGAATCCCAAAGCAGTTTAACCACACAAACCTCTCAAGGCTTGCTGGTTCCCCCTGCCATGGTTTTGCTTTTTCAAACCAGCGGCCCATCCACGGCCCCTTAAGCAGAACATCTCTAACGCCGCTGTCTCGGAATGTAATCAGAACTGACCTCCCTCCCATAGCTCTAAATTGAGCCTCCTCCTTGTGCTCTTTTCCAAAACTTCTCTCCAAAGTTCTTAATGGAACCACCCTGTTCATAACTGCCACCGTGCTCCGAAGTAACCAACCGCTTCCGGCGCTGTCACACTTGATAATGATTTCTTGATCCTTAGAAGGGCTAGGACACGAAGTCTCCCCTCTCAACACTTGGGCAAAAGACCTACCAGGAGGTTTTCGAGTCCAATGGGACTCCCCCTCCCTATTTAAGATGCTATCCCCTGCTCCATTAATGTTGCTTGGTTTACCTCTCTGACTGGTTCCTCCAGCCCTGTCCCCATGGAGGCTAGGCTTCTTCAGTTTAGGCCTTTCATCCTTGATATCAAAGCATGCCTCTTTGACAAACAACCTCTTGTCATCCACCCATACACCATTCAGTTTAGCTATTGCCATGCCAGCGGACACATGGCAGTCGAATCTAACAAAACCAAACTTACACCCCGTGCATTTGCTTCTCTTCCATGGTATATAGGCATCCTTGACGACCCCAAACTTATTAAAAGTACTTGATAGCCAATGCAGATCTCTAGCCTCCGGGATGTTATCAACAAAAAGAGTATAAGTTTCCTTTTCCATTGGTCTCCCGCGGCCGTAAGATCTGTGATTCCGAATGACTGGAATCCATCCTCCATGGTCTCCATTCACCGGCTTCCCACGCTCTCTCACTCTCACTCTCTCTCTCTCTCTCTCCATTCAAAATCATGGGCTACATGCATTATATTGTAGCATCTATTTACAATTTTGACAATCGTCTCTTGTTTCTTTCTCGGTCTCTACCGATAGAACTTACAACGTACTAATTCGAATTTGGAGATTTAGTAATAAAACTCGGGAAAAAAAAAAGAAACTGTTTCTAATTGGAGAAAGATTGCAAAATATTGACATTCTGATTCGTGTGTATTGGATTGCTCTTAGATTCAACCTGCTCAGTCAAATTCAAGCAATTGGGACTTCACTAGCAGTCGGATAGGAAGCTATGATCAACCAACGCATCTTCACAAACTCATGTGCCTAGGAGTCAGTCTTTTCGATGAGTTTTTTTTTTTTTTTTTGACAATTTATATGTAGACAACTTTTTCACTAAATATGTTAGCTTTATTTTATTTTATTTTTAACATCGCCTTTTTAACTATTCTTGCATTGATCATTTAGAATTACGGCTTTTACCGTCCATACTTCTTTATTTCGATCTCTTCTAAACCTTATAAAAATAAGTGTAAGCTAGAGATCGAACATAAGAACCACAAATGTCATCCGAAATGATAGACAATAATAGACGTACAAATGATAGACAAGGACCAAATTGGAGTCATCCACTCACATATATGCATATCCATATAAACTTTGGATATGATCAGTGGCCTCCAAAACATGAGAGTCATATCTTCTTTACCAAAAAGGGGATACCCAACTTTATACAATATGTGTCTTCTTCCTCTACATTTTTTTTTTTACTCATCTTTCTCTATCAATTTTATAAACATGCAATTGAGAAGTTCTGTTAATTTGCACTCATGTTTTCCATTTTTACTCTTATCTAGTATATTCTTCATGATTGGGTGGTCTTAAAGTTCACCCTAATAACAATTTTGGAGCCGTACCTTGTTGCATGTGTTAGAGGTATTGGTCTCCAAAATGGGGTGTGGCCTCCATATTTGGAGACTACATTTTATTTTGGAGACCAAAATCTCTAAAAATGAAGATGAAACGTCACTTCAAAATTCTCTCAAAAAGTACAAAAAAGAAAAAAGAAAAAAAGAGAGGATAAATTATAAAATGTTCCCTCAATGTGTCGCATCCATTTTCTATTTTGGAGTTACGGAGATGGGTTGGAAATGCTATTAGAGACTTGATTTGTTGCTCTGTTAAACATTGTTTCACCAAATCGATATTTGGCATGACATGAGTTCTCAAGAATCATACCAAAACTTGTGCAATGATATACCCTTTGTTGAAAGCTGCTGATTTTGTCACTCCCTTTATTGGTAACGACACTCCATTGCAAGTGTATTTTTGATGAAAAATACACTTACAGGGGAGTGCCATTAACAAAAAATAGAGTAACAAAATCATTTCCCATGTTGAAATGATATTTGCGTAAATTGACGTAAGTATCATTGGGAACGTGAGGTCATAATTTGGAGCAATTATTCAGTGCCCTTGAGGCCGCCATTGTCAAGTGGTCCCCAACAATTTTTATATCGCACATTTTTGTAGGCTCCACACAATTTGTGGTCGGAACCACACAAATGTGTGTGATGGAGAGGAGGGTGGAGGCACCACGCGGCAATGCTCCTGGAGCATTGTACAAGTTTTCTATAATTTGAGCCCGGCCATGATGTCACCATCCATAATTCGGTAAGGAATAGTTCACTCGCAGGGTGTAAATTAACCCAGGCGCATAAATTATAAAAAAAATTTGAGGAATAGCAAATGAAGACCAAGGTTATGACCGAAGTCAGTCCTTTTGTTTTATAGTTTTTTTTTTTTTTTTGGCGCTTAAAAGGAATTTGTTTTATAGCTTTTGTTTGTTATTCAACAATGATTGTTCGAGATTCTTGTTGGAGATTGCTTTCCTTGCACACATCTTTTCGCTTTTATTCAGGATACAGCTTTTAATTCATATTATTTGTGGGTCAGTACTACGTATCACAACTTATTAATCTTTTCAAGTGGAGAGTTATTCCAATTTTATTTTCGAGACAATAAGATGTGAGTACGTGTATTGTAATTAGTTAAATTACTAGAGTATAACGTTACTCCATCAACTTAAACCCGTGACCCCAACCTCAAGACTAAAATCCGGGGTCAAGCTGTATATACCAATTTGAATGGCATAACTTCTGCTTTTGCTTAATAGGCCAAAAAATTTCAGAAGTTAGAAAAATATGGTTTCTTTTTGCAAAAGATTTGTGTAGTACTTTTTGAGAATTAGCTCTACTATGATAATACTTTTTTAGTGCTTATCTTTATGATCATTTTAGTTCTATATAAACTCTTTCTTCTTGTTGTTTTTTTTTATGCTAAGGACAAAGGGAATTAATAGAGGGGGCGATCAGGCGTCGCAACCTACCTCTAGACGTGATCTTATAGTCTCGAAACCTGCAGAGAATCTCAGATAGAGGACCGAAACCCAAAGGTGTGCACTGTCCCACCTGGAGCTCGCTAGACACCATAATGTTTTTGGGCAACTATAACAGCCACTCACAATTTAATTAGTTGAACTCCGGCCTAGCTCTGTGATTTGGAAATGAGAAGACGGAAGGCCGAAGCAAGTGTTTGTAAAAGAACTTAAGATGCATATTTAGGGAATGACTTCGGTGTCCCCGGTCATTTTGGGGACACCGTAACTTTTGGCATAACAAAATCATTATGAGTATAACCAAAACCCATTATAAGTATAACAGAACCATAGCAAGGCATAACTTAGACATAACTTGTTTGTTATGCCTTGGTTGGGTTTGGTTATACTTTGGTTGGTTTTTTGGATATTCCTTAGTTATGCCTTGTTTGGGTTTTGTTATGCTTGTATTGGGTTTTGAATATACTTATAATGGTTTTGTTATGTCAAAAATTACGGTGTCCCCAAAATGACCGGGGACACCATAGCATCATCCGCATATTTATAACCTATTAATCAACAACATATCGTAAAAAGCAAAAAATAGCTCTCCTCATATTCTTTTGTTTTTATATTTCTTCAACTCCTTAAACTTGTGATCTCAAATGAAAACACGCGTCATTTGGACAAGTTCTTTTCATTACCGGAGGTGTTATTTGTTTGTACTAATTAGTAGTACTAGTTTTAAAGCGATTATTTTTTGTTGTGGTTTTAAACTAAATTATTTGTTATTTGTTCTTTTCATTACTCCCTCCGTCTCATAATATTTGTCCTGTCTGCAAAACGGACATGTAAAAATAATAGTACAAGTTTTGCAAGGAAATCAAAAAAAAATTTCAACAACGTACTAGATATATCGATGAGTTCTTTTAATTTATGAAAAAAGTTTGAATTTTTTCTTGAAATAAACGCATTATCTTTTAGTCCTCGTTCTGCAGACCGGACAAATATCATGGGATGGAGGTAGTATTTTTCAGTGGTGCTACACCCATCGCTCTGTTTTACCGCCTCAACATCTCATCGCCTGTGTCTCGACAATCAATGTTCCAAATTTTAAAAAATCTCCTTGGAAGAGATTTTTTAAAATCCGGACCAAACATCCAAAATACTTTTGATGGTGAAATTGATAACGTAGACTTGCTGCACTTTTTTATTGCAAAAGGCCAAGACCAAAAAGCTAAGTGTGAGTTATTTTCAGCAAAAGCAAAAGATCCTGAAACAAAAGACCAAGACCAAAAGTGTGGTTAGAATTCCCTCATGCCGTCATATATGCGTACGTCCATTACTAATAACACATGGGAACAAGAAAGTGGAATGTGATATCATCATCCACTCAATTCATCATCTCGATCGGGAATTCCCCAAAGAAGGGAGACCCACGACAATTAAATCGACACAGACTAAAAATAGATGGAATTAACCATGTTGGAGTAGTAGATTTTTGCATTTTCTCTCCCAAGAATGGTGTGCCATTTTATGAGTTAAAGTGAAATCCTAAATAACCTTGTCAATCCCATAAGACAAAGCACCATTTATAAGAGGTCATGTAACTAAGTGTATTAGTCAATTCATAGCGCTGAAACTTGCACCTGCTCCCAACGTATAGGATCAATAATTGATTGATCCTGTCTTCGGTCGGCTCCAGCCGCAGAAGCTTGGGCTATTCGGTTAGCTCATTCCATGGCTAGGGTCTGGATGCTCCCTTCAATTCATATTGAATTGGATCGTTGCTAGCTCTCAAGTCAAGGTTGTTGATCTCCTCAATTAATGGAAAATGGGTTGGGAAGAACAAGGACCAGATTGTGCTTGAAGATATTGAAGTCTTACTGGAGAATTGTAATTCTTGTGCCATGGTGCAACAGAAATGCTAGTTGGGTAGCTTGTAAAGCTGAGGAGGGCCTTCTAAAAGTTAGTCAAGGTTGTTGATCTCCTCAATTAATGGAAAATGGGTTGGGAAGAACAAGGAACAGATTGTGCTTGAAGATATTGAAGTCTTACTGGAGAATTGTAATTCTTGTGCCATGGTGCAACAGAAATGCTAGTTGGGTAGCTTGTAAAGTTGAGGAGGGCCTTCTAAAAGTTATCAATCTCGTATCGGCTAGCGTACCGTTTTCTCTATTGAAAAAACTTTGTCCCTTCCCTGTCGCATTTTTGGGAAATTATTTCCTATACCTTACCAAGTACCTTTGATAATTCAATGATCGAACATGTAAATTGGCAGATAAAAATAACATGTAAATTGTCGCTCATAATTAACCACCCTTGAGGTTGTCCTGTCGGAAGGGGAAGGCCTTTGCCTAGTATTGGTCAAGGTTCAACTCTTCTCTAGGGCAGTACGATGACGTAGCTGGTGGTCAGGGTGGTGTTTGCTTTAGGCGCCCGAAGGTTTATGTCCTATGGTTGGGTCCAGTTAGTGGCCCAACTATTGGGTGGTTCCTTCGTCACAAAAAAAAAAATTTGTAGCTCATAATTTTAAGAAGAAAAACAATTTTGTGTTTCGTTTGTCATCAATTTTTGGAAATTTTTAATTGTTCATGGACTTATCTTTTCTGAAATATTCCACATAAGTTATAAAGTGCCTTTAGCCCAATGACATTATAGATGCACCTAAGTGCTAGGAGAATAAGGGAAAATGACGGCCAATGATATGTTTTAATAATTAATATCCGTCAAGGATATGCTGAGACAATTTGTTAATACTAAAAATGTCCTTGACGGATATTAATTATCAAAACGCGTCTTGGGCCGCCATTTTTCCAAAAGAAGGTCTCAAATTCAGGGATATATATACGAACTAAAAATTTTAAAATTCTTTTCCAATCCTTACCCCACGCCCATAGACTCCTGCACTATTTTCTATTTAGACTCATGGATCAATTTTGCGGATAGACTGGCTCTGTTTGGAACTCAGGGAAAAGATTTGGTTAGAAGAGAAAGAGAGAATAAAATAAAGATTTCAATGTAGTGAACAGTAAATTTTTCCTCTCATTTTCCTTCCCTTTTCTTTTCTTTTCCTTTCTTTTCCTTTCCCTAGGTTCTAAACAGACCCTAAGGAAGACATTGTCATGTGGGGCCAAACTGTAAGCCTGTATCGCACTTTTGGGCCGAACAAACCTGAACTAAAATTTTCTGAGCCCATCTTCAAAAATCAGTACAACACCTCTCTCTCTCCCCTCACCCGTTGCCTACAGCCGTAAAGGTCTGCACCGGCAAGGGGTCGACGACTGAGGCTTCGATGTTAGGGTTTCGAACCCTTTTTTCGGAGTTTTCTCATGTTTTGAATTATCTTCGCCTGTGACTCGTACTTTTTTCTGAATGAATAAATGCATTCGGAATAATCAGATCCCCTGCGCTTGGGTTGTGCAAATCTTGTTTCCTCTTTGGCACCTACCGGTACTAGTAGAGCAGTAGGATTGGCCTAGAAATTAATCGGGCAAGTGGGCGGTCGGATTGATCTCCCCAGATTAGTCGAACTGCACATAAGTAAGTCCGGAAAAGGATTTGCCTAGAAATTAGATTATAGGACCTCTAGGTGTAACCTTTCGCTTTTTCATAAGATTGAGTGCAGTCGAAAGAGTAGTTTTTGGATGGTGTGCTCCATTGCCAGTTCAAATTGAGCTCTGTGGAGGAGTGTGTTTATCAGTTACCACTAAAAAGAAAAAAAATTGCATAGCTTATGGTGAAGTTTCCTTCGGATTGAATAGTGAAGGAAAACTCGCCCGAAATATGGGTCACTATTCTTTCCCAGCCAAAGTTTCTATATCAACTGGGCTATCTAGTGTATCTTTCTTTGTTTTTAGGATTCACTTCCTAATATTTAGAACTGCTGAGGTTGGCTCTATGAGAGTATTGGATATTTGTAATTAGTAGCATAATGAACTTATCGATATGTATCTGATTTGCATTCTGGAAGCAAATTTCAATACCTCTGGTGGAAGAATATGCGCTAAGGTTAACTAAGAAGCAAAAAAGATACTGTATTATTAGAAACAACTATTGAAGAGGTGCCTCTAGCAGATGACATTTCCCTTGGCTACTATAATGTTTATAAAGTTTATATTGTTATATTGCTTTGCCAGTTCTGTTTTGGGTTACCGAATCATATTTTTTGGTGTTAGGCATTGAAGGGCAAGAGTACTGCTTCTAAAAGCCTTGCTAGTTTGGGCCTCAGGCTTCCTATATAAGACCTGGCCTTTGGTCGATTGGGTTTTATGTCTTAGTTTCCCCATTTTTGTCTCCTAGGCTTGGAGCCTAAGTATGCTATCTTGCAATTAGCTGGGAACTTGAACAATGTTTGTCGATTGACTAATTAAATTGGGCGAAGTTGCTGAATGAAGTCAGTGATGAGTAAATTGCCTTGAATTTTCCTCCTCCAACTATGATCTTATGGCAATGGGATTTGATGGTTCTTAGAGGGATTTGATGGTTCTTAGAGGGATTTGTTTGTAATATGAAATTCTTATTGAGAATTGAAAATGCTATGTTGGCGTAAAATGAAGTCCTGAAGTGCATAAACTTTCTTTCTGTTGGGTGATTGGTTCAGCACCAAAATGGCAAAAGGTTTGATATGGGCAACAGCAGAAGATTTGGCAAGGAATAAAAGTCAGGTTCTCTCTTTATCGCCAACTATTGCGGAGTCTTAACTCTCCTGATTTGCCGCTAAACTTGGCAGCATGACTGGCGAAAAAAGCAGAGGTTCGTGCCATCTTCATGCTGGCTTCTGAGGAGCGATCCCTTCATAACATCCAAGATCTCTTTGATGCTGCTGATTACTCCCTCTCTCTCTATTAAGAAAAGGCGAAATCCCCAAATACATCCAACGAGTTAAGTTCCTCATCGTCTCGTAGTCTCTCTCTTTGTGCAACTGTGTGCATGATCATGGTGATGCTTTGTAAATTAGTTTGTTGTTCACAAGTGCAGGGAGGGATGAGTAATGTTGACATAACTTTGACAAAATTCTGGTCAGTTAATGTATGTGGATCATTATGTAAAATGAGCTGAGGTTACTCTTTTTACTCTTTTTGTAGAGCTATGTAACACAATGAATCTAAAAGATTTAGGAAACCTTTATTAATAATCTATGTTGTAAAGTTTCAACAACCTTGCGGTACTAGCATAATATGTTTGTTATGCTATTTCAGAATGCATCATCTATATAAGGTTATCTTTCGGTATTTGGAACTTTTCATTCCATATACATCGTGTTTTAGCCATTTCCTCACCTTCATATTTATGAGGAACTTTAACCCGATAACTTGCTACTTAATTCTCTGTTTGTCACAGATTGACACATATTTATGTTTGACTGATAATCAAGTAAATAAGATGTTTTGAAAACCTCAATCATCAATGGCCAATTTTAGCAAGTTATTCAAGTTGATTCATGATTAGCAAGAATTTGGGAACCATGGCCGAAAGTTGAATTTTACCCAACTTAAGAGGAAAGCCTTCTGTTATTCAAGTTGTTTTATTCTTTTGGTTACGCATAAAGATATGGACAGTTATTGATGTGTCCCTGCCATGCCGGTGGTTGTCCATGTCGTGTCCATGTCCAGTGTCTATTCTTACTTCTTAGTAGAACGGAGGGGTGTCCACGCTTCTTAGTAGAACATATCGATATCTGTTAGAGATGATTTTTTACGGAGCCCAACAATGATTATTTTAAAATTTATGGGATTTTTTTCTTTATTTTTGTGGAATTCCAAATGGACCCCATAGAAATGTGCGATAAGCCTAGACTTTTTGGTACTTTTTTGCTACCAGTACTGTCACAAGTTATTTGCTGAAAAAAAAAAATAGAACTACAGACATTCACATATATCCCACTATATCAATTAGTAAAAAGTCCTATGTGGTTCTGTATGACAGCACAAAGCATGTGTTTATTAAATTAAAATGATATTTAGTAGACAATGTTCATCCTCTAAGATTAGTTGAGGTGTGTCTAAATTGATCCGGACACATGATTAAAACTACATTCAAAATTATCTTTTGAAAATCATGAAGTAGAAAAGGCATATAGAAAATTAGCGCTCCTCACATTCTTCTGTTTTAATTTAATTTAAACTCCTTAAACTATAATTTCGAATAAAAACATGTGAAATTAGAAAGTTTCTTTTCATTGCCTGAAGTAGGGTTGCGCACGGTCCGGATCAGATCGGATTCCTATGAATCCCATCCTAATCCGCGAGTCACGGTTTTTTGAAAATGAAATCCATGTCAGGACCAAAAGTCTCACGGTTCGGTTCCAATCCGAATCGTGAATCACGGTTCGGTCCCGATTTTGTGCAAGGATTGCATCAATGAACAACCAAGAACATGATTCTAAGGCCCCGTTCTAGAACCCATTATAAGTACTTATTTTTTAAGAAGACAATTTCAAGCTAAAAAATAATGTGTTTACGCAAATAATTTTTTTAGCAATATGGATCTGATTTTATAGATTTCATTGAGATCTTTTGAACAATGCAAAAAAAATCGAAAAATCATTTTTCATTTACATTATTTTTGAGTTTAAAAATGTGAAATAAGTACTTATTTTTTAAGAAAGGTGTTCTGGAACGGTGCCTAAGGGAACAAATAATCTTCATTCAAAGGAAGAAACGCACAATCAATCTCTACTTTTGAAAGAGATTGACCCCATAACCTCTCCTATGAAAGTGAATAAGGGTGACTGGTGTGATTCATCCCCTAAGATTAATCAAGATGTGCATAAACTGACTCGGACACATGAAATTAGAAAAAGACCAAAAGAGTAGTTATAATTCCGTCACACATCCATTACTAACACTTGGGAATAACATATTGAGGAGTGGAATGTGATATCATCATCCACTTAATTAATTAACTTCATCGGTGAAATCCCCCCCAAAAAAGAATATCACAAGAAAGAAAAGAACAGTGATTTTTACATTTTACAAATTAGGGTAAATTTCACTGACCTCCCCTGAGGTTTCTGACAAAAGCAAAGACCTCCCTTGAGGTTTCTGAAATATCACTGACCTCCCCTACTTTACCTGACAAAATCCAACTACCCCCTTCTGTTACCTTGCCGTCCAAAACATGACGGAATTGGCTAATTTCAGAAAATATAGTCAGCAAAATGTCTAAATTATCCCTCCCTTTTTTTCTCCACTTTTTTCACCGTCTTCTCTTCCAAACGAGTGAACCATATGTTCTGAAGTACTTCATCAATTGAAACCCACACAAGATAGAACCCAAATCAGAAATAATTTTGAGATTCCCATTAGCCATTGTTGTCGGCCTCTCTCTCTCTCTCTCTCTCTCTCTCTCTCTCTCTCTCTCTCTCTCTCTCTCTCTCTCTCTCTCTCTCTCTCTCTCTCTCTCTCTCTCTCTCTCTCTCTCTCTCTCTCTCTCTCTCTCTCTCTCTCTGAGCAACTATCTTAAAGGCAAAATCCATTTAAACCCAAATCAACGTCACCAGTACAACAAATCTAATTTTTGTGTTCACATACAACTTGCTTTATATCTACACACCAAAGTCACTTAAATGAAAAAAAGAGAGATTTTTTTTTGTTACCGGAATCGCAGCAGAAGCGTAAAAAGAGTCTCCCATTTTCAAGAAAAAATGTATAAATTCAGGGGAATCAAAGAGGTGGTGAGATTTCCATTCTTGATTTTCCAAAAAAATCTTGAGGTTCCAATCAAAACCCGTTTCGAATTTCTCAATGTTCTCTTGCTAAAATGCAAAAACGGACTTCGAGAGTTTGGGAATTGGTATAATATAACCCAGGACAGAGAAAAGAAAATAGGAGTAATTTGATTTCCAAAGAAAATCTCGAGGTTCCGAACAAAACTCAGTTAGGAAGAAACTAGTAATTTGCAATTAAGACTGTAAATTAAGCTTATCAAAAATACCCAAGTCAGAAAGTTTTTCCAAGGATCTTTCAACAATCAAGGTATAATCTCGATTCCGCATCACGATATTTTCGAGCAGGTATATTGCTATGAATTTGGATTTCCATGATCAGTGGGGTGTGTGTATCGAGGTGGTGTGTGGTGGTATTGACACAGTAGAGTGGTAAAATTGTTGAGATGAAGAGGGTGTAAAATTTGATTTGGTTTGCAGATTTTTTTATTTTTTATTATTTGATCGAAGATCTGGTTGGAGTAGAAACTAAAAATTTACTAGTAGTATGGAGGGTGGGTTTGGATTAAAAGGCAAGAGTAACTTTTTTTAATCATTATTTAAACTTTTTTTCATTTGTTAATTTTACGTCAAACTTTTGTGATTTATTGGTTCATCTCGACGAGAGAAACCGAAAAAGTAAAAAAAGTTTGATCGAAACCCATAATTTTTGAAAAAAACCAAAAATATGTCAAAAAGGACAGTTTTGATCGAAACTCATAATTTTTTTAAAAAGACAAAAATATGTCAAAAAGACAATTTTTGACTTATTTTTTGTCTTTTTCAAAAAAATTATGGGTTCCGATAAAAAATTTATACTTTTTCAGTTCCTCTCGTTGAGACGAACTAATAAGTCTCAAAAGTTTGACGTAAAACTAACAAATGCAAAAAAAAAAATTGAATAAAGACGGAAAAAAGTCACTCTCTACTTTTTAATCCGAACCCACCCGGAGTAACCTTTAAAATTTGATTAAAAACGGAAAAAAATCACTCCCTACTTTTTAATCCGAACCCACCCGGGGTAACCTTTAAAGGGTATAGGGTATTTTTCTTTAAAACCAGAATGTTTTTCTTCGTCATTCTTAATTTAAAACCAGATGATGGTGGTGGTTTGAGGGAATGGGTAAAACGGGAAGATAATTTATCAATTTGAGGGCATTTTCGTCATTTGATCAACACATTTAACGCCGTCTAAGGGAATTCTAACAGATGGGGGAATCTGTATAATGTCAGGTAAAGTAGGGGAGGTCAGTGACATTTCAGAAACCTCAGGGGAGGTCTTTGCTTTTGTCAGAAACCTCAGGGGAGGTCAGTGAAATTTACCCTACAAATTACTATATCCATATCAAAAGTGGAGTGAGGGATTGATTTTTGCACTTCACCTTTGAGTGCAAATAGTAATTTGTAAAGTGCGAAAGTCAAACTCCCGAAGAAAACTTATGATGCATACTTTATAAGAGCATCTCCAACACATACTCTATATCTTCATTTTGGAGGAAAAATATTTTCCAACCCATCCTCTAAAACTCTCCTCCATTTGGGAGGATGAACTTTGATCCTCTAAATATAGAGGATGAATGAAAAAATAGAGGATCTCCTTCAAATATGTGTTGGAGTTGAGAAATAGAGTGTTGGGTTGGAGTTGAGATAAATAGTACAATCCTCTAAATCTACTTTTCAAATGAAATAGATTTGGAGGGTCTTGGATTGGAGATGCTCTAATGTGTTGTGAGAATGGATAAAGTTATAATAGCTACTCTATAAAATTTTGTATTTTCTACCAAAGATATTGGTACGTAGGCATGCATCTACCCATGGGGTTTATTTAACTATTACAGTGAAATCCTGAATACTCTCATCAAAAGACAAAACGTATTTTACGAAATGTGACCAATTAGGTCCCGTTCCGCTAAATTTCTTAATTTTTAAGTACTTATTTTTGCATTTTACGAGACGGGTCATTTTCTCACAATACATTATCTTTAATTCAAAAAATATGTACTTTTTGAGTATGTGTTTCATGTGTCATCAAGTTAATTTTGGGGATTGGACAATGCCCAGGTTTTTTACTTTCCCTAATGTACATTCCCCATAAATCGTGAAGTCACTGAGTACTCCAATTAAAATGCATTTTAATTAGTCGACACGTCTATCATTTTTAGGAATTTATGAAAAGCATTTGTCTTCAAGGACTAGCTTCTTTTTTCTTTTTCTTTTTTTCCGGTGGTCAACGACGGGGCACCACATAAAGTTAGGGCTTTGAACCACTTCTCTCTTGTTTTGAGTTATTTTTGCTGATTTCCCAATGATTCGTACCTCTGAATTTATTCGATGCATTCGGGGAGAAGTTTAGAAGTTTACATGCATCAAAATTTGTAAGAGTGATGCTATCTAAGCTAACAAAAAGGAAATACTTCAAATAATTAGATTTTGTTGATATTATATCTTTAAGATTATAAAGAACTGTAGCAGCACTTTTAGCTTTCCCACCAAAGATCCTGACATTCCTTTCTATCCATATATGATAAACTCCGGCAGCCAAAAGCTAGTCTACACGAAATACTCCTGCAATTCATAAAGCCCAACTTAGGTATGCATCCCAAATAAAAGTAATAATATACATAAATAAAATTTTGCGGATTTAAAAATGCACAGATTACCATATGGGATATTTAAAGTGGGATGGAGTGAGTATTAATTTAATTAAAATAATTTATCTGATAAACTATAGTCTTCACTTTCTATTGAAAAAGATTGGAAAAAATTGGCTTGGGGGGAAGAGAGGCCGGAAGGGTACTTGCCAAGTAATGCTTTTAGCAATGGTAATTATATTCTTCTTTTATTCCATCTTGCATATTTACAAGTGGAGGACTTTCACGTATCGATGTCGTAGGGAGACTAATTAAGGTTTATTTAAATTTCAAGGATCTTTATTTTATAATAATCTATCGTCGCGAAGAAGATACATCAATCAAGGTTTATTTAAATTTCAACAAGATCATTTTCAGGATATGGATTAAAACGTCAGTTTGACTCTTTTGTTTTTGTCTTTATTCAATTTTTTTCTATATTTGTTAGTTTTGCGTCAAACTTTTGTGACTAATTAATTTGTTTCGACGAGAGAAATCGAAAAAGTAAAAAATTATGATCTAAACCCGTAATTTTTTGCAAGAAAAAAAAACAAGAATAAGTAAAAAAGACTGTCTTTTTTACTTATTTTTTGGGAAATGATTTTGCCACTCTCTTTTTTGTTAACGGCACTCCCCTGTAAGTTTATTTTTGCACCAACTATACACTTGCAAGGGAGTGTCGTTAACAAAAAAGAGAATGCCAAAATCAGCAGCCTATTTTTTTCTTTATTTAATATATTATGAATTTCGATCAGAATTTTTTACTTTTCCGATTTCTCTTGTCGAGACGAATTAATAAATTAAAAAAAAATTGACGCAAAACAAACAAATGCCAAAAAAAAAATTAAATAAAAGCAAAACAATAAGACTTTTCAATCCAAACCAACTCTTAGTTATCAAACCAACTCTTAATTATGGATGGAGTCCACTTTGATCCTCGGAAAACGCCAAACGAACCAAAAATACAATTAACTTATAATCATACACACAAATATACAAACTCCTCTTACATGAGGAATGTAAAAGTTTGTGTGGTTGTCCACTGATGTCCTATTTCGTTGCAATTAACACAAGCTTACGGTACAGAAAGACATTTAAGAGGGGGAGGACGGGGTTGGTACTGTACGATCTTTTTTCAAATACACTTGCAGAATACTGTAGCAATGATCAATCAAGTGCTGGTGGTGGGCTCTCACGAGTCACGCCCACAAAGACAGCTTTAAAGAAAGACAAAACACACGGAGTAGATAGACAGCATTGGGGTCCTATGCTTGAAATTTCTTACGGTAAAAAAGAAGTCCAGTATAAATGGCATCTCTCAGAATCAATGGGTCGAATGTGGCCGGCCCCAAATATAGCCTGTCAAAAGTTAGGAATCCAAATGGATTTGGGGTCTCGTAAAAAAAAAAAGATTTGGGGTGGAAACGGAGATGTTGTAAGATGCTTCCTAGTAAGTGCACTTCTGTTAGGAAGATTCGAACTGTCTATCTTGGTAATATATGGTTCAGATATGTTTATTAACTCTGGCCGGTAAGGATGCTTCGACGAAACTCAACCATGAATTGTTGGGATGGACGATCTGAATCTGTCTTGCAGAGTGTGTACTACAAGGAGCTATTTTGTGATGCTGGTTATTGACCAAAAAAAAAAATTTGTGATGCTGATGCTCATTTCAATTCAAAAGTCAAATAGTAAGTCCTTTTTTTTTTTGGTATCTATTCAAATTTTTTTTTGCATTTGTTAGTTTTGCGTCAAATTTTTGTAATTTATTGATTTGTCTCGACGAGAGAAATCAGAAAAGTAAAAAAATTGGTCGAAACTCATAATTTTTTTAAAAGAAAAAGAAAAAGTTGTTTTATTGACTTATTTTTATCTTTATTTAAAAAATTATGAGTTTCGATCAAAATTTTTTACTTTTTCGATTCCTTTGATCGAAACGAATCATTAAGTCACAAAAATTTGATTAAAAATAAACAAATGCTAAAAAAATTCAAATAAAGACAAAAAAACAAGTTTCCCTACTTTGCAATTCAAACTCGCCCGTCCATCTAATATGAGCCCCACCATGATGTCACCTTCCATGTTAGTTCTATGATTAGCAAAATAATGGAGTACTACAAAATAAAGGCCAGAGTCGGTCCGTCCTCTTTTTTTTTTTTTTTTTTGATCAGAGAGTCGGTCCGTCCTTATCTTTGTACAAAATAATAATTTCTTATTTATTTTTTAATGATTGTGTTCACTTGTAATTTTATTAGTAGTGAGGATAAGGTTTCGTACTATCTCAGAATTTTGCATCTCAATTTTCCGGAGAAAGGCTTATCGTATACACGAAAAATAGGGTGCTTGATCCAAGCACCTACACACGTCAAATGCCGTTGATTTTCGCGCGGGCCCCCTCGGTTTTTTTTTAAAGAATTTTTGGACGGCTCGGATCGGCCGTCCGGTGGCCGGAGACAGCCAGCCGCGGCCGTCGGTACGATTTCGGTCCGGCGGTGGTCGGTCCTCATATCATTTTCGGGCTTATCGATATCTGTTAGAGATAATTTTTTACGGAGCTCAATAATGATTATTTTAAAATTTATAAATTTTTTTCTGTATTATTGTGAAATTCCAAGTAGACCCCACACGCGTGTGGTAGAAATGTGCGATAAGCCTAGACTTTCTGGTACTTTTTTGCTACTAATACTGTCACAAGTTATTTGCCGATAAAAAAAAATCACTACAAGAAATAATGGATTTCCCGGCGTTTATAAAACGCCGGTAAAAGTGAAATAAACGCCGGTAAAGGCCTTCCCGGCGTTTTTCCCGGCGTTTTTCAAAAACGCCGCGACTGCCGGGCTCGGGAATACTATACGGCGTTTGGTAAACGCCGGGAACGGACCCGGCGTTTTTCCCGGCGTTTCATAAACGCCGGTAAAAGTTTTCCGGTGACCGGAGCTTGTGACTTTTACTAGGGTTTGTTAAAAACGCTGGGAATAGTACCCGGCGTTTTTCCCGGCGTTTAAGAAACGCCGGTAAAAGTGTTCCGGTGACCGGATCTGACACCTTTTACCGGGGTTTGTTAAAACGCCGGGAAAAGTTTGGAGATCTTATGTCTTTTACCGGGGTTTTTTTAAACGCCGGGAACCTTCCGCCAGGTTACTAAACGCCTGAAATAACATACACAAACGCTGGTAATATGTCATTGGATTAATTTAGAAAAAAATTCTCTATTGCACCATTTTTCGCATCCAATTAACTAGTTTACAGCATACAACTTCTCAAACACATCTAATATATAAGCTCTCAAAGTATTAAATGTCTCATAACACAACTAATGTCAAAATACATCCTGCCATAACCCATTATTGTCTTTCAACCAAATATTTTCTAAAATACAAAAAATCCACCATAATAGATGAACATAATAGGTCTTGGTACCACCATAGTAGACAAAAGTAGCCACTTGATTCTACACCGTCTTTAACTTCAATAAACCTAAAATCAAATAACAAAATAAGAGAATCAGAAGGGTCACAACGATAGTGAAAAACAAACATATAATTAAAGAGAACACACACAGGGGGGGGGGGGCAAAAACAGCTCACATACTGAATAGACAGATACAAGAAAAAGAACGCATAGACATCCTAAATACAAAAAGAAAAACAAACTTTGGGAGACATTCTTGAGTTTGTGCTATAGCAATCCTGGACATCAAACGATAACATTAACGGCATATCTGTTCATCCTAATATTCCAGCGAAAAGGAATCACCTTCCAAAATGGACTATATGTTTTCACTTTTCAGAATAGACCTCCTTGGATTTCAAAGTTCATGTTTTGAATAGAAATCTACAGTAGGACCCAAGCTCTCAACTAGAATGTAGTTGTAGTCCTAGTACCTAGCCATTTCTACAATCTACTCTCCATTGTGCCCATAACCTTACTTGAATAGCAGACTACTGACATAAGTGGCCTCCTCTCTCGATGTACCCTTGTCAAGCTCAATAAAAAAAATTCTTTTGCCGAGCAAAAAAAAAAAAAGAGGCTAAAAACTAACTTATAAAGAATGAGTTCATTGATAGTGTAATTTCAGGGTAGAGGTCTGCTCCACTACAGTAACTTTAGTGGGTTTTGCACAAACACTGGAAACAAACTGCCGGGTATTCCCTTTTTCACATAGCTCGCTATTTTTCACTTGCATAGGGAGTTCTATTCCCAAATTCACACAATTCTACAAAAACCAAAGCTCTATCCTTAAATAACTGAAGCACAAAACTCAGAGTAGAGAAACAAATGTCATACAATAACAGCAAACAAAATTCGTAAGGACATTTCACTAGAAAGTGACCTAAAGACAGTAGAATAATACCCCTTTTTCTTGTAGTGATAGCTAGGTATACGGACCAGTTGTGAGCACTTCCTCAACCCATGCTCATTCTTAAGCAAATAAAACAATTCGATAGCAAGCTCAGGTTCCTCAACTCCCAAATCACCAATAACCTCACCAACCTGAACCGAATTCAGCCTATCAACAAGTGTTTTCAAACAGAGGCTGCTACGTAAAGTTCTTTGCGTCATAACAAACAAAATATGTAAATATAACCAGATAGGTAGATTGTATTCTAAAAAAAGATCACAACTCTGACCTTAGCGGGTATCTTAGTATTCCTCCTTTTGCCTCTCGACGATCTCCACACTCCCGCCTCCACAAGACAGGTTTGGACCCTTTTTCTTTTGGTGTATCCTATTTCTCTTTCTGTAAAACCATGAAAATTATCAAATCACATACCCACAGAAATCTGGCTGCCCAGTAGATAAAATTAGGAAAGAAAGACAATTTATGAGACTCCTAAAGCTTAGGAACACTTACTGAAACAACTGAAGCTGAAACTAACTAGAGTTGAAGGTGATGATGTTCCTGACAAGAAGTAACCCCAAGAATATCAAACCTGCTTTCTTTCCCAATGATAGCACCTGTAACAACATTGAGAAAGTTATACTCTCCAATAGTTATAGATATCTTGAAAAAATTACTCCGTACTGGATTCATGAATAACAATGCTAGATTCACATTTCACACACCTCCTTTACATGAGTGTTCACTGATTCAATAGTCAACACAGTACAACAAATTACAAGAGCTAAGTTGGAGTTATCCATAAAAATGCATTAATTGTCAATGTGCCAACACTATACGGACAAAAGAAGATGTAGAAGATCTTTCCATGAGTATGATTGAGGAAAAAAGCACTGACCTGCTTCATCAATCCACGCTATAGGCTTCTGTGAACCTGTCTTAAGATCAACTTGAAGCATATACAAGACATCTAAGTATTATATGGCATCCATTGAACTGCCCTTCTATTGCAGCTTTCTTCATTTGGAAATCTTGCCTGACCAATGCAACAATCGCCTCAGGAAAATCATTCCATTCACCATCCTGATAAAACAGCAAACGCTGTGGCAGTCCACTTCTTATATAATTAGAATAATTCTGAACTAGGGATTGTCCACAATTGGTTTTGCATGCACCCAATCTCTACCGCTTGCCAAGCTTACTAAGCAATGAATTATGCTTGGGAGAAAGTGAAAACACCTTGTGGCTTGCTCGAGTAATATTGGCGGCACATTTGGCTGCCCGTCTTCTGTTGGAGTCATCAACTCTTCTACAACCATTACCCAATACTTCAACCCTCTTTGAGTCCATTTATCTACAAGGGAAACCTCTATTTACAAACTAAATCCCCAAAAGTTAATGGTACTCGATGAGTCTTCAACCAAAATTCCCCAAAGAACAATGCCATAGAGGAGAAACCACAAACCTTGAAACAAAATCAAATAAGTTTAACATACTAGCACATAATTCAAACGTCCACAATGCATACAAGGAAAAAGTCAACATTCATATGGTGTAATGAAAGAATCTGACATACAAGAATGCCAAAGGAGGTCACAAACTGTCATCTATCATAGGAAACACCATTCTCCAGCCCAGCCAATTTAGAACTAATAAAAAATTTCCACCGAAGCATTATATAGAACTAAAATTTTTGGTTTGGAGTCTCACTATCGCTATATCGCCCTTTTGGGTATAAGGGAGTCAACATAGTGGAGATCAAACATTGCAATTACTATCGAATGTTTGAATGTGGTAATTTAAATCAAATATGACCACCCATAGAAGAGTTTTCAAAAACTTCCCACTGGCCAAACATGAATTTAACAGCAGCATTACCACCAATTAGGATTGATCAATGTCATGGACACCATCCAATCTAATTCCACCAACAGAGAACTCGCAGATGTAATACAAAGCACAACACGCGTTGCCACGCAACATGACCATTAATGTCATCTATCTAACTGAATAGGACTATAGGACTATAGGACTACTAATTAAAACCTTGCCACTAATCAATAGGAATAAACTGGCATCATCAATGCCAATCCATGATCAATACCATGGAAACCGGTCCATTTCCTTTCCAGTGATAATAGTATACAACAGAACTAGGGGAATTACAAGGCATACTCAGAGTTGTTGAGATTTCCATGTACCACATGGTAGGCCCTGCTTGATTTTGTACTACATTTCTTTCATAATAATGCATCTCACATTCTCACTTACCCCAAGAAAAAGATGTGCCAATAACAGGTAATAGAGCAGGAACCTGTCATAGAATAAATAATAAATACAAGACTCCTTACAATGAAGATAATGGAGACCTTGCAGAAGCAAAAGCAGCAAAAAATATTAAAGATCAATAGAAATTCCAACAAGAAAAGGAAAAGAAAAGAATAGAAGAGGAGGCACAATGGTAACAAAAGTGAAAACTCGCTTAGCAAAAAAAAAAAAAAAAACAAAAGTGAAAACTCTCCTCAAGAAAGCCATGAAATTGAAGAAAGCAGTGGGCAAGGGCATACAAGTAAAATTCAACCAAACAATGATAACAAGGAACTCAAAATCCAAAACAAAAATTAAAATCTAAGGGCTGTGCTAATGAACGTGTAAGACAAAGTACATTCATCCTTGATATCAGACCTGTCATGTATGTACTGAATATTGTAGTTCCCATGATAAGTCCTTCGACCAAATGTGAAAGAACTCCCAGAAAATTATTAAGATTCCAGATAAGTATACATTAAAATAACCAAGGACTGTCTCGCTTAAAGTATTGCACAAATAGGTTACCAAAGAAAAAAAAATGAATGGGAACAATGCTTTCGAGGCAACCAAGAGCTAATAGAGCAGATTAAAAGTTTTGACCTCTTTCAAAGACTTGTTGAAAACAATAGCCAGAAAATGAGACTTGAGAGTACAAAAATAACACAGTAGAACACGAATGGCTTTAGTGTCATCCATACCAAAAAAACCCCCGGCATTTAGCACATCACACGAGTGCAAGAACATACCATATTCTCCGTCAGAAGCATAACCCATCCTAAAAAAAAACAGAGTAAGAAACCGCTTAGTTGCACAATCTAAATCCGGCGTAAGAACATGAAGTAAACAGGAAATCTAGTGCCCTTATTCAAGAGCTCCGATGTTGAGTGTAAAGCCATTAATCAATGTCTACAAAAGCCCCAGATTTAACCACAATATAACCAAAAATCCCTAAATCTGTCCAATCCCTAACCACAAACCCTAACTTGTCCAACCCCTAATCACAATCCCTAAATTTTATTTTATTTCTTTATCGGCAACCCTAAATCTTTTCAACCCACATTCCGTTCCCCTTCCCAACCCCTAACCCGATCCCCTCCCTCTGAACCCAACCACTGTTGAAGCCAATGACCCTGCGACCCCAGCTCCCTCGCATAAATATAAAGAGAGATACAGATACAACGACAGAGAGAGAGAGAGAGAGAGGAACGTACAAAGAGGAGGGAGCCGCACATCGAGAGGAGGCGAAAGGACGTAACCCTAGATGAGAGGAGCACAATGGAACGGAAACTTCTTGGGTTGGTCGGCGTCGGCGACCTCTGCAACTTCTTGAAGAGGCGTCGGCGTCGGAAACTTCACTGGATGAGTAGAGAGGCGTCTAATGTTAGAGAGAGGCGTCTGAGGTAGAGATTGAAGGGAGATAGGGTTTTGCACGGGGAAAAATACAGCGCGGGATAGAATTGGGGGTGGGGGGAAATTTTGGGCATGTAGTCCAAAACTACGTCATTTTATCTTCAAGGGTTAAAAACTTAAATTGGCCGCTTCTTTCTCCGGCTAGCGCCTGTGTATTATGAACAATTACCGGGGTTTTTGGTAAATGCCGGGAAATTAATGCGGGCAAAAGCCTTTTTTCTTGTAGTGAATAGAACCACAGACACTCACATCCTATTATATCAATTAGTAAAAAGTCCTATGTGGTTCTATACGACAGCGAAAAGCATCTGTTTATTAAATTAAAATGATATTTAGTATATGGTGTTCATCCTCTAAAATTAGTTGAGGTGTGTCTAAATTAAGCCGGACACATGATTAAAACTACATTCAAAATTATCTTTCAAAAATCATGAAGTAGAAAAGGCATATAGAAAAGTAGCGCTCCTCACATTCTTCTATTTTAATTTAATTTAAACTCCTTAAACTATGATTTCGAATAAAAACACGTGAAATTAGAAAAGCTTCTTTTCATTGCCGGAAGTAGGGCTGCGAATGGTCCAGATTAGATCGAATAGCTTCTTTTCATTGCCGGAAGTAGGGCTGCGAATGGTCTGGATTAGATCAAATTCCTATGAATCCAATCCTCATTCTCAAGTCACAGTTTTTTGAAAATGAAATCCGTATCCGGACCAAAAGTCTCATGGTTCGGTTCCAATCTGAATCGTGAGTCACTGTTCGATTCTGATTTTGTCCACAGATTACATCAACCAAGTACATGATTCTAATCACTAATTAACCCGATTTAGTTTGTGACCCGATTCAATTTTTTTCCGGGTAATTCAATTGTTCCTACTTTCCAATCAACTAGCATGTGTTCCAGCAAACTACTTCATTCAATAAATAAATAAAAAAACACAAACAATTCCAACCATAGACCTGAATTACACAACAAACAGTTCCAGCAACGACTGAATATACGGCTTTGGCTTTCCCCCCTCTATAAAAATTGAACTTTACCCTCCTTAGTTTTGATAGTTTATATTGATAATACCATATTGTCAAATAGCTACCAATAATTTATAGAAATAGGTGTAAAATTATAATTATTTACTATATATTACATATATTTTATATTTTTAAATATCTCACAGATCGGTTCGGATAATCCACAGTTTTTAAATGAAAATCCAATCCTAATCCGTATTGCATGGTTTTTTAATTTTTGAATTTTTGTCCGGACCATTAATCCACAGATAAAATCCAAAATTTACGGATTGATTTGATTTGAACCGATTTTACAGTTCACTGGATTTTTTATGCATCCCTAGCCGAAAGTGAGATATTTTTTCTAATTGGATTTCAAAAGATTGAGAGCATCTTTCATTATCCAATATGACATAGAAAAGACTTTTGACCACACTTTTGAAAAAAGAAAATGAGTACTTTCTATCTAAAATAAAGTAGTGGTAGAAAAAGACCAAAAGTGGTTATAATTCCCACATCCATTACACATCGAGAGAGGAGTGGGATGCATTATCATCCACTCAGGTCCACTCAACTTCATCTGCGAAATTCCCCCAATAAAAATCCCACGGGGTTTTGCCAAAGTGATTGTGAGAAAATAATAAGTGCTCCTCTATGAGATCACAGGTTCCATTATCGCAGAGGCCAAACATTCCAAACATTAGTGCCACTAGCTAGAGGATATGTCTGGTTGTTACCTTCAGGAAATACTCCGGAATTAGTCGAGCTGCGTGGAAGTTGACTCGAACATCCGGTTAATCACAAAAAAAGAAAAGAACTATATATGATTCTCACACTCTATAATTTAGCTAGTATCTGCATATCAAAAGTGGAGTGAGGGATTAATTTTTGCACTTCTCATTTAGAGTGAAAATAGAAATAGAAATTAGTGGAGTGCGAAAATTAAAAATTTCTGAAGAAAACTTATGATACTTACTTTAGAATGTGTTGTGAGAATGGAGAAAGCTATTAATACTATAAATATTTTTGTAACTTCTACCAAAAATAATGGTACGTATATATAAGTGGGAGATCAGGCAAAAGACTGTACTCAAACCTAGCTCCGAAGCCAGGAATTTGAAAAAGAGAAGCTTAAAAACAATAGATTGTTTTTAATTCAGATCATACAAAACACTTTTGGACAGTCGAGATTGAGCGCCGTAAAACTTATTCACAACTCCTCCCTGAATAAGTTTTTCTCTTTGAAAAAATAAAACAAGTATTACGCGTTTCGTGTGTTATCAAGTTAATTTTGGGAATTGGACATTGACCAAGTTTTTACTTTCCCTAATATATTCCACATAAATCTTTTTTTTTTAAAAGGCAAAAAAGGTATCTTTAATATAATGAGCCGAATTACCAAAAAACAGATACAAGAACAAAGGGAACAAGAGGCCAGAATACAAAGTATCACAGGCACCTAAATCATAAAGTCACCGAATCCTGTTAAAATGCATTTTAGTAGATTTTTTCCATGATTTATAGAAACGTGCAGACAAACGTCTTTTCATTTTTAGGGATCTCTCAAAAGCATCTGTCTTCTAGGACTTTTTTTTTCCCCTCCCTAAAAACCATGGGGTCCTCCAAAATATTCTCCAGACCACTCCACGATCACAAATTCTCATGGAATCTACAAATAAATGTATGGTTTCGGATTGGTCCGACGCAATACATAGCCCTGCTCCAAGATTACTCAATAATTACACACAATCAGGAGTTGAAACAACTTTTTCCTTGTCTCTCTTTCCTCTTCCTCTACTCGGCCGTGGCAATCGCCATACGGTCTGCAACCACTGGTGGTCAACGACGGGTATCACACAAGGTTAAAGGTTTCGAACCACTTTGCTAATTAATTTCCCAATGATTCGTACCTCTCTGAATTTATTCAATGCATTCGGGTAGAAGTTTAGAATGCCATTAACTCCAACTTAAAATTTTGGACTAGCTAGCTTTATATTCATCCTGAGGCAATTCGATCCTTTGTTGCTATATACTAACAGGTAGCCTTTTTCTCCGTTCATTGTGTAGACAAAGTTATGCAGACCTATTTGAGTGTGAAAGCTCCGATACTGATCATGGTTGTGCTCTTGTTCTACCGGTCATAGTCAAATCATATAAAGCTCTTATCAGTGTTTGTACGTGTTAACTTTCAACTGCTCAAGTCAACTATTTTTTCGATGGTGAAACTTTCTACTGCACCCGAACTAGTTCTTTTCATGGGGCGACATCACAATAGACCTCTGTTGCTGTGGTTGCGATCGCTCTGTTGCCTTGTGTTGTTCCCTTACTTTGTGTTCAAAACAATTACGAAGGATTCAAAATCGGCATTAAAAAGCAATGTGTACTTAGAGCCCGAGAACCTAAAGACTCTACCTGCCGGTGTGATATAGTGGCTGGTAGGTAAGTGCGGATTTCACCTTACATACGATTCTCTTCATTCAAATTTCAATCATCCATACCACCCACATATGGCCTATGGTGTACTCCATAGTGATAAACAATATAAACTGAAATATTATTACAACAATCGTTTAGCAATTACACAGCATTAATATTACACACGCGTTCAGCATAATAGTGCAAACTGGTCCTGAAATTTTACAGCAGAAGATCAACAAGCGTTTCCTGAAAACAAACAAACAAACAAACACACTTCACAAGCAATCCGTAACTAGGTATATTACATGCAGATAGAATCTCGCCGCAGGAATATCAAATCAAACCAACAGGGCAACCCTAGGCCGCGTTCTGCTTAAATAGTTCCAGCATCTGAACAGGAGAAGCAGCTGTCACGGGTTGTTCTTGCTGACTCATCCAACACACTCCTCAAGCTAGAGCTACTTCTCCTCGGCATCCTGTCACATGAGTGCATCTGCAGAAGCCAAACACGAGTGAGAAACTCCCCCCCATGTCGAAGCTCTTCATTAATGTGGTACTCCACTCGGCATCTCCAAGCGGCGTAGCACAACATCTCCGCCCAAATACTTCCCAAAATAGCCCACCTCTTCGGAGGCTCATGCGCCTTCATGTGTTGCACAAGTTCGTGTGCCTTGTCCGCAATATAGGGGGTGTTGCTCACATTCTCATCTGGGTTCCGTCCAGGCGGTACCAATCCTTCTCCGATGAAAAGTGCCTTCAAACGATGATAATCCATCTCAATCTTGTCGTATTTATTGCAAAAGGGAAACTTAGTAGAACATACAACGAGCAAATACATCATGTAATCGGAAAGCATTTTGACCGCTTCCCGATACGTGATATCGCTACCATGATCCAACCCGTAGAAAACATCGGTAGCAACGTGCCAGATGACGATATTTTTATCAAATTGTAGTGTCCACTCTCGTTGCTGCTCAAGACCATATCTTTCAAGGGTCCAGTCACCTTTTGTCACTCCCGGCAACTTGCCATCATCTGCAACCTTTTCATGTGAAGTTGGCCGCACAATATTATCACTGCCACCAATTTCTTCAGCTAAAGTCTGCAAATTATCAACTTGTGCAATTTTCTGAGTTGAAGTCGGGGAAGGATCGTTTTTCTCGCGAAGGTAACTGATGATTAGTTTTTCAACATCTGGGACTAGACTCTTCTGTGTCTTGCATCTCTTCAACTCTTTATCCATGCCAAAACGATACTCCCACGCCGTATTGCCCAAGCAGTTTACTATGCACTTTTTTAAGCAGCGGGTGCACGCATTAGGGTCATACTTTTTGAAGAAATCCAGCAGACTGAGCTGCCCCATTACCCCAGGCCATCTCTGCCTTTCAGAGAACACAACTTCGTGAAGAAAGAGAAGCGGAGTAGCCCATTTAATTCGACCACTACACGCCCAAACGAAAGCCCAATTTGAAAAAAGTTGCACAACAATACCAGCTATCTCTAGAAAAATGGCTCCAGCTATCAGAATGATGGTAATCACATCATCACCTTCTAAAAGATGCCCGGGACCAGGAGGGGGCTTATCAATCTTTAAGAATACCACAAGCCCAGAAACAATCAAAGACAAGCTAAGAAATCTAAGAATGCTTCCCCATATGGTGAAAATCGTGCCTATCTTGCTGAAGAGCATGTCATATATCAAACTCAACTCAATCTCAATCAATTTGAAAGCTTCATAACTATCCTCTCTAACCGACTTGAGGAAGTTACTTACCAAATCTCTCACTCTTTTCCCATTACGCGGGTAATCTGGACAATGAGGCATTAAGGTCTGGATACAGAAATAAGCTAGGAGCACTCGCTTTGCATTCGGACGCGACTTGCTGACGTTAACTTGGCTTGGACATAATCGAACAAAACCCCTGTAGTACTTGTTTCTTGACTTGATTATCCACACTCTCTCTCCGTACTTGATAAGTCCAGGAATCATTATCAACAGTGCCAGACGAGAGATCAGCCCCTCTATGGACCAGGGTGTCTTTTGGGGAAAATATGACCAGGTTGCTATCAGGACATAAACTGCTCTAAAGCCTTGGGTAAAGAGTCCTATAAGGTGTCTCATCCACAACCGATTTTCCTGAAGGTCTAAGACAGTAATGGTATCTGGACCTCCGAGGTAGAACAAGATCAGAGGTGCCCACATCACCCTAAGCATCTTTTCGCTCTTGGCGACATTGGCCATTAGGATCTTACCGAGATCGTCCATTGTTGTGTTCCTGGGAATCTCGTTGACATTGGGAATCTCGTTGACATTGAGCCTGGAGAGCTTTCCAAGAGCAATCGTTGCCAACAAATCAGAGAGCAAGTAGAGTAACCAAACGCTCCCAATCATTATCGACGTTGACTTAAGGCCTGTTTGATAAAATTGAAAACTGAAACTAAATGCTGAAAAATTAAGTACTAAAAGCTGAATTCTGAATTTTTTAAGCTGAAAAACTGTTTGGTAAACATATTAAGTACTGAATTAAAAAATAATAAATTAATTTTAGTTCATCTCTTAATTTACTAATGATCACAATGTACTTATAATAATTGTGGAATGGTGATTGTGGTGGAGTGTTGGTGGTGGTGGTGTTTGAGTGTTGGTGGTGGTGGTGGTGATGGAGTGATGATGGTGTAATGGTGGCAGTGAGTGATGTCGGTGGAGTGATAGTTGTGCAATGGTGGCATTGTTGTGGCGGCGGCGGCAGTGTGGTAGTGTGGTAATGGTGGTGGTGGTGGTGATGGAGTGATAGGAAGTGGTGGTGATGGTGGTGGTGGAATGGTAGAGGTGGTGGTGGGAGTGATGTGGTGGTGGTGGTGATGGAGTGATAGGGAGTGGTGGTGGTGGTGGTGGTGGTGGTGGAATGGTAGAGGTGGTGGTGGGAGTGATGTAGTGGTGGTGGTGGTGGAGTGGTAGAAGTGGTGGTGTGGTGGTGGTGGTGTAGTGATGGTGGTGGTGGAGATGGTGGCCAAGTGGCGGTGGTGGAGTGGTGGTGGTGGTATGGTGATTAAATGCAAGTATACAAAAATTAAGTCAAAATTAAGTAGATCAAAGCTATTTATGCTGTGTTTGGTTTGGTATTTGAAAAGTTTTTTGAAAAATAGTAGGGATAATAAGTGAAGAAAGATAGAGAGAAATGTTGAAAGTATAAGGAATCTAGGGGTAATTTTTTGAAAAATGCTTTTTGAAAAAGGAAGAGAACAAGACATATAATTTTTTTCAACTTTTTATTCTACATTTTAAGCAGCACTTAATTTATTAAGTAATATAAAATATCGTTATCAAACCTATTAAATCACTTATTACTTAATTGATTCAATTTTAAATGCTGAATTTAAATTATCAAACAAACACTTACTCTTTGTGCGGCATCGTCCAAAGAAATGAAGGTATAATTGAGAAACAAGGATACAGAGAGCTAGAATCCTCAAATCCCATTTTTCCCAATTTCTGCTCATTTTAACATCGTCCTTGCCTAACCGGCAGGTCCTGATGCACGGCATGGTTCTTTCTTCTCTGCTGTAACGATGGAAGAAAAAGAAACAAATACGGAGTAAATACGAATGAAGTGACTTGAAAGCGATTGACTAGCATAGTACTAGAACCTACATCGCCGAGAATTAAAAAAAAATAAAAATAGTGCCCACATCACTGAGACTATTGTGTTCTCGACAATCTACGTCGGCGACATAGAGGGGCCAGTTGAGCTTCCTTTCCCAAGTGTCCTTTTCATGTAGGCAGTTTATACAGTTTCTTATATTTCTTCTGTTTCTAAATTAGAGTCCCTCTTTGAAATTTTAACTTTTTTAGGAGACATGTAATCATTATACTTACTTTTCACAATTACTCATATATTCTACCTATTTTGCATCATTTGAATTCAAATAAGAGGGTTACTTTTGGAAAATTATGAAATTTCCACTTTTATTTTTGGAAACGGACAATCATTTTGAAACATCCCAAAATGAAATAAGGGACTCTCAATTTGAAACGGATGGAGTATTTCTTTCTGGCCTCTAGGAATATTAGAACTCCAAAACTTGTTTAGAATAAAATCTAAGATTGGATTCCGTTGTATCTATTCTTGATAGACGATTGAGAGTAACCTATTGCATACCAAATTGGCCACTACAATAAAAATGGTCTATCGCGGTGAAATTTGATATTAGTTGCCAAATGGTATCCTTTTGGCGATAGAAATGGTATTTTATCACCAAATTGGACTTAGGGAGTGTTTTCGGTAGTGAAAATTGTAAGTGCAGAAAAACCAAGAGTGGTTTGAGCAGCACAAGATTGTAACGGCTACTTCGTGATCCTTGCCGGAACCCTAATGCGTCGCCGGAGTCCTTATCTGCAAAACAGACAAGGGGTGAGCGCACCTTTGCCTCTCGTGGCAAAGGCCCTCCGATGCCTAAGTTAGTATCACGTACTAATGGAAAACCCTAATTAAGCATAAGAGAATACGTATAACTGCAATGTATTGTGTATCTTTTCCCTCTAGGTTTGCTTCGTATTTATAAGTTTATGGATGCTTGCTGCCCAAGTATCCACGTTCTCTAGGTTTCCTATCTCTTATAGGAAACCCAGAATATCTTGGATTCTCGTTCCCTTATCAGTTCATTACCTTAGTCCGTTTAGGACTTCTTTCCACAGCTGGCCGAACTTCCCATTCCCGTTGGGTATCTCTCCAAGATCCTATTTTATTGGGATCTTATAATCATCACGAAATGTCCCTGTTTCTAGACCCTTCTGGAACGTTTCCTGCATCTGGGACTGCTTTTCATACAAATCCCCTCCTGTTCGGCTCTTCCGTTGCCGAACAAACTACTTGGACCAATGACTTCACATGTCACTACTCCTTCATCAATCTCTTGGCCCAATACTCTCTCGTGTTACTGGACCTTGACCCAGTACAGACTCTCTGGACCAATGATCCCTCATATCGCTGGTCCCCATCGCCGATCACCGTATTGCATGGCGACTGTCCCTATCGTAGTTATACCATGGTCCCGCGTACTACCTGTTCGGGCCTTATTTGTGCTTGTTCGGGATTTACTCCCTACAATTGCTCCCCAGCTTTACTCGTTATTTTCTCGTACATGACGAGCAAAGCTTCTCAGGATCTGAATAACATTTCTTTGTTCCTGCACCCATTAATCTTTAAATTTGGTGCAAATATCATCATTAGTCCAGGCCAAACATCTAATCGTTTGGGGTCTCCGAGACTTTTTCCTGCCCCAATTTTACACGTGGCACACTTCGTACTGCCTTCATTGAATGCGGGCAGGCTTCTTTGGGCATTGGGACGCCCAAACGGCGTCAGGGGTGACGTTTCACTTACGCCACCCCACTCGTTTAGGGTATACTTGGGTTTTCACCCCATTTTCGAACCTCCATCTTCTCTTCAGATTCCCTCCTGCAGAAAGAAAGCTCGAGCTCCCCCGTCTTTTTTGAAGCGCCCCTCGTCGTCTCAAGGTTTCCTTCTTTCTGCAATCTTAGGATCCCTGATTACTACTTCGTAAGTTTTTTTTTTCTCCCTTCCTCTTTCCCTATCATTTTCGTTGAACTTAGGGTTTCCTGTCGTCCTGGGTTTATTCGATACCCATCCCTTTGTCTGTAAAATTACACAAGGGTGAATCACTTTAGTAAAAAATGGGGCGATTTAGACGCCACTGCAACACCCCTCAGACCATGGCCACGTTCAGATCTCGCTATGAGATCCCTGACAACGTGGCCACTATGCTGGCCCACGAGGATGCCTTACGCCAGAGTCCGGACAATGACACCCTTCATATCCCAGTAGTCGCCGTCGTGGAGGGCGGCGTTAGATTCCCTCTGGCCCCCTTACTTCGTCAGGTCCTGGCCTGCTATAAATTATCCCCAATGCAGGTTTCGGCCAATTTCTTTAGGGTCGTTATGGGTGTAAATGCCATAAACCAAATGTTGGGCACATCACTGGGTTTGCACGATATACACCACCTCTACAGCATCTCTCGAACCAAGGATGCCCTTACCTACTATCTAAAGAGTAGGGATTCTAGGAAAAAGCTGGTTCTTGAACTTCCTGACTCCGCCCGGGGGGATGATGATGATTTTCTGGTTGTTACGGGGAACTTCGAGCCCAGAGATGAGGATGGCCGTGTGATAGGTTTTCATGCCCCTCACCGATTTGGGCAACCACGTTAGTTCCTCTTTTCCTTTTGTAAAAATTACCATGTATTTTATCTACTCAATTTTGCGATGTATAACCTGCTGCATTCTTTGTTGCAGCCGAAAACGTCAACCAAGGTACAACATCATCACCCCGCATGTTCACGTGGCCGACATCGAACGAGCCCTTGCGTTCAACGGGCAAGGAACGCCCCTTGCTGGCCGAGCAAGAGCAGCACATGTGCTCTTAAGCTACAGAGCATCGTACGGTGGGTTTATTGATCAGCGGACCCGAGCAGCTGACAACCCAACACCGCCTGGACCATCCAATCTTCAACCCGAGCAAGAAGAAGAAAGGCGTTCCCCAACTCCACCAATCTCTGACAATCCAATCGAAATCGTTGAGGAAGCTTCCACATTCTTCTCCAGCGGTTACTCCCCTTCTCCTCCTTCTCCAGAGATGAACCAGCCAATCGACCTCAACAGTCTCCTCACCATCCCTGGGGCTGGTCGTGGAAGGGGCCGCGGCTCTATTCGTGGCCGTGGTCGTGCCCAGAGCCCCCAGCCGTCTCATGGCCGACGTGGGCCTGGTCAATTGAGCACCCCCCCTGGTTTTTCCCCAGAAGAGATCGAGGCAAGTCATCGAGACAAACGCCAGCGACTGGAGTCGTCTTCGACTGAAGGGCCTCAGCCTCAATCTTCTGACATCTCAATTCCAATTTGGGCGCCGCAATTTACCCATGGTGGGCGTCCTGTCACTGCTCGTGACAGCATAGAGTCTGAGGGGACTGCCCTTGCCTTGTCCCAAGCTTTCATGCTGCCTGTGGATATGCAAAAGATGGTATCCAGCTCTCCCGACAACCTCCTCGGGTCTTTTATGATCTATAGCGCTCAGGTAAGTTCTTTATACCCCGCCCACTACTAACTCCATGTTGTTTGCTCCTGGGTTTCATCAAATTTCCCTTAAAATTATCTAGGCCATGCAAAGGATGGTAGCCATGGCGCAGAAGCTGGGCCAGTCCGAGCCTCAACGAACCAGGTTGGTGAATGAGAATTCCCAACTGCAGCGTACGATAATCAGACTGGAGAAAGAGAGGGACCAGGCTCGCGGGAAGGTGGATGAGCTGAAGGGAAAGTTAGAGGGTGCTGAAGAGAGCCTGAGCCAGACTTTGACGGAGCTGGAGTTGAGCAAGAATGAGGCCAAGGTGTCCTACCAGCAAGGCTACAACCAGGGGATCAACGTAGCAACTGAGAGCTACAAAAACCAGATGCCTGGAATCCAGGATCATGTATATGCTGCTGGGTGGACGGCCTGTCTCAAGAAGTCTGGTACAGCAGAGTCATCGCCCTTTTGGACAGAGATTGACCTTCCGAGCAGCATGGTTACTCAAGATGAGGACGACGTCGTGGCGGAGGAAGATGACTTGAACGAAGAAACCACTACCAATGTCTCCGAGCAACATGGTGCTGATGCCGGTCTTAATGCTGAGGATGCCAACCCTGGCCAGAAGGAAGCCAGTGGTGGTCCAACTGATGGCAGCACAGCAGCGGAGGCCACACCTGCACAAGTCTCTCCTTCTACTATTGAAAACCGTACTGTTGACCAGCAGGTATGAATCCCTTTTCCTTGGAACACCTCCAGTTTTAACTTAAATATCATGGAGGCCCTGCGTGGCTATAAGGCTTGCCCTGCGTGGCACAAGTACATTTCTAACACTGTACCTTAAGTATTTGGCCTTTCGTGGCGCTCAACTTCGTTTTGCTCGGCCCTTCGTGGCTTTTCAACATTTTTGGTGGCCCTTTCGTGGCCAATTGTTTAGTTTCAACTGCTTAAGTATCTCGTACTTAGATAATTGGAGTGTCCTTTAATCTTGCTGGGGTGTATCCCTACGATTCCTAAGTTTATTCATACCAGGATATCTAGCTGAGTTTGGTTCATACTGTAGCTATTTCCTTTCCTCGTAATTTGGAAATAGTTCTAAGTGTACTCGTATTTAGATATTTTTGCATGTATTTGTATGCTGCCCAAGTTCCTCGTACTTGGAGATAATTCTGAGTGTGTTCGTACTTAGACAATTTTGCATGTATTCGTATGCCACCCAAGTTCCTCGTACTCAGGAGATAATTCTAAGTGTAATCGTACTTAGACAATTTTGCATGTATTCGTATGCCACCCAAGTTTCTCGTACTCAGGAATTTTTCTAAGTGTGCTCGTACTTAGGTTATGTAAAGGCATTCGTAATTGGTAATAGCGTGCATCTGTTTGTATGCATGCCAAGTGTTTGTTCTTAATTCTAAGTGTATTCATACTTAGTTTATTCAAATGTTTTCATATTTGGCAAAAGTGTGTACATCCATGTATGCACACCAGGTTTATTCATACCTGCATAAGTAACCAAGTATACTCGTATTTGCAAAGTTTTGAATCTGCTCAAAATATCTTCGTATTTGGCATAAACCTATTCCTTTGCTCCCCAATACGAAGTGAGGAGCAAGAACCAGACCTAACTTCGTATTCTAATCGTAATGGAAATGAAAAACAATGTCTTATATCAAAACCAGAATTTTATTCATAATTCTAAAACTCAAGGGGGCGTTACGCGTACCCCCTGCAACTAATGAATCAATAAAAAACAAAGGAATTTTACTCGTAATTCCCACACAATCACGATATGCATCCTAAAAACAGAATAAAAAATAAACTGAAGTCTTCTCAAACAAAAAACTTCCTCAAGTTGTGGACATTCCATGGCCTCGGCACCGGGTTCCCATCCAGGTCTGCCAAACGATAAGCCCCAATGCCCACAACCTCTGTAACTCGATATGGGCCTTCCCAGTTTGCCCCCAACTTGCCCTCGTTGGCTACCTTGGTATTGCCGAGCACTTTTCGAAGCACAAGATCCCCTATACCAAACTCTCGTGGATGGATAGTTTTGTTATAGCTTTCCATCAGTTGCTCCTGATAAGAGGCCAAGTGTACCAGCGCCCTTTCTCTACGTTCCTCGGCGAGGTCCAGTCCAATTTCTAGGGCTCTGTCATTGCCTCCACTTTCAACCAAAGTGGTCCTGTTGGTCGGCAGACCAACCTCCAATGGAATTACGGCCTCTGTTCCATATGCTAATGAGTAGGGGGTCTCTCCCGTAGACCTCCTAGGCGTTGTTCGGTGCGCCCATAAAACCAGAGGCAATTCATCGGGCCACTTGCCCTTTGCTTTGTCCAACCTCTTATTGATCCCATCAAGTATAGTTTTGTTGGACGCCTCTGCCTGCCCATTACTCTGCGGGTAGGCTGGGGTAGAGTAATAATTTCTTATCCCATACTGGGCACAAAAAGCCTTAAACTTTTTCTGAAATTGGGACCCATTATCCGTAATCAGTGAATAAGGGACCCCAAATCGGGTGATTATGCTCTTCCACACGAACCTTTCAATCATAGGCTCAGTGATCTTAGCCAATGGTTCAGCTTCAATCCATTTGGTGAAATAATCTGTTGCTACCAACAGAAATTTCCTATTTCCTGTTGCCTTGTGAAGTGGACCCACGATGTCCATCCCCCATTGTGCGAAGGGCCAAGGGCTTGTCAAAGGCACCAGATCCTCGGCTGGTGTTCGGATCATTGGTGAGAATTTCTGGCACTTTTCACAAATTTTCACATACACCTTAGCATCTTTCTGCATGTGAGGCCACCGGTATCCTTGGGTTATTGCTCGGTGGGCAATGGATCTACCCCCAGCGTGACTACCACACGTTCCCTCGTGGATCTCGTGGAGAAACTTCTGCACCATCTCGGGGTGCACACAAAGTAAGTATGGACCAGTGAAAGATTTTCTGTACAACTTCCCTTCTGGTGACAGCCAAAATCGTGCTGATTTTGTTTTTATCTTGTGAGCCTCCTTTTTGTCTGTGGGGAGTGCCCCATCTCGTAGGAACTCCACTATTGGGTCCATCCAACTTGGTCCTTGGTTCACGTCCAAGACCAACTCCACACTTTTTCCAATGCTCGGCTCAGTAAGATAATCTATTGCCACCCGTCTTTTGAATTCTGTTGGTACAGCTGCAGCCAACCAGGCAAGAGAATCAGCATGGGCGTTCTGCCCAGAACTTATTTGCTCAATATACACCTTCTCGAAAGTGTCAAGCAGATCTCTGGCGGCCATCACGTAGGCAGCCATCTTCTCGTTCCGCGCCTCGTATTCCTCGGACAACTGGTTCACCACGAGTTGTGAATCACAATGTACTCGTATTCTTTTTACCTTCAGGGTCTTTGCACTCCTTAACCCTGCCAAGAGTGCCTCATACTCTGCCACATTATTTGAAGCACTGAATCCCAATCGAAGGGACAACTCCATCATTGCTCCTTCAGGAGGGAAGAGTACTACCCCAATTCTTGATCCCGTATTACACGCAGAGCCATCAACAAATAATTTCCATTCCCTGGGATCCTGTTCGGCCGGAGTTCTCTTCTTTCTCGTTATTTGCTCATTCCCCTGTTCCTTTCCCTGCTCCTGTCTCATAGGAGGCTGGGGAGCCACCGTGGGCGAAAACTTAGCTACAAAATCTGCCAGAACTTGCCCCTTTATTGCGGTGCGCGGCTGGTAGTCTATGTTGTACTGGCTCAACTCAACCGACCAAGTTGAGATACGTCCCAAGAAGTCCGCCTTTCGTAGCAAAGACTTTAACGGGAATTCAGTATACACCACCACCCTGTGACTTTGGAAATAATGGGGCAATTTTCTCGCCGCCGTCCTTAATGCCAAGACTAACTTTTCGAGGGGCAGATATCTCGTTTCTGCATCCAGCAATGTCTTGCTCACATAATAGACAGGGACTTGCTCGGATCCCTTATCCCTCAATAATACTGCACTCACAGCATGTTCAGAGACTGCTAAGTACAAAGTTAAAGACTCACCTTGCTCGGGTGTGGATAATACGGGAGCTGCTGCTAAGTACTTCTTCAGGTCTTGGAACGCCTGTTCACATTCTGCTCCCCATTCGTATCCTTCCCTCTTTTTCAGCAACTGAAAGAAAGGTCTACATTTATCACTGGACCTGCTGATGAATCTATTCAGAGCCGCTGCCATCCCTGTTAACCTCTGGACTTCCTTCGTGGTCCTAGGACTTTGGAGTTTTTGCAACGCAGTAATCTGATCGGGATTTGCCTCTATCCCTCGTATGGTCACCAAATGCCCTAGGAATTTTCCTGAGTTTACCCCGAACGCACACTTCGAGGCGTTGAGTTTCAGCTTATATTCCCTCAATATCTCAAAGGCTTCCTTTAAATCAACAATGTGATTTTCCTTCTCCTTGCTTTTGACCACCATGTCATCTATGTAAACCTCCATGGTCTTGCCGAGCAATTTCTTTAGCATAATCGTTGCTAACCTCTGGTATGTTGCACCTGCATTCCTCAAACCAAAGGGCATGATGATATAACAGTACAGCCCTTTGGTGTGATAAAGGAAGTCTTCTCTTGATCGGGACCGTACATGGCTATCTGGTGATACCCTCGATACGCGTCAAGGAAACTCATCCGCCCATACCCAGCCGTTGCATCAACAAGTTGGTCTATCCTGGGAAGGGGGAAGCTATCCTTGGGACACGCCTTGTTCAAGTCGGTGAAATTGACACAAATTCGCCACTTCCCATTTTTCTTCTTTACCACCACAGTATTGGACAGCCATTCTGGATAGTACACTTCCCGTATAGCTTTTGCTTCGAGCAACCGGTCCACCTCCTAGATAACAGCGTCCACGTGCTGTACGGCAGACCGTCTCTTTTTTTGCATCACAGGCTTATGTTGCGGATCCACATTCAAGTGGTGACAAATTACGTTTGCATCCACTCCAAGCATCTCTTCGAGCACCCAAGCAAACACATCAACGTGCTCCTTGAGGAACCCCACTAATTCTTTCTCCTCTGTCTCATTCAGGTTCTCCCCAATCAGGAAATACCTTTCCGGATCATTCTCGTTGATCTGGATCTTTTTCAAGCCTTCCACCGCCTTCTCGGCGGGGTCCCCTCCGACATCCTCAATGGTCGGCTGATCCGGGACCTCGACTGCTTGGACTAACTTCGCTTTGGGTGCTTTCTTGATTATAGAAATCAAGCACTGCTGGGCAACCTTCTGATTCCCCCTTATCCTCTCTATACCATTCGATCCTGGGAATTTCACCATCTGGTGGTAAGTGGAGGAAACTGCCTTCATCTTGTGCAGCCATGTTCTTCCAATAATCGCGTTATAAGAGGATGGTACATCTACCACTAGGAAATCAGTCCTCAGCACGACTGTTCCTGCCCGAACAGGAAGAGTTATTTTGCCCAAGGGCCAGACTGCTCCTGCACTGAATCCGACCAAAGGGGTTATTGACTGCACCAAGTCCGCTTGTGTCAGTCCCAACTTCTTGAACGCGTCATAGTACAGTATCTCTGTGCAGCTTCCTGAGTCCACCAGGATTCTTTCTATGTCATACTCCTCAATTCGTAGGGTTATGACTAGGGCATCATTATGTGGCACCTGGATTCCGCCCAGGTCCTCATCCGTGAAGACTCTGCCTCCATTGCATTCTTCCCCCTCACGTCCTCGCTTCTTTCCCAACTGCATCACATGCTGGTCGTGTTTTACTTGTCTCTGGAGCAACCTTACCTCTTTTCTTGTATAAGGCGCGGCCAATCCATGTATCATATGAATTACGCCCCTTGGATTTTGCTCGTAATCCAATTCCAATGCTTTCTCTGCACACTTGTACTCTTCCTGAATAAACTCTTTCAGGTAACCACGTGAAACCAGATCATCGAGGTGTTGCTTGAACATCTCACAATCTTCCGTCATGTGCCCCCAGTCTTTGTGATAACTGTAATGCTGACTCGTAGCCCTTTTTGCGTCTTTATCTCCCTCCAGCCTTGGGGGCCACTTGAAATATGGACGATTCTTTATTTTATAAAGAATCCGATAGATTGGTTCCTTCCAAACCGTTGTCACCGAAAAGAAAGACTTAGGGTCTGGAGCATGTTTCTCTTTGAATGGCTCTTTCTTGACCTGCCCGTATTACTTCCTCTCTTTGTAGGTTTTGGGCTCCGGCTTGTCTGTCCTCTTCGGCAAACCCTTCGCCTGTTCGGCGATCATCATGTTGTCCTCTCGCAGTATGTCATCTTCGTTCCTGGCATGCTGCTCGATTCGTTCCATCAGCCTCGCCAATGTACCTACCGGGGTCATGTTCAGGGACTTACGGAGTTCTCCCTGAACAGGTAACCCCGTCTTGAAGGTGGCTATCGCATACTCCTCACTGCATCCTTCAATCTCGTTGAAGGTCTCCCAGTATTTCTTAGCGTAGTCCCTGATCGGCTCGTTCTCACCTTGTTTCATGACAGAAAGGCTCTCAAAGGTTTTTGGTGCTTTCCTGCTCGTCAGAAACCGAGCAGTAAATTTTTCGGGTAGCTGTCTCCATCCTCGTATGGTGTTCGGCCCTAGTTTATGGAACCAAGACAAAGCTACCTTCCCCAAACTCGATGGGAACATCTTGCACATGATCGCATCATCTTCGTCGTGCATGAACATTGCCTGCCGGTAATGCTGTATGTGGGCCACGGGATCAGTATTTGTTTCGTAAAGAACGAATGCCCCGTGCTTCACCCTGCTCAGAAGCTTTGCCTCTTGCAATCTCCTTGCAAAAGGGGATGAAGCTATATTGCTGAGGGCTTTCCGTACTGCTTCTCGTGCAGACATGGTTCCCTCCTCTTGTTCTTTTGCTTTCTTGGGAGTACTCTTTTCCCAATCGGAATCAGGCCTCTCGTACCTATCCCTGTGGTGTCTTCTAATCTCTCCCTCTTTGGGGGTAAGGCTTCTACTCCTTCTTTTTCGTGAAGAAGCCCTTTTCTTTCTCGGAGTGGGGCTCTTGGACCTGCTCCTCCTTCCTCGTGAAGGAGCTTTCTTGTATTCCAATACTGCCAACCTGCTTCCTCTGGAATTTCTTCGTGACAGTCCAGAATCCTCCGGATGTTCTCGTATCCGTTGCAATTCCTGGATCTCATACTCTCGTCTTTTAATCAGACGAGCATACTCTTCGATCTCTTGTCTCTTTTTGTCCAAGATATCGTCACGGTTGTGTGCACTCCTTGAATGTGCCACTGAATCTCCCTCACGACGAGACTTACTCCTTCTCGTGGATTCTGTGGCCGTCCTACCATCCTTGTTCTTGGAGTCGTCATGGATGGTCAGGGGGTTACCCTTGCTTGTGGGCTTCTTGGCTTGCCCACCATCGGGTTTTCTCGAAGGATCTGGTGGGGACTGGTCGCCTCCTCCTCCCAACTGGTGTTTTGGATCATGTGGTGTCTTTGGGTCTTCTTCCATCATGGTCGCTTTTTCAGAGGGATCTCTTTCGTTTCCCACAGACGGCGCCAATTGTAAGTGCAGAAAAACCAAGAGTGGTTTGAGCAGCACAAGATTGTAACGGCTACTTCGTGATCCTAGCCGGAACCCTAATGCGTCGCTGGAGTCCTTATCTGCAAAACAGACAAAGGGTGAGCGCACCTTTGCCTCTCGTGGCAAAGGCCCTCCGATGCCTATGTTAGTATCACGTACTAATGGAAAACCCTAATTAAGCATAAGAGAATACGTATAAATGCAATGTATTGTGTATCTTTTCCCTCTAGGTTTGCTTCGTATTTATAAGTTTATGGATGCTTGCTGCCCAAGTATCCACGTTTCTCTAGGTTTCCTATCTCGTATAGGAAACCCAGAATATCTTGGATTCTTGTTCCCTTATTAGTTCATTACCTTAGTCCGTTTAGGACTCCTTTCCACAACTGGCCGAACTTCCCATTCCCGTTGGGTATCTCTCCAAGATCCTATTTTATTGGGATCTTATAATCATCACGGAATGTCCCTGTTTCTAGACCCTTCTGGAACGTTTCCTGTATCTGGGACTGCTTTTCGTACAAATCCCCTCCTGTTCGGCTCTTCCGTTGCCGAACAAACTACTTGGACCAATGACTTCACATGTCACTACTCCTTCATCAATCTCTTGGCCCAATACTCTCTCGTGTTACTGGACCTCGACCCAATACAGACTCTCTGGACCAATGATCCCTCATATCGCTGGTCCCCATCGCCGATCACCGTATTGCACGGCGACTGTCCCTATCGTAGTTATACCATGGTCCCGCGTACTACCTGTTCGGGCCCTATTTGTGCTTGTTCGGGATTTACTCCCTACAAAAATTTTATTTGTGATTGAGAAGTTATTAGGTGTTTTCGGTAGTGAATAAGTTGTTGATTTTTGTTTTTGTTTTTGTAATAAGTTGTTGATAGATTTATGAGTAGAGTTACTGTAGCAGAAAAAAAATTTATTGACAAATTTTTTGTTAGTGGAAACGAGATGATAAAATACTGAAATTTTTTTGTTAGTGGAAATGAATGGTAAAATGTGTTAAGTTTTTTGTGATTTTTGTTAGTGGAGACACTCCCTTATAAGACGAGGAAATGGGATTTCGTCTGTAGACACCTCCCTGGAGCGGGGCATCGCCATACAGATTGATCGTTGGTTACTTGTTTTGGTTGCTTGCTTCATAAACCAAGATCGTGGACATTCTCATGGCTAGGAACATCGCCACACGATAGCGGTTATCATCAAAACAGAGTCGCCACCTAGTTTATTAAAAATTGGAAAATAGATAGAAATTCTGGGTACGGAAGCCAAAAGTACGATAAGGGGAAGGTGTTAGGCACCCTTCTTTGCCCAGCCATGAAGCTGGCCCATAGTTGTTTGACATAAGACATATACATGCTTTATTTAATTCTAACAGGTAGTCTGCTTTTAGCCTTTAAGCAATTAATTAAGGGTGAGCTGAGACTGTAATTGAAAACATGCATCAGAAAGTAGAAAAGAAAACAAATTGTCCCAGGAAATCGATTACTCGGCCGGTGAATGGATGTCATGGCCGAGGGATCAAAGCCCCGATCGATGTTCTTCCTCACACCAGACAGAAAAGTTAGCAGATAAACAAACGCTACAATTAAGCTTAAAAATGATAAATAAATTGAACCAGAGGCCCCTGGGCCTCACCACCTTGATCCTTCAGTGGCTTGATTGCTTCGGATTGTGGGTGGAATTGACTGATTGCTTCTTTGAAAATCCTAGGGTTAGGGTTTGAACTTCGGGGTTTGATCGTCGGATTAGCGGCTGCCTTCGGGAGGTTAGGGCTTTTGAAGAGAGGGTTTGAGAGTGTATATGTGCAGAATTTCGTGGCTTGAGAGAGTGATTTCGTAGGTGAATCTGATCTTTTTTATTTTCAGAACCCAAATGCCATTTATATAGGCAATTGGTGACTCACTCAGGCCAATCAAAATGCACAACGGGAATTGGAGTTATAATGCATCTCAAACTCCTCATGGCTATCCGCGGGCGTAGCCCGAACGCATCGGGAGGTTTCGTGTTTGGGTCAAACGTTTGACAGAACGTTCGAGAATTTGAAAAAGAGACGATCTGGCGGCCGAGCAATGGATCTGGCGGCCGAGGAAATGATGTTACGGCCGAAGGATAAATCTTGCGGCCGAGTGATTGGATCTCTCAGGGAGATTTTTATGCAACAGGTTGCTTGGGTGAAGAAATGATGTTAAGGCCGAGAGATCAATGTCGCTGCCGACAGATGGATTCTCCTAGGATGCTGTATTTTCTGTCTGAAAGGCTATATGGCTCTGGATTGGGTTCTCTAAGTGGCTTAAAATTCTTACCGAAAGTCCTAAGGTTCACAAGAAGTCAATCAGCAATCACTGTATCCATTTCATTATCGGAATGGTCCCCAAGGTTGGACTTGAAATAATCGTCAGGCCAAATTGGGGTGTCTACATCATCACCTTTTAGCGAGAAAACTGTTAGATTTCTTGGAGGGTTCCAACCTAAAATCAATTGGCAATAGGTGTAGTAGCCTCTAGATTTTATTAACCAAGCTTGGGTGGCTTAAATGAGCGATGTGGGACAAGTCTAACACTCCCCCTCACGTGCAGCCCGGATGCACGTGGAAGTACGAATTGAGGAAACCAAGAGATTTGACTCGGGCGACCCCTCACGTGTAGCCCGGATGCACGTGGAGGTATGAATTGATGAGTTGACTCGGGCGATGGAGACTTGACCATACGATGTGAGGCCACCCAAAATCTAGCTCTGATACCATGTTAGATTTCTTGGAGGGTTCCAACCTAAAACCAATTGACAATAGGTGGAGTACCCTCTAGATTTTATTAACCAAGCTTGGGTGGCTTATATGAGCGATGTGAGACAAGTCTAGCAAAAACACATATTTCATCGCCAAAAGATACTAATTGGCGACGAAATACCATTCACCAAATAGTACCTTTTGGCGACGAAATTTGACTTTCGTCGTCAAATGGTACTTTTTTGTGATGAAATAGGGAATTCGTCACTAAATACAAGACTAATTAATTTCTACATTTCGAAAAATTGAATATATTTCACATGAATAATACATATTGATATTACACATTGACTAATTTAAAAATTATTGAAAAAATAATAATATACGTTAATTTTTGCAATATTATCAGCTACATGATAAGTGGTGCAGTGGTGGGAGTGATAGTTTAGAAACAAGAGATTCCAAGTTTGAGTTCAGGCAAAAACGAAGTGAAAATAATTTTTCTGTTCGGCGGCCAAAAAAAAGAGTTGACTCGGCAATCAATGGTTGAGATATGTTTTTAAACTTTGACCGGTAATAGTTTATTTTTAATTCAGATCGTCCAAAACACTTTTTAATACGCGAGATTGAATGCTGTAAATACGTAATTATGGAGCCTCCATGAATAAGTCTCTCTCTTTGAATAAAAGTAGTAGTCCTACAAGGTAGAGAATTCCAAATACATATCCTGTGAGAACTTAAGTTTTCGATTAGATAAACCTTTTGGTATTTCTCACTGTGTGTAGCAAGGGGCGAAAAACAACAGGATAAATTTTGGAGGGATATAGTAGAAGTGAAGAAATTATGAGTAGAGGGGAAAATGACGAGTGGATATGGACTTCAATTTCGGCTCGTTAGCTCAGTGACGCTTGGTTGGTTGATATGGATGGATTTGGGTGATGGTTCGATGACGAGTTTTAAAGAGGAAAATGACAGTTTATAAGTAAAGAAGGAGATGAAAAGGGGAAATAACAAGGATAGGGGGGGCCGGTATCGCCAATACGAAAAAAAATTTAGTGCCAGGTGGGCACGGCCATGTGGTGCCCGTGTGCGTATCTCGGCCGTCCAAACGTGTTTTTGACGGTCCAAATTTGTTTGGATTTGAAGAAGTGTTTTGGTAATTTTGCACTAAAAAATTATCCAACCAAATCTGGGCCGTCCAAAACATGTTTGGACGGCCGAGATGCATGCATAGGCACCACGTGGCCGTGCCCACCCAGTGTAGATAACCCCCTTCTCATGTCTTGGAAACAAAGATCAAGATGAGGCCGGGGCGGAATAATCTGGGGCCATAAGTAATTCATCTTCCTGTGACCACTAACAAAAACAGGCCCTAAAAACTGGAATGAGGGGTGCTGTTAAGAAGAACCCTGAGCAGGTGCAGAACGACCGATCAAACTATTCATTTCAGCGATCGACGGCTCAGATCTTAGCCAAGCAATGGATGGTTCAGAATTATTTGAGCTCAGATTCAATTCCATTCCAATGTCAATGCCATCCGGCACATACAAAAACCCGTAAGCGAACAAAAATTTCATCATAAAATACTGGAATGAACCAATGCTATCAAACTCTAAGACATGAGCACAAGCCGTAATGCAAAAGGAGGCCGACGTACAGGAGATGTCGGCATAGGTCCAACACATGATCCTGAAGTTATTCCTATTCTTTTTCCGCAGGATTAAGTTGACATACTAATGTTTGGAGCCATTGCAAATAATTTTGGTTTTTCCAAAACTTGGTTGGTTCATTGGAAGGAGAAATTTCGCCTGGCTTAGTTTTTCATTTGTGAAACCCTATTTTGTGAAACCCTATTGCACTTTAGATACGATGTCTTCCCCAGGTTAAGTAGGACCATGGCAGCCACTGCACCCATCTCCCTTTTCCCTCGCCATGATCCCAACAAAGGCAACACCTATATAAAGACAAACCCTTTCGACTCCCTCTCTCTCTAATCCCTGTAGGGTTTTTTGCCGCCGTTGCCTGGGGGGGGAGGTGCTCCTCCTTCCCTCCTCCCCCGGGCTTGTTGGTTCCATTTTTCTATTAACCTTTCCCTTTCTCCTGGATTGGCTCACTTCCCTTTTGCCTCTCTTCTCCTCCCGTTTCTTTCGCTGTTTTCTTTTCGTTGCCGTTCGTCCGCCGGTTACCTTCTTGTGGGTAGCCGGTTTCCTAACGGGTAGGTGCGGCGGCAACGATAGTTGGCGGGGTTGCGAGATCTCCCCCCGAACTCGGCTCTTGAGCGTTTTTCGGTTGGCTTAACGGCTTGGCGGAGTTTCTCATCCTCTGCGGTCAGTTTGCTCTCTGGCGACTTTCCTTCTACCGGCCATCCTTTGCTCTGTTTGTGTGGTGGTGGGGCGCGAGCGTGCATCGCCTTTGGCTTTGGTGGCTGCTGATGGTGGAGGGTCGTGGTCTGGGGCTTCGTTTCGGTCCGGTTTGACGGATGGTTTTTGGTGGTTTGCTGTCTGCAGTTGATGTGGTGGTGTTTCGGCCGGGGGTTGTGGGGTTTTTTCTAGTAGTTAGGGCTCTTGTTTTACAGGTGGTGGTGATGGCTGTTGGAGGTGTTCTGGGGCTGCGTGGTTTGGTGTTGGTTGGTGTGTGATGGTGGCGGTTTTCCTGCCGCTGTTCTCTCCGGCTTGATCTGCTAGTGGCCGGAGTTGAAGGGGGCGGTTTAGTTGGAGCGACCGGGGTTTGTTTTTCCTCTGTGTTCTGTTTTTTTCAGGTTTGTGGAGCTGTCGGTTCGGGGTCGTTTGGGATGCGTATTAGTCTGGTGTTTGGCGACGAGGTCGGTGGCGTTGCGGCGGCGTATGGAAGTGCTCAGGTGTCGGTTTCTTTGGTCGTTTATGAGATCCGAATCGGCGGCGTCTTGGCGGCTTTTTATGGAGTCCGGCATCTCGCGGGGTTCACGACGACGCGGGTCGCCGTTCTTCGTCGTCTTTCACTGGATGTGATGTTCTGTGGTGGTGGCGGGTTGTTTCGGTGGTGGGCGGTGGTTGGTGGTGGTGATGGAGTTTCTGGAGGTGGCTGGTGTGCGGTGGTGAAAAGGAGTTTGTGGCTGTTGTCGGCGATGTGCGGCGGTGAAGATGAAACGCTGGATAGGGTAGGCTGTGGATGGTCTTTTGGGCTTGGTCTAGGTTGGGCTGAGCCCTTTGAGGTGTTAGGCAGGCCCATTTGCTATTAGGGTTTTATTTTTTGGGGCCTGGCCTGTTTTAGGTGTTTTTGGGCTTTGTCCCAATTTTCTCCAACCCTTGGTTGGATTCCCCTCCCCCTTCCCCCATCTTGATGTACCCTTTGTCAAGATTTCTGAATAAAACTTTTTGCCTATCAAAAAAAAACAAAGGCAACACCTTCTTTTTCCACTAACCTGTTGGGATTTTTAGTCTCTCACTGCAGCGGAAGCACGTCATGAAATCAAACAAGCACAAAGAAAAGATGGAGAACATAGAATTTAATGTAGTTGTGTCTCAATACCTAGCCTACTAATTCACAGACAAAAGAGAGTTCCACTATTTTGATTGAGTACAATGAGAGAGAAAAATATTAGCCCATGCTCACTAATATATTTTTCCCCTAGATCCCTAACTCTCATGATATATTTTTCTATCTTGCTCTCACCAATTATGTATATCACACAAAAAAACCTAATACCGCATGGGTATTTATAAGCTTGGAGAGATCCTCATCCCGAATGGTAATCTTATTACTTGGTCCCCACTCGTTTCCTTATTCCAATAAACATGATTTCTTTAGCCAATATTCTTTAACAATTAAGGCTTGTTTGGATGGGGTATTGTGAAGGGGATATCGATTGTGATATCCTCCCTTTTAATTCGTAGGCCTGGCCTTAAGCCCTTGTTGGGGAAGTAAAATGGAAGGGATATTAGCTAAGCCCCGGATTCCATTGTACCCCCTAATACCCAGGGGGGGGGGGGGGGGGGGGGGGGGGGGGGGGAGGTATTATTTATGGGGAGGTTCTGGGGTGTTATTACATAATACTCCCGGATAATACCCTCTTTCTCTTCCATTTCAACAACAAAACAATCTTATCCTTCCATTTTATCCTTTATCCAAATTAAGTACTATTTAATTCCTCCGTCACATCAATATGGGCTCACTCTTCTTACATAATACCCCCAACTATCTTATTCTTCCTTCATAACTAATACCCAAATCCTTATCCCGCATCCAAACGGACCCTTAGTCTTTTTGACCAAGACTCCCTTGTCTTGAACAACACCTTTTCAATTACTAAGAATTATTCAATTCTTTGGGCATCACCCCATGGGTGGGACCCCAACATAACCATGCCCTCAATGGCTCAACCTGAACTTCACTTACATCTCTCCACCATCACGTACATCGCGAGTAAAACTGCTAGATATGCGCATTATGACACCCCCCCTAACCACTCTAAGAACATACCCGGGGTGCCATTTGGAGTTGAGTTTTGTTTATCCTCCTTAAAAGAGGGTAAATATAATCTTCTTTTCTATTAGTTGAAATGAATCTCGTCACAAAGTGATGTCATGCTTATCAAAAAATATATTGCAGAGGTAAGCATGACATCACTTGTGGTAGGATCCATACTATTTCAACTAATAAAAAGGAGAGTAATGTTCGCCCTCTTTTAAGGAGGATGAACAAAATTGCACTATGTCATTTGTGGGTGGGTAAGAAGAATTTCACACACAAAATCTACTCTTTTACTAATGCAAACTCAACAAACAAAATTACATATCTCCTCACTCACACATCACCCTCCACACTCTCTGCTCTTACACACAAACACTGGTGGGTAAAACCCTCTTGGAGGGGCTCCCCGGTTCTCTCTTCTCACTGCTCTCTCGCTTAGGAGTTGTTTGGCCTAATAATTTAAGTGTTTTTTTTTTTCTTTATTTAATTTTTTTCCCCTCATTTGTTAGTTTTTTTGTCAATTTTTTAAGAATTATTGCTTTGTCATGACGAGAGGAATCTAAAAAATAAAAAGTTACGACCGAAACTCAATTTTTTTTTCGGATAGCCCACTCCCTCCCTCCTCAATCTCACATCCTCTCTCAGTCTCGTCTCTCAACTCTCCAAAATACTGGCCCACACTCACACAATCAAGATCATTATATTCACACCACCATTAAGGGATAGTAGAATGCACTTAATTCGACAGTAATTAATAAAAATTAATTCCTTGAACCATCAGAAAAAAATATAATAACAAATTGTCAATTAGAAATATGGATGGTCGAAATCTATATGGTAGAAATACGACATATTGGAGAAAAATGGACGGATCGGACAATATAGAGGCAATACATTGACAATATTAGCCTTTAACAAATGAGATATTGGTTTTCAAAATAGACCATATCCATGTGATATTTTGACGATGACAAGTCATTTTAGGACGAGTAAATGACTTCCGAGCAATATTTTGCCTACCCATGGCTGAAGTTAATGAGAAATCGACGGATGAAGCAGGACGACGCACATTCGGACGCGATTTTGGAGCGATAAATGAAATGACACCAAGATTAATTTGGCCATCGATGACAAAAATCAATGAGAAATTGACCAGGTGGGAAGAGGACGAAAGAGATTGACGCGCTTTTAGTCAAAAGTCTCCGAATAGACGAGACGTGCAAATATAATGTCGAGATATTGCTGAGAAGAAGCCCACTGGTCTCAAAGAAGACAAGACGGAGAAAATTTTTGACTAAATTTTGGAAAGAAAGACGTAATGTTGATGAGCCGAACCACCGGAGGTATAGGGCTTTCCGCACACTCTGAAGCTACACGGGCTTTTTTTTTTTCCGCCACAGCGTTTTCTCTCCGGGCAACTTTCCGGCGTGATCCACCAATGGTTGGATGGACAAAAAGATACATGAAACAAGCCAAACGACCCGCAAAAAATCTCCTAAACTACTCCGAGAACACGGACAACAACTCAGCAGCAAACCCCAAAACCAAGCAAAAAAGCACTCCAAAAACGTGGACAACAACTCAGCAGCAAACCCCAAAACCAAGCAACAACCAAGCTCTGAATAGATCAAGCACCCCAAACTAAGAAGGCCCTCCACAGGAGCAAAAACAAACCAAAACAAGTAGCAGAATCAACACAACCAGCAACCCCATAGAAACAAAAAAACAACAGCATCCAAACCAAAACCAGAATATGATCACACAGCCCAAAACTCCGCAAAAAAGAGCTAAAGCACAACATTTGCCTCATGGTTATGTGATGTAGCTTGTGTTTGTGCCTCTCTTCCTTCATCGGTGTACCCTTTGTTGAGCTTTATAATTATATATATGTACCGATGTACGTATATGTATATACATACAGGGGCTAGTAATTTTGACACAAAGTTTGATGAAAGTTTTTTGTGGGACCTATTTTGGAGTCTTATGCAAAAGATTGCAACTGTTCAATTTGTTTAAAATGTTATTTTTCGTAAGAAATCAACTCATTCGGATATCGGTAAGTACTTAATTGGTTCATTGGATTAGTTCTTGTCAAATTTTACCATAAAATTGAATGAATTGATCAAGCCCTTACCGATGGAATGAGTTGATTTTTTGTTGGAACTCTTAATAACCTATATATTTTAAATGAATTGATCGGCTCCAATTATTTGCGTGGAACTCAGATTTGTTGTGTAAAAATTTGTGTTAATTTTTGTGTGAGGGGAACCGGTTTGCCGATAAAAAAAAGTGTGTTTATGTAGGTGCGAGAGAGTGAGACGAGAGAGAGGAATCCAAAGGTATTCCACAGCTACCCAGTGGGGTGTGGAGTGTGTTTGTTTGTGTACAAATTTTAAGGAACAAAAATATCAGCAAGTTGGAGTAATAAATTCACTTCTAAGCAGCAGAATGAAGAGAGACAGAGAGAGAGAGTACATACCACAACACAAATTATTTGACCGTCTGAGGGTACGTGGTTCAACTGCGAGAAACTAGAAATTGAGACTTCAAAAATTCACTATAGCTTGCAACGCACGAGAGAGAGAGAGAGAGAGAGAGAGAGAGAGAGAGAGAGTAACCAAGTCTCTTCAACATAGGGAGCACATTATTTATAGTCGTGGATTAGGGAAGTGTACGGAATATAACGGCCTTTTGGCGTGTTCACTAGTGATTAACTTATGTAAAATAATTTTTTGATTTTGATTTTGTCTTTATTCAATTTTTTTGCATTTGTTAGTTTTACAACAAATTTTTACGTGATATGGGTGGTTAAGAATGAGAAGAATCAAAAAAATAAAAAATTATGACTTTTACATAAGTATTTTGGAAAATATCCAAATAAAAGCTCAAAAAGTCAATTTTTAGACTTTTTCTTGGATATTTCCCAAAATACTTGTTTAAAATTCATAATTTTTTACTTTTTCAATTCCTCTCGTCCTTACTTACCCATATCACATAAAAATTTGGCGTAAAACTAGCAAATGCAAAAAAAAAAAAAATTGAATAAGAACAAAACCAAAAAAATTGTGGTGCATAATGTAATCACTAGCATGAACGGGGGAAGGAAAATAATTTCTAGTAAGTAGATTCAACCAATATATGTGTGAGAGTGAGAGATATAAGCGAAATCTGTGGACAATTGGATTTGTCGATTTAAATAGGAGTATTAAAATGGAGACCTTAGCTAGTTGGATGGAGAGGTATATATTCAAATTTTCTTTTCTAATTAGCAATCAAATTGATTATTTTAAATATATAAAACTATGCAAATACATGCATGAACTTTTGTAGTGGCTCTCGAGTCTGGAAGAGCTAGGAAAAAAATAGAAAACAAAAACACAGAAAGCTAGCTAATTGATGATCAACAAGGTTTACAATGTTTTTTTTTATAAATTTTTTGGAGGGTTCTAACCTAAAACTAATTGGCAATAGCTCTAGATTTTTTTAACCAAGCTTGGGTGGCTTAGATGAGCGATGTGGGACAAGTCTAACAGTTTTGCTAAATTTTTCTTTTTTCAGCTTGATAATATTTTTTTTTTTAATCGGCAAAATTTTTTTTTATTAAACTCGAAAAGGGTACATCGAGTAAAAGGGAAGGGAGAACCAGAAAGTTCATCCCAACCCTACAAAGATAAACAAAGACAAGGTAAATAAACGAAAAGTACACCAAAATACTCCTAAATAATGAGACGTCTAGCACCATCAAGATTTCTTTTAATATCTTCCACCGTATACACCTTGATATCAAATCTGGCTTTGATCCATAAAGCTGCCCTTGTTTTGGTTAGCTCTACCACTTGGTTACGATCCGCAACTTTGTTATTGAAAATAGCATCATTCCTTGCAATCCAAATAGACCATAATGTTGCATAAAAGCAACATTCCCACATATGTTTTTCCAAATTTTTGAACCCAGACGAAAACCACCAGGAAGATAAATCCAACAAAAGCTTGATAATTACTGTGTCTATACATATTTATCATACTTAATGTTGCAAATTTAACAGAAACTCTTTTTATTAAAGCAAAAACTCATCAAGTGATGGATTCTAGTGCTTTGTTGAGAGTAAAGTTTCAAGAGGGGTTAAATTGTTGAAATGATGGAAGATTATATTGCTGATAGGGAGGAGGGTGAAATTTCTAATTTGGAGGAGGGTGCAATTGATGATATAGAGAATGGAGCTAGCCTCTATCTCTTTGTGTTTTAATCTCATTTTGTTAGAACTTGTGGCTCATATGTTAATATGAAAAGATACTAAGAAGTTCTAGAAAGAGATCAATTGTCAGAGTAGCTAGAGAGGAGCGGAGTGGAAAAAAGACCGTGAACCCGGATTAGGGTTAGAATAGATCGTGGAATATAAATACTCTGTGTAAAAACCCTACTGCTAGTAATAATAAGAAAAACGATAGCCGCTCTCGCTTCCGTGGACCTATTCGGTTTTGGAGAACCATGTAATTCTGTGTGTTGATTTCTTTACTGTTTTTGTATTCGTATATCCTCTGTGTGTGGTTCTGTTCAACACATTTGTCTATCTTTGGTGCTTGTTTGGTTCTTTTCGTACGTGGTTTAGCGCTTGGGATGTGGTTTTGGTTGTCGGATCTTTGATCCTAGATGTTCTTGGAAGGTATCTTGTCTTCCATTTTTTTTTTTTGGGGGGGTCTTGGGTAGCGTTTTGTCATTGTGCTCTTGGTATTTTTAATCTTTCTAATCATTTTAAAAGATTGATAAATTTCTTTTGCCGTGAAAAAAAAAAAGCAATCAAGATGTTATACATTCTTTTTGCAGTACTTCTTTGGTTATTTGTAACTTTAGTTTCCAAATAGTACTAGAGATAGAAATTGTGTCTATTGACAATAACTTTGTGAAGCTCGTAACTTCAACAACCAGGGCACTACTAATAGGACAGTTGACGTATTGCTTTAATTTTTAGCAGTACTTATAGTGACGTAAGGCTGCGGCTGGGTTAAAATCATTAATTGGGTTGGTCCCAGATATTTGGGGGCCCTAGGTCAAATCGTCAGGTGGGGTCTTAATTTTTTTTCAATTAAACAATAATAAGAAAATTTTTGTATATAAAAATTTTACACTTAGAACATGCTTTAATTCAGTGGTCTGGGTGTTTCCTTGCGTTGTCTTTGATGCAAGTTCGAAACTCAGCAGCGACAGATTTCGACAAGGCTATTTTTTTTCGACAAATAAAAACTTAAAAGAAGTTAGAGTGGGAAACGAACCCAATCACAACGTGTGGATTGACGCTCTTCATACCACTAAATCAAGGGTTTGCATAGTTTATGTTGCAAACTAATAGTATATATGACTACTTCTAACGGGAGTTCCTCTTTTTGGGTTAAAATTTGAAGCCCTAGAGGCCTCTAAGACCTTTTACTTGGGCCGAGCCTGGGGTTAGCAAGTCTTTTATCGTATGATGAAAAACAAAAAAGGAACAAGAACTGCAAGCCAAACCACTTGGCTTTGGAGGGAAAAAAAAAAAAAAGCTCTAGTACTTTTTATTTTGATGTCGTAACTAGAAAAAAGGAGAGCAAAGAGAGTGAAATTGACTTCCAAACAGGGGTCGTCCACTCACCCTTTCATATCGTCTTTTTTACTTTAAAAAAAAACGAAAAGAAGAGATACCCAAATAGTTTGTCTCCTTGCTCTGCCTTTATTAGTCATCTTTCAACATCAGCTGTAATCCCCTCCCATCCTTTTGAGTATAAAAAAGAAAAAAAAAACATCAGTTGTAATGATACCCTACTATAAAGTAGTACTGTTATTTTCACTCATTTTTTCCTTGGCTATTCCCGTTTATATTGATTGGGTCTTAAAGCCTCCAATGATATCTCCCGTTCATATTGGCGAGACCAATTTACTTATACCTCAACTAATTAATTTCTAGTGGACCATTCCACCCGCGCATCTACTAGTGAGCATTCATGCCATTCATCTTGCTGATCTATGTGATTTACAAGTTACATGCTCCGGCCACCTATGAGAGAAATAAGGTTCAAAGCGATAAACAAAGACATACGTGTGTGACGGTTCACACAAGGTGAATTTGTTGGTCACTTGCCATATTTTAGAACTTAATTCCTTAGATGTGAAATGACGCTCTAACTCGGATATATCTTAATGCAAAACTGAAGGATAACAAAGAATTTCTTATTGAACTTCAAAGTCTTAAACTATATATCTATAAGAAAAATTACAGTTATAAGACTCTGTAGGCGCGGTCAAAATTATCAACCTTTGATCCTTGCTGACCGTTTGACTAGCCAATTAGCAATGGGCACGTGGCCGTAGGGCCCACGCAGCCGGAATACCCTGGTCAAAATCCTGACCTAGAAGAAACGGTTGAGTAGCCAATTGCAGAAGAACACGTGTACAAAGCTTGGGAAAGCGTCCGCGGAAGGTCGCTTGATCTCGCAGAAGAAAGACGAGTCCTATTGCTAGAGTGGCCCACAACCATGGAAGGCCGCGGATGAAGTCCCACGAGACGCTGCAATTTTAGAAACCACACGAGAGAAACTCAAATAATCTCGGGAGTTCCATCTGGACCGCAAGGTAGGGTCCAAAAAGACTCCATGATGAGATAACGATCGCTGCAGGTTGCGAGTTTGCTCGAGCGGGAATAGGGGAGATTCTTGTGGCTTGGTGGCTTGGGAAGGAGGTTGCGTCGCGGGGATTCAGGCTCTCCCGCGGAAACCTTCCGCAAGAGATCGAATTTCCCCCAAGACCTGGAGGTACAAGAGGGACACGTGTCGGGGTTTTATAGGGACGTCGTCATGGGCCTGACCTAAGCCCAGGTGCCCTATAAATACCCCTTACATTCCCTCTGATTGGAGAGAGCTGAACTTTTCTAGAAAGAGACTGGTGAGCACAAAATTTGAGGAAGGAAAACATTTTTCCCTAGAGAAAAGGTGACCTCAGCCTGTCAATCGAGGGAAAGTCAATCATTACCCTCGCGGAGGAAAACAAGGGACACGTTGCCTTTGTCTTTGCTGTACCTCTTGCTCCTTTTCTCACCCCACAAGATTACTCCTCTTCTCCCCTCACTAATCATCAACTAATCGCACCTCTCCAGCTCACGCGAGATCTACACGTAAGCGTACCTTAGCGGAACCCCAACCTACATAAGGTGACTTTGCTGGGGAGGTGTTTTTTGGTTTATGGTTGGTACTCGCTCGAAAGAATACGTCTAGCCCCCACATAAGAAAGCAATGACGGCGCAAGATACAACGATACTAACCCTCGAGGAGGTAGCCAAGACCAACAACGCGGGTGCAGCTACACAAATGCTGAGAGCCCTCCAGGACGGTCAGCGCCAATTCCTCGAGAGGCAGAAGCAGCTGCTCACGACCTTCACAGGCCTTACAGAGCTCATCTCAGCAGCTCTTCCCAAGGCCGCAACCAGCCATAACGACGAGCCCCAGCAGATCCATGCTGGGGGCAGCAATAGTCAGACAGCACAACCCCATATTCCTTTGTCCTCACCACATCCCTTGCGAGGCGTGCTCGTGGGGGGAATTGCTGGAAACCCCATTGGAGCCCGTGGGAAAGAACCCGCCACTAACGGCACCAGTACACCATCCACAGGACCCTACATTACGATGGCAGAAGTACAAGCCTTGCTGGCCCAACAGAAAACAAGTGATGCAAGCAGAAAGGAGCCCACCACCGTTGAAACCAGCACCCCATCCGCAGGGCAGTTTATCACTATGGCAGAAGTGCAGGCCCTCCTGACCAAGGAAAAGGCAAAGACAGTCTTACCCTCCCTTCTAAGCTCTGACATCTGCCCCCCATACCCTATGGCGATCCTATCATTACCCTACCCAGAGGGGTATACCCCGCCGAAGTTCGTGAAGTTCGACGGTAAGGAAGGCAGTGCCCAAGAACACGTAATCCGTTTCATAAAATCTCTTGGGGCCCATGCAACGGACTCCAACTTGCGCCTCCACGAGTTCTCGAAGTCCCTTACTTCCCGCTCCTATACATGGTACGTCAACTTGGAGCCTCACTCCATCTCCACTTGGGAAGAAATGGTGAATAGCTTTTATGCTAAATTCTTCCAAGTCCGTGAGAAAGTAACAGTGATTAGCTTGACAAAGGAGATTCAAACGAGTGGCGAAGATGTGGTAGATTACATAAAAAGATGTCAAGATTGTGCAGTCGACTGTACCGAGTCGGTCAGAGAGGGTGTCACGCCCTCGATTTTCAACATAAATATAAATGATTTTCGCAATAAGAATCCTCACATTAATCCGTACGAAACCCAAAAGATTACAGTACTTTCATTCCCATAATTATGCTTCCAAGTCCATAAGATTTCCAAATACTACATCATTAGCTCAACGGCCCCAAATTAACATAAATATCGAGTGTCAAGAGAATTAAGAGTTTACAAATATTTCTTAGTCAAAAAATTTACAACTTAAGTTACAAATACATCTTTCAAAAGAAATTTACAAAGATGAATAAGTAACTCATGTGGTTAGCTTTCAAAAGTATTTCCTCACTCCAAGCACTGCATGCATGCAAGCTACGGTTCCGGGTTAGCACCTGAAAATGATATAAGGCTTGAGCTACACTAGCCCAGTAGAAAAGTCTACTCTAACGTTATATGCTCATGAGATGATTAGACGCATGAATACGGGAACAAGGATAACAAACAAGTCATAAAGAGTGACCACCTTTAAACTAATCTCAATTTCGTGTCATTCCTTTGAATTCTCACTCATACATTAGAAATCTTTCAACCATTTTCATGTCATCAACTTCTTATCACTTTGTGTCATGAGCATAAAGCTCCTGCCGGGCCAGTTAAGGGATCCCAATACCCCTTGCCAGGCACTTCACCTGTTGGTAGCTCCTGAATTGAGAATGGGCATTTGCTCCTGCCTGGCCAGTTAAGGGATCCCGATACCCCCTGCCAGGCACCTCACCCGTCGATGGGTCCTGAGTGTTCACGCATTGTATACAAGCTCAAGTGTATCGTTCGTATTTCGACGTGCAATGACTTACATTTCTCATATGTCGAACAAACTGGGTATCAAGTGATAAAGCGTGAGGAAATTCTCTTAAACCCAAGAACAAGCATATAATAATCCCATGAGATGGACTACAACCTTGAAACACGGAGTACGAAGATGTTCGGAAACAAAGAAGCTCTACCGGTAGGTGAGAAGTCCTACTGGTACAAATCCAATCCAGAAGAACCATCAAATTAATCATTGGGAAAAATACTGAAGTTCTACCGGTACAAAATGACGTCAGAAGGGACACTCTTTGGGCACACATATTTTCTACCGATAGGAAGGAAGTTCTACCGGTAGGAACTTGGAAATTTCAGACGATTAGCACAGTTCGACAGATTTCAATCCAGACCCAACTACAACATTATAAGCACGAATTCAAACATCAAACCACTCATAAAACATGTAATGAAAGGTAGAATTCTCTACCTCGAGTATCCAAGCCGAAACCGAAAGGATTGAGCAAGCCCTAGCTTCCGAAATCCAAACCTAGCGAAATACACCGAACCGAGCTCTATCCAACGCGATACGAGCCCGAATATGCAAGTAGAAGATGGAGTTGAGTTTGATTGTTGTGGGTTTTGAGTTTGGAGGTAAGTTTTTAGGTGAGAGGGTGAGAGATGGAGAGAGCCGAGAGAGAGAGATGGAGAGAGGAGGAAATGGGAAAAGTTTTTCCCTGCCACACACCCATATACAAACATGCACTATTTACACTAACCCCCATAACTTTCAAGCTTTGCACATTTAACCCACAACCATAATTTCCACATTAATCCTTCATTTATCCATTTATAAAACATTAAAAAAATATATAAAATGAAAATTTACGGGTCTCTACATTCTATCCTCCTTAAAGAAATTTCGTCCTCGAAATTTAAATAACCATGCTCAACTAAGTCATGCATCACTTATATATGCAAAGCCACAATCACCAATATTATGCAATATGTTAAACATCAAAATACTTCAATCTCGAGTACTCACATTGGGTTACCCCGGAAATAAATGCGGATACTTCTCTCTAACCTCATCTTCTCGTTCCCAAGTTGACTCCTCGCTACCCTGACTCTTCCACAATACTCGTACTAACAGTATCGTCTTACCCCTCAACACTTGATTGCGCAAATCTAGGATACGTACCGGCTCTTCCCCATAAGATGCATCGGCCTCTAACTCGAGTTCGGACCACTCCAACACATGCGACGGATCCGGTTCGTATTTCCTCAACATAGACACATGAAACACGTCATGTACGCCCGATAGCCTCGGTGGCAAAGCCAAACGATACGCAACCTCCCCAATCTTCTCAATGATGTCAAACGGCCCGATATAACGCGGCGATAGCTTTCCCTTTTTCCCAAAACGAGACAAACCTCTACGCGGTGATACTTTGAGGAACACATGATCCCCCTCTTCAAATGACAACGGGCGGCGACGACGATCGGCATAATTCTTTTGCCTACTTTGCGCAGTCAACAATCTTTGGCGAATCTCCTTAACTTGTTCGGTTGTTCTCTCTTGAGCTTCCTTAAGGCGTTGACGAATTACTTTCATGCTCTCGGAGGTTTCCTTAATCATATCCGGTCCTACAAGCGTAGCCTCTCCCAGTTCGGTCCAACACACAGGCGATCGACACGGTCTCCTATAAAAGCCTCATACGGTGCCATTTTGATACTAGATTGATAGCTATTGTTGTACTAGAACTCGACTAGTGGCAAATGATCCTCCCAACTACCCCGGAAGTCCATCACACAAGCCCGAAGCATATCTTTCAAAATTTGAATCGTTCTTTCGGATTGCCCATCGATTTGAGGATGGTATGCGGTACTAAATAAAAGATTTGTACCCAAAGCGGCTTGCAAACATTGCCAAAAATATGCAATAAACCTCGGATAACGATCAGACACGATGGATATGGGAATCCCATGAAGGCGAATGATCTTCCAGATATACAAGCGGCTAAGCGTATCCACGGAATCGGTGACCTAAATAGGCAAGAAATGAGCGGTTTTAGTCAAACGGTCCACGAATACCCAAATAGCGTCATGCCCCCTCGGTGATCTCGGTAAACCCGTGATGAAATCCATGGTCACATTCTCCCACTTCCATTTGGCTATTGGCAATGGTTGTAACTCCCCCGCGGGTTGTTGATGTTCAGCCTTCATTTGTTGGCACGTGAGACACTTGGACACGAAAGTCACAACGTCCCTTTTCATTCCGGACCACCAAAATTGCCTACGCAAGTCATGATACATTTTCATTCCTTTCGAATGAACGGCTAATGGTGAATGATGAAACTCTCGCAAGATTTCTTCTCAACATGAACCGGTATGACCAACTTTCCTTGGTAGCGCAAACTCTGATCGGCGTGGATCATCCACCCTTCTTGAGCGTTTCCACTAAGCAATTTAGCACGGAGTTCCTTCGCTTCCTCATCATGCTGTTGAGCCTCAATTACTCGAGTCGATAAAATCGATTGCACGGTCAAGTTGCATAACGTAACCCCTTCCTGAACATCCTCAAAGTGCATGGCATAGGAGCCCAAATCGTTCATTGCTTTCCACTCATGAATCGCTAAGCTCGCAAGGTGTGTCGATTTTCTACTTAGTGCGTCAGGCACTACGTTCGCTTTCCCCGGGTGATATTGCAATTCGAAATCATAATCCTCCAAGTGCTCCATCCAACGGCGTTGACGAAGGTTAAGTTCCTTTTGAGAGAACAAGTATTTCAAGCTTTTGTGATCGGAAAAGACTTCAAAATTTTCACTGTACAAGTAATGATGCCAACTTTTCAAAGCAAAAACGACAGCCGCAAGTTCTAAATCATGTGTCGGGTAATTCTGCTCGTGAGTTTTCAACTGTCGCGATCCATATGCTACGACTCGCCCCGCTTGCATCAATACGCACCCCAACCCTTCCTTAGACGCATCACAATACACGGAGTAGGCAACACCACGTTCGGGCACAATCAAAACCGGCGCGGTAGTCAATCGCTTCTTTAACTCTTGAAAAGCTGCCTCACACAAGTCGCTCCAAACAAAACGGGTCCCCTTACACGTCAATCTAGTCATCGGTGCCGCTAAACGAGAGAAGTCGAGAACAAAACGATGGTAGTACCCAGCCAAACCAAAGAAATTACGAATTTCAAACACATTCTTCGGTCACTGCCAATTCATAACCGACTCTATCTTCCCCAGATCAACAAACACTCCACCTTTCAAAACCACATGACCCAAAAATTTAACTTCGGATAACCAAAACTCACACTTACTAAGCTTAGCGTATAATTGATGCTCTCTCAAGAGTTCAAGGACAATGGTGAGATGAGATTGGTGTTCCTCCTCCGTAGGCGAATAAATAAGGATGTCATCCACAAAGAGGACGACAAACCAATCAAGATAAGCTCAAAAAATACGATTCATCAAGTCCATGAACGTAGCTGGAGCATTCGTCAATGCGAAAGGCATAACAACAAATTCGTAATGGCCATAACGAGTTCAGAATGCGGTTTTAGGAATATCTTCCCTCCGAACCTTCAACTGATGATAACCGGACCTCAAATCAATTTTAGAAAAGCAAGTCGCACCCCAAAGTTGATCAAACAAATCATCGATTCTAGGCATAGGATACTTGTTCTTAATGGTGACTCGGTTTAGCTTATGATAGTCGATACACAAACGGAGTGAACCATCCTTCTTTTGCGCAAAAAGAGCCGGTGCTCCCCACGGAGATGTACTTGGACGAATGAATCCTAGGTTCTCCAATTCTTGCAATTGTGTCTTTAATTCTCTCAATTCGGCAGGTGCCAAACGGTACGGGGGTACGGAGATAGGAGCGGTACCGGGAAGTAAATCGATAGAGAATTCAATCTCTCGCTCGGGAGGTAAACCAGGTAACTCTTCTGAGAACACATTCGAAAAATCGCAAACCACTAAGGGTAACTCCCCACGCACGGAGGCATCCTCATCTAATATCAAACTCGCCAACAAGGAATAAATTGACTCGCGCTCTCGAGATCCACATAGATACGATTCCAATGGTTCCCGATGCTCCCCAAAGAATTCAAAACAAGGACCATCAAGAGGACAAATACAAACTCGACGTTTGAAACAATCAATGGTGGCATGAAATGTGGACAACCAGTCCATTCCCAGAATGAGATCAAACCCTGACATTCCCAAGACGATGAAGTCGAACATGAAGCGACGATCATGAATAATCAGCTCACAATCTCGACAAATCAAGAGGCGTTCTACCCCCTAGAGGTGTTTCGACAAACAGAGGAGAACTAATACTTTCCGTTTCCAATTCCAAGGCACACACAAATGATGCAGCAATGAAAGAATGCAATGCTCCAGAATCAAAGAGTACTTCAGCAAAGGAGTTGAGCAGAAGAAATGTACCCCTCACAATAGAAGTCTCTGGAGCCTGAGAAGTGGTAGGTGGAATAACAGAAGTGATGTTGTAAACTCACCCCTGGGTACCCTGACCCTGCACAAAACCTCCCCTCTGTCCTGAACCCTGAGCAGGTGCAGAAGAACTCGCTCCATTGTCAACCCCGAAACTCTGAGCTGACTTAGTCTTGTGGAAGTGAGCCTGCTACTGGCTCTGAGCACCCCTGAACTGCTGGCCAACACTATGCCCTGTTCCCGACTGCTGCACGGAACCCGACTCACTACCCATTCCCGACCCCTGAGGACAATTTCTACCAAGGTGATCTGTCTTACCACAAACATAACATGTCTTCTGGAGATGCGGACATTGAGTACGAATGTGTCCAGGTTGATTGCACTTGAAGCATACAGCCTGAGGTCTGGACAAAGCTCCCCGGTTTCCAAAAGAAGTGGGCGGCGGCCTAAAGTTCGATGAACTACCCTGTGGTATTTGAGATGGTTCCCTTGGCCTTTCCTTCCCTGACTCCCAAAGCTTCCCGACGAAGAACTCGCACTTAAACTGGTAGTCATGGTTCCCAAACTCCTCTATTCCTTTGCGCTTCCTTCGGAATCTCAATACTCCTTGCACACTCAACTACCTCGGCATATTTTGTCTTGCGTTGCACCATTACCATTCTCCTTACGGTATTATGAAACCCCTTCTCAAAACGTCTACATTTCTTCTCCTCCATTGCCACCAACTCTGGCACAAATCGAGATAAAGACTGAAACCTTTAAGCATAGTCCGACACAGTCATACTCCCTTGTTCTAACTTCTCAAATTGATCCCTCAGATTTTCACATGAAGTTTTCGAAAAATACTGCTCCTCAAAAAGCGCCTCAAACTCAGCCCATGTCAAATTCTCAACATCCGGTTCATCTACTTGTGCTGCGGTCCTTGCCGCTCTCCTCACATCCTTCCTAGACCCTAGGACAGATTTCCACCATTCGCCGGCTTCCCCGCCCAACTGAATAGCCACAATACCCACTCTGATGTTGTCTTCGGTAATATTGAGAGCTTTAAAGAGTTTATGAATTTGAGCTAGCCAATGGTCAGCTACCAAGGGGTCGCTATTGGTTCCATCAAACACCGGAGGGTTTCTACGGCTAAACTCTCACATCGCCACCATGGCTCGATCCTCGGTATTCTCTCTATGAGCTTGGTTTAAAAGGTTTGCAGCTGTAAGTGCTGTGACGAGATCCCTTGCAAATTGGTTCTGAGCGTGAGGTACTCCCGCACCTCGACCAGCCCAAGCCCCCGGATTCCCACCTGGGTTCTCCCCATGCTGACTAACCTCATCCTTAAGAGGTACCCCACGGCCACAACCACGACCACGACCACCCTCTGTTTCCACCCCCACCTCGCCTATCACGCGTCTTTGGAGGCATCTTAATACACGATAAAAGAAAGGGAATCCATTAACCACAACAATATTACTATAAGGTCGAAGCCCTCAACTTCCTAACACGAGTTAATAACTCAACACTACTCTATGACAATGAAGATGCAATGTCAAGTAATCACATAAATGTTAGTCACACAAGTATGCACAAGTTATGTTAGAAGGCGCGACATTTTGAACCTATGAGACGAAACGTCTCCCCACGGTCTCTAGGTGTTCTAAACCTATGCTCTGATACCAAGTTGTCATGCCCTCGATTTTTAACATAAATATAAACGATTTTCGCAATAAGAATCCTCACATTAATCCGTACGAAAACCAAAAGATAACCGTACTTTTATTCCCATAATTATGCTTCCAAGTCCATAAGATTTCCAAATATTACATCATTGGCTCAACGGCCCCAAATTAACATAAGTATCGAGTGTCAAGAGAATTAAGAGTTTACAAATATTTCTTAGTCAAAAGATTTACAACTTAAGTTACAAATACATCTTTCAAAAGAAATTTACAAATATGAATAAGTAACTCCTGTGGTTAGCTTCAAAAGTATTTCCACACTCCAGGCACTGCATGCATGCAAGCTACGGTTTCGGGTTAGCACCTGAAAATGATATAAGGCTTGAGCTACACTAGCCCAGTAGAAAAGTCTACTCTAACGTTATATGCTCATGAGATGATTAGACGCATGAATACGGGAACAAGGATAACAAACAAGTCATAAAGAGTGACCACCTTTAAACTAATCTCAATTTCGTGTCATTCTTTTGAATTCTCACTCATACATTAGAAATCATTCCACCATTTTCATGTCATCAACTTCTTATCACTTTGTGTCATGAGCATAAAGCTCCTGCCGGGCCAGTTAAGGGATCCCAATACCCCTTGCCAGGCACTTCACCTGTTGGTAGCTCCTGAATTGAGAATGGGCATTTGCTCCTGCCTGGCCAGTTAAGGGATCCCGATACCCCCTGCCAGGCACCTCACCCGTCGATGGGTCCTGAGTGTTCATGCATTGTATACAAGCTCAAGTGTATCGTTCGTATTTCGACGTGCAATGACTTACATTTCTCATATGTCGAACAAACTGGGTATCAAGTGATAAAGCGTGAGGAAATTCTCTTAAACCCAAGAACAAGCATATAATAATCCCATGAGATGGACTACAACCTTGAAACACGGAGTACGAAGATGTTCGGAAACAAAGAAGCTCTACCGGTAGGTGAGAAGTCCTACTGGTACAAATCCAATCCAGAAGAACCATCAAATTAATCATTGGGAAAAATACTGAAGTTCTACCGGTAGGAATCAAGTTCTACCGGTACAAAATGACGTCAGAAGGGACACTCTTTGGGCACACATATTTTCTACCGGTAGGAAGGAAGTTCTACCGGTAGGAACTTGGAAATTTCAGACGATTAGCACAGTTCGACAGATTTCAATCCAGACCCAACTACAACATTATAAGCACGAATTCAAACATCAAACCACTCATAAAACATGTAATGAAAGGTAGAACTCTCTACCTCGAGTATCCAAGCCGAAACCGAAAGGATTGAGCAAGCCCTAGCTTCTGAAATCCAAACCTAGCGAAATACACCGAACCGAGCTCTATCCAACGCGATACGAGCCCGAATATGCAAGTAGAAGATGGAATTGAGTTTGATTGTTGTGGGTTTTGAGTTTGGAGGTAAGTTTTTAGGTGAGAGATGGAAAGAGCCGAGAGAGAGAGAGAGAGAGAGAGAGAGAGAGGAGGAGGAGGAGGAAATGGGAAAAGTTTTTCCCTGCCACACACCCATATACACACATGCACTATTTACACTAACACCCATAACTTTTAAGCTTTGCACATTTAACCCACAACCATAATTTCCACATTAATCCTTCATTTATCCATTTATAAAACATTAAAAAATATATAAAATGGAAATTTACGGGTCTCTACAGAGGGCCAGCTCGTTGAAATCTGTATCGGAGGAATACTAGATGAGTTCAAGGTGCTACTCTTCAATTTGAAATTGGGGACTTTTTCCGCCCTACTGGAGTCCACATACAACCTTCGCCATGTCGTCAAACCCGCCAGAAAGGATACTTGGAAAGCCAAGGCTGCGGCTGCCACCGTCGCTGTCTAGGACGTGGCTCGATACCAACAGGCCGCCGGAGGAAGGAAGCGGAGAGAGCGCGACCTTGCACCAGCGCCAGCTTATTCGTGCAGCATGGATGAAGTGCGAGGCCTTGGTGAATGCATGGGTAGCCGACGGAGAGCTGGAGCTCCCCCCTGTTGAATACGAACTTACACGCGAAGATCGCGAGCAACCAAGATATTGCATGTACCACCACCACACGAAAAACCCAACTAGTGACTGTTGGTAGGGCTGTCCATCCACCCGACCACCCGACCTGACCTGACCCGAAAATAGACACAACGGATGGATCTGATCAACCATTCGGGTCGGATTCGGGTTGGTTTTGTCAGATTTTTTATTTAGTCGGTCGGGTGTCGGGTGCACCATAAAATTTTCTCGGGTGACCCGACCGACCGAAATCAGACGTATAAAAGAAAAAAAACCCCTAATTTTACTCCATTCAGTCCGCATCTCGCCGTCCCGTTCTCTCTTTCAACCCCTCTCCTCCACCTCGACTCTTCTCCTTCTCGCATGCCCACCGGGACCACACCCATTCACCTCCTCTCTCTGTGTGAAATGGAGTCCCCTTACAGGACGACGAGTCGACGACGACAAGACCAAACGCCAGCTTCCCCACCACTCCTCCGTCGACTACAGCGGCTGTTCCACCTCGTACTCGTCGCAATCATTCCCAGCCGCTTGGGCCTACCTTGCCCGATTCCTCCTCCGCCAACCGTCACCTCCTTCACCGCCTCTGGGCCATTGTAATTTTTGGAAAAAAAATTTGATTTTCAGGAAAAGGGTGTGTAGATCTGTGATTTTGCAATATTATGCTGTTAATCGTGATTGTGAGTTGATTTGTGAATGTGATTATGGGTTTCGATCTCTCTCTTTCTCCTAAAATTTCTGTAGAATCTGTACGCAGCTTCTTCTTTTTTTTTTTAAATTCAAAGACCCGACCGAACCCGACAACTTCAACCCAACCACGTTTCGGTCGGAGCCCGACCAGTGTTTCAGTCGGTCTCGGGTGGTCATTTCGGCAATCCGACGAAAGTCGGGTCAGGTCCAACCCGACCCGACCCCAACCAAACCCGACCCGTGGACAGCCCTAACTGTTGGTCACTTAAGAGATTGTTCAGGAGAAAGCAGAATGCTAACGAGCTACGAATATGACGACGCGATATCCGCATGGAGCCCTACCCAGCTCATGGAAACCGCGAAGGAGAAGTTAATTGTGGGCAGCATGCCCTTGGAAATGATTTTGTTCCTTGCCAAAGCGGCCCTTTTTGGATCGAGGGAGCGCGAGCGGGGAAGCAAGCGCTCGAAAATATAGAGTCGCCACTCGGGTTTGAAGGTCCGACACCTAAGGAACCGTATTTCGAAGCACCTGCCGCGCTGTTTGATTTGAAAAAGTGAAGGAAACCAGTCTGTCATAACCATATCTAGGTTCGGGAGCCAGGTTACAAGAGGGGAAGGGTTTTAAGGCACCCCTCTTGCCCAATCTGGAGATCGGTCTCTACTTAGGCATTTTTTGAAAACTTTTGTGATTCTTCTCTTATTAATCGATTTTTAGCCAATTAGGGCGGGGGAATAGTTAATCGGGGATTAAAACTGTAACACGATTTGCAGGATGTGATCAGAAATAGCATGGATGGATGGAAAGCTGGAAAATAAATGGAATAAGATCCAAACCAGTGACCAAGCATCAAAACAGTGCCTTGTATGAGTTTGGCACAAACAGTGGCCAACTTGCATGCATGGATCAACGTGCACACCATCGCGCAACAGGCCCATACACTCGCGTGAGTGTTGATGCCCCACCAACAGTTTGAATTTTATTCCCCTCTGGGCTCTGGAAAGACCAGTGCACACCCAGGGGGCAAACCAAGCAGTTTATATGTACTGGAAGTAAATAATTATTACAAACAGACTGGATAAAATTAACTTGCGACCCCTAAACAGTGGGGGCAAATAAACAGGAGCCTAAGCTCAAGTTGCCCATGCAAGGGCAATCATTGGAAATCAGTTGACCGTCGCGCGACAGAGTGGGATACTTGCGTGAGGGTCCTGATTGGATTTCTAGGAATTGCTTTGCATGCTTGGGCTTTGATACATATTCAGAAACAACCCAAGGGCATTCCAAACCAAATAAGATAGTAAACTAAGCTACCCTATGGATTTTAGTATGCAACACAGTGACTTAATCAAAGTATGCTACACAACAGTTATGAACATAATTAAAACAAGAAATGACCGGCATCCCATCCGACCAATCTCGTGCAGACATGACTGTCGCGCGAGAGAGTGGGTCCATCGCGCGCGGGTCTGCTAGATCACAGATTCTTGTAACCCTGCTGGCTTTAGGGCCAAGACTGGTATTAATTACCAGCCTTGGCCTTGCCAGCCCCCCTCAGGGATCAAACAGGACACAGGCAATAAATTATACCTTTGCTTGAGTGGATTTGAAATGGATTGAACAAGATGGTAGGGCTTATGAAATAAGTGTATGGAGAACACAAGAGTGGAAGAGTATCAAGTGTGGTTGGGGTTTTGTATGCTTTGTGTTTGATATTTTATAACTTGGTAACCCTTGAACTTGAAAGAGTAAGGGTGTATATATAGGAGGATGGAAGGGCAAGGGTTGGTGGCAAACTTGGCTTAGCAACCGGCCAAGGGTTGGTGGCAAACTTGGCTTAGCAACCAGCCAACAAGGCTAGCCAACCTCACTTGGTGGAGAAGGTCTCCAACAAGGTGATGGGAGTGGTTACATTGGGTGGTGCTAACCATGCAGTCTACAACAGCTGTGTTGGTGGAAAACGGGGTTCCACAGCCCTGTAGACCACCTAATGATCACAAAAATCCAGCTGGAAAAAGGTAAAAGTGACAGGCATTGACCATCGCACGACAGAGTGGGTTGGTCGCGCGAGTGAGAGTACCATCGCGCGATGGTCAAAGGCCACTTTGACCAACACCTGGCAACTCTACCCTCGCGCGAGTAAACCATAGTATCGCGCTATAGTCAAACCCGGGCTAGATCTCTGACTTAGGGTTTTGAGGTTCAGAGAAGGGTTCCAAGCATTCCAAGCTCAATCCATTCCATTCTCAAGTCCGTTTTGATCCGATTTCATCATCGGGGAAACAAGAAACCGAAAAAATAAAGTAAAACAATTGGGAAACCCAGATTGGGGTGTCTACAGTAGTTCCTCTTTAACGGCACGCAGAGCACCATTGACTGGTACGGGTAACGTCAAATATTTCTAGACACCCATTGAATCCACCCAAAAGTCGATTAAATGGAAAACGTAAACAAGTATGTAAAAGTACCGTGCACCACATGAGGGGGTTTGAAAATTGGACGGATAGATCGTCACTAATTTGAAATTGGACGGATAGATCGTCGCTGATTTGAAAGTTGGACGGATTGATCGTCGCTGATTTGAAATTGGACGGATGGATCGTCGCTGATTTGAAAGTTGGACGGATTGATCGTCATTGATTTGAAATTGGATGGACGGATAGATCGTCGCTAATTTGAAATTGGACGGATATATCGTTGCTGATTTGAAATTGGACGGGATGGATCGTCGCTGATTTGAAATTTGGACGGATTGATCGTCGCTGATTTGAAATTTGATGGACGGATAGATCGTCGCTGATTTGAGATTGGACGGATAGATCGTCGCTAATTTGAGATTGGACGGACGGATAGATCGTCGCTGATTTGAGATTGGACGGATAGATCGCCGCTGATTGAAAATATTCAGGTAGATGCGGGCGGACCACTGCTGGGGATATAAAAATGCTCCAGATTGAGGGTTTTTTTTTCCAAAATGACCCCCAAATTTGTTATAAGAACATAATAAGGACTCATGGACCAAAATAAGGGATAAAGAAGATCAGGCCAGGCCTAGAAGCTGAATTGGGCCTGAGGCCCAAAAGAACCATCGCGCGACAGAGTGGAACCCTCGCGCGAGGGAGGCTGATAAGGGCTTGGATCTGGAATAAGCCCAGACCCGATCCAAACCTGTTTCACCCTTTAAACTTTCGCGGGACGTTATAGGGAACAGTTATTCAGTCGGTTTCAAATTCTAAAACCCTCTCAACTCTCATCCTCTCCTTCAAATCTCTCCCAAATCCTTGATCACTCCACCAAAGCAACAAAACCACGCACACCAATTCCATCCATGGCTGATCACGGCAACGAAGGAAGCGGGGGAGAAGTTGTTGATCGTCCAGAGGACGAAGGTGTAATACCCCTAATCTTTAATTATGTTTTAAGTTAATTATGTGAGTTATTGGGCTTAATTTGCTAGCTTAGTGAAATTGGATCATAAGTTAGAATATGACACACACACACACTCAATAATTTTTCCTAAGCCTAGCAAGACAAAATAGGGGGTTCTACGTTCTTCTTCTTTTGTTCCTATCACGTTCAGAATGTAGAGAGAGGGAGAGAGAGAGAGACACCGACTGAGAAGAAGAAGAAGAGAGAGAAGAAAAATTGGGGAAAAACCTTGCTTGACTTGGAATTGAAGAATTAACTAGGTAATTCTTGCATCTCCTACTTGATTCCATGATTTGTATGTTAAATTTCATATCATAGGGGTTGAATTCATACTCTAGATGATTGGAGCAAGATGAATTTGGCTTGGGATAGAACTCTACTTGTTTCTTTGAATTGGGTGTTTAAAACTTGTTTTGATGCATGAATTGGGTGTTCTTGAAGTAGCTCTTCTATATCTATGAGGTTGAGCATGATTAGTGAGGTTTGATGTGAGTTAGAAGTAGTTTGGAAGGGTTAAAGAGTTTAAAATCGCAGGAAGAACAGGAGATGAAATTTCTAGAAAATCTGCAGGTTTGAGAAACCTTCTGTCTGACCTGTTTTTGGGGAATTTTTTTGAGGCAGTTCCTGAGCTCCGAAAATTATGAGATTTTTATTGAGAGTTCCTTTATGAGTCCTTTATCTATGGTAAAAATTTCGGGACCAGATTCGGAGTATTAAATTCTGTAGAAATTCGTAACCTCACTGCGCGCAGTTTCGGAACTGTGCTGACTGCACAGACACGTGTTGGGGAAACGGCCATAATTTTTAGCTCAAGCGATGAAATTCCGATCCGATTTCTGATTTTGAAACTAGACTCATAGACCTAAAAAAAATGCATAAAGATTGTGTCCTAGTTATTCTTGTGCAAAGTCAGTTTTTGTGTTAAAGTTTATGGAACTGCAGATTCTGTGACTGTTTTCTTGAGACTAGTTATCTAACTTCTTTAAATCGTTCTTAAATGTGTTTAGGACCTCATTTAGGTATATTTAAGCATGTTTAACAGTTCCTAATCATGTTTTTATTGACTAATTGTTTTAGGAAGTTCGGGTGGTTCGTAGAGCCGAGGTGAGTGATTTAATACTTAAATTACATGATTTTGAACTTGTTTTCCTTATCGAGCTTATTTGAACATGTTATATAAATTGTGTACTCCATGGATAACAATGGAAGGTGGACCTATTTGTGAAATATTTGTGAATCTATTTAATGGCATTCCCAATGTCCGGTCTTGCTAGGGGACGGCTTAATGGCTAGCAAGGGTGTTTGAGGTTGGTGTGTGTTTTGGGATAACGCATAGACGTCTGGCTTATCCACTACCGGGGACGCCCGGTAGCTTTTGAATTTTGAATAGCGGAATGTGCATTATATTTGGCTTATAAATTTGAGTTCTTTGTTTTGAAATATTAACAAATTATTTTGTATTGTCCATGGAAGGCATGTGAGTTAAGTATTAATCATTCACACGAGCTTTGGCTTATGGATTTTCTTTTCCACCTTTCAGGAAGCGACGCGTAGGGTGGCGTGGTGTTTTACTTTTGGGATGTGTTGTATTTTTTTTTTGGAAACTTGTGGAAATGAAGTTATGCTTGTAGACGCTTAGCTTGTATATGGTTTGTCAGCTTTTGAGTTTATATGTAAGCACAGCTCTGGGAGGTTTACCCTTTTGGTTTGTAAAATCTATGTAAGACTTTGGTTTGTTGTTAATAAAAGTCGTCTTTTGCTTCCGCTGTTATGGTTAGTCCCTTTTGATTACCACTTGCTTGGATGATATTTGATTTGTGATTTGGCCTTAGTGAGAAATCACTGGCATTTGTCATGATTAAGACCTCAAGGGGCGGGTTAGGGTCGTGACAGAAGGAAGGTCCATGGGTGTTGAAACAGGGGATCAACCACTAGTGGGGGCCATCGCAGAGGCTGGTGCTGTGGCGAGAGGCGACGGAGATGGAGAACATAGCCGCGAGCAAGAGGTAGGTGGTGGCGATGAGCATCGCGCGATAGAGGCGAAGCCTCGCGCGATAGAGGAGGTCGAGGCTGCGGGGCACAGTGTTGAGCCATTGGACCCGAGCATGGCCGTGGGAGGCTCGGTGGTGACCGAGAGAAGTTCAGACAGTGCAGGAGGCAGTGGTGTCAGAGGTGGTGATGCCGAGGCAATTGAGTCGCCGCCGAGGGATCCGGCAAGGGGCAAAGGGGCTGTTGTTGAGGGGGAGACCACAGAGATCCCGTTCCGGGAAGAGGACGTGCTTTTCCGGCCGATGGAAACGGCGGCTACATCATCAAGTCACAGGCCAATCACAAAATATGACGTCGCCGAGCACTTGCCCGATGAGGCATTGGCAAAACTTCTCGAGGATAACCCCATAATTGGCGAGATAGTCCTGAAAGCCAAAGAAGACCGGGCACGGGCTATTGCGGCCTCGGAGGCGGTGGAGAGGGCGGAGAGGGAGAGAGCCGAACGAGAGGAGCCGGCGAGAGATATGGAGGCCGAAGAGAGGGCCGGAGTAGAGGCACAGGGGCCTAGGGTTACTGCAGTGGCAGAGGCAAGGGCTATCAGACGACCTGACTTTTCAGCAGAGTCGAACGTACCTGCTACACCACACCTTTACATGCCGTTGGGTTTCGTGGCCTATGTGCCACAACAAAAGGACTATGATGACGAGCTTGTGCTGAGAGATCCCAGGACCCATATTGCAAACACATATATGGAGGTATATTCTCGAGAAACTCCTCTTCGTAGTTCAATTGATATTTGCATGTGCTTGAACTTAGAACAACATTCAATACTTCTGAGTTGAATCATGGCATGACGATATATTCCTCGTAACATATACCCTGCATGTAATAACTTGAACCAACCATCTGTTGTAGACCGTATTGATTACCTAGAACTTGAAAATGAAAGCCCTGTACACTGACGATTTCCTTTGCTGTTTGTCTTTTGTGTCTGAAATAGGCGAGAGCGAGACAGAGGGACATCCGCGGCTTTGGGGGAGTGTGTAGGTCCTTGGAGCTGTACGAGGCTTTGCCGGAGAGGGTGAGACGATTAGTGGACGAGGCAGGCTTCGGAGAGTTCATACATACCTTGTCTCCGGTCAGGAATGACCATGGAGTCCTGGTTGCACTAGCAGAGAGGTGGAAGGATACCACCAATACCTTCCACCTACCTTCTGGGGAAATGACAGTGACGCCCACGGACTTTGCGGCGATCACCGGGCTGAGAGTTGGAGGGGAGCCTATCCCGTTTGACTCGGGGATCCAAGAGGATCGGGCTGCACTGGAGTGGTTTCTGGGAGAGGCGCCCAAGATTGAGGAGGGGATGGCGAGGTATGACCAGTTCACGAGGTACCTGACGAATGAGGTGATGACGGAGCGGGAGGCGGAGCAGATGGCCCGGGCATACTTGTTGTATCTGTTTGGTGCTACCTTGTACCCAAACAGACGAAGTAAAGTGCACCTCTCGTACTTACCAACGTTGAGAGACCTGAGGACGGCCTCACGCTTCGACTGGGGTGGTGCAGCACTTGGTGCAGTCTACAGCTTCTTCGACGACTCGTCCAGGACGGGGCAGAGCAATGCTGGCTATTGGAGAGTCTGGGAGGTATAATTCTAACCATATCAAAGCATAATTTTGATTACACTTGTTCACTTGATTGCTTAGCTCGCTTGACTGCTTGATTTAGATACATTGTATACCCTGTGATTGACATTTATGCATGTTTGAACGTTGCACAACTTTGGGCTTATGAAGTGCTGCGGATGTATTCGCCAAATTGCAAGCATCCAGACTTGAGTACCCTCCCCCACATACTGATATGGAGCAAGGCAAACATGGGAACAAAGGAAGGGAGAGGTGATCTCAATGCCTTCAGGCTGTACTTGGACGAGCTCAGGGCCTCACAGGTATAACACAAATCATAACTATTAGACGTGCATTCCCTTTATTTGCTTTAATGCTGTCGCTGATCAATTGCGTGCATTGCCTGTTTGTTTTGCTTGCAGATAAACTGGGATCCTTGGAGAGCAGTTGTGGGCACACGCCCCAAAAACTCCCGTGTTTTAAGCATGAAAATTTCCCGGGTGCGCCCTTTTCGCGGAAAGCGCGGCGAAACGCTTCGCAGATCAGAGAGTCGCCACTCGGGTTTTGCGGAGAGTACCTAAGAAACCGTGCTTTTAAAAAAAAACGTTTGGATTGCGTTTATTTGAGTTTTGAAAAAAAGGCTTTTGTAGACTGGACCGTCGTCACCTTCGATCTTGAGGTTCGGGAGCCAGATTACGAGGGGGGAAGGGTTTTATGGCACCCCCCTCGCCCAGTCCGGAGACCGGTCTCTACTCAGGCATTTTTATAAAACATTTGCATTTCTCTCTTTATTGGATCATTCTTTTAACCAGTTAGGGCGGGGGAACAGTTAATAGGGGTTAAAAACTGTAACACGAATTGCAGCTTATGTACAAAAAGATGTGACAAAATGTTTATGGATGTTTGATGTTTGATCTATACAAGCATAATAGATTGAGAACAAGCTTTTGTGGATGTTTTAGACAAACTAGCCCACACTGACTGTGCAATGGTGTACGCAGGAAAAAGCCTGCATGCACTGGACAAACCACTGCATGCAGTCAGGTCATGCGTGCGCCACCCACAACTGGCGTGCGCAAGTTAATCCAATACCACAGCTTCTGCTCTCAACCCTCTGGGCTCTGGAAAGGACCAGTGCACACCCAGGACAAACCACACAGTTTGATATAAGTTACTAAGCTATTACAGACAGGCTAAAGGACTTAAAAGCCTCCAAATGAGCAGAAAACCCTTTAAACATTGAGGGGAAGATGATCAAAGGCCTGGATATAAGATCCATGCAAGGGCCAAGCCACTGGAATATAGACCACTACCGCACGCCACTTGTAAAAGGCCGTACGCCAGTTGTCTCCTTGTTCCAGTGCTTTGGTTTTGCACAATCTGGGCTCTGGAACAGGACCAGATGGACCCAGAAGGCCAAACTAAGCAATAAACACAGATGGAAGAGAAAGCAGTTCTACATACAGAAAGCAATAAACTGATTTTTATCATGCAATAAGGTGATCAGAACCAAAAGAAAGCGAGAAAACAATGATCCGTGATCCCCACGCCAGTTTTGCACGTACCACCATTACTGGCGTACGGCACACAATACTGGCGTGCGCCACTGATCATTGTGCACGGTTTTTGAAACCTTGCCAGCTTTAGGGCCAGGACTGGTATAGATTACCAGCCTTGACCCTGCCAGCCCCCCTCAGGGGTCAGAACAGAAAACAAGAGCAAAAGGTGGTATACCTTTGCTTGTGAGTTTTGAGAAAGATCTTGAGTTTTGAGCTTGAGGATGATGGTGGATGAGAGTGTGGTGAAGGTTTTTGGACTGTGGAGAGTATTCCCTTACTTGTTCTTTCTATGGAAGAGAAAGAAAGCAAGGGAGAATAATGGAGAAGAAGACAAGGCTTGATCTTCTTTAAGGGTGCTAACCCCTTGCAAATGAATGCAAGGGGGGTATTTATGGAGGAGGGCTGGACTGAGATCAGTTGAGCCCTTAAGGGCTGTTTGGGGGTGGCAAGGAAGAGGAGCCTCCCATGCATTTAATGCATGGGACTTGGCTTGATGGAGGGTGTAGGAGAGAGGGGGGAACAGCTTCTGGCCGAAGCAATGATCAGGAGGCTGCCAGCTGACGTCAGTCGGCTACAAAAACTCCCGCCCATTTGGCTGAAAAAGGTTGATTTGACTGGCATGTACTGGCGTGCGCCACTTGTTGAGTGGCGTGCGCCTGTTAATGTGGATGACTGACACGTGGCAATGGTACCTGCGCACGCTAGTCCACCACCAGCGTACTCCAGTAGGGTTTTGCTGGGGCCATTTGGTTCTGGCTTGAGGGTTTGACAAGGGTTTGAAATGGGTTCGGATGAGGCTCGGGACGCTCAAAGCTCAAACTCATTCACAAACTCGGGATGTTCTTGACCTTAATCATCATCGGGGAATCAAAGACCGTAAGTAAACTAATCTGGACCGTCCAGAATAGGGTGTCTACAGTAGCCCCCTTTTGACGGCACTTAGAGCACCATTGATTTGGCGTAAGTAACGTCAAAGGTTTTCTAGACACCCATCAAGGCCGTCCAGAACAAAACATACGAATCAATGAGGACATGCAATTTTAAATGACCTGACTGGTTGGTTTGATTGGAGCGGATAGATCGCTACCGGAGATGATATGCTTGGCTGAGTTGATCCTGGCATTGGCTTTTGATAGCGCGGCCGGGGCTGCTGACTCAGCTGGGGAGTGATAAACCGTGAATTGGCTTTGTTGAGAAAGACACGGTCCTCCGGACGGATCGTCGTTGATAGATCGTCGTTGATTTGAATTGGACGGATAGATCGTCGTTGATTTGAATTGGACGGATAGATCGTCGTTGATTTGAATTTGGACGGAACAGGCTGTCACTTGTTGGGGGACTCTCCTGGGGAAGATGATCCATTGGACGGGCTGACTCTGCCGGGGAAAGACACTAGCATACGGACAGACCATCGTTGATTTGAAGTTGGACGAACGGGTCGTCGTTGAATTGAGATTGGACGGATAGATCGTCGTTGATTTGAACTTGGACGGATAGATCGTCGTTGATTTGAAATTTGGACGGATAGATCGTCGTTGATTTGAAATAGGACGGATGGATCGTCGTTGATTTGAAATTGGACGGATAGATCGTCGTTGATTTGAGGTTAGACGGATAGATCGTCGTTGATATGAATTGGACGGATGGATCGTCGTTGATTTGAAATAGGACGGATGGATCGTCGTTGATATGAATTGGACGGATGGATCGTCGTTGATTTGAAATAGGACGGATAGATCGTCGTTGATATGAATTGGACGGATGGATCGTCGTTGATTTGAAATAGGACGGATAGATCGTCGTTGAGTTGAAGTTGGACGAACGGATCGTCGTTGATTTGAATTCGGGGGCGGATTCTGCTTGGGGAGTAACCATCCGAAGTGACGTCATCGACTTGATGACCATGGGCCTTCATTTTGATCACGGGATGTGAGTTGGGCCTCTGGCCCAATAACTACTGGCGTGCGCCAATAAAATTGTGCCGTGCGCCACTGATGCTGAAATGTCCGAGCCCAGATCCGGCCCAGACCCGGCCCAGTTGCTTCCCACGTCGTATAAACATCTGCAGAGTTGGCGAAACCGCCATTCTTCAGTTTTTTTCGAAATCCCAATCCTCTCGAAACTCTCCTAATCCTTCACCCTTTTCTCCCTCCATCCTCAATCTCACATCCCATATACATCCATGGCAGAGACAGGCGACGTCAACGGCGGTAATGGCGGCGGCGGTGAGGGTCAGTCGAGGGTTGGTGGAGGCGAGGTCGAGAGACCCCAAATCGACGATCAACCCTCCGTGGGGGCTTCGTCGGGCACTGGTGCAACGATTTCAGGTGGCGAGGGCGGCGGTGATGGCCATGCAGAGGAGGCCGACGGTGGCGACGAGAGGCGTGCGCCAGTAGATCTGGGGCGTACGCCAGTTGTGGCTGGTTCAGAGGGCCCACGGGTGAGTCGACTGGACTTCCGGAGCGGAGTGGAGGCCTTGATCGTGACTGGTGGTGGTTTGGGTTCAGTCGGGGCCGGCGGCAGCGGCGGCAGCGGTGGTGTTGGTGGTGAGGACCGGCCGGAGTCGTCGCCGAGAGGTCCGGATAGAGGGAAGGATCCGGCTGTAGAGGAGGCGGGGGACGCGCCGAGGGCGGACCACGTCGAGCGGATCGAGTTTGAGGCGCCCGCGGGTTCGTCCAGTCATGAGCCGATCATGAGCCGTGACTTGGCGGAGTTCGTGGGTGACTCTGAGCTTGCTCGGCTCATGAGAGAGAGCCCTGCGGTCGTTAGAGCAGTTATGGCGGCCAGAGAGGAGAGGCTGAGGGAGATAGCCCGGTCCGACGAGGCCGAGAGACTGAGGAGAGAGGCTGAGGCGGCACAGAAAGACCAGGAGGAGTTGGTGCGAGAGACCGAGGAGGCTGAGAGGGAGCAGGAGGAGGGTCCCGGGGCGTACGAGGTGGCCGTGGACTTAGCGGAGACCAGGCGGTCGGCTGCCCGTACCCCGTTTGTGGCTGAGACGTACGTCCCTCTAGAGCCGCACGTGTTTGTGGCGTCGGGCACCGAGAGCTACGTCCCTCTACAGAGGGACTACGACGAGGAGTTGGTACTGAGGGACCGTGAGCAGCACTTGTCCAGAGGCTGGACTGAGGTATACTCTTTAAAACTCCCTTTCAGTCCTTGTTTCGTACTTGTCATATGATATCCGAACCTATGTACCTGATTGACTGTGTAGAACTAGTGATACCTCGACTTGCGATAGACTGGATTGACTGTAGAGTGCTTCGACTTCACAATTTGACTATAGAACGCCTGTAGATAATTGACATCGACTTGCAGTATGCCCTGTAACGTAACTCGACTGATAGATTGCCCTGAATTCCGATTTGACTTTGTAGGGTGCTCGAATGACTTGAATCGACCGATAGGGTGCCTGGAAATGATAATCGCCTGAATAACTGCCTTTGAAACCTGAATCGACTGAACGAATGCCTTTGAAACTTGAATCGACTGAACAAATGCCTTTGAAACTTGAATCGACTGAATAAATGCCTTTGAAACTTGAATCGACTGAACGAATGCCTTTGAAACTTGAATCGACTGAATAAATGCCTTTGAAACTTGAATCGACTGAATAAATGCCTTTGAAACTTGAATCGACTGAATGAATGTGTTGGTGCTTTTAGATCCTTGATTCGACTATCCATTGAATTTGAACTGCTGTACTGATGTTGTTTCTGTTGCTTCGGTTATTGTGATGTGCAGAGAGGAGTGGTTAGCTCACGGGGGCACGGCGGTCCAGCACGCTCACTCGAGCTGTACTTGAGTTTGCCAGCGGGGGCGCGGGAGCTGGTGGACGCGGCGGGGTTTGGTGCGTTCATCCCGACGCTGACAGCGGTGAGGAGCGACCACGGGGTGCTGTCTGCCCTGGCGGAGAGGTGGTGGGACGTGTCGAACTCCTTCCATTTCCCGATTGGGGAGATGACGGTGACTCCGACAGACTTTGCGGCCATTACAGGCTTGAGGGTAGGAGGTGACCCGATCCCGTTCGACTCGGGAATCCACAGAGACAGGGAGGCGCTGCAGTGGTTCTTAGGCATGGTGCCGGCGGGGAGTTCAGAGATGGTCTCATACGACCAGTTTGCGAGGCGCGTGGAGCAGAGGGTCCCGGCGATAGAATTGGCGGGAGGGGAGGTTTCCGAGTTAGAGTTGGCACAGCTGGCCAGGGTTTACTTGCTGTACTTGTTCGGGGCTACTCTGTACCCGAACAAGAGGTCCACGGTGCACTTATCTTACCTGCCGGCCCTGTTTGACTTGAGGTCGGCTTCTCGGTTCGACTGGGGAGGAGCGGCCTTGGGCACGTGTTATTGCTTCCTGGGCGAGTTCTCCAGAGGGAGCAGGGCGGCTGCTGGGTACTGGAGAGTTTGGGAGGTAAAGAATCAATACTGTCTTTCAATTCTGTTCCATACTTGCACTTTTATCTTGCATATACTGTATTTCTGATGCCTTGATTGTTTGAAAACCTTGCAGTTGTGGGCTTACGAGGTGCTGAGGATGTACCCTCCGGAGAATAGGAGTCCGGACCCGAGGGTGCTTCCTCGAGCGATGGTCTGGGGGCCACTTCGCGTCGGGACGAAGAGGTCGAAGAAGACGTTCGCAGACTTTCGGCTGTACCTCGACCACTTGACGGACTCTCAGGTGAGACCTGTTTTTCTCTCTGGTAGTTTCTGCCTTTGAATTGCTTTAATGCTGTCGCTGATGCCTTTGATTGCTTTGCAGGTGTAGTGGGACCCTTGGAGGCTTGCAGAGCCTGAGCCTGAGTACCTTGCGCGGAGCAGAGTGGTGACAGCAAGCCGGACGTTGCTGGAGTCGGCTTTCGGGTGGCAGTGGTACTTGGGCGACCGGGTGACGCGACAGTCACTCGACTCGTCCGAGTTCCTTGTCCCTGGGCCACTTCCCCCGCGTGCTTCACACACTGGGAGATACACTCTGAGAGAGCTGAGGCGATTCACTGTTCCTGCCCCTGCGGCTTCTTTCTTGAGACGAGAGCGGGACTATGCCGTCTACCAGAGGCGATACTTAGCAGGAGCGCTGGGGGTGATGGAGCACAGGGCAGTGCGGGCGGAGGCTCTGGTTGCTGGTGAGGAGAGGCTGGGCCGTAGGAGGAGGCCCGAGGAGAGGAGCGAGTATGCAGAGTCGACGGGACTTACCCAGCTTTCCTGGACGTTGTCTGTACGTGACCCTCAGGGAGAGATTGCAGAGGTCCGTTTCGAGCCTGCCCGGACAGAGCCAGCAGAGGTCACAGGGCCGGTATGATGTACTTTTAGCTTTCGTTCATTCCCTGTTTCTTGTATCATATATGCCTTGTACTTGAACTGCCTTTTGAATTTCGATATTTGTGATTCAGGTGCCGCTAGAATGGGCGAGGGAGTCCATGCGCTTGATGCTTGCCATGGAGAAGAAATTCCACCAGATAGCTAGCGGTACTCCCTTGCAGTTGCACTACCCGCCGGCAGCTCCAGCGCCTACCGCGCAGCCTCAGGTATAACCCGGAATTCTGAATTCGAGTCTTAGCAATAGCTGTGCATGTCTGTTACAATGCATATTAGAAGTACCTGCTCTGGATCCCTGTTTCAGCATTTACATATGTATATACTATGCACAATATGATTTGAATTGAACTAAATTGACTTGACAATGCAGGGACACGCTAGGACGGCTTCTAGGCGTCAGACAGCGAGGCCAGCCCCTCAGAAGGGCAAAGGGAAAGCTCCTGCTGTGGCTCAACGACCGGCGAGCACCACGCGGCGCGGGGCCGGAGGGGTGGTGATAGCTCCTGACAGAAGGTCACCACCGCCTCAGAGAGAGCTACGGAAGAGGCCTGCCCAGAAAAGGCCAGCGGAGGGGCCCGCGAAGAAGAGGAGAAGAGAGGAGGAGGACGAGAGCGAGGATGAGGAGTCCACGTCCCTCAGCAGCGGCTCTGGGTCCGCGAGCGATCCCGGGTTTAGGACCACTCAGAGAGACCTAGCTGCAGCCGAGGAGAGCGAGGGCGACAGCGACGATACTGACGAGCTTTTCGGAGAGTGAGGGCTACCACTGAGCCTCAGACACTTTACTGTCTTTTGCCTTTGATACTGTTGATACTAGACTTGACTTTTGAAATGGGGGCCTGCGTGCCCGTTGATCCGTAGGTGGTTGTGCCTGTTACATGACTTTTGCTTGCTTTGCTCGGGCCGTTGCGCCGTTTCATACCTTTCCACCTTTTACTTTTATAGATACATGCTTTGGATAGTATAATAATTGCTTTTTTTCGTTTATTCGGCTTCCAATTTGATGATATTGATGGTAGAAGCGAACGAAACAACCACTGATGCCTGACATGCATTGACAAATGCCCTGAATCGATTGACAAACGCTAGGACACGTGTTAGAACTGATCTAGCTCGAATAAAAGGGAAGGAAAGCCCCAGGATACGTCGCGTATCCTTAAGACACACGGAGGATACGGACGATTGGTACTAGTGGGCTGAAAAGCCCAATCCTCCTCTGAAAGGGAAACTGACACTTCTGTGAGACCGTACGATATGTACAAAGACCTGTACAAGTGGAGAGACTTGAGGGAAGCGTATCGAAAATGGGAAATAAGACGCAAAACGCCCAAAAATGCCATAAAATAGACATAAGACACCTAGAATGACTCGATATGGTCCCGGACCGAAACCGACACCCCCGCACAATCACATGATGTGTACGGTATAAGAAAACTTGGCACAGAACCCTTGGTGTAGACTTTGAATCTCCATATCCTCAATTTTGGAGGATACGGATCGCTGAAGGTCCGAAATCTTCGTTTGGCGCGACGCTTTTGAGCTGACGCCTCCTCGCGGTCCTAAATATCATTTATGACTTGTACGAATCGACACACCTGCCAAACAAGCCCCGGAACCGAAACTGGTCGCTCAATGACAGTTGCTGCTGCTGATGGTATCTGGTGCATACTTTACTGGCGTGCGCCAGTTATTGGGATCCGTACGCCAGTGGAAGAGTAATCCTGCGTACGTTTGTTGATTACTGGCGTGCGCCAGTAAAATGTGACACAGAGCCACTTGTCTGACTGTCTGTCCTTTTTCTGGCTACCCCTTGTCTTCACCCTCACACGGTTTGCACACGGTTCCTGACTTTCAGAAGGCAGTGTCCTTCATTGTAAGGAGGGTTTGGATGTTAGCTTTTGGTTTTGAACTTTAGAATAGGAAGCAAGATTCGTGGCTTGGTATAAGATGGAATGTTTGTACGCAGTGAAGCCTCACAGATATATCCTACCCCTATATTCAGCCAATTGAATTGCTGGTCCCAAATGGCAAACCCAATTCCAACTCTGATCAAGCCTTGGTTGACGGAAATGATAAGTGTTGATTGGTTGAATTTCCAATATCATGGCCTCGCTTCGTTCCGATACTTGCGGCATGTGCCGCTCCGTCCGGCCCTCCTGAGGGCTGCGCTCCGGTTCTGGGACCCGGATGTTCATGTTTTTCGTTTTGGTGATGACGAGATATGTCCGACGATCGAGGAATTCCAAGTATACCTCCGGACTTACTCATCCTCAACGCTCGTCGTTCCTCCTTACCAGGTGAGCATGCCCAGGCTGCTAGCTACTGCACTCGACATTCCTAGAGGTTTGGCCAACTCTATGTTGGAGGGTGGTCAGGTCCACATCCTGCAGCTGATCGAGCGCTACAGTCCTGAGGGTGACTTGGGGGACATGGCTTGGCAGGCGCGGCGCCGTTTTGCTCTGGTGATTTGCCTCCTGGCGGGCTATTTGCTCATTCCTGCTGATGGGCGTGTCAGCCCTCTGTTAGTGAGTGTCGCTCTCCAAATGGGGGAGGTGGACCGGTGAAACGTGATCCCGTTGGTCCTAGCTGAGACACTTATTGGTCTGGACTCAGTGTATTCCGGGGTGTCGGTCGCCTTCAGTGGCAGCCCGTTACTCCTTCAGGTATACTCACTCAGCTCACCTTTTTCTGGTTTCCACACTTTCTCATTTTACCTCGACACTCGGCTTAGGCTATTTGCTGGCTACTTACTTGTCTTTTCGCTCAGGCTTTATCTGGTTTCTGACTTGTCTTTTCACTCATGCAGCTGTGGCTATCAGACAAATTAAACCTATTGCATCCTCCGGAGGCTGGCTGGGATCTTTTCCCGAAGAGAATTCACCAGCGGGGAATGAGGTACCCCGAGATGAATGAGGAGGAATGGTTCGCCTTCATGCGGGAGCTGCAGCCCGATGAGATTGCTTGGAGGTGCCCATGGCTGGAATTGGGAGAAATGACGGTTTACTCAGAGGGGTTCGACAGGGCTGTGATTGCAGGGTTGACGCGGTTTACTTTCTACATCCCGGGCCGCGTCCTTCGTCAACTGGGCATCCTTCAGGGAAATGTTCGAATCACTGCCGGGGATTTCCGAGTCCCTAATTTCAATGCTCAGACTCTGAACGGGTATAACAGGCGCTGGGGCCACAGGGCCCTGCAAGGCGTATCTCCAGACTTCACTCCAAGGCTTCGGAACGTTTATCGACAATGGTTGAGAGCAGATGTCGCAGCAAGAGAAAACGTCGACTGACTCCGGACTACCTTGCTGTGCTTAGAATAAACTGTGAGCCGTTAGGCTTCTCAAGCATTTGTTCTGTTTTTATGCTTAGTTGTTTTAAGGCTTTTATGCTCAGCTTGTGTATCAGAAGTAGTAATTTTATAAATAAAGTTGAAAGACGGAGGTTTCCCCCCTTCTGATTCCTTAATGAAATTTGGCTCGCTCTTCGACCTTGCTTGGATCTTGATATGAAAATGGAATGTCGAACACTGGATCGCTTTGATAGAATGTGACCGGGTCTCATGGCGAGACTGCCTACGTATCCCTTTTCAAGGAATCAGGTCAGAACGTAGTTCAGGCTAAGGTTCACTCGTGTATTTTACCTCTCCTTTTACGCTCTAACTTTTGCCTAGCGCCGCCTTTTCAGGTTTTCGGCCTAGCGAGCTTTCGACTTTTGCCTATTTATTTTTGCCTAAACCGCCTTCACAGGTTTTCGGTCTAGCAGGCTGCTCTAACTTTTGCTTGGAACCGCCCACCCTTGTGGTTTTTGGCCCAACGAGCATCTCTCAGGGGTAGAAGCGCTTGAGTTGATCCAGGTTGACCAAAGTGTTGAATTTGTTGCCGTCGAGATCGATGAGTTGAGCAGCACCACCGGATAGGATGGTCTTGATAATGAACGGCCCAGATCGCTTCGGTCGAAACTTTCCGCGGGCGTCGAACACTGGGGCCCGTATTTCCTTCGTGACCATGTCTCCTTCGATCAAGCCCCTGGACTTCACCTTTTTATCAAATGCCCGAGCGATTCGACGCTGGTAACCTTGGACATGATACAGGGCGCGGAGCCTCCTTTCGTCGAATAACATCAGTTCGACAAATCTTCCGCTGAGCCATTCAGATTCTTCGAGACCGCTTTCAACCATGATTCTCAGGGAGGGAACCTCAAGTTCGATAGGAAGTACTGCTTCCATTCCATAGACCAGGGAGAAAGGAGTTGCACCGGTTGAAGTTCGAATTGACGTCCTGTACCCCCATAGTGCCAGAGGCAGCTGCTCGTGCCAATCCCTTGCGGACTCAATAGTCTTCTTGATGATCACCTCGATGTTCTTGTTAGCGGCCTCGACTGCTCCGTTTGTTTGCGGACGATAGGTTGTTGACCGGTGGATCTCGATGCCGAATTCCTCGAAGAGGTCCAGGACCCTTCCTTTGAAATGACTCCCATTGTCTGAGACGAACGCCTGAGGAACGCCGTACCGGTAAATGATATTCTTTCGAATGAATTGAGCTACTTGAACCGTTGTCAGAGTTTTGTAAGATTCAGCCTCGACCCACTTAGTGAAGTAATCTATTGCCACTAGTATGAATCTGTGACCATTGGAAGCAGGAGGCGAGATCATTCCGATAACGTCGATTCCCCACACCGAGAACGGCCACGGCGAGGTCATGCCATGTAACTTAGAAGGTGGAACATGCTGTAGGTTGGCATGGATTTGACACTTGAAACAACGCCGCACGTAGTCGATGCATTGAGACTCCATTGTTGACCAGTAGTAGCCTTGCCTAAGGATCTTCCGCGCAAGCATGACTCCACTCATGTGGGGACCACAGACTCCTTCGTGAATCTCTTCCATTATCCTTGTCGCTTCGGCCCCGTTGACACAGAGCTTGTGCATTCCACAGTGAGACCTCCGATACAGTTTCCCTCCACAAATGATGTACTGAGCAGCCAGCCTTTGTAGAGCAACCCGATCCTTCCTTGAAGCTCCTGCGGGGAACTCCCCTCGTTCGACAAAATTCCAGATATCACGGTACCAGGGTAGGCCATCATCGACATCATCAATGGCGTTGACGTATTCATAAGCGGGCAAGTCCCTCTGTTCGATCACAATCGGTCGCATCCTGACCCCTACTGGAAGCTCGATCATTGAAGCCAAAGTCGCCAAAGCATCGGCGAACTGATTCTTCAAGCGTGGAATGTGGGTGAAAGTCACCTTATTGAAGCGAGGAATCAGTTCTTCCAACTCTTGGTGATAAGGCTTCAGCTTTTCCTCACGGACTTTCCAGTCTCCATTGGCTTGAGAGATCACCAGGTTCGAATCCCCGATTATTTCCAGCTTCTCGACTCCCAATGCGATAGCAGCTTCCATTCCGACGATGCAGGCCTCATACTCAGCTTGATTGTTGGTGACATCGAAGTTCAACTTGAAGGCGAGCGGGATATGAGCCCCAGCGGGCGTGATAAGCAGTACCCCGACCCCAAATCCTCGTTGATTCGCAGCCCCGTCAAAATAGAGCGTCCAGACTTCCTCGACAACTGTCAACACATCCTCGTCCGGGAAATTGAAATCCACGTCTTCAGGTTCGTCGATCGGGTGGTCGGCCAGGAACTCTGCCACAGCACGGCCCTTCACTGATTTCCTCGTGACATGTTGGAGATCGAACTCAGCCAGCAGAAGCAACCAACGTGCTAGCTTATGGGTGAGCGCCGGCTTCTCGAACAGATACTTGATAGGATCCATTCGAGAAATCAGCTTCACCGAATAGGCTAGCATGTAGTGTCTAAGCTTTTTGGTAGCCCAAACTAGCGCCCAACACGTCTTTTCCAGAGGGGTGTAACGCTCTTCACTTCCCACCATCTTCTTGCTAAGATAGTAAATGGCTTTCTCGACTCCTTTCTCTCCTTCCTGTGCCAGCAAGCATCCCATGGATGTCGGAGTAACAGACAAATACAGGACCAAAGGTCGACCCGGCGTAGGCGGCATTAAGACTGGCGGATTCCTCAGATACGCCTTGATAGATTAGAAAGCAGCTTGGCACTTCTCTGTCCATTCGAAACGAACATCCTTCTTAAGCAAACGGAACAGTGGTTCGCAAGTCAGTGTTAACTTGGCTATGAATCGACTGATGAACTGAACCTTACCCAGAAAGCTTCGCACTCCCTTTTCTGACCGTGGCGGTTCCATCTCGAGAATTGCTGTAATCTTGGAGGGATCGACCTCAATGCCCCTTGCGGTGATCAGGAACCCTAACATTTTACCTGCTGTTACTCCAAATGTGCACTTTTGCGGATTAAGACGCACGTTGTATTTGCGGAGCCTTTCGAGAAACTGTCTGAGCGCTGGGATGAAATCCTCCTTCTCCTTGGCCTTAACAATCATGTCGTCGACGTAGACCTCAACTGTCTTGTGGATCAGATCATGTAGCAAAGTGGTCTGGGCCCGCTGGAAAGTACAACCGGCGTTCTTCAACCCAAACGGCATCATCACATAGCAGTAAGTACCCCACTCGGTGACAAAGGTAGTCTTCTCTTGATCCTCTGGCGCCACAAAGATCTGATTGTAACCTGAGAATCCGTCGACGAAAGAGAGCAAAGCATGCCCCGCCGTGTTGTCCACAAGCACGTCGATGTGAGGCAAGGGAAAACTATCTTTAGGGCTTGCTTTGTTCAAATCCCTAAAGTCGACACAGACTCGGATCCTTCCATCCTTCTTAGGAACTGGCACGATGTTAGCCACCCATTTTGGATATTCAGCAACCCTTAGGAACCCAGCGTCGATCTGCTTGGTGACTTCCTCTTTGATCTTCTCGACCCAATCCGGCCTCATCCGGCGGAGCTTCTGCTTGACTGGAACAGCCCCTGGAGCCAATGGAATTCGGTGCTGCACGATCTCGGGGTCGATACCGGGCATGTCCTTGTGAGACCATGCGAAAACCTCGAAGTATTCCTTGAGCAGGTCGATGAGCGCAGCACGATCCTCGGGGGACAGAGTTGAACCAATTTGCATCATCCGAGGGTTATCCTCGTCTTTCAAATTTACAGAAATTACTTCTTCTTTTAGAGGCTGAGCATGCCTTTCGTCTTCCCTTTCGATGAGGGAACGCAACTCAGCGGGGATGTTCCCATCGAAGTCTGTTCCTTCATCGTCGGGGTCGACACAGTTTATATAAAATTCAGCAAAGTAATCAGAAGCAGGATCATTCATTTCATAAAACCCCAGCGGGTTGCCAAGTACAGTAGACTCGAACTCGAAGTAGAAGCTATGACGTGGAGGGCCAAGAGGCACAAGCTCCGACTCTGAGCTAGACCTAGACTCGACAGACTCTGTGTCAGACTCAGGCACATTGTCAATGCATGTCAAGCGTGGAGTGAAAAAGCAATTATTTAAACTACCCTTAGCTTCCACGATGAGGGAGGTTGGATCCTCGAGGATGTCCGGAGAGTCGGGCCCAAGCATCAGCACTTCAGCCTCTTCTTCCTTGCCAACCAAACCTACTTGAGAGAACAGCATCTCCAAGCTCTCTTGATCAACTGTCAGCACCCAGTCAGTCTCTTCCTTAGCCCGGACCAGCTGCTTCTTGAACTCTTCCTCTGCCAGCTTGTCCTTGGCTATTTCCTCTTCGTCGTCGGACCAGGTGTCCGCAGCAAAGATTTCGAACCCTGGAAGCCAGGTGCCAGTCTCTGGATCCCAAAATGGTTCTGGCTGCCCCCCATACACGATGCTCCCACCTTCACGGATAAAGTAGCTGTCGGGGTTACCATAGAGGCTTCGAAGTTTTCCCGCACCTTTCCCCCTTTTAGCCTTCTTGGCCGGAGGTGCGTACCCAAAGCCAGATCGGCTTTCGGAAGAGGGAAAGATGGGGAACTCAGCGACCCCCTGCTGGTTGATCCCGAGTCCAAAACCAGGCATGTGGCCCATCTTCCTCATGATATCGATTGCGGCGGAGCTGACGTAGAAGTCCTTGTCCACTGCGACGGTAAGAACGGAGCCTGTGGTGTCAAACGAGAATCCCCCAAAGTCAGGGTCTTCTTCTCCGTGTGCAATTCCGAGTACAGGCTCATCTTCCTTGAGTGGGCGGATCCCAGAGTCTCCGCAGATTGTAAGGGTTCCTGTTGGCAGTGCTAGCATGACTTTCTGGTGCAGAGTTGAGGGAACCGCCATGATGTCGGATCTATGCAACCACGGCCTTCCTAGTAACAGATTGAAAGTGGCGGGGATGTCAACCACATGAAATTCTACCTCCATTTCGAAACCCTCGGCATCGAGCTTGAGCATGATGGTGCCTTCCACCACACGGCGGGTGCTGTCATACGCCTTGACCGCCAGGTTAGACGGTGTGAAATCCTTCTTTGCAAACCCCAGGCGGTAAGCAACTCTCAGCGGGCAGACATTAATGGCAGAGCCATTATCAATGAGCACGGTTGGCACCCACAGCCCCTTGCACTTGACAGTGATATGCAGCGGGCGGTTGTGATCAGTCCCTTCGACAGGCAGATCCCGTTCGGTGAAAGTGACGGAATGCTTGGCGAGCAGCGGTAAGATAAGGGCAACCATTGCCTCGAGAGTGATGTCAGTGGTTACCTTGAGTCGAGAGAGAGAGGAAGACAGCTTGTCACGGTGCTCTTTTGAAGACGCGACTAATCCCCAGACTGAGATGGCGGCAGGTATCTTCTCCAGTTGTTTCTGAATCATGTCCTCTTCTGGGACCCCACTAGGGATGTTTGGAGCACCTCTTTGCATGACCGGGTTGGCGGGTTGTAAAACCGGGGGATTGGATGAACTCCCTGCTTGTAGGCTAGAGGGCTGAAAGACTCGGCCACTCCTTGTAACATTGGCGATATCCCACCAAGAGGTTGAATCATTGAAGTCCCAGAAATCCGCTGGAATGTCCTCCACCTTGCGGCTTCCCCTTATCGGTTGCTGCCACAGTTGTAAACGAGTCATGTCCCAGAGCAAGATCCTGTTCCAAGTTCTGCATCACCAAGTCTTCCCAAAACGACGGATCCTGTGCTGCAGCTTCTTCAAATGGTGTTCCCGGATTGGTCACAAACGGCGTATCCCAGAAACCTGCATCGACCAGAGCGGAGTTGACTGTCCAAACCTCATTGCCCATTTGTATGTCGACTACCTTTTCTTCATCCCAGAAATCGGACGGCAGCGGGTTCGTGTTAAGGTCGATGATCTCGTCGACTTCCCAGAGATCATCGGGCACAGCGTCCAGAGTCATAATACGGCAGTCCTCGCCAGGAAGAGGGACAGCCGGGCGCGGGAGGCTTTCATCGGTCATGTAGAATGTCGGATCGAATTCGATGTCGGTTGCAGAGGTAAGCAGTGAGTCGATCGTTGATGTGCGGAAGCATTCCCCAAGCACCCGGGGATCGTCCTGACGGAGGTCCTCCTCTGTGTAGAACACTTCATAATCAGGTACGACGTCCTCTAGAACATAGTCGGCCGAAAACTGCCAAGCGGGCTCGGGATCCCAGAAGTATAGTTCTTCCTCGGCAATAGGCTCGGGTGGATCAAACAGCAGCGGCAGAGCGATCCCATCCAATGGATCCATCATGTCGGCCTCTTGTACGGCCAGCCACTGATCGTTCGCAACATGGTCAAATGGTACTTCTTCTGGCTCAGCCGGAAATCCCTCGAGGGCAAGCTCATCCCATTCATTGATCCTGGGGACCTCAAAGTTGTTGTGGTCGGCAATCGCCCATCCTACTGCCTGCATATCAAGTTCCGGTTCTGGTGGGCCTGCTGCCCTAGCAAGTCTTGCGCGCTCTATGGGCGATCCGTCGAGAGCAGTCCCGGCGAAGGTAAAGAAAGAATTTCTTACAGTGGTCCCAGGGATGAGTTGCGCAGAAAAGACAGTGTCGCGTTGAAGGTCACGGAACACGTCGTTGAAGGTGGTCATGCCGTCGCGCAGACGTTCCAGGGGCGTTCTTGAATCAGACGATTGTCCCTTTTTCCAGGCTCATGGTCAGCACTTCCGGTTCGAGGGGTATGGATACGACTGGTTTTGGTTGATGTGCAGCGGTTATATGGTCGGTAGGGTTGAATATGGTGGAGGTAGGGGAAGTTATGGTGGAGCTGAGGGATATCTGGCCAACTTGGTTATGGTGCTTCGGGAGGGAGTTGGAGATGACGTTGGGTTTAGACGGTGGGTTAGGAAGGGTTCCGTTATCGACCAAATCCTGTATCGCGTGACGGAGGCGATAACAAGAGTCAGTGAAATGGCCAGGCATTTGATGGTATGCACAGAAAGCATTGGGGTTGTGGCTAGGTGGTGGATTTTGAGGGAGTGGAGTTGGAGTGAGAGGCCTGAGATGACCAGACTTGGCCAGCTTCTCGAGGACAGCGGAGAGAGGTGCTTCGAAGTTGGCGAAGACACGGGGTTGGTTGCAGTTTCGGGGTTTCTGCGGTGCTTGTACTTGGTTGACATCGGCAATATGGTTGGAGCTTTGGGTTGTGGCGGTGTTGCTAGCGGTGGCAGCGTTGGCATAGTTGCTACCACCGAAGAGAGCGGTGCTGCTTCCGGTGTACGCACGGGGCTTGGGCTTTGATGTTGAGGGGGCAGGAGCAGCCTCGGTCCTCGGGATGACCCCATTCTGAAGAGCTTCCTCAATGGCGAGACCAGAGTCGAAGAAGGTTTCCCAGTTTGCCCCTTGGACCAGCACAAGGTTCTTAGCAAAGTCCGGCTGAAGGTTACGGGAGATGATGCGAATCTGATCCTTTTCACTGGGACGATCCGTCATTTTGGCTGCCTTTGCCCTCCACCTCTGAATGAAGTCTGCAAAGGGCTCCTTCGCGCCCATCTTGGTTGATTCCAACTCTCGCGTGGTCATTTTAAGTTGGACGTTGTAACTGTATTGGGAGTTGAAAGCAGCCCCAATATCGACCCAGGTTCTCCTTTTGGACAGGTCCAAGGACAGAAACCATTGAAATGCAGGACCGGTGAGGGTTTGAGGAAAAAGTTGAGCCATGGTTTCCTCTTCGATCCCGTGTAATTTCATTGCACTGTGATATGCCAACAAGTGGGTCTTAGGATCCCCAGAACCGTCGAACTTTACAAAGTCGGGCATTTTAAACCTTTCGGGCAATCTAGCATTAGGGAAGGGGCAAAGACGATCCATGTCTAAACCACCAGCGCCAATCTTTTCAGCCTTGGCAACTGTTTCTTCGAGCTTGGCCATTTTGGCAATCAGCATGGCCATTTCTGGATTCGGAGCAGGGTTTTCTCCTTGACGGTTTTCTTCGACCACGAGTTCGCGCTCTCCGCCACCTCCTCCAGCTGCAGCTGCCGGAGGGAGGCGTTCCTCAATTAAGGCACGGAGATTGGCCGTAGAGGCATCGGCTTGATCGGCCCTTTCCTGCATGATGGCTAGGTTACGCTGAATGTCGGCGAGAGTTTGGGCAAGAGTCGGGACTTCAGCCATGTCGAGAGGTTCGGTTTTGACTTGGACGAGCCTCTGAGATGCAAGGAGTGGAGTGAAAGGTGTCAGTGGCGAAGCCTCTCCCAACAGAAAACAACCCGGAGCTTCCATCGTGGCAGACCCAGAGACAGACCCACCCAAATCTTCTTACAGACAGACCCGGTGGACGTTCTCAAGTAGGTTTGGCTCTTGATTCTGAATCTGTACGGTGCGATGGCTAGACAGTAAAGTAGAAGGGCTCAGTGACAGCCTGCAGCAATTTTATTCGAAGAAAAGGAAATGAAAATGCTCGACGTCGTCAGTGTCATCCTAGACTCTAGAACTAGCAGACAAAACCGTTTTATGATAGCCGGACGCTGCCCGGGTCCTCGGATTTCTTTTCGACAGTGTACCTTGATGGAATCGACTAATACTAAGAGATATCGAAACGAGCTAAGGCTTTGACTATCCCGTTCTCTAAGTTTCAATGTTTGAATGGAACAACTTGGTTTGACGACATGATACTGTGACCAAGGGGGCGTAAGCAGCACTGTGCCGGAGCCTTGAATGGCGTAAGTGTTTAGCACTTTTAACCTGGGTGGTGTGAGCATCATGCCATGTTTCCCGTTGTTCCTCGTTTTCTGTTTGAAACCTCGAATGGGGTTTAGACAAGGACTTAGAAAGTCTCGATTTCCCAAAGTCTTCGTTGACCCAAGGAATTTGGAAAGTTGATAACATGCACCATCACAATGCACGACTCGTCATCGGTCCAGGCAGCGCCTCAGCAGGCATAAAACGGGTTTGAAAGAGAGACAACCCTAAAAGCCGCCCTAGCATGCTCCTACGCAGAACGGTATGAATGTATGTACAGGGATGCGATACAGAAAGCGGTAACACATAGACAGTTTATGGGGGTTAGATGCAAGTAATCCTACCCTGTGGGTTCCTGTCTTAGTTTGAAAAGTTCTATAGCTTTGTACGCATGGCGAGGCTGGTTTTGGCTTAAGGGGGTTCCTCAGGCTAGAGATGTTTTATACCTCCCATCGCAATGCGTGCAGCAGAGTGACGGTCAAACGGTAATACGTCTCATCATCGTCCAAGGTTGTTGGGCATTCGAGGACCCCGGGCTCCAGTAAACTGTGCCGGTTACCCAAAACACCTCAACGGGGCTGATAGAACACCGATGCAAATGAACGTTTGTCGAAAGAATGATCGAGAGAGAGAAACGCAATGCTTTTTTTTTGAAAATGCCTTTTGAAGCTTGGCTCACTTCATTAATCGACACTTGGAGAAAACTACACAAGCGAACAATAGAAAAAACCCCAGTTCGGAATGGTCGGATGTAGAATCCTGTTACGTTACCATTCCGTTCTTCAGCAGCGCGGAGCGTACTGTTTTGACAGACTTTTGAAAATTGTTCATTCATGTATTAATTTCCAAATGTAAATTAATGGAATGTCCCCAGCGGAGTCGCCACTGTGGGCACACGCCCCAAAAACTCCCGTGTTTTAAGCATGAAAATTTCCCGGGTGCGCCCTTTTCGCGGAAAGCGCGGCGAAACGCTTCGCAGATCAGAGAGTCGCCACTCGAGTTTTGCGGAGAGTACCTAAGAAACCGTGCTTTAAAAAAAACGTTTGGATTGCGTTTATTTGAGTTTTGAAAAAAAGGCTTTTGTAGACTGGACCGTCGTCACCTTCGATCTTGAGGTTCGGGAGCCAGATTACGAGGGGGGAAGGGTTTTATGGCACCCCCCTCGCCCAGTCCGGAGACCGGTCTCTACTCAGGCATTTTTATAAAACATTTGCATTTTTCTCTTTATTGGATCATTCTTTTAACCAGTTAGGGCGGGGGAACAGTTAATAGGGGTTAAAAACTGTAACACGAATTGCAGCTTATGTACAAAAAGATGTGACAAAATGTTTATGGATGTTTGATGTTTGATCTATACAAGCATAATAGATTGAGAACAAGCTTTTGTGGATGTTTTAGACAAACTAGCCCACACTGACTGTGCAATGGTGTACGCAGGAAAAAGCCTGCATGCACTGGACAAACCACTGCATGCAGTCAGGTCATGCGTGCGCCACCCACAACTGGCGTGCGCAAGTAAATCCAATACCACAGCTTCTGCTCTCAACCCTCTGGGCTCTGGAAAGGACCAGTGCACACCCAGGACAAACCACACAGTTTGATATAAGTTACTAAGCTATTACAGACAGGCTAAAGGACTTAAAAGCCTCCAAATGAGCAGAAAACCCCTTAAACATTGAGGGGAAGATGATCAAAGGCCTGGATATAAGATCCATGCAAGGGCCAAGCCACTGGAATATAGACCACTACCGCACGCCACTTGTAAAAGGCCGTACGCCAGTTGTCTCCTTGTTCCAGTGCTTTGGTTTTGCACAATCTGGGCTCTGGAACAGGACCAGATGGACCCAGAAGGCCAAACTAAGCAATAAACACAGATGGAAGAGAAAGCAGTTCTACATACAGAAAGCAATAAACTGATTTTTATCATGCAATAAGGTGATCAGAACCAAAAGAAAGCGAGAAAACAATGATCCGTGATCCCCACGCCAGTTTTGCACGTACCACCATTACTGGCGTACGGCACACAATACTGGCGTGCGCCACTGATCATTGTGCACGGTTTTTGAAACCTTGCCAGCTTTAGGGCCAGGACTGGTATAGATTACCAGCCTTGACCCTGCCAGCCCCCCTCAGGGGTCAGAACAGAAAACAAGAGCAAAAGGTGGTATACCTTTGCTTGTGAGTTTTGAGAAAGATCTTGAGTTTTGAGCTTGAGGATGATGGTGGATGAGAGTGTGGTGAAGGTTTTTGGACTATGGAGAGTATTCCCTTACTTGTTCCTTCGATGGAAGAGAAAGAAAGCAAGGGAGAATAATGGAGAAGAAGACAAGGCTTGATCTTCTTTAAAGGTGCTAACCCCTTGCAAATGAATGCAAGGGGGGTATTTATGGAGGAGGGCTGGACTGAGATCAGTTGAGCCCTTAAGGGCTGTTTGGGGGTGGCAAGGAAGAGGAGCCTCCCATGCATTTAATGCATGGGACTTGGCTTGATGGAGGGTGTAGGAGAGAGGGGGGAACAGCTTCTGGCCGAAGCAATGATCAGGAGGCTGCCAGCTGACGTCAGTCGGCTACAAAAACTCCCGCCCATTTGGCTGAAAAAGGTTGATTTGACTGGCATGTACTGGCGTGCGCCACTTGTTGAGTGGCGTGCGCCTGTTAATGTGGATGACTGACACGTGGCAATGGTACCTGCGCACGCTAGTCCACCACCAGCGTACTCCAGTAGGGTTTTGCTGGGGCCATTTGGTTCTGGCTTGAGGGTTTGACAAGGGTTTGAAATGGGTTCGGATGAGGCTCGGGACGCTCAAAGCTCAAACTCATTCACAAACTCGGGATGTTCTTGACCTTAATCATCATCGGGGAATCAAAGACCGTAAGTAAACTAATCTGGACCGTCCAGAATAGGGTGTCTACAGCAGTAGGGCCGGAACCTGAGTACTTGGCCAGGAGTAGAGCTTTCACTGCTAGCAGGGTGCTGCTGGAGTCGGCCTTTGGTTGGCAATGGTACTTGGGGGACCGGGTGACACGCCAGTCACTTGGTTACCTTGAGTTCCAGGTGCCAGGGCCACTGCCACCCCGGGCTTCGCACACAGGCGAGTACACGCGGGCTGAGCTGGAGAGGTACACGCAGCCTGACGCCGGGTTGACACACTACCTGCGTCCTGAAAGGGACCATGCTGCTTACCAGAGAGGCTACTTGGCAGGGCCGCTGAGGATTCGAAGCTTCAGGGAGGTGCGAAGCCAGGCCCATGGGGCTGTTGAAGAGAGGAGAGCTGCTGGAGAGAGACAGAGAGGAGGTGAAGGCCGTGTGAGGCGAGGCTTGAGCGGTCCTGTTGTAGGCGGACCCCCTGAGTTACTGTGGAAGATCCCGGTGGTGGACAGCCAGGGGAATCAAGCGGAGGAACACCTTGTTCCTGCTAGGGTAGAGCCTACACCAGTGACTGTTCCGATAAGACTTAGCTTCCATTTTTGCATTCAATACACTCGAATTATGATTGAATAGCTTGATAATCCCCAAACTATATGCAGGTACCAACTGAATGGGCGAACGAGGCCGTTTGTCACATGCTAGCAATGGAGAACGTAATCAGAAAAGCGGCAAGCGGCATACCACTGGAGTTGCACTACCCGGCACCGACCCCACTACCGGCCTAGCGAGCTGCTGCTCAGAGGCCTCAGGTATACAAAACGATACATTCCTGCTTTCGATACTTACAATATGTACCTGCTTCTAATACATATACAATACACATGCTTTGATAGCCTTTGATAGAATGTATCTGCGTTCAAACACTTGATATATACAATATGCACAATGTATACTGATGCTTTAAAACAAATTGACAATGCAGGCACAGGGACAGGCGGCCTCTAGTAGCAAGAGGACACGGGACCCTCCATAGAAAAAGGTGGCAGCGAAAACCCCCGCACCTCCGGTCATTATGTGACGACAGACGAGGAGCTCGATACCTATAGATGCCAGCCAGGAAGTAGCCAGACAGACCATTGCACGTGCTGAGCAGCGATATCGAATCATGATGCGGGAGAGGCCATCTCAGGAGGAGAGGGATCCAAAGAGGGCGAGGGTGACCGAGCTTGAGGTAGCCAGGGAGGAAGAAAACGAGGAAGAAGAAGAGGGAGAAGAAGAAAGTGAAGATGAAGAGGAGGAGGAACAGCATCCCTCTGCTAGCAGCGGCTCTGACGACACTGTTGATGATCCACCATACAAGAACGATCCTCGGGAGCAGGAGAATGACAATGAGAGCGATGACTGGCTTGGAGTGCGTTGAGGGCTACCATAAAGCCTCTTTTACTTTCGGCATTTGATTTTGTTTTTGGGGCCTGCGTGCCCAAGTAGATAGCTTGATAAAGGGCGGATGTGCCCTAGTTGATACTGATACAGGTTTTTCCTTTTGAGGGCCTGCGTGCCTTTTGACTAGCGGGCGCATGTGCCCTAACTGACTTGATGGTTTTTGATTAGCCGAAGTGCCATAGATACAGCAGTTTCTTTTGCTTTGACATGGATAGATCATGGTTAGATATAAAATTTGCATTTTCAGGGTTTATTGTTGATACACCCCATCTTTTCTTATTCCTAATAATTATATTTCTGTAATAAATTAAAAAAAAAGATTTATAGTTTGGATCCTAATTGATATTTTCTCTCTCTCGACATAGTATAAATTGTTGTCGGCACTATTATAGTGTTGGGGTATAAGTCTAAATAGTTTTAGTATTTGGTGTTGTACCGTAATTAGTACTTTAATTAAGTGGTTATATATTATTTAGGGGAGAACGTGGGTCAGTAATATTATGAGACTAGGGTTTTATATTGGATTATATCGTTCGTTTGAGAGAGAGAGCAGCCGCAGTCGAGGGTTTTGCTTGGTAGAAGATTTGCCGAAGTGGTATGTTCCTCTTCCTTCTTGTTCTTCTTCCTTCTTTTCCTTTTCCACGTTACAGTAGTTTAGGGGCTTCAGCTAGAAAACAACTTGGTTTTATTGGTGGTATAAAGATCAGTGGAGTTAATAAAGGCAAAAATGGATTTTGTTCGTAGCTTTGCCAAGTTTTCATCCCGCCGATTGTTTTCTTTTTAATGCTATTGGACCATGGAGGTGTTTTGGGTTGGTGGTTTGTGCGGGGTGTGTGGGTGATGATCTGTTGATGTGGGGTTAGGTGTTTTGCCTTGTAGAGAATCTAGTTGTATTATAAGGGTTTGTTTTGGAGTAATATTGGTCTAAGGAGTAGAAGAGTTTCAGCACATGGTACTGCCATGAGTTTGTGCGTGGACCCTTAGACTTGGGATTAAAGTGTTAGGTTTTAGTCCTAGGTTAGGAAAGTATTATTTTTAGGTAGTTCCACATTGTTGTCGATAAAGTGATACAGTTAATGATAATTTTGTATATGATAATTTTGTTCAGGTTAGCATCGTTTTGCGTGATTCATGTTGCATTACGTTTGGACCCAGGTGAGTAGTTAAGTATGTTACCTGATGAGGATATTTTTACGCACTTACTGTCGGGCACTATTCTCTTGACACGTGTCAAGAGGTGACCTGCTCGGTCGGACAACTGTCGCTCGGTCGTACTCAAATCGCTCGGTCAAACTTCTCCAACCTCGCTGGGACGACGGGATGGACGCTGACTGGGTCAATACGGTTACACCCGCCGGTATTCTTGGGCGTGGAGGGGGTAACCCCACGTCCCCGGGATTCCTGGACTACGGAGCCATGACTCCCACGTCTACCACTCACTCCAATCCCCGGCAGGAGTGCCTCCCACTCCGAGGGATTTCAACCGTTGTCGTGGCCCACGACCTACCACCTTCGTGCCCCTCGCAGGGACACGAACCGCCTCGCCTATAAATGGGCAGCCCATCCATGGGTTTAAGGTACGTACTGAACTCTACCCGCTAAGTTCACAAAGCTATAATCTCTTATACTCTTGCTGACTTAGCCATCGGAGGGTCCACGACTGGAAACGCCCCCAGTCCCCGGACGCTGTTTTGCAGGAACTCCTCGAAGACGGAGCTCGGATTGACCGTCCAGTTTTGGGCATCAACAGTTTGGCGCCGTCTGTGGGAAACGACGAGTTTCCTACTTCATAAATTCAACTGTTTCAAAACCCCGTAGAATGGTCAACACGAGAGCCGGAAGCCAACGAAACGGCCCAGATGGAGAAGACCATGGTAACCCTCTCCAGGAGCAGGTTAATCAACTCACTCAGATGGTTAATCAGCTCCGGGAGCAGAACGCGGAGCTTCTCCAACGCCTCCCTCAACCAACTCCCCCTAACGAAGAGCGGGAGGCGAGCGGAGATTCACCAGAGATTCAGGGCACCCACCATGGTGGGGACCCCTCCGACACAGCTGATCATCACCAGTCCACGACGGCTGGCGATAACAGCTTCGTCGCCCTTCGACACAGGAATGCTCCCAACTCTGGGTCATCATTGGCTCAGGGGGCAGCGTTCAAAGAACTGCAGGAGAAGATGGACCAGGTGCTGAAGCAAGTTAACGATCGAGGGGCCAGGACTGTGGAGAATTTGGTTCAGAAGACTAATCTCCCTTTCACGGCCGAGGTCACTATTTACCCACTCCCTCAAAAGTTCAGGCTCCCATCGCTTGAGCCTTTTGATGGATTGGGCGACCCGCTCGACCATCTGGAGACATACAAGGCCTTCATGACGTTGCACGCTTGTCCGGACCAAATCATGTGTCGAGCCTTCCCCACTACTTTGAAAGGCTCGGCCAGGGTTTGGTTTGGAAAGCTCAAGCCGGGCTCAATTGGGACGTTCGACGAATTGAGCAAGCTATTCATCGAGCATTTCTACAGCGGACAGCGACAGCACAGACCAGCTACCTACCTTCTCAACGTCAAGCAGAAGGAAGGAGAATCGCTCCGCGATTACCTTAAGCGCTTCAACAACGAGGCGCTCCTAATTGACGAAGTAGACGACAAAGTGGCTCTCACCACCTTTATTGGTGGGCTCCAGCCTACCAAATTCTTCGAATCTGTCTCGGAGAAGCCGCCGTCTAGCATGGCGGAGTTAATGAACAAGGCTCAGAAGCACATCAACGCCGAAGAGGCAATGGCCGCTCGACGTCACTCGGATGAAGCATCGGGCAGTGGCAAACGGAGGCATGAAGCGGAGCAGTCCAAACCCCAGAAGGAGGCCAAGCCGGAGAAGAAGCCGAGAGGGGAGGATCGTCCACGTGCTCGAGGACGTTTCGAACGGTTCACACCGCTAAACGCAACGCCCGAGCAGGTGCTGGTTCACTTGATCAACGATCCGGAGCTTCGTTGGCCCAAAGCAATGAAACCAGGGGTCCCTAGAGACCGAAGCAAGTATTGTCGCTTCCACAGGGATCATGGACATGACACCTCCGATTGTATTGAGCTCAAGAAACAGATTGAGAATCTGATCCAGCGTGGGCGCTTGCGGAGGTTCCTTCAAGACAAACCTGAGCCGTCCGCTCGGCCCCAGCACCAGGACAGGCGGGAAGACCGTAACCCTCGCGCTAATCCGGAACCCCGCAGAGCACTTGGAGAAATCCACACTATCTCTGGTGGGTATGCCGGGGGTGGCGAGTCCAACACTTCCAGACGTGCCCACGCCCGCAGGTTGCGATCGACAAAGATCCTCCACACCGAGAGACCTTGGAAGGAAAGGAGAATGGAAGAGCAAACCATCAGTTTTCATGCCAGCGACTCCACAGGCGTCCAACACCCTCACGATGATCCGCTAGTGATCACCATCACTATTGGAAACTTCAAAACCAGCAGGGTCCTTGTTGATAATGGAAGCTCTGCAGATATCCTTTTTTCCGGGGCCTTCCATCAAATGGGGATCCCAAAGGACAAACTGCAGCTTGTCCGGTCCCCGTTGGTGGGTTTCTCCGGCGAAAAGGTTCAACCCATGGGGACGATTGATCTCCCAGTCACCATGGGGGCTGAGCCTTGCCAGATCGTGAAAATGGTCAAGTTCCTCGTTGTGGACTGCCCCTCTGCTTATAATGCAATCCTTGGGCGCACGGCCCTCAACAGCATGAAGGCGGTTACCTCCACGTACCATCTGGTGATCAAGTTCCCAACCGAGAACGGTGTGGGGGCTCAGAAGGGAGATCAAGCCTCAGCGCGAGAATGCTACATCGCCACCCTTAAAGAAAAACGATCACAAGAAACCTTCGTGGTAGATGCCCTCGAAGTGCGCGACGAGAAGGAGGAAATTCACGCGGAGCCAGTAGAAAAGCTGGACAAGGTAGACATAGGAGAAGACCGGTGTCTTCAGATTGGCTCACTGCTCCCCACTCAACTAAGGGAGCAGTTGGTCACTTTCCTGAAAGATAACAAGGACGTTGTCGCCTGGTCTCATGCGGACCTGACAGGGATCGATCCCGAGATAATGACCCACCACTTGAACGTGGATCCTACCTTCAAGCCTGTAAAACAGAAACCGAGAATCTTCGGAAAAGAGAGGAGCGATGCCGTCCTTGAGGAAATTCAGAAGCTGATCGATGCTGGATTCGTCCAGGAGGTGCAATATCCTGACTGGCTGGCCAACGTGGTGCTAGTCAAGAAGGCGAATGGCAACTGGCGCATGTGTGTGGACTTTAAAGACTTGAACAAAGCTTGCCCGAAGGACAGCTACCCACTCCCCAGGATTGACCAGCTGGTTGATTCAACAGCAGGGCATGAACTCTTGAGTTTCATGGACGCTTTCTCTGGGTACAATCAGATCCTGATGCACCCGGCCGACCGAGAAGGAACGTCTTTCATCACCGAGCGAGGGCTATTCTGTTACCGGGTTATGCCGTTCGGACTAAAGAATGCAGGAGCAACCTACCAACGGTTGGTTAACCAGATGTTCGCCGGGCAAATTGGTCGGAATATGGAGGTATACGTAGATGACATGCTTACTAAGAGCAAGTCAGCCTGCGATCACCCAACCGACTTGGCTGAAACCTTCCAAATCCTTAGAAAATTTGGCATGAAGCTTAATCCAACCAAGTGCGCATTCGGAGTAGGGGCAGGAAAATTCCTTGGATTCATGGTTAGCCAGAGAGGAATCGAAGCCAATCCCGAGAAGGTTCAAGCAGTGATCAACATGCAGGCACCAAGAACGATCAAAGAGGTTCAATGCCTTACCGGGCGAGTAGCAGCGCTCAACCGATTCGTCAGTCGGTCGATGGACAAGTGCCTCCCCTTCTTCAAAACTCTGCGGAAAGCTTTCGAGTGGGCCAACGAGTGCGAAGAAGCGTTTGCACACCTAAAGGCCTACCTCAGCTCTCCTCCCCTACTCTCCCGGGCCATTTCAGGAGAGCAGCTTTACCTATACTTGGCGGTCTCCCCGAACGCGGTCAGCTCAGCCCTATTCAGAGAAGAGCAAGGTATTCAGAAGCCAGTATTTTATGTTAGCAGAGCTTTCCACGGCCCTGAAGTCAGGTATCCACTCATTGAACAACTAGCTTTTGCTTTGGTTATCTCGGCGAGACGCTTGCGCCCTTATTTCTGCTCGCACACCATTGTGGTGTTGACCGACCGACCGCTCAAGCAAGTGCTTCAAAAGCCTGAGTTGTCCGGCCGGCTCATCCAGTGGTCTATCGAGCTCAGTGAGTTTGATATTATATACCAACCGCGCAAGGCAAGGAAAGGACAGGTCATGGCAGATTTCCTGGCAGAATTCACTAACCCTTTACAGGAAGAAGATGGTGTGGTAGAAACAAAGAGACAAGACGTGGTATGCTGGACAGTCTACGCAGACGGCTCGTCCAACAAATCCGCAAGCGGCGCTGGGATTGTGCTTATCTCCCCATTCGGTGAGCAGATGGAATATGCACTACGATTCGGGTTCAACGCAACCAACAACGAGGCCGAGTATGAGGCAGTCGCTGTTGGATTGCTGTTATGCTCACAGATGGGAGCTAAAGTGGTCAAAGTCCTCAGCGACTCCCAGTTAGTGATCAATCAGTCCAATAGGGAAGCCGAGGCCAAAAACGAGAAGATGAAGAAGTACTCGGAGTTGGTCGCCAGGATCAGAGCAACCTTCGAAAAGGTGACCTTCTTACAGGTCCCACGTGAAGAAAACCAAAAGGCGGACTCCTTGGCTCGCTTGGCAAGCGCTCCTGATGAACACTTGGGACCCATGGCTGCTATCCAGTACCTTGCAGAGCCAAGCATCGATGACCAAGTACCCGGGGAGGTCCAGGTTATCCACTCCCATGCAGAATGGGCAGAATCCATCGTCAAATTCCTCCAGGATGGAAAACTTCCCGCGGACAGAAGGGAAGCAAAGAAGCTCCGGTACCGGTCAGCAAGATACCTCCTCCAGGATGGCACCCTCTACAAAAGAGGCTACACCTACCCTTATCTCAGGTGTGTCTCAGATGTGGAGGGTCAATTCATTCTGAGGGAGATTCATGAAGGAATCTGCGGCAACCATTCCGGGGGCCGAGCGTTGGTATTCAAAGCACTCCGAGCGGGCTATTATTGGCCCACCATGAAGGCCGACTCCAACAACTTCGTGCGCCGATGCGACAAATGTCAACGCTTCGCCAACATTCCCCATCAGCCTCCAGAGCCACTCACACCCATCGATAACCCTTGGCCGTTCGCGCAATGGGGGATCGACATCATTGGCCCCTTCAAGTTGGGGCCAGGGCAGCACAAGTTTGCCATGGTCGCTATCGACAATTTCACTAAGTGGGTGGAGGCAAAGCCGCTCGCCAAAATCACTCAAGAGGCAGCAAGAGATTTCGTCTGGAAGCACATTGTTTACAGGTTCAGAATTCCCCATGCCATCGTCTCGGACAACGGCAAGCAATTCGACAATGAGATGATGCGAGATTTCTGGGAACAATTCAACACCAAATGCAAATACGCCACTCCTGGTCACCCTCAGGCCAATGGGCAGGCAGAAGTCACCAACCGCACCCTTCTTGGCATCATAGAAGTCACCAACCGCACCCTTCTTGGCATCATCAAAACCAGGCTGGACGACGCCAAAGGGTTATGGGCAGGAATGCTACCAAGCACCCTCTGGGCATACCACACCACTGTGCGCACTCCGACGGGACAAACTCCCTTCCAGATGGCCTTTGGCTCTGAAGCGGTCATCCCGGTTGAGGTCGCTATCCCAAGCTACAGGGCCCAACACTACACAGCAGAGCAGAACGACAGGGCCCTCAGCCTAAACCTCGACTTGCTCGAGGAAACCAGGCGAGCGGCCGCAGTCAGAGTGGCCGCATACCAACAGAAGGCGAAGCTTTACTTCGACAAGAAGGTCAAACATAGAGCTTTCCAAGTTGGTGATCTAGTCTTAAAAAAGGTGCTGGAGAAGAAGAAGCTAGGTAAGCTGAATCCGAAGTGGGAAGGCCCGTTCCAGGTCCAAAAAATTATCAAGTCCGGGGTATACCAACTGGTCACCATGTCTGGTTGGAAACTCCCTCACCCGTGGAACGCGGACAATCTGAAAATTTATTACCAGTAAATCCCAAGTTACTTTTTCTCTAAATTTGTTTCTTGACCCTCGTACAATTGGGTCTAGTGCTATTCTTTTTTTAGGCTATACGCCTCTATCCCTATCTCATACGATGAGCTTCTAGACGATCGATTTGTAATCTCTCTTTTAATCATCAATGGGAATATCCTTGTCTTTCCTTTTCAAAAGATGATTTTAACAAATTTTCAAACAATGATTGTCCCGTAAAACGATTTGAAGAGACTAACACGGCCCTCTTCGGTCGGTCAGCGAGTTAACACGCTCTCCTGACAGGACGGCACTCGTCTATAAATAAAACGATTTGAAGAGACTAACACGGCCCTCTTCGGTCGGTCAGCGAGTTAACACGCTCTCCTGACAGGACGGCACTCGTCTATAAACAAAACGATTTGAAGAGACTAACACGGCCCTCTTCGGTCGGTCAGCGAGTTAACACGCTCTCCTGACAGGACGGCACTCGTCTATAAATAAAATGATTTAAAGAGACTAACACGGCCCTCTTCGATCGGTCAGCGAGTTAACACGCTCTCCTGGCAGGACGGCACTCGTCTATAAATAAAACGATTTGAAGAGACTAACACGGCCTTCTTCGATCGGTCAGCGAGTTAACACGCTCTCCTGGCAGGACGGCACTCGTCTATAAATAAAGCTTCTTGAAGGACTAACATGGCCCTCTTCGGTCGGTCAGCGAGTTAACACGCTCTCCTGGCAGGACGGTGCTCGTCTATAAGCAAATGATCTTGAGAAACAAACAGACTCTCCCCAAACAGGCGACAGACTAAACGAGTTAATACAAAGCAGTTTCTTGCGGCATTTCAAAGGGTGAACGGTATCGCTTCACTTTCGTTTAACTTTTATGCATGAGTAACCATATTGCATGAATCTAGGCCTTTACCTTTTTTGTACAGTCATTCACAGAGAGGCTTCGGGATAAGAGGATAATTTTTTTCCATTAAACTAAACCCCTCTTTTAATTTGGGAGGAGGGGAAAGACTCCCATTACACCAAAAAAAAAAAAAAAAAAAAGGAATTGCCCTGAGGCCTACAGGGACAACGAGAAGCCACTAATGTAGTCCACCCTCGCGTCCTCTCTTGGCCTCATGGGAGGATGACGGCGACCCCTCAGGGGATGTCGCCATTCCCCGTGGCGGGGATGGCGTCTCCGGCCGGGGGCCGTGAAGGGGGTTCCAGCCTGTTATCAGCAGCAGCCGAACCACCTTCTCGGCGTTCCGCACCGTATCCTCCATCACCTCCACCCTGGCCGAAAGCCCTTCTATGGCCCTCGTCAGTGCCTGCACCTGGTGGCAGAGGTTCTCTGGCATGTTGTTTCCTTCATTCGACATTTTGCAGGATTCCCTTTCCTTTCTCTCGATTCCTCAAAAATGAAAAGTTTTGTGGGGGAGAAGGAGTACCAAGGGTCCTCTTTTATAGAAGGAGAGATCAACCAACTCTTTCGAAATTCGAATTAATTACTAACTGCCTTAATGGCGGTAGAAGTGGAAGTGTTGTTAAAAGTTCCTTGGGAAACTAAACTACTTTGATGTCTAGCCAAAATGCTCTCCTCGTTTGACGGGATACACTTGCGCCAACTGCCAGAGCGTACACAATTACTCGCTCGACGGCGTAATCACTACCACTCCTTTGTCTGGGCGTCAACCCAGTAGTGCGAGATAGCCTGCATTAATTAATTAAGTACATCTCACATGATTACTTTCTTAGCTGTACAAAGCACACATTTATTGATCAGATCTGCTTGATTCGGTGAGCCTCCCTTGCCCATCATTGAAAGTTATCCAGTACTCCCGCGGAGGACCGCTCGGTCTGACGGACGCACTCGCTCAACACCTGTTTATCCGCTCGGCTCTCGATGGATCATTCCGCGTGGCGATCCACCCAAAATTCTCTTGGGGCGGAATCAAAGACAAGCAACAGATGAACAGATACAACAACAACGGTCATGCCCTTAGAGGGACGAACCCCGTTCTCCATCTTGGAATAATGAACAACGAAACATTGTTATAACCAATTATACGATGGAATGCCCAGTTATACGGTGGAATGCCCGATTATACGGCAGTACAGGTTTTTCAGTTGCGAAAATAAAGCAAACTACGTCAAGACAAAAACACAGGAAATTTGGGCATAGAGGGTAGCCAGGTTCAGCTCTGGGCGTCGTCATCTTCGTCATCACCTCCACCACCACCTATCTCGGTGTTCTCCACATCAGACGGAGGCTCAGGCTTCAGTTCGCTCAGATCAAGGTTGGCATACTTGGCCTTCACACGCTTGATGGCTTGCTCGAAGCCACCAGAAAAGTACAGCATTTGCTCGCTGGCGCATTCGTCAGAAGCCTTGTACTCCTCTACCGCCTGGGCAGTAGCAGCCCTCGCTTGGCCGAGATCGCTTTGAAGCTTCAGGATCATGGTGGACTGCCGGGTGGTGGTGTTCTCGGTAGCCTGCTTCAGTGCTCTCAACTCCTCCTCCTTTCCTGCCAAGGCCTCCCTCAAGTTCTTCAGGTCTGTCTCGGACTTCTCTTGAATTTCTTTGGCCGCTTGACGCAACCGCTCCACCTCCTCCCTCGCTCGGTCGACATCCTCCACGGCTTGTTGCAGTACTGAAGGACAGCCAGAATGAGTCTTCTCCAGCTGTTCCAAGGAGTTACGGCACTCCAGGGCTTGGCGCATGGCACCATGAAGCCTTAGCTCTCGGTCGGCCAACCTTCTAGCAACGACTACACCTTCAGCCATGGCCTGCAAGTACGGGGACAGTCATAAGACGTCGAGGGACTTTATCAAGGGAGACGATGCAAAAAGAAGCAACACTTACCCTGCTTAGGTGCAGCTCGAAATTTCTCAGCAGTTTCTCAGCCGGCAGCGAAGCAAGACCATCGTAGACAGGTTGGACAAAGGCGTTCAACGCTCGGTGGCTGGCAGACGGGCCCGACAGGATGCTCCCTGTCACCGGGATTGTTGCGTAGTCGTTCGCCGCTGGGTATATTAGCCCAGCCATGCTCGCCATCTCTGTTTCCGTCCACGGGGCTGCAGGGGTAGAAGGGGATGTTTGGAATGCAACTTTCTTAAAGTAAGACGGGTCCTTTACCGTTGGAGAGGGTGGCCGCTCTTTCTCGCTTTTCTTCTGTTCGGTCGGACCGGGGAGCTCACCTTCTTTCACGAGGGATTCTAACACCCGGCTGATCGAAATATCAGGGTCCGCCATCTCCGCGACAAGGGCCTCGTCTTTGTCAGTTATCTCCGCAACTCTCTTTCTCTTCTTCTTGCCCAGGGCCTTCAGGGCCGATCCACCGGCTGCTTCCAGCGTTCTTTCCAAAATCTCCTTGCCAATCCTCAGGCGGGAGAGCCTGGTGGGAACCGCTGGCGGAAGGTTCGTCGGAACGGCCGCTCGAGCCCTCATCTGGGTATAAGCCACCTTGTCAAACGGCTTGATATCTGGAGGTGAGAACACAATTAAAACAATAGCCAGAAAATGGGAAGAACACGGTCAAAGACAGATAAGGAGAAGGGATTAAACGTTACCCGCAGGATTTGGCCCCAATAGGTGGTCGAACAGCTTCTGAGGGTTCACCAACTCCTCAAAGGGGATCTTCTCTTTCCGCATGGCCGCAATCAGTCCGTCGATGTCTGGGTTGGGGTTCTCCACCCGCCGGAAGTCACTCGGCTCGGGGTCTCCCCACACTGTCCGGATCCCTGGGGTGTTGGGACAAACCACTTCATCACTTTGATACTCCCATCCCTCTTCAGAAATAAATAAGAACTTTTCTTTCCATTTTTTGACAGACGATGGGTACCCAAACACGATCTGGCGACCGTCGAGTGCTTGGAAGTACCAGAAGCCCGCATCTCCCACCTTCGGAGTATAGCAGGAAAAGAAATCGTCGATCGTCATGGGGCGGCCCTCTGCACCCAGCGCCTCGAACATCATGAATGCCCCAAAGAAGATGTTCCAAGCATTTGGCATAAGCTGCCCAGGGGCAAGCTTCATGCGGCCCAGCAGCTCTTGGACGATCCGTGGAAATGGGACTCGCAGCCCAGCGAAAAAGGCGTGCCCATAGACACACACCTCGCCCTCTGCAAAGGAGCAAGCCCTCTCTTCCGGACGGGCCGCTCGGAGGGTCACAGAATCCGGGATCTGGTAGGCCGCTCTGATCGTCCCCAGGTCCTCCTCGTAAATCACGCTCACGAGCGTTTCAGCCCTAAAGGACGGGACCTTGACGACGGTCTCCACATCGATGACACTGGCATGGGCAGTCTCTTCCATCTCAGGTACAAAGGAATCAGAAGCAAGACGGGAAAGATCCCTCACAAAGTGCAAGAACGCCTCTTGACTGGTGTACGAAGGGAGAAGGGGTTTTAGGGCTTGTCGCTCGGAACGGAATCGCAACAACTGGTTCCACACACGAAGAGCACCAAATAATTCCTTTAATCTGTAATGAGGAACAACGGGCTCGATCGCTTGAAGGGGAAGATCAACCCCGGGTATCGGGTCACCCGGATTGGCGTCTGTTTTTGGATCCAGCGTTGCAAACCGACTTGGGGGGCAGAAAACGAGGAGTGTTGCGGAATAGCTGCATGATCATACTTATACCCTTCCTTGGGTGCGCGAATCAAGGAAAACCCTTGTACTTCTCGACCGTCCGATCATGAGCAAGCAGGATCTGTCGCCAGATCCCCAACCACAGCCGTCCTTGTATCTCGGGAATTTTGAAATTTGGAAAACCCAACTTCACGTGGGTTCCCCAACCACAGCCGTCCTTGTATCTCGGGAATTTTGAAATTTGGAAAACCCAACTTCACGTGGGGTGTATATTTTGGCGGTTACTCATCATTATCCCCGGATAAAGGAAGGCTTCTTTCCCTCGCATTAACTGCCTCAAGCACCGCGTTCACAAACAGAACAATTATCCCCAGCGTCGAGGCTCGCTCTGCTCGACTTGGGAATGGGGGGCAACTGATGAGGATATTTTTACGCACTTACTGTCGGGCACTATTCTCTTGACACGTGTCAAGAGGTGACCTGCTCGGTCGGACAATTGTCGCTCGGTCGTACTCAAATCGCTCGGTCAAACTTCTCCAACCTCGCTGGGACGACGGGATGGACGCTGACTGGGTCAATACGGTTACACCCGCCGGTATTCTTGGGCGTGGAGGGGGTAACCCCACGTCCCCGGGATTCCTGGACTACGGAGCCATGACTCCCACGTCTACCACTCACTCCAATCCCCGGCAGGAGTGCCTCCCACTCCGAGGGATTTCAACCGTCGTCGTGGCCCCGACCTACCACCTTCGTGCCCCTCGCAGGGACACGAACCGCCTCGCCTATAAATGGGCAGCCCATCCATGGGTTTAAGGTACGTACTGAACTCTACCCGCTAAGTTCACAAAGCTATAATCTCTTATACTCTTGCTGACTTAGCCATCGGAGGGTCCACGACTGGAAACGCCCCCAGTCCCCGGACGCTGTTTTGCAGGAACTCCTCGAAGACGGAGCTCGGATTGACCGTCCAGTTTTGGGCATCAACATTACCTATATTCAAAAGTTCCCTGTGTCCCTTAAAAGTATTTCCTTCAGAAATTTATATGAATGTTATTCGGAGACTCAAAACTATTTATAAGACAACTTTCGTTACTGAATGGGGAACCTACTGCTATGTGATGATGCCGTTCGGGTTGAAGAATGCCGGTTGCACTTTCCAGCGGGCCCAGACCACTTTGTTACATGATTTCATCCACAAGACAGTTGAGGTCTACGTTGACGACATGATTGTCAAGGCAAAGGAGAAGGAGGATTTCATCCCAGCACTCAGACAGTTTCTCAAGAGGCTCCGCAAGTACAACGTGCGTCTTAATCCACAGAAGTGCACATTTGGGGTCACAGCAGGCAAGATGTTGGGGTTCCTGATCACAACAAGAGGAATCGAGGTCGACCCATCTAAGATCACAGCAATTCTCGAAATGGAACCACAGCGGTCGGAAAAGGGAGTGCGAAGCTTTCTGGGAAAGGTTTAGTTTATCAGCCGGTTCATAGCCAAATTGACCCTGACTTGCAAACCGCTGTTCCGTTTGCTCAAAAAGGATGTTCGCTTCGAATGGACGGAGAAGTGCCAAGCTGCTTTTGAATCTATCCAGGCGTATCTGAGGAATCCACCAGTCTTAATGCCGCCTACACCTGGTCGACCTTTGATCCTATATTTGTCCGTCACTCCTACAGCCATGAGATGTTTGCTAGCACAAGAAGGAGATAACAGAGTCGAGAAAGCCATTTACTATCTGAGCAAGAAGATGGTAGGGAGTGAGGAACGTTATACCCCTCTAGAAAAGACCTGTTAGGTGCTAGTTTGGGCTACCAAAAAGCTTAGACACTACATGCTAGCCTATTCGGTGAAGCTGATTTCTCGGATGGATTCTATCAAGGATCTGTTCAAGAAGCCAGCGCTCACCCATAAGCTAGCGCATTGGTTGCTTCTGCTGGCTGAGTTCGATCTCCAATATGTCACAAGGAAATCTGTAAATGGCCGTGCTGTGGCAGAATTCTTGGCCGACCACTCGATCGATGGACCTGAGGACGTGGATTTCAATTTCCCGGACGAAGATGTGTTAACAGTTGTTGAGGAAGTTTGTATGCTCTATTTCGATGGGGCCGCTAATCAAAGAGGATTCGGAATTGGGATACTGCTTATTACGCCCGCTGGGGCTCATATCCCCCTCGCTTTCAAGTTCAACTTCGACGTCACTAACAATCAAGCTGAGTACGAGGCCTGTATTGTCGGGATGGAAGCTGCTATTGCACTTGGAGTCGAGAAGCTCGAGATAATTGGAGATTCAAACCTGGTAGTCTCTCAGGCCAACGGAGATTGAAAGGTTCGTGAGGAAAAGCTGAAGCCTTATCACCAAGATTTGGAAGAACTGATTCCTCGCTTTAATAAGGTGACCTTCACCCACATTCCACGCTTGAAGAATCAGTTCACCGATGCTTTGGCGACTTTGGCTTCAATGATCAAACTTCCAATAGGGGTCAGAATGCGGCCAATTGTGATTGAACATAGGGACTTGCCCGCTTATGAGTACATCAATGCCGTCGATGATGTGGATGACGGCCTGCCCTGGTACCATGACATCTGGAATTTTGTGGAAAGTGGAGAGTTCCCTGCCGGAGCCTCAAGAAAGGATCGAGTCGCTTTACAAAGGCTGGCTGCTCAGTACATCATTTGTGAAGGGAAGCTGTATCGGAGGTCTCACTGCGGAATGCACAAGTTGTGTGTCAACGGGGCCGAGGCAACGAGGATAACGGAAGAGATTCACGAAGGGGTCTGCGGTCCTCATATGAGTGGAGTTATGCTTGCTAGAAAGATCCTCAGGCAGGGTTACTATTGGTCTACAATGGAGTCTCAGTGCATTGACTACGTACGACGCTGCTTCAAATGCCAAATCCATGCCAACTTGCAACACGTTCCTCCGTCTAAACTGTATGGCATGACTTCGCCATGGCCTTTCGTTGTGTGGGGGATCGATGTTATTGGGATGATCACACCCCCAGCTTCAAACGGTCACAGGTTCATACTGGTGGCGATAGATTATTTCACTAAATGGGTCGAAGCTGAATCCTACAGGGTCCTAACAACAGTCCAGGTGGCGCAGTTCATCCGAAAGAACATCATCTATCGATATGGCGTCCCCCAGGCGATTGTGTCAGATAACGGGAGTCATTTCAAAGGAAGGGTCCTGGAGCTCTTCGAGGAGTTCGGCATTGAGATCCACCGATCGACCACCTATCGTCCACAAACAAATGGAGCAGTCGAGGCCGCAAACAAGAACATCGAGGTGATCATCAAGAAGACTATTGAGTCCGCAAGGGATTGGCACGAACAACTGCCTCTGGCACTCTGGGGATACAGAACATCGATCCGCACTTCAACTAGAGCAACCCCGTTCTCTTTGGTCTATGGAATGGAAGCAGTACTTCCTATAGAGCTCGAGGTTCCGTCTCTGAGGGTCATGGTTGAAAGTGGTCTAGAGGAATCCGAATGGCTGAGTGGCAGGTTTGTCGAACTGATGTTGTTTGATGAAAAAAGGCTCCGTGCTCTGTACCATGTTCAAGGTTATCAACGTCGGATTGCACGGGCTTTTGACAAGAAAGTGAGGTCGAGGGGACATGGTTACAAAGGAGATCCGAGCTCCAGTGTTCGACGCCCACGGGAAGTTTCGTCCAAAACGCTCCGGCCTGTACATCATCAAGACCATCCTGTCTGGGGGTGCTGCTAAGCTCATCGATCTCGACGGCAATGAATTCAGCACTCTGGTCAACCTGGATTAACTCAAACGCTTTTATCCCTGAGAGAAGCTCGTTGGATCGAAAACCACAAGGGTGGGCGATTCCAAGCAAAAGTTAGAGCAAGCCTGCTAGATTGGAGACCTGTGAAGGCAGTCTAGGCAAAAATAAATAGGCAAAAAGTCGAAAGCTCGCTAGGCCGAAAACCTGTGAAGGCGGCACTAGGCAAAAGTTAGAGCGTAAAAGGAGAGGTAAAACCCCCGAGCGAACCTTAGCCTGAACTACGTTCTGACCTGATTCCTTGAAAAGGGATACATAGGTAGTCTCACCTTGAGACCCGATCATATTCTATCAAGTTGATCCATGGTTCAACACTCCAGGTCCATATCAAAGGTCGAAGGAAGTTAAGGCACTACTACAATAAATCATAAAGATCACAGCTATTAGCCGTGATTGTAAGTTTTTCATCACGCTCCTGCTACCGTGATGGATTTGGGTGTGATTGTAAGTCAATCTCTTTTATCACGGTAATAAACCGTGATTGAAAGAGAGAAACAGTCACGGCCAAAAGGCGTGATCGTTTCTCTTTTATCACAGTTATAAGCCGTGATTGTTTTCCTGGGCGTGATCATTTCTCTTTTTTGGGTGTGATTGTATGTCACTTTAGATCACAGTCTATAACCGTGATTAAAAGTTCAAAATAATCACACCATAAACTCAGATGAAAAATCATTGCGCGTGATCTTTTCTTTGTATCTATTAGACCTTCTTTTCTTGTCATTGCCAAGTTTCGAACCCATGCACCATTGGTTGATTTCCCAAGCCCTTACCACTAAGCTAGCCAAGAACTTCTGTTACTATAGGAAAACAAAAATATTTATTCTTACTTCCTAAAGTGAGAAAACTTTTTTTCATTAAAATTTGCTGAATTTTTTGAAATGCAATTAACATGATATAGACAAACTTTATGAAAATTATCACAACATGCAGATTGTAACATTATGGCCAAACTTTAGATTTTTTTTTTATTTTTTATAAACTAACCATTTCACATGAATTTTGTGTTTACATTGAATTTCAATTTCAATTTCAATGGTGGCTTCCCAATTGGATTTTAATCTTTTTCAGACAAGGCTAAGCCATAATATTACTACTACAACAAACCATAAAGATTACAGCTCGCCCACGTGAAAATCGGGCACTAGTGGAACAATTCGCCCTTCGTCGAAGAAACAAGTGGACACTAGTGGAACCCAGTCGTGGGAGATTTGCCTTCTCTCTCTCTCTTGATCGATCGATCGATCTTTTTGGGCATAAAATTGAAGATGAAACGTAAAGATTTTTAGGGGTAAGTATAATTAGGGCTTATCTTCTTACCTTTTGTAAAAAAAAATAATAATAATTTCAAAGTCCTTAAACGACATCATTTTCCTCACATAACTTTTCAAAGCCCGCCTAAATGAGTACTAGCCCGCCCACGTGAAAATTCAGACCGCGTGCCTAAATGGGTAGGCTTTTTATCTCACCGCAAGAGTGAGATCATTTATCTCGCTTTTTTCTGCGCTAAAGTTTTTTATCACACTACAAGGGTGAGGTCTTTTCTCTTTTATCTCGGCACAAGGGCGAGATCTTTAATCTTATTCTTTTTCGCCCTAAAATCTTTTATGACGCCACAAGGGTGAGATCTTTTCTCTTTTTTATCACACCACAAGGGTGAGGTCTTTTCTCTTTTATCTCGTCACAAGAGCGAGATCTTTTATCTCATTTTTTTGGGTCTTAAAATCTTTTATCACGCCGCAAGGGTGAGGTTGTTTTTCTTTTATCTGGCCGCAAGAGCAAGGTCTTTTATTCAGCGCTAAAATCCACTTTTTATCTCAGTTTTGGACTTAAATTGTGATAAAAAATTTTAAGCACCACTTCTTATCACGCTTTCACTGAAAACCGTGATCTTTGTGAATCTCCCTAGTGTGACGCATATCTATTATTGTAGTAGTGAGGGACAAATCGAAGTTTCATTGGAGAATCAGAAGGGGGAAACCCTCCGTCTTTCAACTTTATTGCAAAATTACTATTTCTAATACATCAGCTGAGCATAAAAGCCTTAAAACAGTTAAGCATGAAAAACAAAACAAAATGCTCGAGAAGCCTAACGGCTCACAGCTTATTTTAAGTACAGCAAGGTGGTCCGGAGTCAGTCGATGTTTTCTCTTGCTTGAACGTCTGCTCTTAGCCATTGCCTATAAACGTTCCTTAGCCTCGGAGTGAAATCCGGAGATTCAGCCTGCAGGGCCCTGAGCTTCCAGCGCCTTTTGTACCCGTTAAGGGTCTGAGCATTGAAGTTGGGGAGAAAGAAATCCCCGGCAGTGATACGGACGTTCCCCTAAGGGATACCTAGCTGGCGAAGGATGCGACCCGGAATGTGGAAGGTGAATTGTGTCAACCCTGCAATTACCACCCTGTCGAACCCATCCGAGTGAACCACCATTTCCTCCAGGTCCAACCACGGGCACCTCCAGACAATTTCGTCCGGCTGCATTTCCTGCATGAAGGAGTACCATTCTTCGATGTCCATTTCAGGGTACTTCATTCCCCTTTGATGAATCCTCCTTGGGAAAAGGTTCCAGCCGTCCACCGGAGGGTGCAGCAGATTCAGCTTGTCAAATAACCACAGCTGCATGAGTGAAAAGACAAGTAAGAAACCAGATAAAAGCCTGAGTGAAAAGACAAGTAAGGAGCCAGCAAATAACCTAAGCCGAGTGTCGAGGTAAAATGAGAAAGTGCGAAAAACTGAAAAAATGTGAGCTGAGTGAGTTTACATGAATAAGAAGCGGGCTGCCGCTGAAAGTGTTCGACACCCCAGTGTACACCGAATCCAGGCCGATAAGCGTCTCGGCTAAGACCAGAGGGATCACGTTTTGTCGAGCTCCCATCTGGGTGGCAACACTCACAAGCAGGGGACTGACCCGCCCGCCAGCAGGGATGAGCAAGTAAGCAGCCAAAA